>FR990044.1:3168012-4368012 GCA_905404095.1 Glaucopsyche alexis | reverse complement strand
CTTGACAACGATACCCATACCAAAGAAAAAAAAACCTCCAATAGTATCCAAAACTGGGATTTTCCGTAGCTTGCAAATTGAATTTTTAGCAGCTATTAATTTATCAATCAAATCTTTATTAGCTACTTACATGGTATAATGGTCACCAACTCATCGGTGCTAATTGGATTAAATTTCGCTACTTTTTATCTGCCGATTTTTGTATTTTTTGTCACTTGAGTGATTTCACCAGTTTGGTAATTTAGTCGCCAACATATTAATTCGCTGCCAAATTCAGCAATACAGTATGCTCACGTGCAGTCACCAACTTATTTTTTGTTCACTCGATTAATTATATCCCTTATTCAAATATTGTACGTCTAGAGTACATACTAATTACAATTAAAATATGTAATTTTCATAGTAGTAACCAAGATTGAAAAAATCGAAAAATCCGGATTTTTCGAATTTCGAAGTATCCGGATTGCAACCCCTACTTGCGAGTGACTTGGTGTGTTCTGCAAAGGCAAGCATGACAGATGTTGAGCTCGTATCCTTATATTTTATTGTAAATAGAACAGCCTCCGTGGTCTAGTGGTTAGAGCTTGGCTCTCGACTCGGATGTCGCGTGGGGAGTTATTTATTATTATTATTGTAAAAACAGAAATCGAAATAAAAAGAAACGAAAAGTACGGCAAAGAAGATGGTAGATGTTACAAATTCATAAAAACCGTTTACTGGCTTATTCAATAATGTACTCAGGCTACTCCACGCATCAGCTACTTTTTTCTCATAATACACAACACAATAATATATGTATGGACGCTTCACACCAAGTCAATCTGGTCCCGTGGTAAGTTCCCGAAGAACTTGTGTTACGGGTATCAGACAACAGAAATATATTTAATAATTTTTATATCATACACATATTTAATACACATTCATGACCCAGGAACACAGAAAAAATGTTTGTTCCTTCAGCATTCAAACCCGCGACCCCCGGCTTGAGCACCAACACACTCAACCACTGAGCCACAGAGGTCGTCTCATCTGGCAAAAGCAACGACGTGGCGACGATAATGTTATTGTGTATGGTTATATGTATAACTAGCCGATGCCCGCAACTTCGTTTGCGCCTAACTGACGGAAGCGGAACCCTATTTTTTAAACGGAACCCTAAAATAAAAGTAGCCTATGTTAGACCTTATGACATCAGCTGTCTGCCAGTGAAAGTCCCGCGAAAATCGGTCCAGCCGTTTCAGAGATTAGCCGGAACAAACAGACAGACAGACCGACAGACAGACAGACAGACGGACAGACATTTTAAAAAATTGGTATTTTATTGTAAGTACCGAATATACTTTCAGATGCATTATGTGAAAAGCTGTTAATTTGAAGTTACAAACAGACACTTCATTTTTATTTATCTGTATAGATTTAGTTCAAAAATAAAAAGAAGCATAAAAAAATACAAAACAAACTTTCCTATAGATTTTTATTGTATTATATGTCCAAGACCCGGGAACACAGGAAACTTTTTGTTCCTTCGGCGGGATTCAAACCCGCGACCCCCGGCTTGAGCACTAACATGCTCAATCACTGAGCTACAGAGGTCGTCTCATCTGGCAAAAGCAACGACGCGGCGACGATAAAATGTAACATGTTATTGTGTATGGTTATATGTATAACTAGCTGATGCCCGCAACTTCGTTTGCATAACTTCGTTACCCGCAACTAACGAAAACGGATACCTATTTTTTATACGGAACCCTAAAATAAAAGTAGCCTATGTTAGACCTTATAACATCAGCTATCTGCCAGTGAAAGTCCCGTGAAAATCGGTCCAGCCGTTTCAGAGATTAGCCGGAACAAACAGACAGACAGACAGACAGACGGACAGACAAAAATTTTAAAAATTGATATTTTGTTGTTAGTATCGAATATACTTTCATATGCATCAAGTGATAAGCTGTTAATTTGACATTACAAACAGACACTTCAATTATATTTATCTGTATAGATGTATAGATTTAGTTCAAAAATAAAAAGAAACATAAAAAAATACAAAACAAACTGACTTTCCTTTAGATTTTTATTGTATTATACATATCCATGACCCGGGAACACAGGAAACTTTTTGTTCCTTCGGCGGGATTCAAACCCGCGACCCCCGGCTTGAGCACCAACACGCTCAATCACTGAGCCACAGAGGTCGTCTCATGTGGCAAAAGCAATGACGCGGCGACGATAAAATATAACATGTTATTGTGTATGATAATATGTATAATTTAGTTCAAAAATAAAAAAAAAACCAAACAAACTGACTTTCCTACACTGCGTTAGAAACGAAAGAATTGTTCGATAAATACGCGGGTAAGCCGTGCGCTGGCAAAACTGACATAGGTCCGTCCTCGTCAACGCCTAGCGGGCGACTGTGGGACGACTCTAGCGGCTTACGCACGCTGCATTTCAATATTAATTTATTGTTAAAATAATTAAACCAACATGCAAAATGTAACCAGAAATTATTCTTTTTTAAGTTATTAGCTTTTAGTAGATATGATTTTTGAAAGTAAAACTATCATGAACTTCATGAACAAAAAGAAAAATATTCAAATTTAGCCTCCTCTTCGGAATTATTTTTGATCGAGTGAAGTTTTCAATATTATGTTTCGAGCCAGAAATTGTAAAAGAACATTAAGTAAACAACAATGTGTTTTTTTTTTTTGGTTTTTTAAAGTTACTATTTGTTTGTTTATTATCGATTCAAAGTCATGTAAAATTGGGTCCACGCGGCCTTAACAATTCACCTAGACTTTGGGTCAGTGCACAAAACGTAATCTAAATTTGAAGACGAATAATGTTTTTTGTAAACAAAAACATTTGAAGGTTTTACGTCGGACTTGCTGTTGGCCTACATAATATATTCACCAACAGCTGGGGCTCTGCTCGTAGCGGCAATTTATGTAGAGCAGCTTGATAGTGCCGGGAGTTGGTTTCTTATTTGTATGAAGTGACGACATGCATGTCACATTTTCCGATCTCGCATGTGGCGACGCTGCAAAATATATTTCACAGTCACGGTGGAAAGTCGTTCGTATGCGCCACCCTAATATACGAAGAGGTTGTTTCTTGTTAGCGAGTATTTATCGAAGTGTTAACGATTTGTAGAAAAGCTTCGCGTCAGTTATCTACGTAGGTTTATGTTGAGACTTGAGTACATTTTAAACAAGGCTATAGGTACCTATATTTTACTAAAATGTGATTAGAAGGATTAAGCGTTAGGTATGCATAAGCCTATGATTAGTAATTGTAATTAGTAGTGTAGTGAGTAGGTACTGATTAGGTAGCCTAGCTCTACCTGTTTTAAATATTCAATGATAAGTACCTGTATAACCGAGCTTTATACGGAGTTCTGATAAACTACAAGCCGAAGTACATATTTTTGTGTCAAGTTTTCCATTCAAACTTGAAGGTACTCCGTTCTACCAAGGGCACACAATAATTAATAGTGCCAAGGGGGTAGAATTATGAAAAACGTTTAAGGGTCATTTCACACCGTAAAACACGTCTCGTATCGGCTTGTAAACTGACGTCTGCTATAATAGATTATAGCAGACGTCAGTAAACTGACGTCTGTAAACACTAGTAGCTATGCAAGTATGTACATACATACATATTATAGCCTTTTTCCCGTAGGGGTAGGCAGAGACCATTTCTTTCCACTTGCTACGATCCTTACATACTTCTTTCGCTTCGTCCACTTTCATTCTTACCATCCATTCCTCCTCTTACATTCAACGTAGCCAAGCGTCTCTCCATGGTCCGCTTTTCGCCTCCGCGAGAAACGAGACGTGATGGGTGGTGAACCACATCGCCGCCATTTTGGATATTTAAATTATTTTTGATTATCCATTGCGTTTCCACGGATTGGTGGAGAGGGTAGGAATAGGGAAAGGGAAGGATAGGTGGTGTGGAAAGGAAGATTTGTAAGTTAGAGTGGGAAATAGGGAATGTAGGATATTACCGCCCAGGAGGGCAAGGGATAGGACAGTAATAGCTAGGGAAGCCGGGGTCGCATACCCGTATACTATACCACAACTACCGGACAGGTAAGTTGGGAAGAGTATCCCATGACATAAGTATGTACAACATCCCTGTATTCGTAAATTATTCGTTTTGATTGTGAGCGTTTTCGTTTAATGCTTTCGTTTTTCGTTTAATGGTTTAATGCTCTAAAGACGTTTTCACATTGTAATAGCGATATTGCTTTTCGAACTGGAAACACTCATACCTATGTCGTCGGCCTATGTAGGTTTTCCCCGTGGAAGAAATTTAGAGGTTCCGTGGTTTTCCCATTATCCAATCCGATATCAGTCTGATATCGTGCCAATAAGGAGTAAGGACTAAGCGTGACGGCCGAGCCACACGGCGCGGCGCCGCACCGCGCCGCAATACTCCGCACCGCACTGGCGGCCACACAAGCAATGCGGCACCGCAATGTTCTTACGGCGCCGCTGCGGCACCGCAACAGGGTTGATTTGGCTAATGGCTTGCCCTGTTGACGACAGTCACAATATTTTTTTATAATAATTGTTTTTAAAATTCTCATGAGACTTGTCCCACAGTATTTCCCGTTCTTGAATTAACGAAATGAGGTAGTCCACGTCTATTGATTCCATACTTGTACTCATTTTTTTGTATAGGTAATATTAATATAAATGTAATATAAATATAATAGGTATCACGTAATTAATCGTTGACCCTAACGAGCATACACTTCCGCTTACACCGTACATACAACTGAGCGGTGCCGCTACGGCACCGCACTGCTTGCACCCGTCCCCGCCTCATCTGCCTCGCGCCGCTGTCCGGTGCGCCTGCGGTGCGGCGCCGGAGCGGCGCCGGACGCGCCGTGTGGCATACCATACATTTTTATATGTAAAAGACCCGTTGCGATACCGCTCAGGCGCCGCGCCGCAGCCGTACCGCACCGTGTGGCCTGGCCCTGAGGCCACACGGTGCGGTGCGGCGCCGCACCGCACTGGCGGCCACACGAGCAGTGCGGCGTCGCAATGTTCTTACGGCGCCGCTGCGGCACCGCAACAGGGTTGACTTGGCTAATGGCTTGCCCTGTTGACGACAGTCTACAATAAACAATCGAAATTTAATTATTTGTATAGTTGGTATCGTATCACGTATTTCACGATTCTAACGAGCGTACACTTCTCCCTACACCTTACATACAACTGAGCGGTGCCGCCGCGGCACCGCACTGCTTGCACCCCTCCCCGCCTCATCTGCCTCGCGCTGCTGTCCGGTGTGCCTGCGGTGCGGCGCCGGACGCGCCGTGTGGCATACCATAGATTTTTATATTTAAGAGACCCGTTGCGATACCGCTCAGGCGCACAGTGGGTCGAAACGAGGATTTGGCGGACTTAGGGACAGATTTTTATTTTTCGCATTTTTCTTTATTCCAATGGATAGAGCTAATTAATCTTAATAAAAATTGTTCTTTGCAATTTTTTTCTTAGCTTTATAATTTAGGTAGAAAAAATACATTCTTGATTTTTTTGTATGAAACAAATTAAATAATCCTAAATTTTTGCCAAGTCATGATAGATCCCGCGTTCAAACCTTTTTTTTCTTATATTTTGCCTACGTTGCTATTATTATGTACTATAAACGTGTGCCTAAAGTTGCAAGTCTGCTAGAAAAAGAGGTAAGAAAATTACAATAAATGTAATTATTATTTAATCACTTTTCTTATTCAAAAAGTTATTCTAGGGATATTCCATGCAAAATAATAATTACTGTATTAGAATAAGACTTGTAATTACTTGAAATTTTAAAAAAAATTAGGAAAACAGTTGACCTAAAGGCCATCCGTGCAACTTCCAGCTATGCGCGTAAATTTTATCTAATGCGTCATTTTTGTGCTTATAAGGCTCAAAAACAAAAGTGCTTTTAAAAATTTTCACTGTATAATTTTCTTTCATCAGACGTTTGACCACTCCGAGCTCAAAAGTTTAATAAAACACTATTTTTTTAAATTTCAAACTGTCATAACTTTGGAATGAATCAACCGATTTTCACGCAATTTACGGCAATCGATAAAGTTTTTCATATTCTTTAATATAATTGACAACAAAAATTTTTTAGGTGAAAAATTTCGGAGTAATTCCGATAAAACACTTTTTTCGGTTTTCTTTCCTTCACGATATCTCTCGAACGAATCAACCGATTTTGACCGGATTGGCGGTGATCGACGTGGTTTTTCAAGGTTAAGGCTGAATAGTTATTGGAGTTTATCTATAAAGCCGTTTAAAAGTAAATCCAAAAAAACCACTTTTAAAAAAAACTGTTTTTTCGAGATTTCTTGAAATTTATCTGTCCGAATCAGTCCAAATTATATTCAAAATCTAAGTTTGGCTAAGCCCTTTCGAATGGCGCTAGCCGCAATAAAATCGGTCAAACCGTTCAAAAGTTATAAGAGGTTTACATACTTACATACACACATGCATACATACAGACATAGTGACACCATCGCGGGGGCAGTCGAGGAAGCATCCTGTGGCCTCTTCTGAGGTCACAGGAAGCTTCCCGTGACTTATTATCCTCAATAAATTGGCCCGAAGAAATCAATTTTGATGTTGTCAATACCGAATAAGTAGAACTCAGGGTTTAAGATAATGTTTTTTTTTTTTTTTTTTTTTTTTTTTTTTTCATTTATTTTCCAGGAAATTGGTTACAGAGATGTTTTTAGGTGTCATATGGGTCACAATTTCTGCCTCTAGGGCGTGGAAACATTGTTATCAATATCATGCCAAAGTAAAGTTACAAACCATCATCAATATTAATCAAATCTCAGAAAGTTACAATACCAATTATTAATTATTATCAATAAGAAAATATTAATTATATATTATATCTAGTACATTCAGTCATAAACACATGTATTACAAGCAGTAAATTAAACATTTAGTTTTAAAATACAAGTCAATGTCAGATGCAATTTACAAAAAAAAAAAAAAATTATCATGTCAAGTCAATAATTAGGAATTTTAAAAGAATCATCAATTATTGCTATCAATTGCATCAATCTATTAATGCTATTATATAATATTATGTCACTAAAAATAATAAAATAAAGCTAATTGTCTCACAATAAACATTCATAAAAAACACAGTATGTCAATCCATTAATTTAAATTGATGTCCAGCAAAATTAAATAAAATACAATAATCAATTTAACCCTTTTACACAATAAATAAAATTAATGTCAGTTATTATTGAAAATGTGCAACAAATAAATGAAATAGATTATATAATTATTATAAAAGCAATGTCAAATCAATTAATTATTATTCATGTCATTAAATTTAATTCAGAAAAATATGTCAGAGTGAAAAAAAAAAAAAAAAATTAATACCTATTATTATTAAATTTTTTTGCAACTATAACGTCATTAAAGAATTCTCGCGTTGTGTAAAAGCATTTGTCTAGTAACCAGGTAAAAAGTTTATTTTTAAATTTATTTAAAGTCATGCTGTTATTTTTAATATTATCAGGTATATTATTGTATATTTTAATACTCATGCAATATGCGTTCTTACTATGGATTGTTAACCGTTGTGTTGGAACAGAAATTTTTTTGTTAATATTTCTTTTACATCTGGTATTATCCTTGTCATGACGCTGTTCAAAAAACTCATAATATTTTTTTACAAATAGACACGATTCTAAGATATACAGACTAGCAAGTGGAAGTATTTTAAAGTTTTTAAAAAGAGGTCTACAATGTGCTAGTCTATCAGCTCCTGCCATAGCTCTAATGCATTTTTTTTGTATTAAGAATGCCCTGTTAACATCGACTGAGTTTCCCCACAATACCAGCCCATATCTTAGTGTCGATGAGACGTATCCATGGTAGGCTGTTAAAGCGGCATCTTTCGAAACAATATTCTTTATCCTCCTCAGAGCAAATACAAACCTATTAAGCTTATTACAGACATTATCTACGTGCTCTTTCCAATTCAAGTTTCTATCTACAGTGTATCCCAGGAATTTAGTAGAAAGTACGCATTTAATAGGGCTAACTTTTGATTCTAAATTTTTGTCATTGTCATCAGTCGATTTATAAAATTTTATTATTTTCGTTTTTTCTAGATTGACCTGCAAATTATTAGTTTTCAACCATTTCGTCACATTTTTTATTTCATTTTCTATTTCGTCATTTAAATATTGTTTACAAGATTTTATTAGTAACGTTGTATCGTCAGCGAACATGATGCCCTCATGTTTTAAAATTTTTGGCAATTCATTTATGTATATTAAAAACTTGTTGAGAATTTATCACCTGCACTATCCACTTCAGAAGCTTCCACATCTACTATTTACTCCTAGGAAACCTTTTGAGGATTTTTGTGATCGACAAAAAACGGAGACGTTATGATGAAATAAACAAATCTCTTTCATTTTCTCCAGAAAAAGTGTCTGCCATTTCAATGAGAAGTTTAAATAACCTAACCAAGAGCATGTCAGGACATGTCTAAGGAGGGTTCCGTAACTATAAACGCGTAATATGCTTTTTTTTAATCACGCCAAAAGTTACTGTCCGATTTGGTTCACAATAATTTTCCTAAAGAGTTTTTAGCATGATCTATCAGCATGGAAATTTACAAGTTTCTATCTCCTATAGTTTAAAAATCCTAGGGGGGGGGGACCAACTTAAAAACTACTTTGGAGGCCGATTACTCGAAAATAGTCAACTTTATAAAAAAGTTACGTTTGAAACCATGCCTTTATTTTAAAAGACCTATTCTACGATACCCCACACGATGGGATAGAGTGAAAAAATATTTTTCATCCCCACTTCACATGTATGGAGAGCCACCCCTAAAATATAATTTTTTTATTTTTTTATGATCCCGAAACCGTGATCTATACACAATCTATAACTGCACCAAATTTCATCAATTTATATTCATAATTACAGAAGCTAGAGGCGCGGACAGACAGACAGACAGACGGACGGACAGAGCGAAACTATACGGGTTCCTTAAGTATTACGGAACTCTAAAAATAGTGGAAATTTTTATGGCCAGTCTAGTCCCAGTTAGGCTAGAACAATCGGATGGAACTGTTGTTTGGGAAAACGAAAGACCCTCATCCACGTTTTACTGTCGTCCGATTATGTTCCAATTTACGAAGGAAACTCAGTCCACTGTAATGATAATAAATACCAGAATCACAGAAGAGAAAATCGCTCCAGCCATCAAAATTAAATCAAATTCAGGTGTCTCACCAGTTACTTTTGAAGATGATTGACGGAAAAATAACAGCATATTTATCAGAGATGTCGACAGCCGTCTACGATATTTGTAAGCAAAGCCATCGGAAATGAATAATATTGAACTGCTTGACCAAAAAAAGCATGGATAAAGAGATTTACCAGTACGGACTGTCATTTTTACGCTGCTGGATCAGCTGTATGTGCTTAAGTAACCATAATTAATCATTCTTATTTTATTTTACGTCAACTATTACAACTGCGAATCGTTGTTTTGTTTAGAAAATGATTAATTTTCTTTATTGGTAATGTCCCGTTTTTCTTATACAGCCTATTGTGTGGATTTCAAAAAATAGAGTAGCAGGGATGAGGGTAAGAAAAATTGAAGCTTTGAAAGTCCGCAATATAGCAAGCATTGAGAGAAGACTGCGGCTTACTAATAGACTAGGTGAACCAATAACGGAAATACTGCCCGAAGATTTTTTAGGGATGCAGACACTACAGTCCGTATCACTGGCATAAGTAAAGAGTTAATAGAAAGGTTGCATGTGATTCTACAGACTGTAGCGTCTGGAGAGTGCGTGCACTCTTCTAAGTTCTCTTTATTTTGTAGAGAGACTGCAGAACTGTACGTTAATCTATATCCCCGGTATTATATGCCTTCCAGTTTGCACAAGCTGTTGATATATGGCACTGATATTATTCAGCATTCTGGTGCCATACCTATCGGCAAACTGTCAGAAGAAGCAGCAGAAGCTCGTAACAAAGATTTCCCGAAATTCTAACGACACTAACCTTTATTATGGTTAAAACGGATATTAGTAAGTTAAGGTTTATTATTGATTATATCTTCACGAAATCTAGATTTTTTTGATGCTTAGATAAATTTTGTCGAAATCACTGATCTTATTCTATTATCATAATAATTATTTCGCATGAAATACCCCTAAAATAACTTAATGAATTAGAAAAGTCATTAGTTAATAATTACATTTATTGTAATTTTCTTACCTCTTTTTCTGGCAGACTTGCAACTTTAGGCAAACGTGTATAGTACATAATAATATCAATGTAGCCAAAATATAAGAAAAAAAAGGTTTGAACGCGGGATCTATCATGACTTGGCAAAAATTTAGGATTATTTAATTTGTTTCATACAAAAAAAATTAAAATGTGTTTTTTCTACCTAAATTATAAAGCTAAGAAAAAATTGCACAGAACAACTTTTGTTAAGATTAATTAGCTCTATCCATTGGCATAAAGAAAAATGCGAAAAATAAAAATCGGTCCCTAAGTCCGCCAAATCCTCGTTTCGACCCACTGTGAGGCGCCGCGCCGCAGCCGTACCGCACCGTGTGGCCTGGCCCTAAGGGCGCGTGTCGACGCACCGGTTTTTTACGCGGTCCGGCGGCGGCACCAGTTATATGTATGAAACCGGCTCCGAGTCAAACCGACGTACCCTTGTATATGTCACCGTAAAATTGAAAAAACCGTTAGATTGTAAAATAACTAACAAGATTGTAAAAATACGTCGAAAGATTAAAAACGATACATTTATAATCTAACGAAAAATAATCTGTTAAATTATAGGCAGGCGGCAGCCTATTAATTATAGATTTAGCCATTAAATTATACATTTTAACTAGACGAGTTTAGACTTTGGACTTGACGATTTAACTTTGAGTATCCAACTATACGGAGATGACATGACAGCTAATTTCTATAGAAATTAGCTCGCATAGATGCGAAAAAGTCTCTGTTGTACGATTTAGTAGCAACATTTATTCATCGAGTAAAATTTTTGGATTTTTGCTAATTTATCGCAATTATTGTTAATATTTAGGCAAAATAATGCATACACATGGAAAGTAACACCATCCTTTTGTTAATTTGATGTTTCTGTTTTTGCAGGAAAAAATACAGCAAGTCGGCATTTTTTGCTCCGATTCATTCCGCCTCGCTGTAATTTTCCGAATACGTCAAAAACGCGCAGCAACTAGCTTTATACAACCGTCACGACCGGAGGGCTCTAACCTTTGGCAGCGGGGAACGCCTGATAAGGCCTTCTCCGTATGGTTGGATACTCAAAGCGATTTAGAGATACGGTGATGAAAATTTGAATGAATATTCTATTTCCCGCCTCTTTCTTTAACTTGACACTGGCAAATAGTTGTAAGCCGACGCCATATATAATATAAAAAATAACATGTCAAAACTCAAAACTAACCGTCCAGCTAAATTTCAATTTTTATCCGATTTGTTTTGTAATTTGTTTTAATTAATTGAGTAAAATATTTAAATTATGGAAACTTTATTACAACCAGTGCTCGAGGGTTTCTCCAAGCTAAGTATCGAAAAACAGACCAAACCTAGTTACGTAAAAATATATCAAAAAACTAACAATGATGTCGTGATGGTGTATTCAAAAGTAAGTTGTAAACATTATTGTATATTTATGTTAATCCTTATTTTGATGCTTTTTACTTTAGCTTATATTTTTCTCATAAATTTGCGCGTGTACTTTTTAGTTGAAGCAAGCTGTTGCGAGACAAAGTGTAGACAAAAGCAAAAAATCTGAGGAAGGTGAGATATTTTATATTCTGATTAGTATATCTCTATATCTTAGTTTATGTCCATAATATTTAAGTGTAGGTATTTTAAATACTCATTATTTTTACCTTATTCAATGTCTGTTAAACTTCCATTTCAAGAATTTATCTAAATTTTGAAAAGGAAGATTCATGAAACTCAACTATTGCTATAAAAATGAGTCCATTACAGATGAGCTGGAGTTAACTGGTTCTCCCTTGAAACTAGATCTAAGTTTACACACAGTTCTGGATGAGACCTACATCTCAGAAGAGCCCCAGATGTGGAAGAGAGAAGAAGCTACACATGCACCAGTTGAGAGTGACAAGGCAAGGTATGTTACTTCGAAAATAATATTTAAAATTGAAATAAATAAGTAAACTTAATAACCTGTACTGTAATAATTTTTTGTAATTCTTAGAAATTGTTTTGTAAAAATAGTTTTCTAGTAAACCTGAGATTAGATAGGGAACTTTCTTATTATTTTTAATGTTTTAAATACTGCTATTTGTGTTATTTCATTGAATGCATATTTTTTTAAGCTATCCTATGACATAAAAATCAACTGTACCTACAATAATTTTTGAGATACATACTGCTTTTCCGCTAAGTATGGCAGTATTATAAATCGGAAAGTCTGTTAGGATTTTTCTGAAGTTTTTAATAAAACATCACTCAAAAACAGTAGATTTTTATGAAACTACAGAAATATAGTTTACACATTTGAATAACGAATAGACTATAAATTATAAAGATACTAGCTGTTGCCTGCGGCTCTACCCGCATTAATACAGTATCCCTCGGTAACACTGTACTTTTTTGTTATATTGGTTTAACGGCTAAAATGTAAAGAGGTAACAGACAGACAGACACACTTTTGCATTTATAATATTAGTCTAGATTGTGCAAAAACTGATTTAACAGTATAAAGCTAGTAATATAATAATGGAGATATCTAAGCAAAAACTGATTTAACGTTAAAAAGCTAGTAATATAATGATGGAGATACAAAATTTACTAATGTAGTATAGCTTTCAATATAATGTCATCTGTATTTTTCATATTTTATTGTACAAACAATTAAAAGAGATTTTATATGTTTCCAGAGAAATATTAAACTTATACAATCAAAACTTGAGGAAAGTGTCTAAAGAGGAATCTTTACCTATGTGGGTATTATGTAAGCCGAGTGAGGAGAAGGTTCTACTAATCCATACAGAGTCTAATCAGAATGAGTTTTCTCGAGGTGTGGTTGTGTATGAAGGAACAACAGTCTTGGATGAATTTTATGTGGAAAGTGCTATAAGACAGTTTGCAAATGTAGGGGGTACTACAGAAGACATGGTAATTGTTATGCAATTAAATTATATATTACATAAAAATATAGTTTTACATACCAAAGAAGACAGTAGATTTTTTAAAATTAATTACACACACAATAATAACCTAACCAAGAGCATGTCAGGACATGTCTAAGGAGGGTTCTGTAACTATCAACGCGTAATATGCTTTTTTTTAATTACTCCAAAAGTTGCTGTCCAATTTGGTTCACAATAATTTTCCTAAAGAGTTTTAGCATGATCTATCAGCATGGAAATTTTCAAGTTTCTATCTCCTATAGTTTAAAAATGCTTGGGGGGGGGACCAACTTACAAACTACTTTGAAGGCCGATTACTCGAAAATGGTCAACTTTATAAAAAAGTAACGTATGAAACCTTGCCTTTATTTTAAAAGACCTATTCTACGATACCACACACAATGGGGTAGAGTGAAAAAATATTTTTCATCCTCAATTCACATGTATGAAGAGCCACCCCTAAAATATAAAATTATTATTTTTTTATGATCCCGAAACCGTGATCTATACACAATCTATAACTGCACCAAATTTCATCAATTTATATTCATAATTACAGGAGCTAGAGGCGCGGACAGACAGACAGACGGACAGAGCGAAACTATAAGGGTTCCTTAAGTGTTACGGAACCCTAAAAACACATCAATAAATAATAATAGTCTAGTGTATATATGCAAATAATCTATCTGATACTAATGTCTTATCAGTAGATTTTGAACTAGGACCTTATTGTTGTTGATAAAAAAGTTCTAGTATTTATAGATACGATCACTAGATTTATGTTTTTGGTTTTTTTTTAGCTATGTCATAACATAATACCATTTTAAAAACTTTGATGTTTTAAATTCCAGGTTACTGCAACAGTAGACTGTTGGTTGCCAATTTCTGGTGTGTCGTACGAAGGGTGTTCGGTGGAAGAGCAGCTTAATGCACCATTTGGAGGCCTAACCGAGTTACACTGTGAATGGACGTCAAAGTCTCTATTGATGCCATTCATAAGCTGCAAAGTTAATTTTGTATGTATTTTGCACTACCTTTTCTAAAACATTTTAAAAAATATGTGGCTTACAATTGAAAGAAAATATCTAAGATGGTGAAAATAGGTTTTGAAGATTAGATTAGGTATAATTTTATTAAAGAAAACTAATGTTAGCGCAGCGTGGCATTTTAAGAGCGATTTGAAATTTAACTTTATTCACGACGTAACAAGATACGCATTTCATTTTCATATTTCGAATAATAAATAGAGATTGTATATTTAATAATAATAATATATAATAGGCTCCGAAAGTACTGGATCGATTTTGATGAAATTTGGCAACTTTGGCTGTTTTGGCAAAATGTATGGTTCCGAGTTTTCCTTTTGCGTGCACAAAGTCGCGGGCAACATCTCGTTTTTAATAAAATATCACTACAAAATATGTTTTTGTAGCATGTACTTATCCCAAAAAAGAAGATAGAAAAACTCGCTGTTGCTCGAATACTTGCAGTGGTTCTAATACTCGAATGCTGCTCTCCTTCACATCTTGGTGTAAGCTAACCCTTAGAAAACAAATGTTGATAAATAAAACTGCCATTTTATTAACAGGTACAAGAAGTAATAGTAGGGCATATAGCCAGTCCCTGCAATGCCATCTGGAAGTCTGTGTCATCCCTATACACAATCAACCAACTGCTGGTGGGCATGACTGCGGCTGGTTTTAACTCTGTCAATTTAGAAACAAGTATTATAAGGTATGATTAAAAAACATTTGAAAAGTAAAGTAAAGCGCTTATACAAACATAAGGTTCGGTAACATCAACTACGGATATTTTGGGCAAATGATCTACTGCTCAAATATAGACATTTTTTATTTTTTTTATTGCCTAAATGCAGGCCCGTCCCACTTCCCGTGTAGATATTGAAAATGTAGGTACGTGCGGCGGCCTATTATGCCGGCGTATGCGCGAAATTTGTTCGTTGCATTTTTATGGATTGGATTGAATCATAGATTGATTCATTTGTTGACAAAAGTACCTAGAGTAATACTAAGGTGGCGTGATTCAACATCTTCGATTAGATTAATATCAGGCCAGTCTCAATTCCTGTGAAGGTATCGAAAACGTATGTAGGTTTCCGCAAATTTATTATAATAAAATACTATTAATACCTACCTTAGGTTTATTCGGAAAGTAATTTGTTCTCTAACGTACATTAGGTAAGTACAAAAAAAAAGTATATTAATTTAAAAGGAGACAACCCCGTTTTGGACTTAAAAGATAAGAGTTACGCGATAGAAAGAGACGCAACTTCTAGGTTAATATAACCGTAGGCAATCAAGCGCAGCGCGATCTAAATTGGAACTTAATCGTATCGTCGCTAGAGTCCCTATTTCTTTAAATGACTTTTCGCAGTGAGTCTTCTGTACTTGTACTGTTAATAGTATTCTGTGTTAAATGTATGAGCAGTAGATCATATACCCAATATATCCGTAGTTGATTTTACCAAACCTTATAGATACAAAATTATGCTGGTAACATTTACAGTCAATCGCTGTTACTCATAAGAATATTTACACAACTGATTTGCTCTCTTTGTCTGATACATTTGAAAAGTCACATGACAGACAAAGACAGCAACATTGAATAGCTCATCAGTTGTAAGTAAATATTTTTATTAGCAGGGGAGTTTGTCTTTAAGTACTTAGATATTTGTTGGTAAATGAAGAATAATCATTGTTTGTTATTTTATTATCTATAATATTTTGTTTCTAATATTTCAAGTAATTTCTATTACATTTTCTTTGATTTTGATTTTTTCTTTTTGTTAGGTTGTCTTAAGACATAGGCATTCTCCATATTATGCCATTTAATCCTGTCTCTGCAATCCCTTCTCCAGTTCCTTGGTAGGTCATCTTACCACCGTTTGTGTTACCTTACTCGTTTCCTCTTTCCGTCCCTTAGATATTTTTCAGTCCCAGTTGGTCCATTTTCCTTTGTCAGATCTCATCATGTGACTACCACATAAAGTAACTTTTATGGCTAAAATTCAAATAATGTTATAGGCAACATTGTACGTATGTACTTTTATAGCACAGTGTGACCTAAACCCGCACTTTACGCACGCTTTTCCGTGACCTAAGTTGCCTATTTCTGCATGGTGTGTAAATTAATTGACCACCTTCACTCATGTAGAAAAAATAAAAGGAAACACATTTAAATGTCATTTACATTGAAATTCTATTTTGTTGTAATGATATTTGATTTTTTCCTTTTGAAATATACTTTCAAAATAGTAATCTGAACCGGAATTGTTTCTTTTTTGAGTTTGACTTGCAGTCTGTATTGCAATTCTTTGATTGCAATACATTAATTTTACTTTCAAAACGCATCCCTCGGGGGGGCCTCCGGCCCTCTTGCCCGCGTCCTGGGCGGGTTTATGTCACACTTGCTATAAAATAGTATACGATACTTGTGGCCTAAGTTGTCTATTACTGCACGGCGTGAAGTTAGCGCCCGAGCGGAGCGAGGGTGCTAAACGCTAGGCATCGTAATCTACTATAATAAGCAGAACCAACTTTTCAAACCGAAACAAGTAGTTTATCGTA
This sequence comes from Glaucopsyche alexis, assembly GCA_905404095.1. Lineage (NCBI taxonomy): Eukaryota > Metazoa > Arthropoda > Insecta > Lepidoptera > Lycaenidae > Glaucopsyche > Glaucopsyche alexis. Next base: position 4,351,206 of record FR990044.1, on the reverse strand, counting down.
ATGGAAGTAACATTTTAATTTTCTTTATTTCTAGGAATATCACGCCAGGCACTAAACGCGTTGACACAGCGAAGAAAATAGAGAGATTGTTGAACGAAGCAGAGATATACACATATACAGCAGAATGTCCGTCGGGAGGGTGTCTGTGTGTCACAGAAGATACCACCAGCTTGAAGCAGTGTCTGTCTGCTATGCAATCCGTTGGATCCAGTAATGATTTCACTTACAGGCTGTGGGATATTTTGAGAGGTATGTTGTAAAAACTTAATACGTCATATAACATCCAAAAATACTCTCATTGTGCCTATAGAACGTCACCTCTAAAAATAATAGGCCATCGGTGTATTAAGAAAATACCTATAAAAGTTGTTATGTAAGAAGTATAAGTTGCTTCCGATAGATGGCGTTATTTTCAGAATCCTTGTAGTGACCTGAGTCCTGACGCGACCTTAAAACACTCATAATAAATTTCACTACTTCAAAAACGTAACGCTTTTTATGGTTTTAGTTAGAATGAAATACATGTCTTGTATGTAACTCCAATAATTACCTGGATGGGTTCTCAATTAAATTACATATCATATTACTGATAATAATATGATGAAAATATTTTTATATAGACACTTATCAAATACCTAATAAAGAAAGATATTTTTTGTAAAATTTCAGACTGTGAAACAGCAGAAGAGTTGATGACACTATTCATGCAGGCACTTAAATTTGTGTCTTCGGGCAAAATCAGGCCATTTGTAAGTATATCTTTTGCCTGTCTTGTCTTTATTTCTTATATTCTTTCTATCCTTTTTTTTTCTTATATTCGTTATTTATTATATTCTACCTATGTGTTGAATAAAAATTTACTACGGGATTCCTTTTTCTAAAAATTATTATGTGGTTTCAGTACAACTTTTTTAATTTTGGTTGTCTGTATTCACAGATAGACGTCAACAACAAAACTTACCTGTCCAAACTGATCCTCAAACTCTCCCGCGGTCATTCCCAAACGGCTAAAGTCCTCAAGAACCTCCGCGCCAGTCCGCCTCAAGCTCTGTCTCTGGTGGCCCAAGTTGGTATAGAGAAGACCATGTGGGAGTACACTCGGGTCATGTCGTTACTCGAGCATTCGTACTTCATAGCGGGGATTTGGAATACTGATATTAGGTAGTCACATAAGCATGACATGTCCATGCACAATTATTATTAAAACAATACTAATTAGGAATAAAACTCCCAAACTATTCCGTTAGAGGCGCGCGTATACGTGAACAAAATTTACATTGATTTGTTACTTTTTGCCTGCATAAAAAAAGAGAAAAAAGAATGCATCAGTTATTCAAATAAAATCAAAGTTTAAAAGAAAACACTCTTGACACTTTGGAAACGCGCTATAAAATAGGTACTGTAAATACGTTGAATTCAGGTGGCGCCCTCTACGATTAGTTTTGCGTAATATTTCTAATGTTTATTATGTATCTATAGTACAAGTGTTTCGTCATACCAAATATTGATGAAAAGACATACATCGCTTGCCTATGTTGCAACTGTCTAAGATGTATGTTGCCTAATTCAATAGGTATGGCGTTTTTGTTGCTGCTTGCTGAATTGTTTTAAAATGACGAACAAACGCCCTTTTGACACATTAAATTGTAAGGCAATGGGTGTGTTCCGCGGAAAATAGCGCTAACAAAAAACGTAAGCAAAATGGCGACCGCTGGTGTGAAATAGGCAAAATGGCGGATTATGTTAGCAGTATTGAAGTTAGCAAATGTGTCCTGGCCGATAATCTATATTTTTTTTCTTTAGCGCTAGCAATCGCTAACAAGCGCTTTTTTCCGCGGAACACAGCCATTATCTCGGAACAGGTGACATTTTTTTTTTTAAATTATTTCAGATCACACGAATCAATTGACCAAATAAATCAAACGATCCAAGACATGACCATGGGTGGTGACTTCTCATTGAACCCGTTCGAGAGTCTCACATCAGCGGAGCACTCCATACGTCTAGACTCGGACTCCTTCTGCGTTGAGGACACCAATGAACTCACCGTTGATGACTTTGCTTCATTGAAGAAACACGGCTTAGTCAGCGACAAGAAAGATTCTAATGAGGTAAGTAACGCGACTTACAGTGCGACCATATTTGTAATGGTTTTTTGAAACTTGACATTTTTCATAGATTGTCTGTCAATTTCTGACAATGAAGATTGTCAAAATAATAGTTTTACTGTGGGCCTAGCAGAAACATTTGACAGTGGCGTGAAATCGAATGAAATTCGATGAGGCCCTGTTATAATTTTGACAGATTTTCATACAATTCTCATTCGTTAACGTTACGTTTACGCCGTTGTCAAATATTTCTGCTAAGCCCACTGGACATTAGTGTGTTTGCGTTAAGTTTGCAGTGGGCCATCAGTGCAAATGTCAAAAATTTCTACATGACTCGTTCGCAGATTGAATTGAATATGATTGAATAGCTTCCTTCAAGAATGTGAACGCGGCTTTAGTGCATTGGTCAATTTTGAGATTTCCTCTAGTGATGCTCACTGCAAACTTAACGCTAATGAAATATAGTTCTTTCTAAGACATACAAGCAGATGAATCGCTTAGTGGTAAGCGATTATCGCCGCTAAGATGAAAGCCTTGACAGCTCTCTTTTTACTCGGCGAAACATTGCAAGCGTTGTTTTTCGCCGGCTTTTTACGAGTCCGCCCGCGGTGTCTCAAATCTTACTTTCTTGCAGGTACCATTGATAGCGGATGAGATAGACATCAGCCAGTGGAAGCATCTGCTGGCGAAGTACGCTCAGATCCACGTCTGCCTCGAGCACCTGTACCGCGCCGAATCTTGTATACGAGCCGATTTTGGTGAGTGCTACGAGAATATCATGCATAAATACCGTAAATATCAATAGGTATTTTAAAATTTTCGCCCCTTCCATTGGTATTTTTTTATTTATAACCGACAAGATTAGACCAACAAGGTCGATTCCGCTAATTAAATCTTACATTAATATGGTTACAATCCAGTCCTGATATGTTAAAACTGTAAAATGATATTCCCATAAACGTCAACTGTCTCGATTGGTCCACACTTTAATAATAAGTTTATGATAATATCAAGATGGTTCATTTATAATTCAATATTAGTGAAATAAAAGTGTAAGTTGATTAAAGGGTTCCGGTTAAATAATATTGAGTAAACATTTTCTACACCATAAGTTGTTGTAGTATAAGTTATTATAATTTAATTTTATGTCTTTATTTTAGTTACATTTTTTTTAAATATAAATAATGTCAATATTGAGGTGCTTTGTCATAATTTCCCAGCCCAACTCAAGCCGATCGCCTCCCGTCTATTGGAGTACTACGTGTCGGACAAGTCGCCCGTCAGGACGGTGGGACAGCTCGTTAGTGACCCCGTGCAGAAGATCACGTTACCGATCGCCAATAACATCGTCCAGGATCAGCTCAAGTGAGTGCACTTGTGAAAGTCAAAGTCAAAGTCAAAGTCAAAAATTTTTATTCAATGTTGGTATTTTTATACACTTATTGAACGTCGGTATACATGATGCCTACCACCGGTTCGGGAACTAGCCCGGCGAGAAGAACCGGCGTAAGAAACTCGCGCGGGGCCATCTTTTACCAAAAAGATGGAAAATTGTTCTTTTAAAATAAAAAAAATGTATAACAATGTTATGACTAAAACTATATAACTAGAATACAATAGTATATGGAAGTAGCCTTGCAGGGGGCCACCTCATTCCCAAGGTGTGCTATCATTCATGAAATCATTAATTTTATAATAAGCTTTACTACACAAACGTTCTTTGATTACTTTTTTAAATTTATTGGTTGAAAAATTTTGAACGTTTTCTGGGATCCTATTGTATATACGTATACATTGGCCTTTAAACGAATTCTTTACTTTACTAAGTCTAGTCACTGGTACATCAAGCTTATTCTTATTTCGAGTATTTCTATTGTGGTTGTCACTTTTTTTTTTGAATAGGCTTACATTTTTTTTAACATATAGTACATTTGATAGAATATACTGAGAAGCTACAGTTAAGATCCCAGTTTCCTTAAACTTATCTCTTAATGAAGTGTTGGGGGCCAGCTTGTAGATTGCCCGAACAGCTCGCTTCTGCAGCACAAAGATAGTATTTATATCTGCAGCATTGCCCCATAGCAGAATGCCATAGGACATTATACTGTGGAAGTAACTAAAATACACAAGCCTTGCTGTGTTTTCGTCTGCAAAATGTCTTATTTTACTTACTGCAAATACTGCTGAACTAAGTCTGTCGGCCAATCCAGCAATATGAGGGCCCCACTGAAGTTTCGCGTCTAATGTAATACCTAAAAAGACGGCTGTATCTACTAGTTCCATACCTTCCCCATTTAATAGCACATTGGTTTTAGTTTGCCTTACATTCGGCAACGTGAACTTTATACATTTAGTTTTTTTGCTATTTAACAAAAGATTATTGACACTAAACCAGTGTACTATTTTTAGAAGAGCATTATTTACTTCGTCATAACACGAGTTTTGGCGATTAATATTAAAAGTAAGTGACGTATCATCGGCAAATAATACTATTCCGTTTTTTTCATTAATAAGGTATGGTAGGTCATTTATATAAATCAGAAAAAGAAAGGGTCCTAAAATTGACCCTTGTGGGACCCCCATCTCAATTTTAGTACCTGTGGATCTTTTTCCATTTATCTCAACTCTCTGAATCCTATTTGATAAATAAGATTTTAGGAGAACGAGTGCTGGACCCCTTACTCCATAGTGGCACAATTTCCTGATCAATGTTGAGTGTTGCACACAATCAAATGCCTTAGAGAGATCGCAAAAGACTCCCAGAGCATCATGCGATCTCTCCCAAGCATCAAAAATATAACTAATTAGATCGACGCCTGCATCTGTTGTAGAGCGTCCCTTTGTAAATCCAAATTGTTTGTTATGTAAAATTTTATTTATATTGAAGTGTGCTAGCAACTGATTAAGTATTATTTTTTCATAAATTTTACTTAGTGTTGGTAAAATAGATATAGGTCGGAAGTTAGATGGATCCGACTTACTACCAGACTTAAAGAGAGGTAAAACTTTACTGTGTTTCATTAGATCAGGAAAGACGCCACGTTTTATACAATCATTAAAGATAGTTGCTAAGTAAGGTGCAATAATATCGATTATAGATTTAATAACTTTCATAGATAGGCCCCATAAATCTGAAGTATTCTTGATATTTAACAAATTAAAATGTTTAATAATGTCTTGAGGTCCTATTTCTTTAAATCTAAATTCGATTTCACACTCTTTTACGTTTTCTTTAAGTAGCAATTCAGCAGCAGCAGGAGAGGCGTTTAAATTTTTTGTGGTTGAAACTGGAATGTCAGCAAAGAATTTCTCAAAAGCAGTTGCAACTTCAATGTCGGATTTGATTATTTTACCATCTATATTTAATTTAAAAGATGAGTTGCGTCTGGTGACTCTTCCAGTTTCATTTGCAATTATTTGCCATGTTGTCTTAACCTTGTTTTTAGAATTCTTAATTTTATTTCTAATGTGAAGAGATTTTGCTGCTGAGCAAACTTGCTTAAATATTTTTGAATATAACCTTACATAACTTTTAAAATCTTCACTTTGATTCATTGTTCTTTCATTATAGAGTTCATACAATTTAAATCTACTTTTCAAAATACCTGCTGTTGCCCATTCACTGAATTTACTTTTGTTGTTTGTTCTCACTGTTTTAGAGGTGAAAATGGTATCAAAATTATGTTTAATTAATTTAAACAGTTTACCAAATGACATATCCGGGCTATTATGATACTGTAAATGTAAAATATTAGCTATAATTTCACCTCTAAACTTCTCAATACGTTTAACATTTATTGGTATACATGTGTTTCTGTCCCTGTGTAATTGTTTGCAATTATTATTATCTATAGGGAAAATAGCTTGCTGTCCACAGTGATCAGAGCTTAGTTTCTTAATTATTTCTTTATTTAATGGATCTACGTTGGTAAAAATATTATCGATGCATGTAGCAGAGCTGTCACTGATCCTTGTCGGTTCAAAAAATAAATAGGTTAGGTTATATGATTTTAACAATGAAGTAAATCTAACAGTGGTAGAGTTACTTTCTAAAATATTAATATTAAAATCACCACATAATAATATATGTTTGTTAGATGCACTTATCTTGGTTAATAACATTTCCATTGTTTTTTCAAATGAATCATATAACCCTAAAGGTGGCCTGTATACGCTTACAATAATAAAGTGTCCCACCTCTATACAGGCTATTTCGGTTATTCGTTCTGTAGAGAGATTCACTATGTCTTTTCGTTCTTTATATTTTAAACTATTCTTAATTAGTATAAGTGAGCCACCTCTCATGGCTTTTTCTCTGCAGAAAGAACTAGCCAGCTGGTGCATACCAAGATTTAACATTATTTCATTTCATTTTTCTTAAACCAAGGCCCCATCCACATATTACGTCACAGCGCATGGGGGATTGGGGGGGGGTCATAATAAATGTGACAGTGCATGTTAAATACACTAAAAAGCGTGACATAGGGGGGTGGGGGTACAAAAAGTCGAAATTTTGCGTGGAGTAATATGTCGATGGCCCCTAATTTTGCGTTACTTACATTTTTCCGCGTCTTCGCCCGCAATAAGTTGGATTTTACACGATGTTTTTTATTATAATTTATAGTCTATGATACTCACAAATAATGTGACTTCATATTGACATCAGAATTATCAAAATCGGTTCAGTTGATCTAGAGATTACCTCTTGCAAACTCATAAACATCACCTCTCTATAATATCAGTATAGATTACGCTAGTAATGTAACGTGAATGTAGAATTAACTATATAACGCGTTAATTTGCACGTCACAAAGATCTTATATCCGATCCAACGGAACCGTACATTTTACTGTCTTGACGTAAAAATGAAACACAAACTTTTGCGGTAACGGCAATAACGACTATATTAGTTATTACGTAAATTATTTGTGTAATTTTGAATTGGGATCGTTATTTCTCTCAGTCGCTGTCTTTGTTTTTGAAAAAACTCATTTCTAGATGCATAAAAGCTCCATCTAAGTGAAAATGTAATAAGCTATAACATACTGAAAGTTAAACACTTGTGTTATTAGTTCTTTAATTTGCCACAAGATGGAGAAGTTCTATAACCAGATAAGATTTTTGTTTCATAAACTTATCTCATTTACAAATTTTTGTGTCATTTCAATATGTAATTCATTCGCAAATACATTTTACAATAGGTACTTTCTTTTTTTAGAAAACCAGCACTCTGGTACCGTATGGAGCTCACAAACAAGAAAAGTAATGAGGACCCGTCTAGAGAGTGTAGTATGGTGTATGTGTTCTCGCAACAGCCTGTGTTCCCCCCTCCAGTATGGCAGAATATAGGTAAGAACTGTGCTAACAGAGAATGTTTAGTAATAAGTGCCGGCTTGACCGGATAAATACCACGACCACACAGAAAACTGGCATGAAATAACGCTAGTAAGTTGAGTTTACCGGAGGCCCAAGGAGGGTAGGGATTTTAAGGACTTGGAACGCATATGTAACTCCTGGTGCTACGAGTGTCTATGGGCGCGGCGGAGGTAACCGCTAAAAGGATGATGGTATCATCCGTTCCGTCTGCTCGTTCCCTGGTTTATTACATAAAAACCAGTTTGGTGTAGCAGTTACAAGTCTATCATATCTGTATATTATTCAGTTATACCACTGGATAGATAAAGAGCCAAAGAATTTATCACGCTAAGTGGGAACTGTGGCGCATCGCGTGAGTTGTTTTACATAGTTCACAAATATTTTACACAAAGAAGTATAATTGAAACAAAACATTTTGCTGATATTAAAAAGTAAAAAGTGTAAATTGTAACAAAGCTTTTTTTTCCAGAACCAACAACAGAAGATGTTACAGAGGCGACCACAGTAGAAGAATTGAAATATCACTGCACAAAATACACGTATCTATGTAATAAAGTGAAGAGGACAATCGAGCTAAGCTAGCATTCTGTGATTATTATTTATAAATTAAAAGACTTATACAGTGAAAATCTGTTATAACATCATTTAAGGGTCTGTTGCAAAAGTCGTTACAACGGATAAAAAATGGTTCATATTGTACCCGGAAGCCCAATTCTCGTAATTATTTTTGATCATAATCCTGTTTCGGTCCGCGCAGTCGCGTTTACACACGCGTTTATCGCGCGTGAGTGAGTGAGACAGCGTGCAGACCGAAACAGGATTTTGATCACAAATAGTTACGAGAATTGGGCTTCTGACAGCCCTCTTAACCTCGTTTTGCTATCCCGTTCATTGTTATAAAATGTTTTTACTGTATTAAATTAAAATTCTTAATTTGTTATTAATTAAAATAAAGATTAAGCATTATTTGTATGATTTAGTGTTTTATATTATACTAGCTTTTGCCCGCGGCTCCGCCCGCGAGAAATGAGGTTTTTTTGACTACTCCCGACTGTACTCTAAGTTAAATCTGTATCTTCCTTATCTTACGTTCTCTCTTTAATTACTAATTGTTTGTCCGAAGAATGAAATATGGTATGATGGTATACCATATTTCATTTAAATGGTTTAAGCACTTAAGCCGTGAAAGACATTAAAAAAATACACACAATAAGACATTATCCCTCAGGAACACTATTTTATATCTTTTTGGGATAAAAAGTAGACTGCGCGTTTGTCCAAAGCATAAACCACTAACATACCAAATTTAATTCAAATCAATTCAACCTTTTAGCAGTAAAAGACAGTCAAAGTACACACAATAATAATACATTATCCCTCGGGAACACCGCAAATTCTTGGGACAAAAAGTATCCTATGTCCTTTCCCAGGACTCAAAGTATGTCTGTACCAAATTTCATCAAAATCGGTTCAGCGGTTAAAGCGTGAAGAGGTAACAGACAGACAGACACACTTTCGCATTTATAATATTATAAGTATGGATTCCCTACTTTTTTGTGTATTTAGGCGTGTGTTGTATAAAAAATGTCGTTCTATAAAGATTAAATACCTACTCATTTTATCGTAATCTTGGCTTATCTATAATTTTTCGGTATAAGTTTAGCACAGAGATATTCATATTAGATCAGAGCTTTTGAACATAATCAATTTTTTATACCAGAAAAGTACGGTTCCCGTGGGATATGGGCTTTCTTTATGCGCCCTGTAGCTACTACGATATTTCTAGAACATTTTTATGTTGTTGGTTACTAATTACAACGGATTGATTGTAATCGAAACCACTGCCATTACATAAGTATCGCCTGGCTTCTTACGCCAAGCCAATTTAGTGGACTATGACAGGGGATTTGGCTTGTCAAGGCTGGAACTAATCCTAATTCCTAATGCGGGTCAAGCGAAGGACATTGATTGGCCGGTATTAAACATCTGAAACCCAATTCTCGTGTTTAACCTACTTTATTCTCGTATTTAATTTACTTTCAATAAATTATAAATGAATCAAAACACCACACACACCAAAATCAGTTTATGATATCAAGACGAGAATAGATAGCATCAGAAATAAAAAATCTACAACCACCGAAGTTTGGTCCCTCAGTTCACACAAAAGTGACATACTCATTTCGCGATATAATACTGACTTTAAATATTATTTTTCTACGTAGAGTTTTTGTAGAAAATTTATAGAATTTGTAGACAAAATTTCAGAAAAATCTATCGGAGCATTTAGAAGATATTAACCATTATGTTGGGTCCCTCAGTTCACACACTGGTGTATAAAAAAAAACTCAATAACATCAATTATATATCTAACTAGCTGTTGCCCGCGACATCGTCCGCGTCAACTGATGACGCAATAATGCATCAATTTCGATCAAATTTGATTACCATAAAAAAGGTTACCAAGTACTTAAGTCAATCTTAAAATATTTTTTTAGTTAATAGAAAAAGAGGAATAATTATTTCATACATATTTTTTGTAACTTGAGCCGTTTACGTAGCGCACGCAACGGAAGCCCTCAAATAAAGCTCAAATGTGAATAATTTTCCCCGTTTTTGCAACATTCTCACTGATGCTTCGCTCCTATTAGTCGCAGCGTATATCTACACTAATATTATAAAGAGGAAAACTTTGTTTGTATGTTTGTTTGTTTGGTTGTAATGAATAGGCTCAAAAAGTACTGGACCGATTTCAAAAATTCTTTCACCATTCGAAAGCTACATTATCCACGAGTAACATAGGCTAAATTCTATTTTGGAAAAAAATAGGGTTCTGTAAGATATTTGGGGGTTTCGGACACAAGGTGTAAAAACTCAACCAGAAAAGTTACTTATTTTGCGTACGCTGCCTAAACTATAAAAGATAGAACCATAAAATGTTCTAATTAATTGTAGATCTTATAAATATCTACAAAAAAGTCCGCGACACACTATACCTATCTATGTCGAGTGAGGCACAACAACAATTGTTTTATTTAAAAATCTTGATTTTTTTGGACTACATTTAAACGCGTTTATTTTACTCATGCTATTAATCCTTATCAAAATAAATTATTTTATCCTAAGTACAGTTTATGTAGATAATATTTGGTCTTTGAATGATTAAAATTGGACGTTTGGTTTTGAAGTTATGGCGAAATTAAAATATTACGATTTCTGCTCCACGGCCCGTTGCGAAGTAGGCGTCACCAAGGCGGGGGTGTGCGTGCGGGAGGGGAGTTTAATTCTATGAGGTAGCCGCAGTATTAGTATCAGTATTGTACCCATAGATTTTACAGATATATACATTGTACCCGTGCGAAGCCGGGGCGTGTCGCTAGTAACGTATATAGCTGAAAGCCTTCCTCGACAAATGGACTATCCAACACAAAAATTATTTTTCAATTCGATTTAGCAGTTCCTGAGATCAGCGCGTTCAAACAAACAACGTAAGCCCTCAAAGATGAATAATTTTCCGCGTTTTTTTCACATTTTCCACTGATTCTTCGCTCCTATTGGTCGCAGCGTAATGTTATATAGCTTAAAGCCTTTCTCAACAGAAGGACTGACTATCTAATACAAAAATAATTTTTCAATTCGATTAAGTAGTTCCTGAGATCAGCGCGTTGAATCAAACAACGTAAGCCCTCAAAGATGAATAATTTTCCCCGTTTTCCCACATTTTCTACTGATTCTTCACTCCTATTGGTCGCAGCGTGATGCTATATAACCTAAATGCTTCCTCTATAAATGGATTTCTCAATTCGAACCAGTAGTTCCTGATAGCTACTATAGATTAGCGCGTTCAAACAAAAAAACTCTTCAGCTTTATAATATTAGTATAGATAGCTGATGCCCGCGGCTCGTCCCGCGTATGTACAGTAACCCACGGGAACCGTATACGTACCGCGATAAAAAGTAGCCTATGTTCTTCCTCGTGGTCTACTTTATATCTGTGGCAAATTTATTGTTAATAAGGTTTATTAGTTTTTACGTGAAAGTGTAAATAAATTTTCCTACGGGAACCGTATATTTCTCCGAGATAAAAAGTAGCCGATGTTCTTCTCTCTTGGTCTCCTTTATATCTGTGCCAAATTTCATGATAATCGGTTTAGTAGCTTTTACGTGAAACTGTAAATAAAGTATCCCACAGGAACAGTACATTTCCCTGTGATAAAAAGTAGCCTATATCCTTTTTCAGGCTATACTCTGTATTTGTATACCAAATTTCGGTTCAATCGGTTCAGTAGTTTTGGCGTGGAAGACAGACAAACAGACACACACTTTCCCATTTATAATATAGCATTCGCAAATATAATATTTAAGATTTTCATCAAATTTAACTTACGCATTCTTGTCAGATTTATTTTTCAACATGATGACAATATATTATGTCAAAATAAAAATAAAGCTCCCCACTCACGGGCTATCGATTGCTTCGATCAAATAGGAAATTAATTTGTATTTGAAAGTAAATTGCTAACGACAAACTATTACATAAAATGATTAGTGTAAGACCTACCAGCTAGTTTTTGCGGTGGGGATCAAAAGTTGGAACAAAATTTACGCGTATATATACGAATTTCATATAAAAAGTATAGTAAGGTGGTCCTAGGATCTCAGACTGTATTCAATTTTTATCTAAACCGATTTACTTGCAACTACGAATCCATTAAATGTTTAAATTGTAAAGACTAAATCGATCGATCGCTTGTGAGTGGGAGCTTTAAATCAAAAGCACTAAGGAGTATTTATATCAACTTTAAAGCAAATCGCTCCCAAACAACTTTCTTTCCCTTTTTATTCCCGTTAGGGGACGAATTTCAATAAACACACGAATTCCACCAATTCTGTAACATAATGTTTGTGCAAAATATGAAGTAGATTGGACCAAGGAATCACGTTGCCCCATACAAACTGTTTTCCCCCTTTTCACCCCCTTAGAAGTCGAATTTCGAAAAATCCCTTCTTATCGGATCCCTACGCATTACAAAGAGCAAGCCCTGCAAGTTTCAGGTCTCTACGATCAGCGGTTTAGGCTGTGCGTTGATCCGTCAGTCATTCAGGACAAAGGATTTTATATGTATAGATAAACGAGTTCATGATAACAAGTCGCTTTACTTATAATACAAAGTAAAATGAAAGTGTACTTTAAATAAAAGGTTCTGGTCTTATTTAAATCCACCCAAGTAGTAATTGCGAAGGAAACGTTTATCAATTATTATTTAATCACGATGTCTGTCTTCCTCATTCCGTCCTATTATCCACTAGTTCGCAATTGTGCGGTCGGAGGTGAAGCGATTGATCTTCCCGTAATTCTCGTCTGCAAGGCAATTTGCTATTTTACAATTTTAATGTTCCGGCTGGGACTATAATATAAGGTCCGGTAAAATCAATTACGGATATTTTGGGCATGTGGTCTACTGCTTATTTAGAGAAGTTTAGGAAGAAAAATAATTGTCATACTAGAAAAAAAAAAGCTTTATAGGTATGGGCGAGTTTGTGTTGAGCGGAGAGTCACCCATACATGGAATGATTTTTTTACTTTGAGTATGACAGTATTTTTTTGCCTAAACGTCTTTATAATAAGCTAAGCAGTAGATCATACCTTAAATATCCGTAGTTGATTTTATTGAACCAAACGATATATAGTCCAGTTTAAAAAAAAAATCCCGGATCATATCTGGAACAGAGCACTAAATAAAATAGAATCCGGAAGGCCGGAGAAAATTCAGATCAGTGAAAATAGAACTCTGGTTAATACAATAGAGCTGAAAATCGAACACACAAATGTCGGGTGACGGGTCAGATATCCATGACATATTATATGACACTCGACACTCCGATTTTCAACTCTATTGTATTATCGCAGTTCTATTTTTCAGCGCTCCGAATTTTACCGGGTCCGTTGGATTCCAGATCATATTATAGTCCCATCCTGAGGGTCAGCTGACAGCTCACACCGAGAACGCAAGGAGTTACTATACAAGTGTAATGTGTAAAGGCGATAATAGCTTATCATCAGGCGATAAGTCTACACGTTTTCTGAACCATTTCATAAAAAAATTAGCAACTATCCGATGCGTGCACCGTTTGGTAGCTTAATGAAAAACTGTTACAGTAACAGTAACAGTTCATAACTGCAGGCAGTGTTATGTGGTTCGTCGTTTCAGCCTGGTGACGTCCACTACAGGATATAGGCCTCCCCCATTGATTTCCAGTACGACCGTTCGCTCGCGGCCTGTATCCACCGACTCCCTGCGACTTTTCTCTGGTCGTCTGTCCACCTGGTGGGAGGCCGTCCCACGCTTCGACGTCCAGTTCGTGGTCTCCACTCGAGAACCTTCTGGCTTTATATAGAACTTTGGTTTTATATATATGATAATGAATGAGTGTTTGGGATGATATTATATAATTACTAGTTTATTATGGTGATGGGATTCGGTGACGTAATGTTTATTTGACTTTTATCCACCTGGTAATTTTTCATGTTCTTAATATAAATATTGTTGTTTATTCTTATCAATATTATTAAGTATTTCCACGCCCAAGGGGCTGACATTGTGATCTACTATGTACAATGTAACACCTATATGTACCAATTTCCTGAAATAAACATTTCTGATTCTGATATAACTTTGGTTCTGCTACGGATTACCTCAATTACTTAACGCAATAAACTAGGGAATCCAGATAAATTATACACATAACACAACATTGTCAGTTGATTGTGACGTCACGAAGCCCGGGCACGTCGATACGGCGTGAATACGGCCGTGGGCGCAATCGCATTATGGTATTAGCTACATGGTTGCACATGCAGCAGCAGTACGTTATCACCTTGGCAACCAGATTTAATAATACAGATGCGAGTTGCGAGTTATTCGCAATAGAATACCTAGGTTATAAAGTAATCTAACTGATGAGGATGAGTCACATTGATTTCAAAACTATGGATGGGCTATGAACGTATGTAGATTTTTTCTGTCAAATGAACACGACATATTATGATCAGACAGAAAAATCTTCATAAAAGAAAAAGTTACCCCATTTTGATTTCAGAAGGTAGATGCGGACCTATTAAATTGCGGAAAGCCAATGTCAAAATTAGATGACGAATACCTTTTTTTTTTTTTTTTTTTTTTTTTGTTTCCGGGGGGGAAAATGCATTACGCATACCACCCAGGCGCAGGGGGCACCCGAGTGGTGATGTGGGACTCCCGTATAGGCTAATGAGACCCACGGTATACCCACTAAAAACCACCCCCCACCTTCCTCCTCGCCGCCCTATGACGGGGCCACGGGAACGATAAACACATCCGCGACCCCGCCGGCGGCAGCCGCTCACAAGCGGCTCCATTCAAGGCCCGAAGGCCCCAGGCGCACCAGATGGTAAGGTGCGCCTCCCTCCTCGGCCTCCACCAGTACTGTAGCAGACTCCCCCCGAGTATGCTACTAGGAGGCCACGGATACCAGCCTCCACAACCGGTACCCGGTGGCAGATCTGACGTATGGTTCTGCCACCGACCACACCTCGGCCGCAGAGGATAGGGCAAGCGGCGCACCGTAATACCAACTTGCCTCTTCCTCTGCGGCCCCACCAATGCCGTTAACCGTACGGAACGGCCCCGCCAGCTCGCAGGGGGATAGGGAGAGTGGCACAACACCACCACGCCTCTCCCCCTGCGATCCCTCCACGGCCGCAGAAGATAGGGAGTACGGCGCACCGTAATACCGGCACTCCTCTTCTTCTGCGGTCCCACCTCTAAGCGCGTCCGTAGCAGACTCCTCCAGTCCGCTGGGAGCGCCCTCCTCGGGCCAGCCGTTGGCAAACAAGCCGGCCCCGGTTGCCTCTTCGCTTCACCGTGGGTGTCCAGTCCACGGTTACTAAGCCCCACCGCCACGACAAGGCGTGCAACCATCGGGGGGAGATGACGAATACCTAACCTAGACTGCCCTAAACACTCCAAAAGTGGGACATTTTAATATGGACACTTTTTGCCTCGACATGCCTCGTCTATAATGAAATTTAATAGCCATAGGTATGTTTATCATAAAGTTCATTTATTTGCAAATTGCTACTAGTTAGTAGCAATTAGCAAATAAATGAACTAACCTACCTACTTTGATGATCTATATTGGTAACAAAGGGGAAAAAATGTGGGCTATAGCTGTGTTATAAACATACGGCCGTATTTAATTATTATGAAACGGAGACGCTTTTTTCTTCCACCACACATTACGGAAGTCACTTTAACGACACTCTCAAACCTACAAAAAGTCCCGATTTAATCAATAGAAACATTCCATTAATTAGTAGAACGATGAATAACAGTGCTGCTAGCTGCGGGGAACATGAAGTCGTTAGCGGTTTAGTTATGACCCATTAACCCGTAATCCACTCGAAAAAAACTCGCGGCTAACTTCTATTCCTTTAATAGGGCTGTCACCGACGCGATTTTTGGACTAACTGCCAAATTAGTGCCAAATACTGAAATGCTTCTTAAATTAAGTGGCACTAAGGCTAAGACATTGAGCTATTTTAGAATTTTAATGTTCCTAAGGCTGGGCTATATGCTCCGGAATCCGGAAGGCCGTAGAAAATTTTGAGCATTGAAAATAGAGCTCTGCGCTAATACTATAGAGTTGAAAGTAGAACACACAAGTGTCGAGTCACATGTCAATGGCATGACGGCTCGACACTTGACACTTCGATTTTCAACTCTATTGTATTAGCGCAGTGCACTATTTTAAGTGCTCTGAATTTTCTCAAGCTCGTCGCATTCCGTCCCAGAATAAGGGGACGAAACGGGGTCCAAAGAATGAAGTAGGAAAAGAAGAAGAAATTAGACCTACGGGAGTAAAGCATGAGCGAAGTGCGGGCCAAAAACTACTTAGCTATTAAAAAAAATGTAATTGGATTTAAAACATCGGAAATAAAACACAGAAGAAGCACTGCAGCAGCTTTGAATCCGTAGAAGTTGTTTCCGTGAAAGTAATTAAGAGATCTTTCAAGGACTTACGTAGACAGTTATCATGGTGTACTAAAAAACTTTGTAGGCGGCTTTATTTTCGTCAACAAGGAAATAGGTAATTAGGTATAGGTAGTTATCTACCTAATTACTAACTTTTCCGAGACCTTTTTTTAAATAAAGATACGCCATTTTACTCAAAATGTATACCTACTTCTGTTTTATCTTGTTTAATAGCGAAGTTGCAACAAGCTTAACATCAAATTAATTTTAAGCAGCCATAAACTTTTTACGAGCGTTTGGATCGCGAAAGACGTTTCCATGGTTACAATAGGCCGCAAATAGCGAGCAATATGATGGAGTAATATCTAAGGGCCCGTGCTCACTTTAACACCACGGTAGCAACATCAGATTTGCCACTGCATTTATAAAGCGAGAAATAGCAAGATTTTAAGTTTCTATACCAGGATACAATAAAGAGATAGCAATCCCGTACATCAAGTAAGAAAGGGAAGAGTGCGGTTCTAGCCTTGGGTTAGGAGTTACGACTTAGGACCCAAATGGTCGGGTTAGGTTCTAACCGAACGTAACCTATCCAACGACACATTATATCTTATGTAAAAATTCAATAATTTACATGTCAATCTGCAGAAAACAAAAATTATTCAATTTAGGGACTATCGGACACGACCAATTGACATAAATATATCCGTTGAGAGCATTAAGGTGGAAGAAGTAAACTCCACGAAATTCTTGGGAATAATGGTAGACAGACACTGCGACTGGAAAGAGCACATTAACTATGTATGCGACAAGCTTGATAAATTTGTATATGCTATAAAAATGTTACGACTTAAAGTATCGACTGAAGCGGCAATGTACGCATACTATGGGTACGTGCACTCAGTGCTCTCGTATGGGCTCTTGTTGTGGGGGAACTCCGTAGAAATTGATAAGGCCTTTAAAGTACAAAAGAAATGTGTAAGAGCCATTTGTGGAGCTTTGCCGTTAGATAGCTGTAAAACGTTATTTCAGAAGCTTAATATTTTGCCGTTAGTATGTTTGTATATACGAGAGATTTGTGTTTTTGTGAAGCAGCATTCGAATTATTTTTTAAATAATGCAGATATTATTAATATAAGTGCCACATCTAGGTACAAACATAAACTGTATATACCACAGTGTCACTATGACCTCTATAAAAGAAATGTATATTTTAATGCTATTGTTATTTATAATAAATTACCAGATCATTTCAAAAATTTAAATCTTAATAAATTTAAAAAGCAAATATCAACATGGTTGTCTGATAAATGTTTTTATACATTAAAAGAATTTATTGCATCACAAAACTAATCTATATACCTATATAAAATACTAAATAATTATTACTTTGACATAAAATACCAAAAAATATAAATTGTAATTTTTTATTAATAATAATTTGACAATAATAATAAATTATATAGTATTAAAATAATCAGTATAAAATGTACAACCCACTATTATATTTTGCATGCCATTGTAATGGTAGAATGTTAGAATCTGGAATATGTAATTAATTGTAATTAATAATATATATGTAATTAATTGTAATTAATAATTAATAAAATAAATATTGTAATTAATAATAATAAGTAATTAACACCTTTATAAAT
The DNA here is from genome assembly GCA_905404095.1 of Glaucopsyche alexis. Taxonomy (NCBI): domain Eukaryota; kingdom Metazoa; phylum Arthropoda; class Insecta; order Lepidoptera; family Lycaenidae; genus Glaucopsyche; species Glaucopsyche alexis. The sequence continues at coordinate 4,333,053 of FR990044.1, read as the reverse complement.
ATGACATTCTTGCAATAAATGATTATGATTGCTATTAGAGGGTGGTCACAGGTTTCATACATTTTTGTCCATTGTCCTTTTATAAGGCATCTAGTTAAAAAAGACAGAATGTAACATCTCTAGTGGAACAAGTGGTGGCGATTGACGAAGTGATCGTGACCTCATAGTATATCCCTAAGTGTATAGGTAGTCATGTTTGTGGTCGGCACCAAACTGACATCAGAACCCCAATTCTCTGAATTAACTTAAACTGTAATTTAACTTTTATTGAATTACAAACGAATCGTCTTCACATCATAAACTGAGTTTTGGAGTTTGGACCAATCAAAACGGGTGACGTTGGTTTGACGTTTATTAGAATACCATTTTGCAGTTTTAACATAATATGTGGACTGGATTGTAACTGTTTAATTAACAGAATCGACCTTTTCGCCAGCTATCCTCCGTTGTGCTACTAAATACATACATACATACATATTATAATTACGCCTCTTTCCCGTAGGGGTAGACAAATATCACATCTTTCCACTTGCTACGATCCTTACACACTCGTTTCGCTTCGTCCACTTTCATTCTTACCATCTATCCTCTTACATTCAACGTAGCGAAGCGGTTCCCATGGGCCACTGCATGTAATATTTGAACGGTGGCGCGTGGCGTCACCGGTGGGGCCGCCTCTGGTGAGTGAGCTCGGGCCCTAACAGGCTAATTAGCCCACGTGGCCCCTGTGTAAACTCCAGACGTGTAAACAAACGCGTACGGTCAGCACACAAATACAGAGCTTCGTAGTTACCAATATGTTGGTATCAGATATTGGATACTACGAAGCTCTTTATTTGTCAATTATTGGGTATGTTATATTATACGTACATAAAGGTAATATCATAGATATCAGTGGCGAAGGCTAGTTCTCCTTCTGGGTCTTCAAAAGGTAAGTGGTAAGTAAAACCGATAGGAATAGATTATAGGAACCCAACGCAACTGATAGGTAAAGTGGCGTGGCAAAAATACACGTCGCCACGTCAGCTGTACTCATCTGCCACACCTTCTACCCTATAGTGTGGGGTATCATTATAGATATAGGTTTTTTAAAATCATTCAATAATTTAGTTATACATTGCGAGCTATTCAACTTTAAAGTGGAATTTATTACAACAATTTACTTTTCAAAACTACAAAAGCCTTTTATTTCTTACCCAATACTTAAATTAATATTAGTAGTACTATATATTAAGTACTTTGTTGAGTTAGTAAGAACCCATAGTTCTCGAAGGTGAAGGCCTCTTCTAGAGGTCTGTCTCCCAATTTTTCACATCTCCATCCATCGCTTACCAGCTACCTTCACTATGTCTTCTACCCTCCGGGCAAACGGTATACCTCTCTTCCTGGTGCCTGTATGCTAAGTGTTTTTTTCTACTCTCATTCGATCGTGAACACGTTTGGCGTTTACTGGGAATTTGTATGTGATTTGTACAGTGCCATCTAGAAAAACTCACACTAAGCACTCTGATTTCAATATCGATTTAAAACTGTTTTGCTGTCGCTCCAAGATACATATTATATGCGGATTTCGTATCCATCATACTAAAATATCGGTAATGAGTACGGGACGGAGGATGTGTGTGCATTCACCAAAACATGTCCTATATTCAGCTGCAGGTATCCCAAATGTTATTTTGGGTTAGCAAGTTGAGATTAACTGGGTTTTAAACACTGCATAATATGAGGACAAGTTGGCAAGGAATGAGGATGCAATATGACTGATGTGATAGAATACTTTGTACACAACAATTTTGTAATTATAGACTGTTTATGTCAATAAGATGTAACACACGTATTTGGTCCGGAGAATCCGGAGTAGACCAAGGAGTCGGTTGCCAACTTAGGAGTATTTCCCTAAAATTAGGGAAAATAATTCTTTAGGTGGAGGGGATTTTTTTGGTATATTTTTAAGAAGTGTTTTCTTGTTTTTAATTAAATTAAGCTATTGAACTTAAACATACTATTGTTTGACAATTGTTTGAAAAGTCTGTCTATACCTAATATATTGTTTATTAAAAGTCGTGTTAGTTACACTATTTATAACTCAAGAACAGCTGAACCAGTTTGGCTGAAAATTCGTGGGAAAAGTCATAGATAATACAGATATATAATATTAGGAGGTAGTTTAGAACCAGTAGAAGGACATAGCGCATGGGGTTTCATGTATGGTTACTGTAAAACGTCGATTAACATGCTAATTGTAAACATTTAATGGAAAAAAATCTCTGATAATAATTTGGAACGTATCATATTGATTAATATGATACGTTCAAAAATTCAAAATTAACTCAATGCAAAAACAAAACGTGCATATTTTTAGGCCAAGTACCACAAAGTAGAAAATATTATATTTACCTACAGAGAAACAGAATTCATAGAACGATACAAATCGATTCAAATTGGAAAAATTTTACGTCCCATTCAACGGCCCACAATTTTCCACACTTACCGTATGCTTGTAGTAGTGCAATCAAATCGAAAGCTAACTATGTAGCTGTTTATCTGTTCATATTTATTTAATATAATATATTAGGTTGGGGAAAAAGTTTCTTCGCATTTTATATAAAAATTCAAAAGGTTTTTTTATAAAGTTTATTTACAAGTGACTAAAGTATGCCATTTTGTTCGATAACTTTTTGCCATCTTGTTGGTAGGTACATGATCCCATTGCTATAAAATTTTTGGGGCTTCTGATGAAAAACTGCGACAAGTGGTTTTGGCAGTCCTCTTGTGATGTCAACCTGACACTGCCTAAGGAATTCTGCAGCGACCGAAACAGGTGGAAATCTGAAGGTGCAAGGTCAGGACTATACGGCGGATGCATTAACACCTCCCAGTCAAACTCCCGTAATTTTTTCTGAGTGGCTAAAGATGTGCGAGGTCTAGCGTTATCATGGTGAAAAACCACACCCCTTCTGTTGATTAATTCCGGCCGCTTTCTCTCAACTTCTTGCTTTAATCTCATCAGTTGTTCGCAGTACAGTTCAGAATTGATGGTCCTGCCTGGCGGTAACAGCTCATAATGAATAATGCCCTTCCAATCCCACCACACACACAGCATCACCTTGTTGCGAGTTAACCCGGGTTTCGCCACAGTCTGTGAAGCCTGACCGGCCTTTGACCACGATCTTTTTCGCACGTTCTTGTCGTACGTGATCCACTTTTCATCACCAGTTATCAGCTTCTTCAAAAATGGTTCGGTTTCATTACGTCGTAATAAAGAATCACAAATGAGCACACGGTTCATTAGGTTTCTTTCAGTGAGCTCATGAGGCACCCAAATATCGAGCTTTTTTGTGTACCCAGCTTTTTTCAAATGCGCCAAAACCGTTTTGTGGTCAATCCCCAGTTCTTCAGCTATATCGTAATTACTAATATGCCGATCTTGCTCCACTTTTTCAAAAATGGCAACAGTTTTGTCCGTAACAGGGCGACCAGAGCGACGTGCATCTTTGATATCAAAATTTCCGGATTGAAAACGCTTAAACCAAATTTGCGCTACTCTCACAGATACTGCATTAGGTCCATAAACATCACAAATTTTTTTCGCGGCTTGTGTTGCATTTTTACCTTTTTTGTAATAAAATTTTAAAATGTATCGAAATTCTTCATAAGAATCACTCATTTTAACAATAAGAAAAACAAATGAAAATCTCAAATTTACCTAATTTTAATTTGGAATTGTCTTCTGTAAAATTAAAACTTTTTAATGATACCAAAATCAGCCAGATACAATAGGTATAGCCCAAGATATTTTATGACAAGTTCATACATACTATAATGCGAAAAGACTTTTTCCCCAACCTATTAATTCAGTTCTACTGTACGAAAATAAGCCTATTACAAGTATTCAGTTATGAATAGTGCGTGAGTTAATCTGTTTATTGGCGGTGAGATGATGTGTAAGTACTAGGAGCACATGGCCTGCAGGAGTTTCGTTATCATAACACGGACGAATATAGGCTGAATATTGCTGTTTTAAGTGGGGGTGTTTAGTTTGTTCAACGAGTAATAAGCATAATTTTCAAACGGACATAATGGCTGTGTTCCGAGGAAAATAGCGCTAACAAAAAAACGAAAGCAAATGGCGACCGCTGGCGTTAAATAAGCAAAATGGCGGATTATGTTAGCAGTATTGAAGTTAACTAACGTGTCCTGGCCGATAAATCTGTTTTTTTTTTCTTTAGTGCTAGCAAGCGCTAACAAGCGCTAATATTCCGCGGAACATAGCCATTAACATAAGGAGTTTGTAAATTCGTGATATCTGACTAGCTTTTTGACACGATAAGGACCGTCGTGCTACCAAGCGGCGCCTGGTGACAGAAAAAGAATCGAGAATAGGGGATCGGACTACATCTGAAATATTTAGTTTCATTATTATATTCAGAAATATTGAGGCATTACTACTTGGTAAATGTAAAAAAATATATTATTTTATGTGTAGTTTACTAATTAAATACATTTAAAAAGTACCAAAAAAAAATTTCAAACACCCTCATTGGCCCACCACACATACCCACCACTGCAACTCCTGTGTAGCCACGATTGACAGCGGTAACCACCCACAAAAACCCTTCGATATGATCTCAGGGGTGCCCGAGAGACATGCTAAATCTATCCTGGGACCCGAAATTAATCAGAAAATGTAAGAGGAGCTAGTAGGAAGTGATCTTACTACTATACTTCTCTCCCCAAGCAAAGCGGAAGACAGCAAAATCGTAATGAAAAAAAAAAGTCCAAACTGAAAGGGGAAGCACCATGGGAATGAGTAGCAATCATACTAGACTTTTTACCCCCGACGAAAATAGGCAGGTAGGTAAGTAGTAGCCAGTACTCGGTAGGTAGTCTCTAACACAGCTAAAAATATTTGCGTCTATTTCGATTCGTTGTTGTTATGAATTGTTTATGAATGTTCGAAATTTCGAATTGACGAAACTTTTAACTGGCCAACTTTGATTCGTCTATTAAAATACTGCACCACAAGTTTGGACAGACTTAGAAATAAGGAGATATGGCATTTGGATGTTAAATCCTATCTACATATTCTGTACATACCACATACCAGCGAGGGCTGGTTGTCCTTCATATGGAAGCCCTAGCCTGAAGCGGTAGGGATTTGGATGAGGGTCTTCAAAAGGTAAGTGGTAAGTGAAGCCGATAGAAACGGAGTTATAGAATTCCACGTCACTGCCACATACATTTTTTTTTCGAGCACAAAATAGGTGTGAATTATTGTGAATAATATCAATCTTCTATCGGTTTATTCGGTAGTAACTAGTAAGTAATCATCATTATCATAAACTTTAAATAGACAATCTTATTTATATATAAAATCGTTTCCTCGAAAACGGCTGCAAGAATTACCATGAAATTTAGTATGCAGTTTTGGGGAAGAAAAAGCCCTTTCATCCACATTCGTTACTGAAGTTTTGCACATGCATTGCATGAAGCTATGAACATGGATTTGTCTTTCGTTTGATAACTGGCTACGAAAACATAATTATTTTTTTATTTTTTAACTGGTTTTCTTATCCAGCTACCATAATGTTATGTTAGTATTTAATATTAATGCAAATATACAGACATACAAACAACGATTTTAAACTGTTATTTATTGTAAGCACCGCTATTTTAATATAAACACACCGGCATATTTAGCGGAACACAAAAGGTCCATAATATAAAAAATATGGTTTTATTTTAAAATCTACTTACTACACTTCTTTTGTTATTTAAAGTGTCATTTGTTTTACTTAAAATGAGATCACATTAAGAACAGATTTTGCGAGTAAAGGCTATTTGTGAAAAATGGTACATTTTAAAAGTGAAAATTAATATTAAAATAACTTGATTGTGAAAATTAATAATAAATTAGAAAAATGGTAATTAATACTGCGTATTTCCTCCACGTGCTTTATAATTAAATTTTCTACCCGTCTAGGCATACTGAGAATGATGTTATCGATGGTCTCCTGGGATAGACTCCGCCATTCCTCAACTACGGCGATTCGCAGTTCACCCACCTTGGCAGGAGCTGGAATTCTGGACTTAACTTTTCTTTTCAGCAAGTCCCAAACGTGCTCTATTGGGTTCATATCCGGTAATCTCGCCGGCCACTCCATAACAGTGATATTCATATCATTAAGATAAGCTTGAGTTACGAGCGGTATGCGGCCGAGCATTATCCTGCATAAAAACAAAATCGTCACCGATATATGGGGCAAACGGAACGACATTTTCTTCTAAAACTTCTCCGATATAGCGGTCTGTAGTCAGACTCCCTCTGTCAATCACTACCAAGTCTGTGCGAGCTCCCAAATAAATGCCCGCCCAAACCATTATTGATCCACCACCGTATGCGACTGTAGTTTCAAAATTTGTCTGAATGTATGTTCTCCTTTGCGTCTGTATATTCTTTGCCTGCCGTTAATTTGATTTAAGAGAATTCTGCACTCATCACTAAACAATACCTTACTTCATTGTGTGCGTGTGGTTTGAGGGACCTAGCTGAATATCCCCAAAATAAGTATAGCAAGTTTTAGTAGAAGTCTAAAAAAAATTGTAGAACAAATCTGGGAATTTGTAAAAAGTTAGTTTAAAAGATATAGCCCTCAGAGTGTGGTCCCTCAGTTCACACACCGCTATTTTTCAGATCTCGAAAAGTATGTGGAAAATTATGGTTTTTTCACTACAGAATTTTAGTAGAACTTTTGTAAAAGTTTTTACAAATTTATCAAATACATAGCATTAGAAATAAAAAAGCTACAACCACCGAAGTGTGGTCCCTCAGTTCACACAAAAATGACATACTCATTTCGCGATATATTACTGACTTTTTTAATTATTTTTCTACGTAGAGTTTTAGTAGAAAATTTGTAGAATTCGTAGACAAAGTTTCAGCAAAATCTATCGGCGCATTTGGAAGATATATACCATTATGTTGGGTCCCTCAATTCACACACTTGTGTTTAAGAAAAACTCAAATAACTAATAAACGAGAAAATTAACAGAAAGTCTACTATACTTAAATTTTAGTAGAAGTTTTTTTCTCTTGGATTAGCACATAAAATATTTAATTTCTTGCTTCCTAGCTGAGATAATGTCAATTTTTTGATTGTATGAAAATGCAGAGTAGGTTACCACACAAGAGGTAAAATGAGGACAAGTCCTAATATTATTGTGTATGTTATACCTTATTAAATTTACGTTTTGCTCGCGGTTTCGCACCTTTTCACTATTTTAGGGGTTCATAGTAGTACAAACAACCCATATACTTACCAATTATTAACTATGTACCTATTTGTGGTTTCGCTCTGCCCGCCCTTTTCTCTATCCGTTCTTGCTAACTCCTTATATGTAATTACATATGTATTATATGAATAAAAAACTGGCCAAGTGCGAGTCAGGCTCGCGCACAAACGGTTCCGTACAAAACGGCAAAAAAAATCACGTTTGTTGTATCGGAGCCCTCGTTAATTATTTATTTTATTTTGTTTTTAGTATTTGTTGTTATAGCGGCAACAGAAATACATAATTTGTAAAAATTTCAATTGTCTAGCTATCGCGGTTCCTGAGATACAGCCTGTTGACAGACAGACGGACGGACAGAGAGCGAAGTCTTAATAATATTTTGGATCCCTTTGGGTACGGAACCCTCATTGATGAAATTTCATATTTTTATTATACCTACCTATTTTCTATAAAAAAAAATATAGAAATCTTAGGTCTTCAAATTAATGTCAAGCTTTTATGAAAAGGAAAAAGTTAATTTGTGGGATGTACGGTGTACATTATTCTTAAGTGTGTGTGCTTTTTTTTGTGTGCATTTTTTTTTATGGACGCCAACACACGATAGCATTCCACTTTTAAAATACAGTTCACGAGTGGTCTTAGTATTTTTTACCACTTCGTAGATGTCCAACAACGAAAGCATGACGCAACGAATGTATATTCAAGCGCGACAAATATAATATTATGTTTATATCAAGCGGTCGCCCATATCGTGTCGAGGCGAAACTCGGAAGGGTCCAATTTTTAACCATTTGCATTGGGTAAACCTAAAAACATTTTCAGTATTGTATCAGAAGTATATTGCTGTAAGTAGAGACTTAGAGAGTTATTCGCCGAAGTAGTTTTTTCTCCAAGAACACTATTCCATGCGGGCGAAGCCGCGAGCAAAAGCTAATATAACAAAAATATTAGGTGCAGTCATAATATTACATTGAGTAATCTTTGGCGCTGGGGGCGAGACGACGACGAGACGAGGACGAGGGCTCCGATACAACAAACGTGATTTTTTTTGCCGTTTTGTACGGAACCATTTGTGCGCGAGCCTGACTCGCACTTGGCCAGTTTTTTATTCATATAATACATATGTAATTACATATAAGGAGTTAGCAAGAACGGACAGAGAAAAGGGCGGGCAGAGCGAAACCACAAATAGGTACATAGTTAATAATTGGTAAGTATATGGGTTGTTTGTACTACTATGAACCCCTAAAATAGTGAAAAGGTGCGAAACCGCGAGCGAAACGTAAAATTAATAAGGTATAACATACACAATAATATTAGGACTTGTCCTCATTTTGCCTCTTGTGTGGTAACCTACTCTTCATTTTCATACAATCAAAAAATTGACATTATCTCAGCTAGGAAGCAAGAAATTAAATCTTTTATGTGCTAATCCAAGAGAAAAAAACTTCTACTAAAATTTAAGTATAGTAGACTTTCTGTTAGTTTTCTCGTTTATTAGTTGTATGGGACTGTATTTTTCCACTAGGTTTTCACCGCCGGCTCTGATCAGACTCGAAGATAGCAAGGTTACACCGATTCGGGCAGAGCTGGGGCGTATATAATAAAACACTGATTTGAGGAGAACATTTAGCACGATAAGTCGTTAGCTTACCTGGCTCAGGGCAATGCCGTATAGGGAGCACAAATGTACTCTTCTAACTTTCATATTAGCTATCTCTCTTATTTCTCTATACGGCTATTTTTCCATAATTTTCCCTAATTTCCCTTTATTTCCCCCGAGCCAGGATAAGTGAAACGCATAACGTGAAATTCTTTATTTACCATAAAACAATACATAATCACACAGTTTACAAAGATACTTAATAACACATAAGCTAAAATTACAAGTTTATGAAAACCATATATTTTTCACCATTATAATCTAATTTTCTCGAAAACCATTTACATTTCAATTTACCTAAACGTTACTTACTCTAGCCACTAATTTTCCCTATGTACAACACTAATTTTCCAAACGAAATAAGCTACAGTTAAGAAATTATAAAGAAAATAAACTCGTGACTTTAAAACAATTATTTACCACTATTTTAATGAATTTAACACTTATATACAACACTTATATTCACTATTTTCACTCTTAAGAGTTTATGTACTATTTACTTACAGTTTTTAGAAACGTTTTAAAGCACTGATAAGTGTTCATTGTCTTTAAATTCACTTTAAAACACAGGCGAGGCCGCTGTCCTTAACATCCTCCCCCCGGCGCAGTAGCCCGGTTCTACGCAGCCTCCTCTGGTGACCGCGGGCTCGCTGGACCCGCCGTGGACTGCTCCGGTGACTGCGGGCTGACTGTGCCCGCTGCAACTGGCTGCGACCGCGAGCTGTCTGTGCTCGCTACAGGCGACTGCGAGCTGTCTGTAGCTCGCTCCGGCGACTGCGAGCTGTCTGTAGCTCGCTCAGGCGACTGCGAGCTGTCTGTAGCTCGCTCCGGCGACTGCGAGCTGTCTGTAGCTCGCTCAGGCGACTGCGAGCTGTCTGTAGCTCGCTCAGGCGACTGCGAGCTGTCTGTAGCTCGCTCAGGCGACTGCGAGCTGTCTGTAGCTCGCCCCGGCGACTGCGAGCTGTCTGTAGCTCGCTCCGGCGACTGCGAGCTGTCTGTAGCTCGCCCCGGCGCTCGTTCCGCGCCCGGCGACGCCCCCGGCTCCGTCTGCTCGCCAGCGGTCGCGGTTGCGACTGCGGCGCCTCCTCCAGCACTGCCAATTTTGATGTGGGCCTGCGGAACACACCACTGCGCGTGCGAACGTCCGCACAACGCACCTGTCCGTCCGGGCCAGGGTAGACCCGGTGCACGACCCCGCGCGGCCACGTATTACGCGGCAGCGCCGGGTCTACGACCACGACCAGGTCGCCCGGAACCAGGGCACGGCTGCTCTGCGGCGCCCCGTAGCGTGGCGTGAGCGTGGGGAGGTATTCCCTCACCCAGCGCCTCCAGAACTCGTCGGCAAGGGCTTGCGCGACTCTCCAAGTCTTCTTGTCCGCCGGCACACACGGTCCGACGTACGGCAGTCCGGTGGACGACCCGAGGAGGAAATGGTTCGGTGTGATTGCCTCCGGGTCGCTGGGGTCCACGGAAACGTGAACTAGCGGTCGTGCGTTCACGGAATACTCCGCCTCAGCCATCAGGGTCTGGAGTACCTCTTCTTTCGGCGACTTCTCGTTCAACGTAGCGAGTAAGGCGGTTTTCACCGACCTCACCATCCGTTCCCAGGCACCTCCTTGACTCGGCGCCCCCGGCGGGGTGAATTTCCATTGCATGCGGTGTGTGAGGCCCAGCTGAGCCATAGCCGCTGCCCACTCAGCGTACGCCTGCCGCAGCTCGACGTCCGCGCCTCTGAAGTTCGTCCCGTTGTCGCTGTACATGACTGACGGCCATCCTCGCCGCGCAGCCATCCTTCTCATGGCCATTAGTGCTGAGTCTGTCGACAGCGAGGCCACCAGCTCCAGGTGCACGGCCCGCGTCGTCAGACAGGTGAAGAGCGCTCCCCATCTCTTCTCGTGACGTCGGCCGATGGTGATCGTCATCGGGCCGAAACAGTCGAGACCACAGTACGAAAATGGTCTCTGGAACGCCCCCAGGCGCTCCGCCGGCAGGTCTCCAGTTTGTGGTGTTCTCGGGTGCGCCCGTCGTAGCCGACAAAACGCACACTTACTTGTTATGCTGCGCACCGTCGGCCGCAGCTTTAGGATCCAAAACCTTTGCCTGAGGTCGTTCACGACCCTCTCACGGCTCCCGTGTCCTGTCCTGGCATGCTCCCGTGCCACCAGTAGCTTCGTGAACGGATGTCTTCCGTCCAGGATGATTGGATTCTTCATCTCCGCTGGAACCTGCGCTGCTTTGATTCTCCCGTCCAGTACGAGCAGCCCATCTCTGTACACCGGATTGAGCCGGTATAAGGAGCTCCACCTAGGCGCTGTCTTGCCACTTGTGATCTTTTCAATTTCTTGCGTGAAGCTGTCCCGTTGTGACCTCTGATACCACAACATCTCGGCCCGTTCTAGGTGTCGTACCTAGAGGTTGGCTCGACGATCTCGGCACTTTTCTAAGAATAACAAAACCATCGCTGTACATCTTATGAGGCGCTCGTAACTCGAAAAGCGCGTCACATCCGGTAGACAATCCAGCTCACTCGCCCTTGTGGTGTAAAAGGCGACGTGTTCTTCTTTCTCTTCGACTTGGGCGGGACTCTCCGCGGGCCACTCGCTCATAGGCCTGCGCAGGAAGTCTGGCCCTTTAAACCATGGGTCCTCGTCGCTCCTCGGAACATAGCCCGTTCTCGTGGCTAAGTCCGCGACGTTGTTCTTAGTGCTCACCCACCTCCACTGGTGGACAGATGTCAGTTCGGCGATTTCCCCCAGGCGGTGCGCGACGTACGGCGTGTATTTCCGACTGCCGTTTTGTATCCAACACAGCACCACCTGTGCATCAATCCAGTAGAAAACGGTATCTGTTTTCCACCTGTGTTCTGCTATGACGGCGTTTCCCAGCCTCGCTCCGACCAGGGCGGCCTGTAGTTCCAGCCTCGGTATCAGTGGCGAAGCGTGTATAGAAGCCGATTCCCATCGGCTTCCCTTTTGTGTTGGATACATTTCAGTAACTATGACAAATTAGTTCGAAAACTAATTCACTACAGCAATGACTTATTGTACAAGCTATAGCGTGATGTAGGGCCGCGCGAGCGCCATCTATGCAACGGACATCACAATATCACATAACCCGATGAATAACGGCTTATCGCATTGTATAAAAGACCTTATTTCGTTCGAAATAAAGTTGAAATTTAAATATGCCGTCCTATTGGATGGCCAGTTCGAATTTTGAAAATCGTAATACGGTGTATGAGTGTTTCAGTAATGAAATATATGTTTCATTCTATAATAGTCATTATTTCGTTTGTTTTAAGGTTAAATTCAAACTGTAGGCCTAATGGCTCTTATTACGTTTTGGAAATGAATGACAAAGTATTTGTACAATTTTATTGGTCGAAATTATCATTAAATAAGCCGCTCGGAGACCGGTTATGGTCTCTCATTGGTTGAAAATCCCAAACATTAGAAAATTTCTTTTTCCATTTTTATGCAAACGACAGTCGACTACATTCCATATTATGCGTTGTAATTTCGTTATAAATTATTCGCTAGTTTCTTGTATTATTGTAATTTGTAGTGTATACTGTAGTGTAAAATATTATATTTATATTGTGAAGTGTACTTCTTTGGATTGTAAATTGCATTATTGTGGTGAGTAGATTCTTGTAGGCATAGTATTTACATTATTGAAACGATCGTGAATTTCTTAAAATGGCGTTAATACATATTGAATCAAACGAAACTCTAACTCTGTACCGAAATAGATAGAATCCCACGAAGCAGCCTCTAGGTATGTATTTACTATGTACTTGTTTAATATGCATAAAGACCATAGTGGCTTCCCTCTGCGGAAAAACCACCCTTCGCCACTGCTCGGTATGGTTTGGGCCTTCAACGGCGCTACTTTGGCCTTGGCTGCGGCCAACACGACTCGAACATCTCCATTTTCTTGTTCCATCCTCCAATAGACGGCTGCGGCGTATGCGTCCTTGCTCGCATCACAAAATACGTGCAGCTGCCGGCTCCTCGTCGGGCTCCCCCCGTTGTAACTCCGGGGCAGCTCGAGATGGCTGATGTATTCCATGTCTGTCAGCCAGCGGGTGAAGTCCTCGGCTGACTCAGCTGGCAGCGGCTCGTCCCAGTCCAGCTTCTGACGCCACAAGCCTTGTAGGATGACTTTGGCGGTAATGGTGTAACAGCTAAGTAGCCCCAGCGGATCGTAGATACTCATTACGGTGCTAAGGGCCTCCCTTTTCGTCGGCGCGCGCTGCAGCTCACGGACCTCCACAGGAACTCTAGATAGCGACGTGTTGAATTTTAGTTTGTCACCTTTGGAGTCCCACAGCATGCCCAGGGTCTTCTGCTCGTCCTTGGTGACGTGCTGCGTAGTATTCTCAGCTAGGCGGTCCTCAGGCAGCTCCTCTAGCACCCTCCGGTCGTTGCTCGTCCAGCCTCTTAAGTGGAAGCCACCTTTCCTGTGCACCTGGTCCACTTGCTCTACAACCTGCTTGGCCTTCTCCCGGTCTGGATAGCTGTCTACGTAGTCATCCATGTAATGGGCTTCGGAAATAGCGCGATGGGCTTCCGGGTGTGACTCAGCGAATTCTTCCGCGTTCCTATTCCGGGCTGAGTGTGCTAGGAACGGCGAACACGACGCTCCAAAAATCATCACCACCATCTTGTATCTGGTCGGCGGCTCGTTCGGGTCCTCTCTCCACAGGAACATTTGGGCCGGCTGGTCTTCTCGTCTGACTTTCACACGAAGGAACATCTCCTGTATATCGGCCTTTACAGCAACAGCTTCCTCCCTGAACCGGAACAGGATTCTTGGCAGTGACGTCAGAAGGTCAGGCCCCTCCAACAAGTGATCATTAAGGCTCACGCCGCTTGTCTTCGCCGCCGCGTCGAAAACCAGTCGCAGCTTACCCGGTTTGTTTGGGTTTTTGACCGGGAAGTGCGGCAGGTACCATGTACGGTCGCTTCCGGCCTCCGTCCCGTCGCATTTTTCCGCATATCCCTTGCTTATGAGATTTTTCATCTGCCCATGGTACTGCGCCTCGTCTTCTGGGTTTTTCCTGAGCTTGTGTTCTAAGTTCTTAAGCCTCTTCAGCGCATTGTTGTAGCTGAGAGGTAATTTGACGCCGTCCTTGCGCCACAGAAGTCCCACTTCGAATCGACCGTCCTCCGTTCTCTTGGCCGTCCTGCCAAAGAGGTCGATGGCCCGCTGCTCGCCGTCTGTCAGCCTCGCCTTAGCCGCTATTCCTAATGCGTCTATATCGAAGTGTTTCTTCACCATTTCTTCGAGCCGTTCGCCTCTGGTCTCGATTGTGGATATGTGCAGGATACTCTCATCATCCTGCCTTATGATGCGCCTCGGGATGCTGCCGTGGATCACCCAGCCGAGTTTGGTCTTTGAGGCCGCAGGCTGGTTCCTTTTCCCGATTCTCAGTTCTCTTGACACGATGAGCTGCCAGTTGTCCGTACCGATGAGAAGTTGGGGTTTCTCGTTCTCATAACACATCTCTTCATCCCTGAGATCGTGCAGGTGAGCGAGTTGCAGCAATGATTCCGGAACGGATTGAGTGAGCAAGTTCAATCCGCCCACCGTTCTCGCAGTGATGTCGTGCCTGGTACCGTCGTGACCCCGTACGCCCAGTTGTACGAGTCGGCTTTTTTCCTCATTCCTCTCGGCGTTGATCCCGTGCATCCGCAGCACTTTCGACGGACCGTCTGCGCCGATAGCCTTCGCGACGTCTTCATCCAGCAGAGTCACTGTCGAGCCCTCGTCGAACAGCGCGAAGATGTCCGCTTCGCCCCGTGGACCTACGACTTGAACCCTTCTCATCTTGAGTTTTACCGCACGGTCGGACGTGACCGATGCGGTAATAACGGCGTCCTCAGCCTGTGGAGCGCCGCCGGACCTCTCCTCGTGCAGCAACGTGTGGTGCAGCCGCTTACAACCCTGTGCGCCGCACCGTTTCGCCTTACAGTTGAATATTCTGTGTCGGCTCGATATGCACAGGAAACACAGCCCCTCTTTCCTGACTGTGTCCCATCTCTTTGGTACGCTCATCTTCTTGAAGGTGGCGCAGCGAGGCAGAGCGTGATCATTGGCACATATCGGGCACTTCATTGCTTCCTCGCGTACCTTCTTGGGTTGGCTGTGGCTCGGCGAACCCCTGCCCTCATCTGTCACCGCGAAGACTGGCCTTCTTGCTCTGGTTTCACTCTTGTTCGGAGGTTGACGCGGTGTTTCTCTCTTCGATGTCGTGCTGAATCCGTAGCGCAGTGCCCTGTCCGCTTCTCTCATTAAGAATTCAGAGAGAAGGACGACATCGGGCTCGTTCCTGAAGCGCGACGTCTCTTCTGCGTAGTCGTACCACTTGCTTTTCTCGTAGGGACTGAGCTTCTCTAGAATGTCTCTCGTGAGCAACGGGTTGAAAAGGTACCCGTGCCTCAGCCTCTTCAGGATAGCCACCATGTTCTGAATCTTCACGGCGAATTGGTTGAGTTCTGCCGCCGAACCTCCGAGCCTCGGTAGCCTCTTCAGGTCTTCCATCATGCGGTCCACCATAACTTCTGGACGGCCGAAGCATTGTTCTAGAGTCTTCATGATTTGTTCGGGCGGCGTAGCGACGCTCAGCAGTGGTGCCACGGCTTCCCTGGCTTCTCCCCGTAAGCAGTTCCTCAGCCGAGCTAAGTTCTCGATCGGTTTCAGCTTGTAGAATGCAGTGGTGTCTTCCATGGCTGCTTTGAAGGACAACCATTCGGTGGGAGCCCCTGAGAATGTAGGCAGCTCCGTGGTGTGGCGCGTCTGGCGTTGATTCAGCAGCTTGTCTAACGTTTTGAGCGAGATGTTCCACCCCGTTGGCCCTAGACGTGGGCGGTGTGGGTGAGCGTGGGCGGCGTTGTTCCGGCCACTCAAATCTCACGCGACTACCGCACTAACTTGCAATCCGGATCGCAAGGACCACGCACTACTGTATGGGACTGTATTTTTCCACTAGGTTTTCACCGCCGGCTCTGATCAGACTCGAAGATAGCAAGGTTACACCGATTCGGGCAGAGCTGGGGCGTATATAATAAAACACTGATTTGAGGAGAACATTTAGCACGATAAGTCGTTAGCTTACCTGGCTCAGGGCAATGCCGTATAGGGAGCACAAATGTACTCTTCTAACTTTCATATTAGCTATCTCTCTCTTATTTCTCTATACGGCTATTTTTCCATAATTTTCCCTAATTTCCCTTTATTTCCCCCGAGCCAGGATAAGTGAAACGCATAACGTGAAATTCTTTATTTACCATAAAACAATACATAATCACACAGTTTACATAGATACTTAATAACACATAAGTTAAAATTACAAGTTTATGAAAACCATATATTTTTCACCATTATAATCTAATTTTCTCGAAAACCATTTACATTTCAATTTACCTAAACGTTATTTACTCTAGCCACTAATTTTCCCTATGTACAACACTAATTTTCCAAACGAAATAAGCTACGGTTAAGAAATTATAAAGAAAATAAACTCGTGACTTTAAAACAATTATTTACCACTATTTTAATGAATTTAACACTTATATACAACACTTATATTCACTATTTTCACTCTTAAGAGTTTATGTACTATTTACTTACAGTTTTTAGAAACGTTTTAAAGCACTGATAAGTGTTCATTGTCTTTAAATTCACTTTAAAACACAGGCGAGGCCGCTGTCCTTAACATTAGTTATTTGAGTTTTTCTTAAACACAAGTGTGTGAACTGAGGGACCCAACATAATGGTATATATCTTCCAAATGCGCCGATAGATTTTGCTGAAATTTTGTCTACAAATTCTACAAATTTTCTACTAAAACTCTACGTAGAAAAATAATTAAAAAAGTCAGTAATATATCGCGAAATGAGTATGTCATTTTTGTGTGAACTGAGGGACCACACTTCGGTGGTTGTAGCTTTTTTATTTCTAATGCTATGTATTTGATAAATTTGTAAAAACTTTTACAAAAGTTCTACTAAAATTCTGTAGTGAAAAAACCATAATTTTCCACATACTTTTCGAGATCTGGAAAATAGCGGTGTGTGAACTGAGGGACCACACTCTAAGGGCTATATCTTTTAAACTATCTTTTTACAAATTCCCAGATTTGTTCTACAATTTTTTTTAGACTTCTACTAAAACTTGCTATACTTATTTTGGGGATATTCAGCTAGGTCCCTCAAACCACACGCACACTACTTCATTAATCCGCGTTCCAAAGTCGATGTTCCTGAGCAAAAGTTAACCTGTTTCTACGATGATTTACCTCGAGCCTTGGAGCCTTGGCGGGCACAAATAAACCAAACCAGCTTCTTCGAACCTTCTTCGTACCGTACGCTCACTTACGGTTACACCCCGCACTGCTTCTAACTCATGTCGGGCCCGGGACGAAGCCGAATGAAACGATCATCCCTACTCGAAGTGCGTCTTTTTGTCCTTGTCCTGCTCTTCTCATAAGTACCAGTCTCCCTAAACCGTTGGACTGCGATGGATCGTTGAAACTGGTCGACGAAGATCTCTGGATATCACTCCGTAGGTTTGACCATTTCTTCGCATTTCGAGTGCCCTGGCAATCTCCGTTGGGGCTAAGTCAGGCATAATTCAGTCCTCAACTCCAAAAAGATAGGCGATTAAAAAAAACTAACAAAAAACAGTATTTCAATGAAATTTTAAATCAAACTCAGAAGGAAGAAATACTCGAAGTTCGCTCCAGATAAGGTGTAATTGAATAAAATTAAAGCAATTGCATAAAATGTGATGTTCAGTTGTTTTCTTAATTTGAAAATATTTATTTTTAAATTAAATGACGTATAAACCAGCCAGCAACCTTAAATGATATTGATGTGTACTTTCCGCATTTAATAAAAACTGATTTTAAAAATACAAACAGACGCTTCAATTTATTTATTTGTATAGACGTGATTCAGAACCTCGGCTTCGTAAGAGTGGGTAAATCTTATAAATAAAAAATGGCAATATATGCATAATTATTATGATAAGTACGGTTACTATGAACATTGAACACAATACCCTCGTTGTTGTCGGATACAGTCGGGTAAATTCTCATTTTGAAATAAATGGCATTTTTCTTTACATCTAGCTAAATGCTACTTGCTATCAGGTGAGCGGTGAGCTCTTTAAAGCCGACGGAATGATGTATGGACAGTATATTAACTGAAGATCAAAGGTGCGGAGTTTGGTTTATTGACAATAGTTCTTCAGATGTGGTCGGGACTTTGAAGTCTTTATACGATTGGAAGTCGGATAATGGTATTGAGGATTTTATAAACAAACTAGTTGATCCGCGATTTTCAGAATGGCGTTTTTTGTAGTCGATAAAGGCAATAAATGTTCATGTTTTTCCTTTCATCATTTTAAGCTTACTACACACGAGGAGGCAGATCGCAAAAGCCGGACTGATTCAGTTAGCCTGAATGGATTTGTGCACAATGCATATACACGATAATATAGCTTCAGTTTGAATCGAAATGAAATAAAACAGGTTAGCAACAATTAATATTTAACAGTATCCTCTTAATTGGTTTGTATTTATTGACATAATCGGTCGCTGATTACCATCCGCGTCAGGAAAAAGTAATCCTAGGACTCTTTCCTGCCAGAAAAAACAGCTCTGAAAATAGAGTTGAAAATCGAACACTGAAGACTCAGAACACACGGCAGCAATCGAAATAATCGACATTTGTATGCTCAATTTTCAGCTGTATTGTTTTAGCGCAGAGTTCTATTTCCAGCCCTGTTTTTTTCCGGTCGGAGAGATTCCGAACAATGTAGTCCGTGACTAACATGATCGATTTCAGAAGTATGTGAAACTACCAAACATTCAATTTCCGCAACCGTACCTACCATTTTATCTCCGCTACACCACATCGACAAAACTACACAGTGCGGTCACAGTAGACGTATACAGTACTACATCTTCATACTAGACAGCCCGAATCGGCGCACGCACACTTCTATACAAATGAAAAAAATTGAAGTGTGAAGTGCTTGTTTGTAATTTCCAATTAACAGATTTTCACTAAATGCATATAGGTAATGAAAGTATATACGATACTAACAATAAAAAAAATATCTATAAAAATTGTCTATTTGTACCGGCTAATCTCTGAAACGGCTGAAACGATGTTCTCGGATCTTTTACTGGTGATTAGCTGATGTTATAAGGAGTAACTTAGGCGACTCCTATATTAGAGTTCTGTTTTAAAAAATAGTTCTATGCGAACTAAGTTGCGGGCACCAGTTAAACTAAATATGTCTACGGTGACCAAACTGTGCAGTTTTATCGTTGTGGTGTGCAGTGGGCATTAGGCACTGGCCAGTAGCTACTAAGTATATTTATTCATAATATGTTCTTGAAACTCTTACTCCCTTACTAATAATCGCTGCATAAGCTTTGAATAGTTATACAGTGTTTTGTCTCCTTCTATCGAATTAAAAATGTCACTTGTGTGACGGGGACAAAACACTGTATAACTATTCAAAGCTTATACAGCGTTTATTAGTAAGGGGTTTAAAATATTGTGATAAAATACCTTATCGTTCTCTGTTGATGGCTCCTGCGCCAGAATTTTCAATTGCCACTTCAATCCACTATCTAATAATGCTAGATTAAGGCTGGGACTATATGATCCGGAATCCGGCGGGCCCTGGACAATTCAGAGCACTGAAAATAGAACTCTGCGCTAATACGATAGTCGAAAATCGAAGTGTCGAGCCGTCATATATGACTCGACACTTGTGTGTTCGATGCTCAGCTCTATTGTAATTAGCGCAGAGTTCTATTTTCAGTGCTCTGAATTTCCCCCGGCCTTACGGATTCCAAATAATATAGTCCCAGCCTTAAATCTATTCAATAAAGGAATAACGTCCTACTAATATTATAAATATGAAAGTTTGTGAGGATGGATGGATGGATGTTTGTTACTATTTCACCCAAAAACTACTGAACGAATTTTGATGGAATTTGGTATGGTAGTAGCTTGAGCTCTGGAATAAAACATAGGCTACTTTTTAACTCGTAAAAGTACAGTGTTCCCGTGGGATACTGTATTTACGCAGACGGAGCCGCGGGCAACAGCTAGTAAAATATACAAGTGAAAGAGAATGTAATTTTCCATGTTCATGTAAACAGACAATAATATTAGATTTGCCGGTGCCCCACTATGCCCAGTTTATCGGTACTCGGTACATATATATACGGCTTCTCCGCCCTCGTTTACACTTTAACAACTGTCACAGTTACACTTAATACGTTTCGTTAAGACTGGAATGGTATCTAGACAGGGACTTAAACTATATTAGGTTTGAAGAGATAAGCTTTATTAGCTAGTAGCACGTTCAGAATCTAGCAGCTTTTTTACGGGTTAAAAGAATAGTATAATAGGTGTACCTACGTTTAATTATCTAATTTCTGTTATTAGTATCAAGCAAAAAACGGCAAAAATAATCACTTTTGTTGTATTGGAGAACACACCAGGCAATAGAAATCTGTGAAAATTTCAACTATCTACCTATCACGGTTATGGAGATACAGGCTCATGACAAATGGATGGACAGACGGACAGACAGCGAAGTCTTAGTAACAGGGTCACGTTTTTAACCTTTGGGTGTCCCTTTGGGTATAGACTACGGGACCCTCAAAAGCTAAGATAAAGAGGAAGATTGTGATGATGACGTAACAAGGATTTTATCGCCACAAGTGACGTAACGCATTAAAAGAGCGACTAATTTCCGAGCCAAGAGATTTTTCAACCTAATTGTGGAGAGGGGACCGGGTTACTACTGGGGCGAACTCTCTATACAGATGTGCGTAACCTTTTTGTACACTCGTACTGAAACGAACGATGGCGAACTTAGTTGCCCTTATGTATGTTTTTTTTGTTATATAATATAACATCTATACATAATTACTAGCTTAAGCCCGCGGCCTGTCCGTATTAACAAAGTATCCCACGGGAATGCAGCTGTGCTTTATCGGTATAAAATGTGGCTTATGTTGTAATCTAGAACCAAATCTACTACATACATACATACATATTAGGTTGGGGAAAAAGTTTCTTCGCATTTTATATAAAAATTCAAAAGGTTTTTTTGTGTGACTAAAGTATATAGGTGCCATTTTCTTCGATAACTTTTTGCCATCTTGTTGGTAGGTACATGATTCCCTTGCGAATAAAATTTTTGGGGCTTCTGATGAAAAAACTGCGACAAGTGGTTTTGGCAGTCCTGTTGTGATGTCAACCTGACACTGCCTTAGGAATTCTGCAGCGACCGAAACAGGTGGAAATCTGAAGGTGCAAGGTCAGGACTATACGGCGGATGCATTAACACCTCCCAGCCAAACTCCCGTATTTTTTTCTGAGTGGCTAAAGATGTGTGAGGTCTAGCGTTATCATGGTGAAAAACCACACCCCTTCCGTTGATTAATTCCGGCCGCTTTCTCTCAACTTCTTGCTTTAATCTCATCAGTTGTTGCAGTACAGTTCAGAATTGATGGTCCTGCCTGGCGGTAACAGCTCATAATGAATAATGCCCTTCCAATCCCACCACACACACAGCATCACCTTGTTGCGAGTTAACCCGGGTTTCGCCACAGTCTGTGAAGCCTGACCGGCCTTTGACCACGATCTTTTTCGCACGTTCTTGTCGTACGTGATCCACTTTTCATCACCAGTTATCAGCTTCTTCAAAAATGGTTCGGTTTCATTACGTCGTAATAAAGAATCACAAATGAGTACACGGTTCATTGGGTTTCTTTCAGTGAGCTCATGAAGCACCCAAATATCGAGCTTTTTTGTGTACCCAGCTTTTTTCAAATGCGCCAAAACCATTTTGTGGTCAATCCCCAGTTCTTCAGCTACATCGTAACTACTAATATGCCGATCTTGCTCCACTTTTTCAAAAATGGCAACAGTTTTTTCCGTAACAGGGCGACCAGAGCGACGTGCATCTTTGATATCAAAATTTCCGGATTGAAAACGCTTAAACCAAATTTGCGCTACTCTCACAGATACTGCATTAGGTCCATAAACATCACAAATTTTTTTCGCGGCTTGTGTTGCATTTTTACCTTTTTTGTAATAAAATTTTAAAATGTATCGAAATTCTTCATAAGAATCACTCATTTTAACAATAAGAAAAACAAATGAAAATCTCAAATTTACCTAATTTGAATTTGGAATTGTCTTCTGTAAAATTAAAACTTTTTAATGATACCAAAATCAGCCAGATACAATTGGTATAGCCCAAGATATTTTATGACAAGTTCATACATACTATAATGCGAAAAGACTTTTTCCCCAACCTATTATAATCACCTCTATTTCCCGTAGGGGTAGGCAGAGACCACTTCTTTCCACTTGCTACGATCCTTACACACTTGTTTCGCTACGTCCACTTTCATTCTTACCATCCATTCCTCTTCTTACATTCAACGTAGCGAAGCGCTCCATGGTCCGCTTTTCGCCTCCGCGAGAACGAGACGTAATGGGTGGCGAACCACATCGCCGCCATTTTGGATAATTAAATTATTTTATGATTATCCATTGCGTTCCCACGGATTTGCGGAGAGGGTAATAGGGTAAGGGAAGTATAGCTGGTGTGAAAAGGAACATTGGTAAGTTAGAGTGGGAAATAGGAAATGTAGGATATTACTGCCCAGGAGGGCAAGGGATAGGACAGTAATAGCTAGGGAAGCTGGGGTCGCATACTCGTATACTATACCACAACTACCGGACAGGTAAGTTGGGATGAGTATCCCATGACATGTCACCAAATCTACTACCTACCATATCAAATTTCATCGAAATTCGTTCAGTAGTTTTTGCGTGATTCACAAACACATCCATTCATCCATCCATCCAAACCTCACGAACTTTCACGTTTGCAATTAAATTAATTAAATACCATTTATTTCGGGCTGCATAGGCCCATATTATAAATACCTTATAGACTAACATACATATTACTATATTATATAACTAACACTAACACTAAACACGTATTGTCTGCGACGTGGGGCGCGAAGTGTTCGGAAGTCGTCCTCTGAATCTTCTGAAGGCGACTCCAATCGGCCAGAACTCCTCCTTCTCGAAGGTCGGTAAATGATGGGTTGGAACTCTCACCACAAAAGAACTAAAATTCACTCTATGATGAGATTCCAACCGCTCGACCCTCAAGGCGAAGCTGGTTTTGCTCCTGATGTAGTCCACGACCTGCTCGACCGTCGTAGACCAATGCAGCCGGGACACGTACAGCGGTGTCGCAGGAGTCTCACACCGCAACAGCTGCTCGGGTCCTCCGGGTGCGGTGCCGCGATGGTTACGGACGACGGGTTTCTTCTTCTTCCTCTCGACCTTGATGAACCCGTCATCATCGCACGTTCGGTCCTTTTTAGAAAGAGGACGCTCTTTTGCAGGGGCCTCCTTCTTCCCTTTGTTTTTCGAACGCGGGGGAGGTGGCGGGGGTTCGCTAGCGGCGACACTTGCGTAACTCGGCACCGGCTCCTTAGCGGGCGGGGAGCGGGCAGCGGGGGCGGCAGCAACGATGTTCGTTGACCCGTCGGATAATGCTGACGGGCTAAACGTGACCGCCTGCGCGCCTCGACGACGAGTGACGTTTGCTGCATCAGGTGACCTACATATTGAATTAACACTTTTTAGCTGTGATAATTCACTACGTAGATCACTTATGGTAGACTCTGATGCCTGCAATCTACCTCGGACTCCGGCCAGTTCTTCCTTCAGGAACTTGATGTCCTTCAGTAGGCTGACGACGTCGACGTGGTCCAGTGTCACAGGCGGTAGCTTATGCAGATTTTTCGCTACAAAAGCTGGCACCTCATCCGGATCCGTCTGCTTCAGCAGGGAGATGATGTCCTGCACGCTTCTCTCGGTTCCATCTCTCCGTCGCGATGGCATGTTCGCGCTCTGGCCGAGCGTCTCGTACAGCAAATGCTTCCCTTCGCAAATCTCCTCGCTGG
The DNA here is from genome assembly GCA_905404095.1 of Glaucopsyche alexis. Classification (NCBI taxonomy): domain Eukaryota; kingdom Metazoa; phylum Arthropoda; class Insecta; order Lepidoptera; family Lycaenidae; genus Glaucopsyche; species Glaucopsyche alexis. The sequence goes on along the minus strand of FR990044.1, from coordinate 4,309,060 downwards.
TGAACGATGACTTGCAGATCTGCATTATGCTGACCTCGTCCATGGTGTCGATGGCGTGCTGGATAAACGCCAGCAACTCATTGACCACGAGCGCCATGATCGCGTGCAGCGGCAATCAGCCGCGCGATTCGCAAAAATATTAATTAAATAATTAATATTTGCTGCATGTGTATTTAACGCGGAGCGCGTCCGTTCGCAAGCTCGACACATTACACAATAGTAGTAGGTACTAGGTAGGAATTGCTATTACATTTTATGAAATTCAATCTTATTTATTTTATTATCGTTTCTGGATGGCGGTGGTGCTTAACGAGTACCTAACGACCAATATTACAAATGAAAAGCAACAAGCATTTAAGTTGCCTCTCAAGATAGTGAAAATATGAAATTATATAATTTTCATACAAACAAATTAAGTCAAAGAGATGCACAGACGAATAGTTTCGTAGAACTTTGTTACTTCTACGATGAAATCTCTTTCACCAAACTCTCGTTCGTACCCAAAGTTTCTTGGGTAGAACTTATGAGAAAATTCCTTATGCTTATGACGATCACATCTAAGATGCGTGTTTTAGTACGTGACATGAGAAGTGTAGATAGATAACAAATATTATGTAATAAATACTTAATAACAACTATGGAGTAAGTGACATGAAAAGTTTAGATAGATATGGGGCCTCAATTCTCGTATTTATTGATTGGATTGAAAGTGCAGCGACATTTTACCATGAACGGATTTTATGACGTTTCGACCTTATTTATTTCTGATTGGTCGAAACGTCATAAAATCCGTTTCACGTTGTTTTAACGTTTATAAAAACAGCGTTTGAGAGTTTTAGCGTATCGGGATTTGATTGTAATTGTTTTCATGCAGGTTTTATTTTGCAGAATTGCTCCTCAGATACGTAACATCTATGGACGCTACACACTACGGTTTTATTTTGCAGAATTGCCCCTCAGATACGTAACATCTATGGACGCTACACACTACGGTTTTATTTTGCAGAATTGCCCCTCAGATACGTAACATCTATGGACGCTACACACTACGGTTTTATTTTGCAGAATTGCCCCTCAGATACGTAACATCTATGGGCGCTACACACTACGGTTTTATTTTGCAGAATTGCCCCTCAGATACGTAACATCTATGGATGCTTCACACCACGTTAGTCTAGTCCCGTGCTAAGTTCTCGAAGAACTTATGTTACGGGTATAGACAACAGAAATATATTTAATACCTTTAAACTATATACAAATATTTAAGATTTTTATTATTTAATACATACAAGACCTGTCATGGGATACTCATCCCAACTTACCTGTCCGGTAGTTGTGGTATAGTATACGGGTATGCGACCCCGGCTTCCCTAGCTATTACTGTCCTATCCCTTGCCCTCCTGGGCGGTAATATCCTAGATTTCCTATTTCCCACTCTAACTTACCAATCTTCCTTTCCACACCACATATCCTTCCCTTTCCCTATTCCTACCCTCTCCACCAATCCGTGGAAACGCAATGGATAATCATAAAAATAATTGAATTATCCAAAATGGCGGCGATGTGGTTCACCACCCATCACGTCTCGTTTCTCGCGGAGGTGAAAAGCGGACCATGGAGAGCCGCTTCGCTACGTTGAATGTAAGAGGAGGAATGGATGGTAAGAATGAAAGTGAACGAAGCGAAACGAGTATGTTAGGATCGTAGCAAGTGGCAAAAAGTGGTCTCTGCCTACCCCTTTACAGGAAAAAGGCGTGATTATATGTATGTATGTATGTACAAGACCTAGGAACATAGAAAACTTCTTGTTGTTCCTTATGGATTCGAACTGGAAACCTTTGGCTTGAGCGCCAACGCGCTAAGTAACGACACAGCGTTAGTTATTAAGTAAATAAAAAAGTGTTTTATTTGATAAGTTTTATGCACAATTATTATTCTCAAAGTTGACGTTCGTGTAGTCTCATTTGACTCTCGTGTAGTCACTCATGACTCATCAATATATTGACACATCTATACTCATACTATCATATTTGGCACAGACGTAGAGTAGACCACGGGGAAGGACATATGCTACTTTTTATTGCGGAAGAATGTACGGTTTCTGCGAAATTAACTTTTGCGCGCACGAAGTCGCGGGCAACATCAAATGTCAAATACACTTACTCGTAAATATATCGACACAGACTAATTATTCTATTTACTGTTATGTTTTAAAAAGGTTTACAACACCTGCACCGTGGTCAGTGATACACAACAGTGTGACTGTGTGACGATCAATGCGAATTGTTTTATCCTGAAGTGCGGAGATAATGTCTACTGCAACAGGGATGTTGATTGAATTTTTATTCTTAGTTCGTTACTGAAGACTGGCTATTGCCCGCGGCTCCGCCTGCGTAAATATATTATCCCAAAGGATCACTGTGTTTTTTCGGGATAAAAAGTAGTCTGTCTTAATCCAAAGCTTAACTACTACCATTAAGTATACCGAATTTCATCGAAATCTGTTCAGTAGTTTTTGCGTGAAAGAGTAACAAACATTCATCCATCCATACTCACAAACTTTCACATTTATAATATTAGTAGGACTAACGTAACAATGGTGTTTTAATAATCGCTTCCGAAGATGTAGAGTAAAATTGCTTAAAATTACATTCAAAACAATATTACATAATATTGTTAACAACAATATTACATATTGTTGAAAACAATATTACATATTGTTAACAACAATATTGATCGTTACACTATTGTAACTCAGGTGTTAGCCTTTTCTCTCGGAATCGAGACTTGTAATGAATATAAAAAAAATATTTCAATCGAATTTTATTTACCACAAATACCACAAGCCCCCCGGATTGACCCCGGCCCCGGCTCCGCCCGTTATTCCATACTAGCAGTATCCCGTGGGAATACGGTACTTTTCCGGGATAAAAGGCTATGTTTTGATCCAGAGCCTAAATTACTACCATACCAAATTTCATAAAAGTCCGTTTTGCGTGAAAGCGTAACAAATATCCATCCCTTACAAACTTTAACATTTTTATTGAAACATAGGCTCTCTATTTAACTCTCTAACTCTTTATCCCGAAAAAGTACAGTGTTCCCGCGGGATACCGTATTTACGCGGGCGAAGTCGCGGGCAACTGCTAGTAATAAATATAATTTGCCATTGTAATTGAAGGTATGTGCTAAACCTTTTTGAATAATCTGAGTTGTATCGTTTAATTTTAATATGTGAGTAAAAATTTAAAGTGGAGCTCGTTTGTGCCATCAAGCAAAGGAATCGCGTATCTGGGCCACATCCTCAGAAACGAGCAGTGCAGCCTTCTACAGACCATAATGATGGGTAAGAGTATACATAAGAGTGTTTACTACCGACCAGAAATGTGTTAAACACAACTATTTTTATCTTTTATTATTATTAAATAAAAGGAAAAGCTGATTGACTAATGTATCAACGTACAGGTCAAATCCTTAAAGGCTAGAAGTTTGAAATTTTGCACACGTATTTCCAATACGATGTAGGCATCCGGATTTTTTATAATTCCACCCCAAAATTCATTGGACATAATATTTGCATGATATTTCGTATGAATTGAGTACAAAAAATGGTTTACTTATTTCAGCGTTTTCTAAAATTCAGCTCCTAGGAGGGTAAAATAGGGGATGAAAGTTTAAATATATTTAGTTATCAGATGTTGCCCGCGACTTCGTGCGCGCAAAAGTTAATTTTGCAGTAACCGTACATTTTTCCGCGACAAAAGTAGCCTATGTCCGATCCCGTGGTCTACTCTATATTTGTGCCAAATTTCATCAAAATCTGCCCAGAAGTTCCGGAGCCTATTCAATGCAAACAAATAAACAATATTTTCCTCTTTATTATATTAGTATAGATTATTTAATATTTTTAATAGTTATTATGAAAATATCGTTTAAATACCAATTTCACGCAGGCGAAGCTGCGGGTTAATGCTAGTAGGTATGTATGCTAATGCTTTATACGTCACTGGGCGCAAGATAAATATTATTTCCAGCAGGTAGTAGGGTAGCAGCCCATTAATTTTACTGGAAATTCCATATAATTGAAATCACAACAGCGCTGACACAGTACACACATAATACAGTAGTGTAACTCAGCTAGGTCCTTGAAATTAGTACCTACAGCTAAATGCAATTACGCTTGTGTGTGCGTGCGCCGATTCAGACAATCAAGTATGAAGATGTAGTACTGTATTATATTATGTTTACTGTGCCTACTGTAAGAAAGAATATAGACTCTGTCCAGATCCAATTGAATTAAAACCTCAACAATGAAAATCGTATAAATTAACTAGCTGTCCCGACAAACGTTGTTCTGTTTTAATTATGAACTGAAGTTTCCACCGTTTAAGCTTACTCTGAACTGATACGATTATTTAAAGATCAAAATTAGCCAAATCGATCCAGCCGTTCTCAAGTTTTAGCGAGACTAACGGATAGCAATTCATTTTTATATATCAGACAGAAAAAGAAGACAGACAGAAGATATTGATTTCTTATGTTTACGCGAATATTGTTCATTGTTTTAAACACTTACGGATTTTGTCGCGGTGCACTTTTCTTTTACCCGACGTTTCGGCTACTTTCCAGCAGCCGTGGTCACGGGAGGACTGAGGTGTCAGTTGTCCTATTTGTTGAAGTTGTTCAAACTACCCGAAGATTCATCAATTATTATTTGTGTTCCGATCCACGCAAAACATATTAACAGTATCTTGAAGCCGCGGTGTTTTTGACCTGAATTTTATTTTATTTATCACTGGATCCCAACTAGATGGCAGCACCCAGCCATCTTCTCGGTTAAAATTAGGGTACTTTTTAATTTCTATAGCCTCGCGTATCATTCTAGGGCGATAACGTTGTTCCTTTGCCAGTACTTGTGGCTTATCAAATCTTATGTAATGGCGAGGTTGATCCAGTGTGTGTTCGCAAATTGCAGATTTGTTGTTGCGGCGGTGTTTAACATCTGCGATATGTTCCTTAACGCGATTTTTAATTGATCTTTTTGTTTGCCCAATATAGGATAGACCACAGTCACAGTCGAGCTTGTAGACTCCTGCATCTTGAAGAGGAATGTTGCATTTCACTGTTGGTAAAAATTGACTTATCTTTTTGGGCGGCTTGAAATATGTTTTTATAGAAGCTTTCCTTAGAATATAGCCAACTTTATCAGTGACTCCTTTCATGTATGGCAGAACTGCAGGTATTCGTTCAACTGTGGCTGGTTTCACTCGGTCTTTGTGATGCAGGCGTGGGACTCGAAGCTTATTGTCACGTAGAACTTGTGTGACATGATGAAGCTCGGTATCCAAATGCTGCTGGTCACAGATGTGACACTAGACAAGTTCTACGTGACAATAAGCTTCGAGTCCCACGCCTGCATCACAAAGACCGAGTGAAACCAGCCACTGTTGAACGAATACCTGCAGTTCTGCCATACATGAAAGGAGTCACTGATAAAGTTGGCTATATTCTAAGGAAAGCTTCTATAAAAACATATTTCAAGCCGCCCAAAAAGATAAGTCAATTTTTACCAACAGTGAAATGCAACATTCCTCTTCAAGATGCAGGAGTCTACAAGCTCGACTGTGACTGTGGTCTATCCTATATTGGGCAAACAAAAAGATCAATTAAAAATCGCGTTAAGGAACACATCGCAGATGTTAAACACCGCCGCAACAACAAATCTGCAATTTGCGAACACACACTGGATCAACCTCGCCATTACATAAGATTTGATAAGCCACAAGTACTGGCAAAGGAACAACGTTATCGCCCTAGAATGATACGCGAGGCTATAGAAATTAAAAAGTACCCTAATTTTAACCGAGAAGATGGCTGGGTGCTGCCATCTAGTTGGGATCCAGTGATAAATAAAATAAAATTCAGGTCAAAAACACCGCGGCTTCAAGATACTGTTAGTATGTTTTGCGTGGATCGGAACACAAATAATAATTGATGAATCTTCGGGTAGTTTGAACAACTTCAACAAATAGGACAACTGACATGACCTGTCCTGTAGTTGTGGTATAGTATACGGGTATGCGACCCCGGCTTCCCTAGCTATTACTGTCCTATCCCTTGCCCTCCTGGGCGGTAATATCCTAGATTTCCTATTTCCCACTCTAACTTACCAATCTTCCTTTCCACACCACATATCCTTCCCTTTCCCTATTCCTACCCTCTCCACCAATCCGTGGAAACGCAATGGATAATCATAAAAATAATTGAATTATCCAAAATGGCGGCGATGTGGTTCACCACCCATCACGTCTCGTTTCTCGCGGAGGTGAAAAGCGGACCATGGAGAGCCGCTTCGCTACGTTGAATGTAAGAGGAGGAATGGATGGTAAGAATGAAAGTGAACGAAGCGAAACGAGTATGTTAGGATCGTAGCAAGTGGCAAAAAGTGGTCTCTGCCTACCCCTTTACAGGAAAAAGGCGTGATTATATGTATGTATGTATGTACAAGACCTAGGAACATAGAAAACTTCTTGTTGTTCCTTATGGATTCGAACTGGAAACCTTTGGCTTGAGCGCCAACGCGCTAAGTAACGACACAGCGTTAGTTATTAAGTAAATAAAAAAGTGTTTTATTTGATAAGTTTTATGCACAATTATTATTCTCAAAGTTGACGTTCGTGTAGTCTCATTTGACTCTCGTGTAGTCACTCATGACTCATCAATATATTGACACATCTATACTCATACTATCATATTTGGCACAGACGTAGAGTAGACCACGGGGAAGGACATATGCTACTTTTTATTGCGGAAGAATGTACGGTTTCTGCGAAATTAACTTTTGCGCGCACGAAGTCGCGGGCAACATCAAATGTCAAATACACTTACTCGTAAATATATCGACACAGACTAATTATTCTATTTACTGTTATGTTTTAAAAAGGTTTACAACACCTGCACCGTGGTCAGTGATACACAACAGTGTGACTGTGTGACGATCAATGCGAATTGTTTTATCCTGAAGTGCGGAGATAATGTCTACTGCAACAGGGATGTTGATTGAATTTTTATTCTTAGTTCGTTACTGAAGACTGGCTATTGCCCGCGGCTCCGCCTGCGTAAATATATTATCCCAAAGGATCACTGTGTTTTTTCGGGATAAAAAGTAGTCTGTCTTAATCCAAAGCTTAACTACTACCATTAAGTATACCGAATTTCATCGAAATCTGTTCAGTAGTTTTTGCGTGAAAGAGTAACAAACATTCATCCATCCATACTCACAAACTTTCACATTTATAATATTAGTAGGACTAACGTAACAATGGTGTTTTAATAATCGCTTCCGAAGATGTAGAGTAAAATTGCTTAAAATTACATTCAAAACAATATTACATAATATTGTTAACAACAATATTACATATTGTTGAAAACAATATTACATATTGTTAACAACAATATTGATCGTTACACTATTGTAACTCAGGTGTTAGCCTTTTCTCTCGGAATCGAGACTTGTAATGAATATAAAAAAAATATTTCAATCGAATTTTATTTACCACAAATACCACAAGCCCCCCGGATTGACCCCGGCCCCGGCTCCGCCCGTTATTCCATACTAGCAGTATCCCGTGGGAATACGGTACTTTTCCGGGATAAAAGGCTATGTTTTGATCCAGAGCCTAAATTACTACCATACCAAATTTCATAAAAGTCCGTTTTGCGTGAAAGCGTAACAAATATCCATCCCTTACAAACTTTAACATTTTTATTGAAACATAGGCTCTCTATTTAACTCTCTAACTCTTTATCCCGAAAAAGTACAGTGTTCCCGCGGGATACCGTATTTACGCGGGCGAAGTCGCGGGCAACTGCTAGTAATAAATATAATTTGCCATTGTAATTGAAGGTATGTGCTAAACCTTTTTGAATAATCTGAGTTGTATCGTTTAATTTTAATATGTGAGTAAAAATTTAAAGTGGAGCTCGTTTGTGCCATCAAGCAAAGGAATCGCGTATCTGGGCCACATCCTCAGAAACGAGCAGTGCAGCCTTCTACAGACCATAATGATGGGTAAGAGTATACATAAGAGTGTTTACTACCGACCAGAAATGTGTTAAACACAACTATTTTTATCTTTTATTATTATTAAATAAAAGGAAAAGCTGATTGACTAATGTATCAACGTACAGGTCAAATCCTTAAAGGCTAGAAGTTTGAAATTTTGCACACGTATTTCCAATACGATGTAGGCATCCGGATTTTTTATAATTCCACCCCAAAATTCATTGGACATAATATTTGCATGATATTTCGTATGAATTGAGTACAAAAAATGGTTTACTTATTTCAGCGTTTTCTAAAATTCAGCTCCTAGGAGGGTAAAATAGGGGATGAAAGTTTAAATATATTTAGTTATCAGATGTTGCCCGCGACTTCGTGCGCGCAAAAGTTAATTTTGCAGTAACCGTACATTTTTCCGCGACAAAAGTAGCCTATGTCCGATCCCGTGGTCTACTCTATATTTGTGCCAAATTTCATCAAAATCTGCCCAGAAGTTCCGGAGCCTATTCAATGCAAACAAATAAACAATATTTTCCTCTTTATTATATTAGTATAGATTATTTAATATTTTTAATAGTTATTATGAAAATATCGTTTAAATACCAATTTCACGCAGGCGAAGCTGCGGGTTAATGCTAGTAGGTATGTATGCTAATGCTTTATACGTCACTGGGCGCAAGATAAATATTATTTCCAGCAGGTAGTAGGGTAGCAGCCCATTAATTTTACTGGAAATTCCATATAATTGAAATCACAACAGCGCTGACACAGTACACACATAATACAGTAGTGTAACTCAGCTAGGTCCTTGAAATTAGTACCTACAGCTAAATGCAATTACGCTTGTGTGTGCGTGCGCCGATTCAGACAATCAAGTATGAAGATGTAGTACTGTATTATATTATGTTTACTGTGCCTACTGTAAGAAAGAATATAGACTCTGTCCAGATCCAATTGAATTAAAACCTCAACAATGAAAATCGTATAAATTAACTAGCTGTCCCGACAAACGTTGTTCTGTTTTAATTATGAACTGAAGTTTCCACCGTTTAAGCTTACTCTGAACTGATACGATTATTTAAAGATCAAAATTAGCCAAATCGATCCAGCCGTTCTCAAGTTTTAGCGAGACTAACGGATAGCAATTCATTTTTATATATCAGACAGAAAAAGAAGACAGACAGAAGATATTGATTTCTTATGTTTACGCGAATATTGTTCATTGTTTTAAACACTTACGGATTTTGTCGCGGTGCACTTTTCTTTTACCCGACGTTTCGGCTACTTTCCAGCAGCCGTGGTCACGGGAGGACTGAGGTGTCAGTTGTCCTATTTGTTGAAGTTGTTCAAACTACCCGAAGATTCATCAATTATTATTTGTGTTCCGATCCACGCAAAACATATTAACAGTATCTTGAAGCCGCGGTGTTTTTGACCTGAATTTTATTTTATTTATCACTGGATCCCAACTAGATGGCAGCACCCAGCCATCTTCTCGGTTAAAATTAGGGTACTTTTTAATTTCTATAGCCTCGCGTATCATTCTAGGGCGATAACGTTGTTCCTTTGCCAGTACTTGTGGCTTATCAAATCTTATGTAATGGCGAGGTTGATCCAGTGTGTGTTCGCAAATTGCAGATTTGTTGTTGCGGCGGTGTTTAACATCTGCGATATGTTCCTTAACGCGATTTTTAATTGATCTTTTTGTTTGCCCAATATAGGATAGACCACAGTCACAGTCGAGCTTGTAGACTCCTGCATCTTGAAGAGGAATGTTGCATTTCACTGTTGGTAAAAATTGACTTATCTTTTTGGGCGGCTTGAAATATGTTTTTATAGAAGCTTTCCTTAGAATATAGCCAACTTTATCAGTGACTCCTTTCATGTATGGCAGAACTGCAGGTATTCGTTCAACTGTGGCTGGTTTCACTCGGTCTTTGTGATGCAGGCGTGGGACTCGAAGCTTATTGTCACGTAGAACTTGTGTGACATGATGAAGCTCGGTATCCAAATGCTGCTGGTCACAGATGTGACACTAGACAAGTTCTACGTGACAATAAGCTTCGAGTCCCACGCCTGCATCACAAAGACCGAGTGAAACCAGCCACTGTTGAACGAATACCTGCAGTTCTGCCATACATGAAAGGAGTCACTGATAAAGTTGGCTATATTCTAAGGAAAGCTTCTATAAAAACATATTTCAAGCCGCCCAAAAAGATAAGTCAATTTTTACCAACAGTGAAATGCAACATTCCTCTTCAAGATGCAGGAGTCTACAAGCTCGACTGTGACTGTGGTCTATCCTATATTGGGCAAACAAAAAGATCAATTAAAAATCGCGTTAAGGAACACATCGCAGATGTTAAACACCGCCGCAACAACAAATCTGCAATTTGCGAACACACACTGGATCAACCTCGCCATTACATAAGATTTGATAAGCCACAAGTACTGGCAAAGGAACAACGTTATCGCCCTAGAATGATACGCGAGGCTATAGAAATTAAAAAGTACCCTAATTTTAACCGAGAAGATGGCTGGGTGCTGCCATCTAGTTGGGATCCAGTGATAAATAAAATAAAATTCAGGTCAAAAACACCGCGGCTTCAAGATACTGTTAGTATGTTTTGCGTGGATCGGAACACAAATAATAATTGATGAATCTTCGGGTAGTTTGAACAACTTCAACAAATAGGACAACTGACACCTCAGTCCTCCCGTGACCACGGCTGCTGGAAAGTAGCCGAAACGTCGGGTAAAAGAAAAGTGCACCGCGACAAAATCCGTAAGTGTTTAAAACAACAGACAGAAGATGTCACATTGTAGGTATTACTTTACTGCACGGTCAATAAGTGATATTCAAATTGGTAGCATTATAACGAGCTATTGTGTCTTTGTTTACGTTTAGATTAAATTAGATCTGAGAAAAGAGATGTCATGGGATACTCATCCCAACTTACCTGTCCGATAGTTGTGGTATAGTATACCTACGGGTATGCAGCCCCGGCTTCCCTAGCTATTACTGTCCTATCCCTTGCCCTTCTGGGCGGTAATATCCTATATTTCCTATTTCCCACTCTAACTTACCAATCTTCCTTTCCATACCACCTATCCTTCCTTTTCCCTATTCCTACCCTCTCCAGATTGGTGGAGAGTCTCCACCAATCTGTGGGAACGCAATGGATAGTCATAAAAATAATAATTATCCAAAATGGCGGCGATGTGGTTCGCCACCCATCACGTCTCGTTTCTCGCGGAGGCGAAAAGTGGCCCATGGAGAGCCGCTTCGCTACGTTGAATGTAAGAGGAGGAATGGATGGTAAGAATGAAAGTGGACGAAGCGAAACAAGTATGTAAGGATCGTAGCAAGTGCAAAGGAGTGGTCTCTGCCTGCCCCTACGGGAAAGAGGCGGTCTCTGCGACTCTGCCTACCCCTACGGGAAAAAGGCGTGATTATATGTATGTATGTATGAGAAAAGAGTGGGTATATAGTATGGGAGTGAATGCGTGCTAGAAAATACATACTCCTATTTATGTAGGTACTAGGTACCGCTAAATTAACGTTTTGCAGAGGTTCACGGATGTGGAATTAGAATTTGCATACGAGTATTTTAATAAGATGTAGAATTTCAAATACTTGTGAGTTGTGGTAAGTGGGGAAAATAATACTGCAACTAGCTTTTGCCCGTAGCTTCGCCCGCGTGAAATTGGGCTTAAGTCAGAGGGAAAGCTTGTTCGGAAAAATACCAATAGGTACCAAAATTGAATAAATAATAGTGTAGGCACTGCACTGCCGTATCAGTTTTTTTTTATTTGAATGTTTCCTGTGACTTCGTACACTCAAGAAATCTACCGGGAACTGTACCATAAATAAAATTTAATAAGCTGCAAAAAGTATTCTGCGTTAATTCTAGATAAACTACTACCATACCAATTTCATCAAAATTCATTACGTAATTATTGCATGAAAAACTAAACATGTTACGTACATACAAACTTTCGTTTTTAGGTATAATATTAAACAAGGATTTCTTTGTAGCCGATAATTAGTATTTAACGATTTCGAAAATCTTTTGAATGGGAAGATTTTTACGAAAACGGAGAAGCTATATAATGTGTACAGTCTTTGTCTGATACTTTTTTTTTAATTTTCCAAGAAACGACCATAACAATCGCCTGATGGTAAGTGTTTTCCGTCACCTATGAACACTCACAACACCAAAGGAACTACACTTGTAAGTTGCAATACGTCCTCTGGTGTAGCGCACCTAGTTCTAAAAATCACCAACCCATTGTGCCTCCGGTAACCTCTCTCACTCGGCGCCGGTTTTCTATGAGACCTTGGTATTTATTCGACCAAGCCGGTCCAAGCATGGCTCCCCCACGTTCAAACTATGGAAAAGTCACTTGACCTTATCCATTGTATAAATATTTTTGTTAGTAAGGGGGATAGTCTAAAAAGACGTAAACAAGCTGTTTGTATTTACATGCATAGTTTAACATGGATTAATCATAGGTAAAACGAAACTTTAATCTAAGTTGTTGGCAACTCTATACGACCTTCAGAGTCATTTTTGACAAACCAAATTTGACAAAAATTCTGTGGTTTATACCTCAAAACAGTAAAGAATAAATATTTCAAATTTTAATCACTAACTAGCCGTTCCGACACTTGCTCTGTTTCAAATATGAACTGGGATGAAAAATGCCTACACTTACAATGCAACCTACACCCCTAGTCCTACACTTATCCCTACTCCTACAACCTACACTTTTTCTCATATTTCTCACCGTATAAACCTTCACTGAACTTCCACAATTATTTCAAGACCAAAATGAGCCAAATCGGTCCAGCCGTTCTCGAGTTGTAAGTCCCTCGGGAACGGATACAAAAGTATCCTAATTCCTATGTCCGTCTCCTGGTTTTAATAGCTACCTCCCCGGCTGTAAAAGCCGTTCTTGATTTTCATAATAATAAATTATCAAGCAACTCATTAAAAATGATCAAAGGATTTAGAATGGTTCAACTTAGGTACATTTGCCAGAATCTAGCATCACGTTTTTATATTCTGATCATCAATAAATAGCTAATAACCGATCTGCACTAATCATTAGCCAACTAATAAAAAGTACGCTTATTTGATTAATATTCATCCAGACTCCATACAAAGATACCCATTAATAACGATATAATCCATGCATTTTAAATACGAAAGCCTCTTTCACAGCGTTTTCATCTGAACGATTTTGTATGGATTCACGGTATGTAAAAACTCATTTTCACGATAAAATAATGAGATATGTTTATATATTTTCATTTAAACGAAACCATACTAAACATAACACTGGCCAAGTGTGAGTTGGACTCGTGCACGAAAGGTTCTATTTTATTATCTATACAAATATAAGTAGTAAGTTCTAGTATTAGGTAGGTAATATCGAGAAAAAAAGGCAAAAAATTCAGGTTTGTTCATTGTTGAATGGTAGCCCCCAGCGTTTATTTTATTCCGATTTTAGTGTTTGTTGCAAAGATCTCAAAACTCAAGATAGGCTATGACGTATATTTGACAGAACAAATCTTCATACAAGAAAAAGTTACGCCATCTTGGTTTTCACCATACTTCAAATGTCAGCTATCTTGTTTTCGCCATACTTCAAATGTCAAAATGGCCCCAAAAATCTCAAAAGTGGGGCCATTTGACTGAATACACTTTTTGCCTCAACACGCCTCGTCTATAATATATTATGCGTCAATGGTTTGTTTAACGGTAACAGAAATAATATGTACATCGTCTGTGAAAATTACAACTGTTTATCAGTGATTATGAGATACAGTCTGGTGATAGACAGACGGACGGACGGACTTTGTATGTCTTAGTAGTAATAGAGTCGTTTTTACTCTTTAGGTGTGGAACCCTAAAACGGCAAATCTGGTTAGGGGAAGCCTTACCGCGCTGACGTAGACGTTTAAAAATAGAATGCTCAAAATGAGTTCAAACAATTACCGGTAATTTTCCGGAAAATGCAGCGACTAATTCAATTATTATCGGTGGTCGGTGGATTAATCAAATTGATTTATTTTTTATTTATTTATTTAATAATTTATGTACACACAGTAAAACATTGGCATTGACAAATTTATTCACAGTTAATGATATTAAAAATCCGTTTTATTTGCAGAAGCTTCAAAAATAATAATTATTGTATTACCTTATACCTACATTCTATGCAAATAAATCTATCTAAATCTAAATCTAAAAATACCTTTATTGGACGAAGCGGGTTACGGAATCTATGGAGGCTTATAGAAAATTCGTTTTTATCACGCTTTTTAGTATGGGTACCAATAATTCTAGCCATATTATTATAATTTTTTGTTGGTACTATAATAAGTTATATTAAATATGCCATTTTTTTAAATAATACAGGCGACAAAGGAGCAATGAGGGGAAAAAACCGGCCAAGTGCGAGTCGGACTCGCGCACCGAGGGTTCCGTACAAACTCGTAGTGATTTTATTACAGCTTAAAGGTATTGTAGACCTGAGTATTCGATATGGATTTCAATTTAATACCTCTACGCGTTCATGAGGAAAGAGGTAGTAAGTTTAGAATTATTAAAAATATTTTTATTATATGATGTACCTAACTAAAAATTAACGGTTTTTACAATTTTTCCTTTATCTGTGACATAAGACGTTGCTTCGTACCAAATTTCAAGATTCTGAGTTCACGGGAAGTAACCCATAGTTTTGATTCCCTTGCGAGTATCTTTTGTTTGCGTTGGCTTAGAAGAGATTTTTCATAGCTCCAAGGGACAGAAGAGTTGAGTATTTGATATAAATTCCAGTTTGATACATCCACGCGTTCCTGAGAAAAATAGTCTTGACAGACACAGGGACGGACAACAAAATGATCCTATAAGGGTTCTGTTTTTTTTAATTTCGAGGTATGAAAAAATTAAAAACCACTAATTAAAAAAATTGAGTGACGTTGGGTTGCTTGGCGACCACTGGACATTATTTTAACCGAAATGTGCAGCTATATCGTTACGTGTGTAGCAGGCATTATGCTCTCAAAATTGGATGTATGCAGATTGCGGAGGGTGTACACCTACTGTATGGAGAAACTAGCGATCGGAGCCGCGGGCAAATGCTAGTTATAGTATAAAAATAGTAAAGAGATGTCACTATAAAATAACGCGGCCATTATCCGCCGTCCGTAAAGCAATAAAACTTCGCTGAGTGAGATCTCTACCATCGGCTTTACATTCAATTTAACATGTTTTATTTAAAAATCACGGAATACTCGTAAATCTATAATATAATATCTGTAATTAAATACATGATATTATTAAGAAAGTATATGCGGTAACTTAATAAAAAACATATTTTGTCTTTACTCTATCCGTCTGTTTGTTCCGGCTAATCTCTGAAACGGCAAAACCTTATTATCTTAGGGTTTAAAAAAAATTGGTTCCGTTTCCGTTAGTTCTACGCAAAAGAAGTTGCGGGCACCAGGTAGTTATTATAAAATAATTCTATCATTCAATTTTATCCAAAATCAGAAAATATAATACTTAAAATAACCAATGCAAAAAAAGGAATTAAAAATAATGTTGCCGAAACAGAAAAATTACATAAAATGTAGGTATTCGAATCTTAATGTTTATACATATAAATTAAGTAGATCCTATTAATATTATAAATGTGAAAGCTTGTGAGGATGTATGGTTGTATGGATGGATGTTTATTACTCTTTCACGCAAAAAGTACTGAATGAATTTGGATGAAATTTGGTGTGGTAGTAGTTTAGGATCTGGATTAAAACATAGGCTACTTTTATCCCGAAAAAGTTCAGTGTTCTACGATACTATATATCTACGCGAGCGGAGCTGTGGGCAACAGCTAGTAATAACATATTTCTGCTACTAATTACGAGTATATACTGCTTGCCTAGCATAGAGGTTAAATAATTATAATTATGAACGATTTTTGCTTGCTTAGGAAATTCAAGATGTATCGATTAGCGTCCAAGAAATCATCGACACGCAAATTTCGAGTATCGATACTATCGATATCGCGATCGGAACAGTCGATAGTCGATAACAATAATTCTCTGCTACCCCTAATTTCGAGAGCTAGGGAGGTGAAGGCTCCAGGGCCGGAGCTTACATAACGCCGAGAAAAACGGATGTACAGCCCCGGAGATTTGCTGTCCCGCTCACTCGTAAAGGTGTGTACATAAGGCTCAAGTAGTTTTAAGTATGATTTTTTAAAGAAGTTTAATTGAATGATCGAAAATTGTTGTTTGTTGTTTAATTATTTAATAAAATAATTTGTTCTAAATTTTAAGTGATCTTAAAACATTTACAATTTTACAAGATCGAATCTTAAATACGTTAAATGACCATTACTAAGAAATATTTATTTTTGAATGGTCATCCAATAACACAAGCCTAATATGTGTTACAACTTACAACTCACAAAAGTATTAATATTAGCAATCCATTATTAAATATAACATCTCTATATATTATTATAACAATGGCTTATTCATTAATCATTACAAATAAAAAAGTTCTTTTGATCCTAAAAAGCAATTAATTCAAATGTTGGTTATTTAAAATTACATGACATTACAATCTCTACATTGGAGTCAATGTGGGAAAATGTCAGCAGCAATTAGTAAACGTATGAATATGATATTATAACTAATGCCATGACTCATTACAATTAAAGGTGAATGCTTTTAAAATTTACACGCGTACCGGAAAATGGCGTGCGCCGTGAACGCAGCTTTAGGCCGCCCCGCTCGTGTGCCGATCTCTCTGACATTTACGTAGTGTTCCCCGTGCCGCCGCGAAGACGCGCGCTCCGAACGATTTCAAATAAAGAATCATTTGAAATTCGAACATTATTTTTTTTTTCATAAAAAAAATCTAAAGTGCCAAGGATTTGTAGTTACAGTGATATTTTTTTTATTTTTCGTGCTGTTGATTTTGGTCGAGGTTTTCCCGGGAGAGCATTGCTATAGCAACGAATGACGTCAAGTTCAGGGGCGGTTGGTGCATTTTGGTTCAATAATCACCCTTCAAGCTTTGTTCCCAGTTTTCTGTGTTTTTGTTAGTGGAGTCAAGGTGAGCACTATTTTTAATATGCACTATCTCTTAGCGATAAGAAGTTTGAAGTTCTTGATATTTTTTATTTTTATTTCGATATAAGTAGGTATAGTTAGTTATATGTATTCAATGTTAGTCACGATAACTTAAGTAACCTTGTTTTTCGTCTCGTAGTTGATAACTACGACGCAATTTGAATATTCATAGTTTTATTTCGTATATTTTAAAAATTGCCCAGCTATTTTCTGAATTATTAATAAGCGAATTCTAATTGTTTTAATAAGTGTCCCAAATAATTAAATAAAAAAAAGAATTGTCTTCTAATTCTTATACTGTGTCAATAGTCAAGTAAGCGATAAGCTAAAATGTAGAGAAAGTGAAAACGTTTACTGTTTAGTTAAGAATTTAACAAAAACGAAAGAAAGGAGTAAAACATGGGTATTCCTATTAAATATAGCCAACACTGCAACCCTATGGCTTATGGTTATGGAAACTAGCATACGAATCGCCTGGTGGTAAGCGATTACCGCCGCCCATAGACAGTCGTAACAATAGCGGAGTTACACTTGAAAATCCTCTGGTGTTGCGCACTTGCGTTTCTGGTCCTTAAAATTCCCAACCCAAATTAATAGGTGGGTTAATATTACAGGAAAAGAAATGTAAATGAAATTGTACAATCTAATAGTATTTTGGTTTGTGGTCGCTACTTTTTTAAAAGCGGTTATAAAACTTCCAATGTCTTTTTTATATCCCTTACATAGGCACTGAGCGGGATATTTTCTATTTCTGTAAGTGCAAGCAATAACTTTGCAAGGTATCTATCATCATTCATCTACGGTGATACCTTGCAAAGTGATTGCCATGGCAAAGAAATAAAATCTGCCAAGGCTGAGTATAAAATACGCACAAAGAACTTATATTTTATACAAGTATTAGATTGTAGTCAATATGCAGCTATGCAGCTACAAAACCTGTTTGGGTCAATTAGTATAATCGGCGCCATTAGACAAATTATATAACGGACAGTCATCTATAGACATTATCAACTGCAATATAGGTATGAATGAGTAAAGATACTAAGTTCTTCAAGTTTATTCTTTATAGAGACTGTAGAAGCTCTCTCAAATAGATTGATTAAGTTCCTTCCGTTTGTATTTTTAGTCTGCACTGGACTTTTTGGCCAGCTTTGAGCCTTTATTCTTTATAGAGACTGGAGAAGCTCTCTGAAGTAGATTGATCAAGTCAAGTTACTTCTGTGGCCAGCTTTGAGCCTTTATTGTTTATAGAGACTGGAGAAGCTCTCTGAAGCAGATTGATCAAGTCCAGTTCCTTCTGTTTGTACTAAAGTATGTACTGTACTCTTTGGCCAGCTTTGAGCCTTTAATTTTGCGGTGCATGTTTTCAAATGCTTGCTACAAATTCATTTTCAAAGCAATTAGTTTTATTTTCTTTAAATTTAAGTTACAATTCAGATATTATAAACATTATTTTAAAAACAAAAGCTGGTTTAAAACCGGTAGAGTCTGGTCCCTCAGAACTTAATAACCTATAAGTTCTAAAAATCAAGACTACCAATTTGATATTTTTTTCATTCGTCCACATATAATATATATCTAGGTATACTAAAATTGATAATTATTTATGGATTTAATATATATCTATATTAATGGGACTTCCGAAATGATTCGTAATTCAACACGTATTGAATTTTGGTGGCTGTTGTTTTCTCTATGGGTGCTTACGTCATGTCTTATAGAAGGTAAAGGTGCGATAGAGGTATAATCATAGATATATAATATTAAAAAGAGGTAGATATGTTATAAACACGTAAAAATGAAGACTCGAATTGGCCCGAGTCGGGCCAATTTTGGTTAGTGTGCTCCGCGAGTAATAGCGTGTTTTGTGTTACTACGCGACGTTGACACATTGACACGCGTCCCATGTCAATGTGTGTCGTGGGCCGTGGCACAGAAATATTGTCAGTTTTGTAAGGATATAACGTATCTATGTAATAATTAATCAATGGGTATAATATATTTATTTTTGTTCACTATTTAACAAAATACATTATGTTTACCTTATTATTCAGATTTAGGTATTTATATATTATTGTCTTGAGAAAAATAGCTATATCAAAGCACTAATTACAAACATTACGGTCTTACGGTATTACGATATTTGCTTACGACCAGGCGATCCGTCTGCTCGTTTGTCCCGTATATTTAAAAAAAGGAATAAAACGAACAAAACAAAGTAATAAGTAATCTAGGATGGTTGTCACTTTAATAATGAATAATGAGGAGTTTCCTCACTCCCTACAAAGTTTTTATGCCCTAGCCCTTTGTTTATTCATTGTTTACAAAGTAAGTTCAACCTTAGTCTCCCGACATTGTACTAGCAATTTTGCTAGAGTTATTTGTGCTATTACATTCGCAGTATCAATGCGGTAAGAATAACATCCACATCTAGAAGAATTTCCTCTTGCATTGCGTAACTTAAGTTTGACTTACTTAATGTGATACGCGAAAATGAATCTTATTCGTAAGTATTTGAATGGAAGTTTAAAAAAGTTGCACACTAGATATTCGGCCGAGGCCGGATTGCGTAACCAATGTTGACACCGTACAGTCGATGGTGCGTTTAGTGGGAGGGCCCACTACCACTGGTGCTCGATGGCTCGATGTCTGTAGGTTTTTATTCTGTCTGTAGGTCAGGCACGTATAAATAGAGCTATTGTAGAGATAACTAGACATAATGGCATTCTTTAAAAGTTCCTCCACGGCCATGTTGATAATTTGTAAACGTGTTCCAAAAGTAAGATTTGTTTAAAAAAAAACGTATAATTTCAAACTGCTTCAAATATTTATGAGGGTTGACATAATTATTTAGGGCTATAAAGCTATTAAAGAGTGACAGAAACATTGAGGAAAATTTTCTAAACAAAATATTGTTTTAATGTTTAACAAAATAACTTTTGAACCCAAATGAATTTTTACCAAAATTAGTAATTAGCATATTATTATGAAGAGAACAAAGAACTTTATTATGCTAATATACTTTTCGTAATTTATGGTAATTAGAGTTCAATTACCTCAAAGCAAAATATTTTACAAGCAGATAAATTCTCTACATTCCTAAACCGATCATAATCGAGTGTTTGAATTGCTACTGCCTTATTTGTATGAAAGTGAAATCGAGCGAGTCGAGAACGCTTAGTAGGAACCGCTGCTGACCTACAAAGAGGTGCTATGAGTAAAAAGCCAGCGTATAGAACCTGTTTCGTGCTTACTCGTATATTGTGAAGACCAAACAATATCGAATATATTATTGTAATCACGTTTTATAATATGGCCATACTATAATAACTCGCTTACATCGGTTGTATTATTACGTTTGTGTACGTATTTTTATAAATATTATATTCGCTTCGACCGGTTGAGTGGTATTTAAACAATTAAAGACTCCATCTACAGTGAATGTGTCATCTGCACCTGCTGACGTGGGAGGTGGGCGTTAATTGGTGACAATTAGTGGTCATCGTGGTCAGTGGTCACTGATTAACGGTCACGAGAGGAAACGGCTGACGGAAGTGCAGCATGAGTTAGATCTAGATTGTACTTTGGACTTAGAACATTCGAAGTACTTAATTATATTAGTTACTTGCACGCATAATATTAAAATCTAATATGCAACATAATGAAATTAATAGTAGATCAAGATTAAATTTTGATTTCAAAGTTTCTGAAAAATGCAGTATTATGATATGATAAGACTCTCGGTGGGATGAATGTGATGGATACTTTATTAGATTTGCGCATTTCGTAGAACGGATAATTACTAGATATTACAAGCATCGGATGGATGCATTAAAATACTATTAGGTACCTGGTTTAATTACCAACTATAATTTATTAACTAACAACCCGCCTTATAAATCTTCCTCTGGAATCACTCTATCTATTGCTGAAAACTTCATTTAAATCCGTTCAGTAGTTTAAAAGATCTAAGCGAACAGACAGCGGAAGCGACTTCATTTTATACTTAGTATGTAAAAGTAAAGATAGATTGGTCATTGGAAAATTGTAAACCACAATTATTGTTTTATGACTATAGTTTCACAATAGTTTTTTAACCATCTGTAGCTATAGGTATTAATATCCATTCATTATCAAATTATAATATATAACGGCCACATATAATAACACACTTTGGAATATAGAAAACTTTTTCTTTGGCGGGATTGGAACTCGCGACAGCTTGAGCACTGACGCTCTCAACCGCGGAGCCACAGAGATCGTCAAAATTTAGTATATTCCCATGGACCAGAGTAAAACTTATCTAGACCAACATACGCCATTTTTTCAGGCGTATTTTGTAATGGCCGTGTTCCGCAGAAAATAGCGCTTGTTAGCGCTAAAGAAAAAAACAGATTATCGGCCAGGACACGTTTGCTAACTTCAATACTGCTAACATAATCCGCCATTTTGCTTACGTTTTTTTTGTTAGCGCTATTTTCCGCGGAACACAGCTATAGTGTACAAACTACAAGGACTTTCTCATGCCCATTCGTACGCGTAATTGAATGAGGCGACGCACGCTGCATGTAATTAGATACTGACTCAGATTGTGAATCAGATTGGTTCTAGGACTATGGCATAGATAGTAGAGATTTTCAAGCTGGACTGTCTATTGACTATGGTACCTTCTATGGGACTTTAAGTAGGTTCCGATATACACTGCGACCACTGTACTGTGTGACGTCAATTCAGTATACTGTGAAGCCGTTCCTTTATAGTAGCCCTATTACCTAATTTTATGGAATTCAACTGACAACTAGGAATGGTAGAAATGAAAACTTCTATTCTACTATGGTCTGGATAATATACAAAAACTGATAATATATATGGACCATATTTAATATATAAATACTGGTGTTTTCGAGGCAAGGTAGGTACTCGCAGTCCTTTGATCACGTGATTAAAAAGTTCAAACGTCAAAATGAAGACCATTCCTAGTTGTCAGTTGAAGTCCATAAAATTAGGTAATAGGGCTACTATAAAGGAACGGCTTCACAGTATACTGAATTGACGTCACACAGTACAGTGGTCGCAGTGCATATCGGAACATACCCTGAATGAAAATGATTTTTTTTTATTTCCAAATAAAACTTAACAAAATATTTTCGGAAAGTCAACAGAAAAAGCTACCACTGGTTCAACCCTAACCCGCCGAGAAGAACCGGCGCGGGCGTAAGAAAGTCGCAGGAACAGAAATGTCAGGCTTAGTAAAAGTCCCTCGTGAGGAAGACAGGCCGGTCGTGGCCCGTGGGGAGTGTCCTGTGTACGACAGTCGACAGATCCGGGTCACTCCCTTTATAGCGGCTGATGGTAATATTCAGTGGTTGGTTGGTTGGTTTTGGTTGGTAAACCGGCGCCAAGAACACCGGCGGGAAGGCGTAACGATCTTTCTCCTGCTCGAACAAAAAAAGGGTTAGTAAAGGTTCAACAAACTACGCTACTTAGGCCCACTTGCGCAGACCTAGGTTTAAGTTAACCCTGGGTTAAATATCATGTTATCTCTCTCGTTCATCGTATATTTTATTAAAGAGAAGGCATATATTTTAACCCAGGGTTAACTTTAGATCAAACCTGCGCAAGTGGAGGAGTTACACTTGTAACTCCTCTGGTGTTGCGACTTGCGTTTCTGGTCCTTAAAATTCCCAATCCCCCCTTGGGCCTATGGTAACCTCACTCACTTGGCAAAACACAACGCAAGCGTTAGTTAGCGTAACTTAAAAACTTAGGCCTTTGCATCCGTTAATGGATGATTTATACAGTATTCTCCGAGCGAAGTTACCACTATTGAAATACTGTAGTGCGTGGGACAGTTGGTTTTTAAATGTCGTATGTTTGCCCAAGCACATACGGCATTCTCACAACATAGTCAGCCTAGTCCAGAGGAATGAACTGGTCAATACGTCTGGGGCCAACTATGTGCGGGTTTCCTCACGATGTTTTCCTTCACCGTTAGAGCGTCCGTATAATGTACTTGAGATCTGAAAAAGTTTCATTGGTACACGCCTCAAGCTGGGCTTCGAACCTGCACTCTCTCGAGTACGAACCAAACGGTCTACCCACTAGGCTATGGAGCTCTTACCTAGGTTGGATATCTTGTTAATTAAGGCATTGAATTTCATCTTTTATTCTGCAAAAATGCTTCACCGACATAACAGCGACAGAAATAGACACGTGCACGTGACACAAATAAATTTTAATTAACATAGAACTCTCACAGTGTTCATTTTAAGCACCAATTTGAATAACCACATTAAAACTTTACTAGTGTGTGACGTGGCGATGTAACGCATCACCGCTACTTTGGCTTTTTCAAAACTAAATACATACTTTGATGTCCCGGCTCATTGCACTTTGCTCGAATAATTTCAATGTTTAGTTTCCAGATAATGTTTTATTTGCCAGATGTCCCGGCTAAGATTTTTCTGCTTGTCTAAGCCATAAAAGCAAACCGAATTGATTTCATGTCTGTATTGTTCATTGCAATCTCCAGAGCTCTTATGTAACGTGCCCTGGTTGTATAAATGACGATTGTAGTTGTGCTTACTAAGCGCAAAATAACGCTAGCCAAAATATTTTTGTGCTATGTAATACATCACAATTAATTAATAAATATGAAATCAACTTTTGCATAGTCGAAAACATTTTTTTTAAACACGTCAAATACATATAATGAGCATAGGTAAACTAAAGGGCTGGTGTTCAAAAGCACACAACTTTGGCTACAGAATATTTTTGTTTAGAATATATTATATTATAAATCGGTTGCTAATTGCTATTAAAGATTGACACCCACACTAAGACGCACACATTCGCACCAATACTACGCATTAAAACTAGACTAGCTGGTGTAAATTAACGATCTTTCGTTTAGTTTCTAACTATAACCACACAGTAGACGATATGTACGTACTGAGAAACAACTTACATAGAACGATCCAAATCAATCCAAATTTGAAAATTTTGACGTCCCCTTCAACGGCCCACAATTTTTCCACACAATCGTGGACACACCGTATGCTTGTAGTAGTGCAATCAAATCAAAACCTCACTATGTAGCTGTTTATCTGTTCATCTTTCTTAAATCTGTGCTAGAACTGCAACCATGGTGATCTAGTTAGTAATGGCCCAAATATACATAATATACTTTCCCAAATATTTCATTGACAATAGGCCATTTGTTATCAAGTAGAAATGGTCTCAAGGCTCTAAGGGTATAAATGAGACCGTATTAGCGAAATTTATTTAACGAGTTTCCTCATATTTTACTTCCTACCGGTAACTCCAAATTATTATTAGTAGAAATGGATTTCAATTTTTAAATTGAACATTGTTACCTGCAAATTAGATCAACAAGATCAATATATTTATAAGATGTCATGCTGTTTACTGATCAATTAATTTAAATAATAGCACAACCCAAACTACAAAACTGATTGCAATTAAATTATTAACACAAGATATTCGTCTCTGGAATCCCATATAGCAGGATTTTCAAAATTATTGTTCGTGGATGACATAGTGTTTCTAATTTACTCCGAATTTTAAGCATATGAAGCTATAGACTAAAACTGGGTTACATTAATGAATTATAAAATTATGGGTACAATTAATTAAACATAGATAGAATGTATATTGAGTTAGAGTGATTATCTACTAATGATTGTCCTACATGTGTTTCGAATGTCGATTACC
This sequence comes from Glaucopsyche alexis, assembly GCA_905404095.1. Classification (NCBI taxonomy): domain Eukaryota; kingdom Metazoa; phylum Arthropoda; class Insecta; order Lepidoptera; family Lycaenidae; genus Glaucopsyche; species Glaucopsyche alexis. The sequence goes on along the minus strand of FR990044.1, from coordinate 4,284,110 downwards.
AGATAAAGTTGGGGGGGTGGAGACTGGAGGTGGTAGGGGGTTGGGGTTGTGGTGATTGTAGGGTGAATACAGCCTTCAATGTTATTAGGGTAAACATACAGTTTGAAGTTTATGACGTCATAGTGGAACTGTTATTATATCGTATTTTTAACCTGGCTACGACGAAGCTAAAAGGAAGGGTACCTAATGAGTTTGGCAGTCTATGTATGTATGTATGTTTGTTCTATCATAGCGCCTAAACTACTGATCCGATTTTAATGAATATGGTATCAATAGATTCACACTATGGCCCGGGTAACATAGGCTATATAATTTGCGTAGTCGGATTATAGTTTTTAACTTTGATTACGAAACAAATACTAAAAACATGCTTGTAGGTATTGGTTTTTAGTAGTTTATATTATTCATATACGAAATTATAATGGCTTTTGTTAGATAACATTTCTTTCGGCAGTATTTAATAGTTAGTGAACTGTTCAATCCTATTCAAATTAAGTTCCTTAGTATTTAGGATTTAGTATTTAGGAATAATTTGACTTTATCCCTATAAATTATATCCATGATCCATATCATGACTTTAGATTAACTCAAAGAAAATAAGCACAGAAACATTTTATCGTTTTCCAGAACTTTTGCTAGTATCATAAAATACGATGTAATATACATTTTAACGCCGACGACTGACTAGAAAGTATCTCTAAATCGCCAAGTTTATCACCTTTTCAGCGAAGGTCACATATCCTTACATAATTTACGCCCTATATTAACTTCGTATGACTCAGCTGAATCATCACTTGAACAGTAAAGTCCTTTGCCATTTGATTTACTTGGCAGAAGTTTTTCTATTCTCTCGAATTCAGACTTTATGAGACCAACTGTTTTCTTCTTTTTACTTGCGATTTCGTGAAACTTTACTGCACAAAAGTTGGTATTAGAGTATATAGTACCAAAATTGAGGTGCAGACATCAGATGTTGTAAACCATGTACTAAAATATTCCATACAATTTGTTACCTCTTAATAACATTCCTTTGTTTGTTAGTTGTGCATTTTACAAGGGGACAATACCTATAGGTTTGGCCTTTTTGAGTTCATTCAACCGTATCACTGCAATTAGAACTTTAGACATAATAGGATCATAGCATGCAAATAATATGAATCTATTATGTTTAGCGAATAATTGCATGCTATTATATATTATGTTTAAAATATTACTTTTTTTAAAGCCTTAGGTATTAGTTTAGTATTTTTTTATCTACGAAAGGAACTCTTACAAATATTACTTCCAGACCTTGAAACCGCCTCTAGACAAGCCAAATTGTAAGATAATTAATTAAAGCCTATTAACTTTTAGAAGCCAATTAATACGAGCCTGTAAATACCATCTCAGAGGTAAATTAGTAGTCACATAATTGAAGGTTCCTCAAAAACCCACGAATACCCCGAACTCCTAAAGAATTCAGCCCCAGCGTAAATAATTTAAGAGATTATGCTCCCGGCTTCTCTTAAAATGAATCTTTAAGACCTCGCAAATTAAACTCTGCTCATTCTTCAACGCAATCTTTTTCACAATTTCTGTACATTTTATTTCCTAGTTTTAATGTTTTCAAATTATATTTTAAGATGAATAATAAACATTCCAGAAAAGGAAAAAATATTTTAAAAAGTGTGGCTAAAATGCTAATCCTGGTGTATTTGGGCACTGCACTGGTACCTACCATTAGACAATAAATATTATTTCCAATAATAAATTTAAAAAAGTAGTTAAAGAACGAATCGCACACTATTGGAATAGGAAGACTGCTTCTATGTACCTACTATATTATATGTATCTGGCTTTTGTTAATATTATAAAGACTAAGTTTTCATATTGTAAAAATATTCAATTTAAAAAAAAACAATAATTTTCCTTTTTTTTGCTAAAAGAGGGCCCCGTGCGAGTTTCTTAGGTCGGTTTTTCTCGCCGGGTTAATTCCCGAACTGTTGGTAGGCATTAAGTAGGGACAGCAAGTAGTAAGCGTTGCTTTGTAACCTACATTGAAATAAAACTTTTTTGATTTTTGAATCAGTGTCTGTTATTTTCCAAAAGGACATGCTACAGTCTGTCAGATATAGTTGAACCTACACTTTTACCTGAGCAGATCTCACTTATTCTTATACATTTCTATTTTATTACCTATCATTTAATTGTACCTGTTAGAAAAATGGAATTTATCTGATGTCAATAAAACCCAGGTAATCAATTCTTGAAACAAAATTCGCACCTACAGTTTCGTTAGACAATGCTGACTAATGTCGTTAACACCACCTGAAATATCAACGGTTGAAATGCGATTTATTGGACAATAGTACAATGGAGTTCTGGATCAGTGAGCTTTTTCATGTTCGCTGTGTCCACTTCCATGCATTGTTTCAATCATGCACTATCATTTTACATTTATGTATGTACATATCAGAGTATCTTCGGAAACATAATATTTACGAGTCGTTCGAAACGTTTGTCCCACAAAGTTTCGTCTTAATGGGACGAAAAGGCGAATTTAATTTTTATTGATTACAATTATTTGTCAGTCAATCGAACTAATTTCTATCTCTTACTTTACTAAAGTAATTTATTCTTTACACTAAAAAGGAATTTTTTATGCAAAGGTAGTATATTATGTGTAGTATCGATGGGTAATTCCCTTTTGGTTAACTTTGGTATGCACTACGCGTATAGTATTTTCTATTATATGACTAGCTCTGTCCCATTTAATATAACATGAAGAGTGTACTTTCCTTGACTAATAAATTTGTTCAACTTGTTATAAATCCATTAATGGTGGAAATGGATTAACTTTGCGCTGTTCCAATGGGTTTTTGTTAGATCAAATTTTATGTAAATTGCATTTGTATTCATTGAAATCATTTCAGTTCAATTAATTTCTAGTTTCGTGTCATTATTTACCAATTTTTCTACTTGTATTTGAATTTCGCTTCATTGTGTCTATAGGTGGACTTCTTTGCTTTATTCGTATTTAAGTCTCTTGCAATACTTGAGACAGGGCTTGTTGAGGCTTAAAACGTCCTTACTTCGAGTACGATAATACGCGTACGACGTGTATTTCGATTGTAGACATCGTACTCATGGTCGTGCGGTTTTCAATATGAAAATTTACTCTTGTATGACATTTTTTTTGGCTTTCGTATAACATGCCATGTTCTTAGTAAAATACGTCTTAATTCTTCTAGTTATTATTTTTATTTAAGCGTCTTTTAGAGTCTATCAATTCATTTTAGACCCAAATCCCCAAATTCTATTTTATCAGATTTTTTATTATCTTCAGAAATATGGCCTAATCGTTTATTTTGGCCCATCTAACAATTGTTTCACTTGAAGTCATTACGACCACGACTTTTGTTGGCTGGAGTAGGTTATGAGGTTGATGGAGTGAATAGCCGGTGTCATGGAGAAGAATAAATTCATCTCCCAGATGACGTTTTGTTCCCAAAACAAGGAAAACATTGCTACGTGAATCTGAACGTTAAAACATTAGCTATAGGTTTTCAATTTGACTCTTATGTTTTTACTGCGCAATATACAATAATTTATTAGGAAATATAATTAAGTTTATGCTTGACCCTCAAATACGGCTTAGAATTATGACTATTAATTAAATTCTAAGGTCAATATTTTACCTGTAAATTAACAAATTAATAGGTGACTAATCGAGTTTTCGGATTATCCCTTAGTTTTATATAATAATCCCAGTATCCATATCGAAACCATCATTTCTATGTAACTAACTATGAAAATATATGTAACATTATATTGTAACTAACATTCAATTCAAATAAATAATAATAATATGGACTTGAAATGAATATTTTGATTATGTGAGTTATGTAAATACCAACAATCTCCTCTGGTCAGCTTATATATTTTATTTGGTATGCCTCTAATAAATAATTGTAGGTATCTTAATTCTGTTTTTATAAGAGACAGTAATTGTAATTATCATCAGTATAGCATCAGTATCTGACTCTAGGTTGTTGTTGATAAACACTTACGTGTATCAACAACGCAACTTTAACTCAGAACGGGTTGCACTGAAAGGTAAAAGGGATGCCGATATCCTCTCATACTCTTTTACGAAAATCATTTTCCAAAGATATTCGAATTTGTGTGAAGATCCTTAAACTAATCACGACGGATTTGAATGCAATTCTCAGTAACAGATAGGTGATGCATGCCGGGGCAGGTCGCTAGTATCATAAAAAAGAAAATCCCATTCATTTTATTATCAGCGCCGTAATAATATGCCGAGGTCTCAGGAGAAATGGCTTAACTACCGCGGGGCATAATTAAGGTCAATTTGTCGCGGGCAAATGCTAGAGGTTAAACTATTGCGTCTGCTTAAATCCTGGCTAATAGTCTGCTGATGTAATATAGTGCGATATACAAACTGGAAAACGCGGTTCTGTTCGCTTGCAACTTTGCGACGACGCGCGACGACCGTGACAATTTTACCATCGGCGTACATAACATCCTTATTTATGAGTAAATGACCTTGCGTTTATTATATTTAATTAATATCAAGTTTTTTTTAATGAAATCGATCTGGAAACAAGCAGAGGAATCACGGATGACCTGATAGTAAGCGAAGCCCATGGACACTCGCAATACCAGACTTGTAAGTTGTAACTCCTCTGAAGCTCAATTAAAGTCTACGTCGTCTCACACCGGGCCCTTGAAAGGGGCCTTGGGTGGGGAACCATGGTCATGGTCTACATGGTCTACATGGGAAACAATTTATGGAGTCGCGTCCAGAACGAATACTGGACGCACAATTACTGTTTTTGAGGAAGACCCCCCGCGGCAGAACGAGAAGGAAACCCTTAGCGAGCGATGGGAGAAAAATCTCCTGCCAGGCGCGACCGCGACCTGCGATCGGCTCACGGGGCGTGGGGGTCCCGACCTGGGGGCTGAGAAACGTGTGTGGGTCCACTCCCTCACACACCGCGTTTACCGGACCACGGAATCGACCAACCTGGGGAAAAGCTCAATTGCCGTAACTATTTGTGATCATAATCCTGTTTTGGTCTGCGCGCTTACTCGCTCACGCGCGAGACGCGTGTAGAAATGCGACATTGTGCAGATACGAGAGTTGGTTCTTATAATCCCCAAGCCCCCTTGGGCGTCCGGTAATCTCACTTATTCGAGAAACCACAACACTAGCAGTGCTTTTATGTGAGGCCGTGGTATCTATCCGGTAGAGCCGAAGATAGCCATGCTACCGCTTACATTGTAGTTAAATTTAGCAAGGCTTTGGCGACTATGCCATCTTTAAGTGCTTGTGTGTCGATTGGATCCAAAAACCTATTTACGTTAATAAATTTAATAGAGTCTATAACAGCATCTATAACACAGATTCCTAAATAGTTATAGTTATCCGTAGTTTAACCAAACATTAATAAATAGCTACTACGTACGTGGTTTAATCCTCACAGACTACGGTACATTCAGTGAAATGAGTATCTCTATATAATACCTCGTTAGACAGGTAGAGGAAAAGATGTAAGAAAATCCTACGTATCCTTTTCAGGGTTCCGTACCTGAAGGGTAAAAACGGAACCCTGTTACGGATACTTCGCTGTCTGTCTATCTATCCATCTGTTTTTGACCAGGTTGTATCTCCTTAACCGTAATAGCTAGATAGTTGAAATTTTCACAAACCGAATAAAAAATAAATATTTAATGGGGACCAATGTGATTTCTTGTAAGGAACCCTTTGTGCGCAAATCAGACTCGTACTCGGCCAGTTTAAAAGGCACTTTAAGTGCCTTGCGCTTAATACGCACTTAATACCAAGTGGGATGTAGCCTGTAGGCTTAGAGTAAGCTTCTAGGCTAGGTCCTAGATATCGAAGAGTGTGGGTAATCGTTGCTTGCAGGGAACCTTTACTGTATTTTAACAGTGTATTTTACTAAACGTTATCCACGACTTTGTATAACCGTATATTTTGCCGAGATAAAAAGTAGCTTATGTCCTTTCTCGTGGTATAAGTGAATCGTACTATTAAACATCTTCTATTGCAATTCAAAGATGATGTTTCATAGTATAAATGTGTTCATTTTGGACCTAAAAGTCAAAGTTAAAAATTTTATTCAAAGTTGGTATTATTATACTCTTTTTGAACGTCAATATTCATGATGCCTACCATCGGTTCGGGACCTAACCCGGCGAGAAGAACCGGCGTAAGACACTCGCGCGGGGCCATCTTTTACTAAAACTACAGGACTAATGTTTACAGGCTTTTTTATACCCCTAATCCCTATAATACCCAGGTACCAGTAGGATGGTAATAAAATATATTTAAATCCAATTAAACGTGAATGCAGGCGCTCGTTGACCTGAGTAAGGACCGAAGTACTCGTGCGGAGGACTCGCTGCAACTAGTACAATTACAAAGTCGTCGTTTTGCTTACGTCTTTGTTCGTGGAAAATTAATATTTGCGTTAACTTTTGTTCAGAAGTTTCTAGTACTCTTTGTGCTGTAATTTACTTCCCCCTGAATTTGCCATTTCTCTTGTTTCCATGTTTATTGCGTCGTAACTTGTAAGTTGCTTGTTTTAGCTAAGGTCTGTACAAAAATCAGAGTGTTTTTATCCGACTGCGGCGAAGCCAAAAATAAAGTTTACGTTTTTATAGTCGTGTCACTATAAAATTATAAAACCGTTAGATTGTAATTAAACTAGTGAAATTGTAAAATGTTGATAGACATCAGACGCGAATATTCTGCCTATAATTTAACACATTATTTTTCGTTAGATTGTAAATAATTAGTTATGAATCTTTTGACATACTTTTACAATCTCGTTAGTAATTTTACAATCTAACGGTTTTTACAATTTTACGGTAACAGAAGTAATATGTATGTATATTATATGAACTATATTTGTACTTATATGTTCCACAGTTGCGATTATTCGCATTATAGTATCTACTGATCCGATTTAAATAAATTAGGTGGCAATTCTGACAATAGAGTAACAATAGTCCGGGTAACATAGGCTATATAATTTACCTAGTTGGGTTATAGTTTTTGAAAAATTACTTAGACGTATAGGTATATTATACCTAGACGATGCATGTTGAGGTAAACAGTGTCTCCAGTTAAATGGGCGCACTTTGAGATTTTTGGGGCCATTTTGTCATTTAAAGAATGGTGAAAACAAGATGGCTATTTGAAGTATAGTGAAAAATAAAAATAAAAAGATGGCGTAACTTTTTCTTGTTTATAGATTTGTTCTGTCAAATATACATCTGCCTATCTCGAGTTTTGAAAAATTATATTACCTATGACTAACATTTTTCAGTTCTGCATAATTTTGACATTCGTCGTGTTTCTTGTTACTTGTATCACGTAGCCATTTGTACGAAAATTATCAGTGAGGTGGAAAAAAAATTGCCGATATCAGTGACCTCGAATTTTAAATAATAATGTTAAATTATTTAGGCTGGTAACGTATAGGTATACCAATAGTCTGGCAAACGAAAGTCTAAACTGGGTTATTTGCAAACTTTTAACTTGGCAACTCTATACGACCTTCAAAGTTAATTTGACAAACCAAAATTTACAAACGTTTATGAGTTAGTTACTTTTGCTTGAAACTTAGTACTAATTAATGAATTATTATCAAGTTAATCCTCAGGTTATTTAATTTTTTTCATAGGAAGCATTCTAAATGTTGCCACCCTTAGATTTTTTAATTTGACGCCATTTCTGAGGTTCAACTTGCGTTTGCCACACTAGTCCCTACATGTGTCTCTTCTGTTACAGTTCCGTAGGTTTTGTGATAAGACTTATAATAGGTATATTAATCCATCCGTCTGTATGCCCTCTACATATAAAATATGTAATATATAACCTCTATTCTCGTATTTAACTAACACTTTTATTGAAAAACTAACTGTTGCCCGCGGCTCCGCCCGCGTAAATATAGTATACCTCGGGAACTCTACTTTTTCGGGATAAAAAGTAGCCTATTTTAATCCAGGGCCTTAACTACTGCCAAACCAAATTTCATCGAAATCGGTTCATTAGTTTTTGCGTGAAAGAGGAACAAACATTCATCCTCACAAACTTTCACATTTATAATATTATTAGTAGGAAGAATAACTGAATCGTCTTGATACGTTTACGAGAATACCGTTTGGCAGTTTTAGCATATCAGGACTTCATTGTAATTGTATTAATGCAGGTTTTATTCAACAAAATTGACTATCAGGAGTGCAACTGTTTTATTACAGGATTTAATTAGCAGAATCGACCTTCTAAACTTACCCTTAATAATGATGATGAAAGCAAATTTATTCTCCAATACCCAACTAATCTCACTGGGAGCTAACACAATATCTGTCACCATTATTTATGAGCTATGAGGATCGCTTACACAGAACGGATGAGCTCAATACTAGGGTCCCAGACGTGATAATGTACATTATAGTCGTTACCGTTACTCGTTCGTCAGTCGTAATTACCATCAGCCTGGAATTCAGTCTATTGTCTATCAGTCTAATATCTATACTTAATATAATAAAGACGAAAAGTTTGTTTGTTTCTTTTTTGCACTCAATAGGCTCCGAAACTATAGGATCGGTTTTGATGAAAGATAGATTAGACCACAGGGAAGGACATAGGCTACTTTTTATCGCGGCAAAATGTACGGTTACCGTGGTATTTCCTTTTGCGCGTCACGTGTCGCGTGTTTAAATATTTAAATGTTTTAAATTATAAAGTATATTAAGAACCGACATTAAAATGTTGTTAAAATGACTAATTTGTAATTATTATTATTCGTAAAATATTAATAACTAGACGTATATAGTACGAATAAAATTGACCAAAAAAAATTTAAACGGCGAATATCTAGCTTACGAAATTGCCTATCTTGTGGTGTGTGTCCCAAATAAAATTAAGTTGTAAATACTATGGAGACGCTGAAACTATAATTCAATGAACATTCAATTATAGTTTCAGCGTCTCCATAGTATTTACAAGTTAATTTTATTTAGGACACACACCAATAGATAGGCAATTTCATAAGCTAGATATTCGCCGTTAAAATTTTTTTTTGGTCAGTTTTGAACTAAGTTAAGTATGTGAAAAATTTTCAACTGAGTTATGCGGCTGACCGCCTCAAGGTCTTTTTCTCGGGGGAGGGCCTTAATATAAACCACATAAACACAATAATAATAAAAAATCTCAAAAACATTATTCTTCCCCCCTATAGGGGGGTGTACTCATTTGTGTACAGTGGCGCCTTATGGGTGCAAGCAATTTACTGTAATTTTTGTAAAAAAATATTTTTTATCATTATTTTTCTATCAATATAGATTCTTTTAAAGAAATAAAACACTGTTCAATTGATTGAAAAGCTTTAAAAAGTAGATTAAGCATGTTTTAAGTAAAATTTTTACTAAAATGAGTCGATCTTATCCATTAAATTTGAAGAAAAATTCGAAAAGCGTGTTAATATTTTTATTATTTCCCTTGACGTGTGCCTCAACTCATGGCACATGAGAGCCAGGCTTTTGGACAAGCTTACTATTATGTATATGTCAAAAACCTACCTTCTTTTGCGAAAATGTATTGATTTGTATGGAACACAATCAAAATTCGGTAGTTTTACTGCCAACACTTATCTAGTATTATTAAATAATATTTGTTACAGCTTATTTAAGCTTTTTATATTATAAATTACAATATTATACAAAAAATAACAAAAATATTTTTAAAAAATCTGTACGTGAATACGTACAGATTTTATTTGGCCGAATGGCCATTGTACTCAATTGAGTACGGCAGAGTATTACAAACAATATCGTTGCAGATATAAGTTTGAAAGCTATCAATTTATGTTTATTTTACAGATTCAGGTGTATTTTATAAATTTAAATAGTAAAATTAACGTATATTGAAAATTAGGCACCGAAAAATACGAAACAGTAACCTTACACGTGCAAGCAAGCATGTAAAAAGTCGGAGCTGCGCCTGATCTAGTGAAACTCGTCAGTCGTGTCGGTTATACGTCTCACTTGATTACGAGAGTAAGGCAAATGAACCAAAATAAAGCAGAAACATAAAAATTAAAATATGAATCATAACATATTATATGACCACGGGGCGACCACTAGCCCCCTTTGTATTATGTTATAAATAGAAATAATATTAATATTGACTTCATATAGCATTCAATTTACACTTTAATTTAATTTTGTCGTGCAATTTATGGGTTCAATAGTGGCCGCCCTCCCCATGGGGTTCGACATTTGCATATTCAGACACGGCAGCGTGGCGGGGCATAAATCGATTCATGTTTTCATACATTTTCTTACACAACATACATACTTACATACATTTTCTTACAATTTTCATACAAATCGAGAAATTAGGGTAATTTTAGAGTTTTTTGTAATTTAGCTCTTATGCTTGCTCTATGTTAACTAATATATTATAACGCAGATATCTATGTCATGGCCCTTTTAACTAACAAGTCCTTAACTAACAGCTCTCAGATATATTCAGAGAAAAATCTAAGGTCGGGACTATATTGTTCGGAATCCGTGAGGTCGGAGAAAATTCAGAGTACTGAAAATAGGAATCTGCGCTTATATAATAGAGCTGAAAATGGGACACACAAGTGTCAAATCAAATGTCAACTGTCAAATCGAAAAACTGACAACTCTACTCTCATGTGTTCAAATTTTTAACTCTATTCAAAGATTCGTAAACTGAGGATAGGCCATAGCCTGTCAATGAAATGTACGTCATAACGTACATTTCAATGACATTAATTGACAGAACAAATCTTCATTCAAGAAAAAGTTACGCCATCTTGATTTTTACTATTCCTCAAATGTCAGCCATCTTGTTTTTACCGTACTTCAAATGTCAAAATAGGCCCGAAACTCCAAACAGTGGGGCCATTTAAGTGGAGATAGTTCATACCTCAACATTCCTTGTCTACGAGTATAATTTAATACGTATACTGAATACTCTATAGTCTATTGTATTATTTTTTCAATGCTCAGAATTTTCTCCGACCTTCCGGGTACTGAACATTATAAGTCCCAGCCTAAAATTAACTATTTTGGGTTGGTTGTGACAATTTTCAATGATAGCAACACTTTTTACAAGCTGTATTAAAATAATTAAATTAGCCAGGTCAGAGATCGTAGCATAATCGCTTTAACGCAGAAACCCTAGAAGTCGTAATATCTAGGAAGTAAGAAGTATACTTTCAAGGAGGAATACAAAGTAATTTGCCAGCATTTTATAGGTTTGACCTGGCTGTCTTGACAAAGTAAGTAAAGTAAAAAAGAATAAAAATTTTCTTTGCGAATATGGACATAATACATTTTTGTGTATGGGCGTAGTATTTTAATTACACTAGTCTGCAAAGGAAAGTAAGTATGTAATTCCGGGTATTTTTTCAGTCAGGGTCCAAACTTTCAGGAATTAATATTATTATACTCTTGAATATAAGCAACTTTTACTATGGGATCTACTTTCCTACTTGAAAAACAACCAGCTGTTTCATACAAAAAGCCTACGGCATAGATAGCATTTTGTAGGAAACAGCAAATTTTTTAATATTATACAATTTAATTATTATTATGATTGTTACCTAGCAGTTTTCCACCTGATTCTATTAACTATTTATTATTATTGTTAATAGTAGTATTTTATTTACAATAGCAGTAGGATTTATTATAATCGCCATTTAGTTTCAGGACTTTTTAGGCACAGCTGTTGGTTTAGCTTCTTAAAACCTCATTTTGCCAGTGATATATTTATATATTTTGGTGTCTGCTATTAATATATATCTAATTTTCACTAGGTGAGGTATCACCATATCGATTTATTAAAAAAACTTTGGCGCCATGCCAAGATGTTATCATGGCGTCCAAGGATATTCATAAAACAAAGAAAACTTTCTCTAATGGATCCCCTGTGTGCTTTGACGTCCATGAGCCGCAAAAAGATGAATTGCTTTGGTGTAAATTGAATAATATGTATTAAAATAATACAACATTTTCGATGCTAAGGGCGTCGAAGACGGCGAAGATACTATAATATTTTTATCTTAAGATGCCTGGATATATTTTATATTACAGTACGTGATATGGAAATATATAGTTATCTTAGCCGTTGTGATAGTTGATAGTTGATACAGGCTGTTACATAGCAAGCGATATTTTATCTTAACATACAAAAATATATTATAGTATCTCAAAGGTAAACAAAATGGTATCGATGGAATTTGTAGTTATTATTTAAATACGTGTATAATATATATTCAGTCAAATCTGTTATTAGTTTGTTACGCCATTTAAAAGCGATTCGATATTGTACGGAAATTGAACAGAAACAAATAAAAAATGACTTAGTAGAAAGATATACTTCCGAAGTAGGTCTTGCATGTTGCAATATTTTCCGACCTGCAGCTACCGTTTTGGACTGGAGTCTACGAACAAAATATTGAGAAATGAGATGACGACCAAACTGCTAATCATTAATTTTCCCCGACTGAACATGAACAAAGTTGCCAAACACAGCTAGTAAAATATTTTTAATTTTCGCTGACGTTGACGCTTACATATTATTTTGTTTTCATTTGCGTTGTCAAAGGAAATGATTACGCCAGCGTCTACAGAGAATTTCGCAGTGTCTTTACACGATCCTTTTTACAAAATATTTGAGAGCGTGTTATTAAATTCCATATTTGAGGCTTTGGAACATTAATGAATTTTGGCCCCGTAAATTGCTTCACAAGATAAGGTGTTATGGGAAATATTTTGGGTCATTGAAAATTTTGAGCATTTAAGATTTTGGATAGCATAATGGGGTACCTACTCCTATCCCCAAAAACATTTTCATTAAAATTAATGTTTTTTTTTTCTTTCGAAATGAAACTTAGATTTTCTCGGAATGTTAATAGAAAAGGCCACTATCGCCTCAACTCTCATCCGCCGAGCAGGAAACGGCGAAACAAATCAGTGAAAAAAAAGTTAAATTACAGCTTGGCAAATAAGTCCTGAGTCCTGCTCCTGACGTTGAGTGGTGGCGTTGACATAAAACGTTTTCAACTGTATCATCATAAAGCCACTGTAAATTGGCATGAAAGGAGATGCTTGATTTTGGGCCATAATTTGAAGAAGGAAATTTTTGGAATTATGGCCCAAAATCAATACGTACAAAAATGATTATTTGAAGAGTTTTTTATTGTGAGAACCCTATTTTAGGGCGGATTTTTTTTAGTTCCATCTGTCACCACGGTCAGGACTTTTTTGCCAAACTGTACCTACTATAAAACACGGAATTGTCGCAATTGACGCAAGTCGCTATAATATTGCAAACATAAAAATCGCATTCCATTTACTTTGGCTTGCAGAATGCATAAGTATTGCAGTGAATTACTCGGAGTGGCGACCTTGCTAGGTCAGGGCCGCTCCGCGTGAGAACGTAAAAAACAAACACACAAACGTATATTTATGTACGGAAAATAGTTCGAAAGTATTTTAACTGTTACGATGTAAACATCAGTATGTTGAAGAGTATGGGAATTGGGATAGAGTATATTCTATTTACCCGACTACGGCAAGCGAAAATAAATATCCTACTTATATTATAAATGTGAAAGTTTGTGTGCAAAAACTACTGAACGGATTTTGATGAAATTTGGTATGGTAGTAGTTTAGGCTCTGGAGTCTGGATTAAAACATAGGCTACTTATTATCCCGAAAAATACAGTGTTTCCGAGAGATACTGTATTTACGCGGGCGGAGCCGCGGGCAACGGCTAGTAATTAATGATTTTGGAAGTATGTATTGTTCCACCGTAGTGCCTAAACTACTGGTTCGATTTTAATGAAGGACTTGTCTATAGATTCTTGATAATAGTTCGGGTTACATGGGCTATATAATTTACGTACTCGAGTTATAGTTTTTTTTATAAATATTTTCAAGTTATGTATCGAACAGTTCATTAGAGCGACATGCGGTGAAACCTCTAGGTACTATCGAACAAGTTTCCGCTTCGACCAGGCATAAGATGTAAATCGCTGTAAATCAGGGAATCTAATTGATAATCAGGTTGACGGTTGTCATAATTTGTTCGTATTATGTTCATATGACATGACATGGTAATCGCCAATCGTATTGTTACTGCATGCTGTCATTAATTTAGAGATGTCACGAATATTCGGCAACTATTCGGTATTCGGCCTATTCGGCCACTTTTTTTGCTAATCGGTATTCGGCCGAATAATACGTACTATTCGGCCGAATACCGAATACCAAATCATGTAAAAAAGACACGTTAATTATTATTACTATTATTACTCAAAATTATATATTTATTTCCAAATTACAACACTTTAGTAATTAAAATTGATCAGTGGTAAGTTGTGATGGATAAAAACAAGCTTTTCAGCATTTTTGGTAGCAAACGATTACGCTTTTCATCGTAAATGTTACCAGCCTCAGGAAATAACCTATAAAAATATAGTGATATACACGCTAGTCGTCGCCTGCAGGCTTAGCATGCGCATAGTAGAAAGACCGTAGAATATAAAATATGACAGAAGAAACATAAATACCTTTCGGAGCAAAATAGCCCTTATAATAAGGTAGCAAGGTCGGTGAATCGTCATGAAGAGAAAGAACATTTCTTTTCTTCCCGAGCATGAGCTCACAAAATTGCCTCTTTTGACAGCTAAAGTTTCTACTTTAGCTTCATGGCTGTCCTAGACAAAAAGTTTCTTTACGTTGAGTCATATACTAAACTTGAATATTTGTTCGTTTTTGACAGATTTCCCGGCAACCATTTTAAAAATATGGCTGTTTAGAAATGTTGACTTCTATTAAAGAACTTGTTATCATGGATTAAGAACTATTTTGCAATGAACTGTTTTGGATAGATTATTTCTTCTTTAAATGTATTTCTATGGACCGCCATGCTAAGCCTGCTGCTGCGCCAACGCAACGAGGAAAACAGGTTGCGACTTGTCTTAATCCAGCTAACGCGCTCCCGACAAGTATGTATTTCGTGCCGAATATTCGGCGCTTCGGCCGACAGCGTTGCCGAATATTCGGTATTCGGCCAATTCACTATTCGTGGCATCTCTAGTCATTATAATACAAATAAATTATAAGAACACTATGAACTTATTTATTACATTCGCTGATAGTACATACTACATAATATCTAATACATACTATTGTACTGCACCTATATTCTAGGTCTTTTTGTATGCAAAGGGTAAGATTCAAAACAGTTTCATTCAAAATTGTATGAATATCGTTGGACTATGATAGTTTTGGCATATCGCCAATATAATATTATGTGAAGAATGTATGAATATTTTAAATTAACTGTAATTTATGGTAACTTATGTCTGTGCCATTTCGCGTCAAAGAATCGACCTAATTTACCATTTCAGAACGAAATCAAGTTTCGTACTTCATTCCGGCACATCGGTGTCCTGTCACTCCTGTTTAAATTAATTAAAAGTAGCGAATTTATGAATGTCCATATAATTGTACTTAGGCTGGGACTAGGGAATGTTATTATTCGACAAATTTTACTATTCGAATAATTCGAATAATGGCTAAACACTATTCGAATAAATTCGAATAATTCGAATAATACGAATATTGGTAATAAACTTTAAATACAAGTAATATAATGCGTTTATATATACCTGCATATTTAATAATATTAAAATGTGAAGTGTTTCACAAATTACCGAAAAAAAAATCAACGTCTTTTTAATAAAAAAAATCTTCTTTTAAGTTTCAAACTTAAAATACTACCTAAATTGCAATAACTTTTTAAAACACCTGAACGGCTTAGTTCTGGAGCAGACCTTGGATTTGGTTGCCAACTAAGAAGTTTCTCCCAAAAATTAAGGAAAAGATCCTCTAGGGGAGAGAATTTTTGGGGTTTGTTTTAGAGGTTCGTATTTTCTGGTTTTTATTTGAGTTAAGCTATTGATCGATTCAACATAGAGAATCGATTTAAAAAGTCAGAACCTACAGTCTGACTCTATAAATAAAGTTTTTGGTAGTATAATTTAATGTATAAAGCACACTAATATTACAGAACATATTTTTT
Organism: Glaucopsyche alexis; assembly: GCA_905404095.1. Classification (NCBI taxonomy): domain Eukaryota; kingdom Metazoa; phylum Arthropoda; class Insecta; order Lepidoptera; family Lycaenidae; genus Glaucopsyche; species Glaucopsyche alexis. Next base: position 4,267,948 of record FR990044.1, on the reverse strand, counting down.
ATTATTTATATATTAGTTTGTTTAAGATTAGAGAGAAATATATTTGCAGAGTTGGAAGACTGCACAGAAATCGGAATGCACTGTAAATAGTGCTCTGTTCTAATATAATGGAGCTGAAAACTCTAAACACACGAGTATCGTGGTATCATAATGGTCTGCTCCAGACCTAATCGGTACATTATATTATAAATACGGTGTATATAAATCGTAATAAGAATAAGTAAATAAGATAAACCGTCAAAATAAAAATCACTCAAAAAAGGTTTTAATGTTATGTTATCATAACAAAAAACTTCATAGTTGGTAAAAAGTGGGTGGAAATTCTTTAAAACAAAAATAACCTATTTCCATTTTCAAGTTAACCATGTTTTTGGGTCTCTTTATGTTTTTTATTGAACGATGAGTCTTATTTCAAAAAGAAAGTTAGACAACAGTAGATTTAAAAATTGTATCATAGCCTGATTTTTCTAAAACTAGGCATCAGTGCAGAAGTAGGTATCAGGCGTTGTACTGCAAGAACGGAGTATGTCATGTTACGAACCGTTCAGAAGATGAAGCGACGGTACAAAGAGACTGAAAACATTTGACAAGGCCGTGCAAGACTTTAATGGCAGACTCAGCGCTCGGCAAGACCGTTAAATTGTTACCACTTGTTGAAAATCAACACTTAAATGCAGTTAAGTTCAGAAACAGCTTCTTCAGACCCGAAGGGACTATGTTACTGACAGCACAGTGAAGAAGACTTGCTTAAGTAAGTCTGAAACCCTAAAGACCGAGGCGAAGGGCGAGTGGTCTCACCTCGAGACCAAATCGAGAGCCCTAGTATCGAGTAGCAACACTGTGATACGTCCGTGAACACAAATAAAAGGATGGTCCAGAATTTTCGTCTCAGATGAGTGGATTTACTCACTTTAATTTCACAAGTTAAAGTGAACTTCTGAAGGGAGGCTAAAGGGACATACGCATGGCGCATCCAGAAAATCCAGCACCGGTACTAATGTACAGTCATTAGTGTCAGTAGTGTCAATCATCTAAAATTTTTGCCTACAAATTGGTGGTCTTGGGCTTGCAGGCTGCATGGTCAGTATAGCCCTAAAGTAAACGTGACCTGGTAGGCGATATCTTCAAGCCTACTTTCCAGATAGAGTCCAGTATGCTCAGGCAGAGTACATATACAATGTGCTGGCATACCTTCAGGAATCCGCACTGAGTATGTAGCCATGACAATTGGACCTCTACCTGGAGAAAGATATGGTCAAGAGATTCTTAAAGATTATCTTTAATGTCCTCACCTCAACCCGATTAAGTATACCCTGAGAAGAGCTTCGAAAGCTAGTCAGAAGCCGCAAATTGTCCTACAGTTAGTACCCTCACAGCACTAAAACACGCCTTGATATAAGAATGGGAGAGAATATTGCATAATTCGGCTCCAAAACCTCGTTTTCAGTATGACAAACCTCCTCCAAACTGTTGTCAGGCCTCGAGGAGTTATCCGCAATTTTATATAACATGTAAATTTAGTCTTTAATAAGTCTAAGTCTTTAATAAAATTTAGTCTAAGATTAAAATGGTTAATTTTTTTTAAAGATAAAAATAATATACTGATATATATAATTTATTACTTTTAATGAAAGCTGATAAACCTTGTTATAATATTTTAAAAAGTATGGAATTTTAAACGATTTGTACTTCATTTTGCAGGCTAGTGTAATACTGTAATAACCAACTTAACTTGGTATCCTTTTTCGTTTAACTCTGTTCGTCCGCCTGTCTCTTTCTATCTGCTCTTCTAGCTATATTGCGTCTAGATATCGGTTTTGGTTTGATAAAAAAATATAATTTTATGATATAGTCTAGTACACTTCACATGTATGGAAAGCCACCCCGGCTTTCCATACATGTGAACTGTGAAGTGTATGTTAAATTTTATGTCTTTTAAAATAAAGGCAAAGTTTTATACATGACTTCTACAAAGTCAACCATTTCCAAGTAATCGTCCTCCAAATTAGTTTCACCCCCTTCTGTCATTTCTGAACTACGAGGATTAGTAACTTACAATTTTCCATGCTGGTAGATCATTGTAAATTCTCTTTAGGAAAGTTATTTTGAACGAAATCGAACAGATTAAGAAACTAAAAATCGTATTACGCTTTATAGTAACAGAACCCTCCTTAGATACCGTCCTAACACGCTCTTGGTTAGGTTATTTTGACAAGCGTGTGAACATGGATTTCTTTCGCTGAGGCCTGTAGGAAGTATTCACTTTAAATATTTTTTTATTTAAAAACAGTTTTGTATTCTTCCACAAACAGTGTAGTAAAATCAGTTTTAGGATATTATTGACGACAGTATTAATAAATAATAAAAATAATGTATTAAATAACGAAACTTTCCGGTTTATATACAAGTTTATTACTATTATTAACATATTTTTGAAAAATAAATAAAATATTTTTATTATTCGTTTTATTCGAAATATTCGAATATTGAACCCAGTCATATTCGAATAATAAAATCGTCGAATATTCGAATAAAACGAATATTCGAATATTCGAATAATATTCCCTAGCTGGGACTATATCCGTTCCAGCCTCCGTAGTCTAGTGGTTTGAGCATTGGCTCTCGACGGAGGTCGTGGGTTCGATTCCCGCATTGCAACAATAAAAAATGTTGTTTCCAAGTTTGGTTAGGACAATGAAGGCTGATCACCTGATTGTCTGACAAGAAAGATGATCCATGCGTCGGATGAGCATGTAAAAAGTCGGACCTGTGCCTGATCTCTCATCAGTCGTGTCTATTCTATCTATTATGAGAGTAGAGTGCTCTTGTGTACTGCGCACACACTTGGGCACTATAAAAATTACTCCTGCGTAACTGGCCTGGTTTCAATTAAACCGGTCACCGTTACCGAAATCGGTGTGGGGAGTTATTATACTTAATATGATCCGGAATACGGTGGGCACGGAAAAATTTGGGGGCACTATAAATTCTAGAACTCGAAGTGTCAAGTGTCGAGCTGTTATATATGACATTGACTGTCACGACTCGAAACTTGTGTATTCGATTTTCAACTCTATTGTATTAAATCAGAGTTCTATTTTCAGTGCTCTGACTTTGCCCGGGCCCGCCGGATTTCATGATCATAATATAGACCCAGCCTTAGAGTAATTAGTTTTCCATAGGTACGTTAGGTAGAGACCTCGAATTAGCTGGGTAATGGATATAAAAAATAGTTAAAACAAAATTAAAAAATGTCAAGCAGTGAGAGAACTGATAATGATGAATTATAGCTAAGAACACTCTGGATCGTTATAGCTTTGAAACAAAAAAAAGTTCAAAATCGGTTCATCCGTTTGGAAGCTACAATGTCACGGAATGCCACGGACAGAGAGAGACGTCAAACTTATAACACCCCTCAACATCATCAGTGATGAAAAATTAAGATAAATTAAGATTTTTTTTTTTTATGAAATATGGGGGCAAACGAGCAAACGGGTCACCTGATGGAAAGCAACTTCCGTCGCCCATGGACACTCGCAGCATCAGAAGAGCTGCAAGTGCGTTGCCGGCCTTTTAAGAGGGAATAGGGTAATAGGGGAGGGTAGGGAAGGGAATAGGGGAATAATAGCTTACTAAGGCCCACTTGCACAGATCTGGGTTAAAATAAACCATGGATTAAAAATCGTGTTATCTATCTCGTTCTTCGTATTTATGCCAGAGAAGGCATGATATTTTAACCTAGGGGTAACTCTAATCTAAGGGGTAAAACTAATTTTAATCTGGGTTAACCAGATAAACTCACTCACTCGGCGAAACACAGCGCAAACGCTGTTTCACGCCGGTTTTCTGTGAGCCCGTGGTATTTCTCCGGTCGAGCCGGCCCATTCGTGCCGAAGCATGGCTCTACCACGTATTTTTAGCTATTAGGTAATTTATACCTAATAGCTAAATAATATTATCTGTATGCGATTTATTTTAATATATCAATGCGCAGTCTAACATTGTGATACTAACGCCGTTTAGTCTGTGCCTATAGCGTTAGATAGAAAATAATAATCTAACCAAGAGCATGTACTATAAACGCGTAATATGTTTTTACCAAAAGTTACTGTCCGATTTGTTTAAAATAAATTTCTTTAATAATATTTTTTAGCATGATTTATCAGCATAGAAAATTACATGTGTCTAAGTCGTGTATGTAGGTTTAGAAATGCCAGGGGGGTACCAACATATAAATTACTTTGGAGGCCGATTACTCGAAAATGTCAACCATTTTCGAGTAATCGGCCTGTATGTATGAAACCTTGCCTTTATTTTAAAATACCTATTCAACGATACCCCACACGATGGGGTAGAAAGAAAAAAAAATTATCCCCACTTCACATGTATAGAGAGCCTAAGAGCCTAAGCGTAGAATATAAAATTATTATTATTATTTTATGATGCCAAATCCGAGATCTATACACAAGCTATGACTGTACCAAATTTCATCTATTTATATTCATAATTACCGAAACGATAAGGGTTCCTCAAGTGTTACGGAACCCTATAAATGTCCCTAGTCTCTATAATAATAATTATTTGTTAGCTTACTAAGGCCCACTTGCACAGATCTGGGTTAAAATAAACCATGGATTAAAAATCGTGTTATCTATCTCGTTCTTCGTATTTATGACAGAGAAGGCATGATATTTTAACCTAGGGGTAACTCTAATCTAAGGGGTAAAACTAATTTTAATCTGGGTTAACCAGATCTGCGCAAAGTAGGCCTCATGGCGTAACATTTAAAAACGCTGCACGGTTTATACTCCCCAAAATTATAACGGGGCCGTTATTTATATTTATAACCTAATTATAATCGTTTAATGATCTATTTAATTAAAGCTTGTCAGCGCCGCGTAAAACAGAACGTTAATTCATCAAAACTTCCGTTTGTCTGTTTATGCAGCGATATAATAAACGTATGAGAGCTATATTTCAATCATGCTAAAATTATTTAAACGTTTATACAGGCACAATTTTCCATGAATTTGAATATTATATTAACAAATATTATCGTAATACTAAAATCAGACTTCGAAACCAGTGCCGACTCTTTTCTTGCGTGCAAGAAGTAAGTAGAAAGGACATTGTATGTACTCATAAAATGCGTTGGAATTTTTACTATAGAACAATAATTACTCACGGCGACTTATGATAAAATTAGGTACCTACTAGCTTCTACCCTCACGTAAATACAGTATTTCACGGGAACACTGTACTTTTTCGGGATATAAAATAGCCTATGTTTTAATCTGAAATGAGCCTAATAAACTACTACCATACCAAATTTCATCGAATTCATTCATTTGCGTGAAAAAGTAACAAACATACATCCATCCATCCATCCTCACAAACTTTCACATTTATAATATTAGTAGGATGTAAGTATAATTGCATCTGGACTACATAGGATTAGGTTATACATCTGTAGGTCCTGGTGGGGTAAATATTTTAACTCATTTCAACAAACATTAATATAAAGTATTATCATTAACAATTTAATGATTATCTCCACTTCATGGATCTGAATTAAAATAATTACTGAAAATGAAATGCGAATGAAAATTTTACAATCTAATAATATTTTGGTTTGTGGTCATGAGTCGTGACTTTTTTAAAAGCGCTTCGTCCGTCCAATGTTTAGGCTAGGGCTGACTTTGGGACTATACTGAAAATAGAACTCTGTGCTAAGACAATAGAGTTGAAAGTCGAAGTGTCGATGACATTGTCATTTGACCCGACACTTGTGTGTTCGATTTTCAGCTCTATTGTGTTAGCGAAGAGTTTAATTTCAGCGCTCTGATTTTCTCCGGTCTTCCGTCTTTGTAGGTAGCAAAATATATTCTTAAGATAGGCAACATACCTTTACTAATTACTAATTTTATTAAGAGGAAAAGTTTGTTTGTTTGCATTGAATAAGTTACGAAACGAATGGACTGATTTTGATGAAATTTGGCACAGATATAGAGTAGACCACGAGGAAGCACATAGAATTCTTTTAATCGCCGCAGAATGTACCATTTCCAGTGGGATTTCTTCATGTGCGCACGATGTCGCGTAAACATCTAGTATGTTTTAAATATTAACAAAGTAGTTACTGGTATGGTTAATAGTTACATTCTAGTTAGTAACAAGCCGCCCGTAGAACATGTTAATAGATCGCTTGCAGTGTTTCGTTAAAACAAACAGAACGCTTCACGAAACAATGTGGCTTGAATGAAATATTTTTAACCAGAAGCCGGCAACATCATCACCTGTATCACGGAGTATAAAATATTTTTAGGTAAGGGAAAAATGAAAATAGAAGATGGTTTGTATTCTGGCATTTTGCAGTTAGTAATGATACCTATCATTTTCCATACAAAAAATTGTATTGAAGTATCTGTTTGTAATTAGCCCCCGATTTTTATTAACAGCTTTTCCCTAAATGTAAATTTTTGAAATGTGTATCCTTCCGTCTGTTTGTTCTGACTAATCTCTGAAATGGCTTAACCGAATTTCATGGGAATTTTACTGGCAGATAGTTGATGTTATAAGGAGTAACTTAGGCTATTTTTATCATAGGATTCCGTTTAAAAATAGAGTTCAGTTTCCGTTGTATGCAAACGAAATTGCTGGTACCCGCAATTTCGCTAGTAATAAATTAAAAGATAAGATAGACCCAAAAACATTTTATTTATTATATTTTAGTACCTACTACCTTGGTGTAAGCCATAAATAGAAGAAACTTTTACGGAATAGTGAAACAAAGAATGTCTAGGTCTAGGCACCGCAATACCTAAAGTAAGGATTTAGTATTCTCTTGAGTCCTAATAAACCTCTCCATTTTATTATACATGAGATTTTTTGTTACGCAACTACTGAAATAGTCAAAGGCTTTATTCAGTAAACAAGATCTCTTCATTTCGCTGAATTTGCGAATAGATTTTGCGAAATTCTGCGAATAGATTTAGCGCGATACTGACATATTGAATTCTGCACCAAGTCTAGGACGTGTCGGAAATCCTGGATTTGCTGAAGTTGCGGCTTTGTGAATATTCATACTTTGTAGTTCGTTTGTGGTTGGGTTATGTATGACTTAGGGTTGTCTATAACGCTATTGATACGAAAACTGAGTATTTCTTGATAAATGGCTCGACAGTAAAATGCTTGCTCTCAACTTTTTCAATTTAATAATAACAATGTAAATTGAAAGTAGTAAGTAGTCACCTATGTAGGCTATAATTTAAACCACTGATTATTTTTGACGGTCCACTTTGATCTTGTTGGCTTAGTGTTTAGCGCGTCGGCGCTCAAGCCGGAGGTCGCGGGTTTGAATCCCGACGAGGCAACAAAAAAGTTTTCAATGTTCTTGGGTCATGAATGAGTATTATATGTATGTGTGTATTAGATGTATATATAAAATAAAAGTATAGAAATAAGTAGAAAAGTAACCCGAACACTAGTTCTTCGGATACTTACCACGGGGCCAGATTGACGTGGTATGAAAAGATATTATCATAGTATTATTACTAGCAATACTAGCTAATAAATAATCAACGTAAGGAGGATATAATCGTAAGTTAAAAGATATTAACTAATCAATTGTTTAAATATTTCTATGAATAAGTGGATGAAAGTATTTAAAATGTATCAAGAGTTATAAACCCAATGCACAGAATACAGAAATCATCCAGAAGCCTTCAACACGCTTGAAAGTGGGGCCGTCACAACCACTCCAAATTGGAATGGTTATCCACACATAATATGTTGCCACAGAATAAGGGAATATTTTACCCAACTTTTGTCAATAAATTTTTATTGAATACCTAATTGTCGTAATATTATAACAACGCGATTTGTTTTGTAAGTGTAAAGAGTAAAAATTAAAAAGTGCGGGCGGGCGGTATTTCGCCATGGTTTTGGACACAGTGCGCTGCATACAAATGTAATCGAACACTCATTTTGCATGTTTTGAATTCCGTGACCCAATGTTTTAAAGTAAAACCAATTAATTTAAAACCAATGTTATAAAGTATAACTTTTCTGAAACTTCTTCAAGTGCTGCTAATCTACTAACCTCTTTTCGATAGCCCTGAAATCTGAATACATCTAGAGTCATTTAGGGCAACAGCCCAAGGCGAGTTTGCCTGGAGGAGACTGGAAATGGGGCGAAGCTTTCTCGTGTTGTGGGCAACATTTTTCTAAGATGGCGCCTAGCATAAATCTGCCCTTGCATTTCTAGGAATTTAATTAATACGATGTATGTTGCAAGCTACATTATATCAGTCATAGAGGAATATAATGCAAGCCATACACGTAACGGTGTACGTGACAGGTTTGCCTGTGCAGATGAGTTGTACAAGTAAATCGGAGCGTGTATGTTGGCCCACTACACATTTCCACTACTGCAACTCCTGTGAGATAAATCGACAGCGGCAACCAGCCACAGAAACCATTTGATATGATCTCAGGGGTGCCCGCGGGACACGCTAAACCTATCTTTGTTACCCGCAACGAAATTAATCAGAGCGTGTATGTTGCATAACTGTGCAGGTTTCCATACGGTATCAGCTCAAACTTACCTGACAGGTATACAAGTAGGTATCACAAGGGGAGGTATCACAAGGGGAGGTATCACAAGGGGAGGAGGGGATTAAGGAGACATCACGTGTATTAATTTTCGAATCCTGTCTATGCATACCGAAATTCTTATCGGTTGTAGATTCGTAATATTGTTTAAATACTTACAGACAAATGACTCGTATAGTTTTTAATTGCTTAAATTATTCGATTAAATTGTTTTTTAAGTTAGTTTTTCTTCAAACATGTATAAGCTTAATATGTACAAAAAAATACACATGATCTTAGGTGGGGGAGGTGGGTAATATAAAACCTCACCACGTATCACCAGAGGGAGGGGAGGGGTCTTAAAAGTTGTTAAAACATCACGTGATTAATGGACGGCCTCTTACGTGTATGGTTAGCTTAAGAGGAAAAATATTTTCATTTGTAATTTAATTTTCCTCGTGCGTATTTTTCTTAGTAAATATAATGATCTGTATGTTGTAACTGCAGATTAATTCTACTACAAGTTACTTATATTTAATATGTACCAGGCGATCATGCTTTGTAGAGTAATCAAATGAATAAATAATGCAGTACTGCAGTAGGTATGTATGTCATTTTATTGAACTTACTGGTAATTTTTAAAGCTAGTGGTATGTACTATATATATTATATTATATGTACTTATAGCTTAGATTTTTTAAGGAATGGACCAGGAAACGAAAAGACGGTTCACCTGATGGTAAGCGATTAGCGCCTACTATGGACACACGAAACACCAGAGGAGTTACACTTGTAACTTGAACTTACACTGATATAATTTTAAAGTTTGCAAACCATTCACAAGCTCATTTTGTATAATTGCTTAATGCGAGCGTTCCAAACAAGATTTAATATTTTCAAGTATTATTGCATCAGATTTGCACTTACCTTAATATGGCTTTACCACGAGCCTTTAACAAATACAAACTAGTCGAAACTGGTTCACAATTCAATCTATTTCAGGCGCCGCTACAAAGTTGGTATATTGATGCTACCACTTCCGACACTAAAATATTAATTGTTATAGACGTTGTTCATCATCATTATCAGCCACTATAATCATTCTACTAATATTATAAATGTAAAAGTTTTGAGGATGGATGGATGGATGCTTGTTACTCTTTCACACAAAAACTACTGAACAGATTTTGATGAAATTTGGTATGGTCGTAGTTTCGGCTCTGGATTAAAATATAGGCTACTTTTTATCCCGGAAAAGTACAGTATTCCCGCGGGATACACGGGAAAGTATATTTACGCAGGCGGAGCCGCGGGAAACAGCTAGTACTTGACACTTCTAGCTAGAGTATATAGACTGTATGTCTATTTAAGAGCCAATTCACACAGAAACGAAACAATACGCGACATGGCGTTGCATTTTTAAGGTAGCTATTTCAAAATAATGATGATAATAACGATTACATTTTATCAGTAAGAATATAAGGGTAGTCTGGTGGGCCATGGATCTCAGTCTATGATAATCTAAAACGCAATACGTTACGAAGATAAATTTAGGTATCTATACATCTATACAGATAAATAAACTTGGAGTGTCTATTTGTAACTTCAAATTTACAGCTTTTTAGATAATGCATCTGAAAGTATATTCGGTACAAGTTACAATAAAATACCAATCTATACAGATAAATAAAATTGAAGTGTCTGTTTGAAACTTCAAATTGACAGCTTTTCACATAATGCATCTGAAAGTATATTCGGTACTTACAATAAATATCAATTTTTAAAATTTTTGTCTGTCCGTCTGTCTGTCTGTCGGTCTGTCTGTCGGTCTGTCTGTCGGTCTGTCTGTCGGTCTGTCTGTCGGTCTGTCTGTCGGTCTGTCTGTCGGTCTGTCTGTCGGTCTGTCTGTCGGTCTGTCTGTCGGTCTGTCTGTCGGTCTGTCTGTCGGTCTGTCTGTCGGTCTGTCTGTCGGTCTGTCTGTCTGTTTATTCCGGCTAATCTCTAAAACGGCTGGACCGATTTTCACTGGACTTTCACTAGCAGATAGCTGAATGTTATAAGGTCTAGCATAGGCTACTTTTATTATAGGGTTCCGTTTAAAAAAATAGGGTTCCGCTTCCGTTAGTTCTGCGCAAACGAAGTTGCGGGCATCAGCTAGTGTAGAAATAAAAACAAAAAATCAAATTCACAGTTGATAAATAACTTTCCAGCTCATGTTAAAAATAATTATTACGAAATTAATAAAGTTTTTTGTAGATGACCTATGGATTTTGTTGCGCGTACAATATTTTACTACGCGGTTTGTCATCTCCGCAAGTAGTGTTCTGTGTTTGTCATACTTACATGGTTTTCTACAATGTAGTCACAATAGAGTATAGATGCAACCTTCAATTTGATGCGCCATCACTACGCAATAGTTAATTCAATGGGATATTCGGTCATTTACCTGTACCCACCTATGTCAACAGCGTATAAGTAATGATGTTTCGGCTAATAAACATCATGATATTTATGGAGACAGAAGATGTTCCAATATTTCTCCTTCATCCTACTAATTCCTACTAATATTATAAATGTGAAAGTTAGTGAGGATGTATGGATGGATGTATGTTTGTTACTCTTTTACGCAAAAACTACTGAACGGATTTTAATAAAATTTGGAGTCTTAGTAGTTTAGGGTCTGTATTAAAACGTAGGCTACTTTTTATCCCGAAAAAGTGAAATGTTCCCGTGGGATACTGTAATTACGCGGGCGGAGCCGCGGGCAACAGCTGGTTTCAAAATAACGTTACGCCAACGACGTTTTCCGGCCCCGGCATTTTTGTCCAAATAATAATAATAATAGAATCTACGGACGCTTCACACCACGTCCATCTGGCCTCGTGGTAAGTACCCGAGGAACTTGTGTTTGCTTGTGTTACGGGGACCAGATTACAGGAAGTATATTTTATACTTTTACATTATATATGTGTTTGAGATTTTTTAATTATATTAAACACAAATTTTATTCACATCAATGACCCAGTAAGACAGAAAAACTTTTTTTTAGAACAGAATTCGAACCCGCAAATCAACGCACTCAATCATTGAGCCGTAGATGTCGTCAAGATAAAAATAGTATCTGTCGTTTCATAAATGAATTCATGAGACAATTAAGACTGACGTCCACAATCAATTTTGTCCCAGACGGACCAAAGTGCCCGTAGCATAATATATGAGTCATACAAAGTGTTTATTTTCTTAAGGTTAGGCGGGATAATATGAAATACAGACCCTTGGGACAAGATATAACACACTGGGGCGTATGCGAGATTTCTACACAACTCTTAGCTTGAATATTTATGCGTTATTTATTTTGTGCATGTTGTAGGTACAAGTAGGATTATTTTTCTTTGTGATGGTTACGGATAAAATGGTGATAGACATTTTTATTGGTAGATATATAGGTAGTTGCTAGCTGGTGTATTCCTTACTGGTAAAATGGCAGGTCTGGTAGCTACTAGCTACTGGATTACTTAAAATTTTCTACAGTATTATACTAACTTACCAATAAAATACCTACCGATCTACCGAATTTCTATTAATTAAATTCTCCTAATCTTAAATATTGCTAATTTTAAAATTACCATACTTTGCATATAAGTGTTTTTAAGAACTTCGTCTGACGTCACTTTTTTCACAATAAGTCACTGAACTTCTACATTCGTAGGCGGATTCTAAATTTTTTTGCTAGATTTTCTTATGTCACAGCCCATAAGGGTTATACTTTAGATTTTAGCCCAAGTAAAAAAAAAACAGGACAAGTGCGAGTCGGACTCGCGCACCGAGGGTTCCGTTATCCGTACAAACCGGTATTATAGACCTGAGTAGCAGTGGCGTAGGGTTCCTATAACTCCATTCCTATCGGCTTCCCTTGTCACTTACCTTTTACAAACCTTCATAGAAATCCCTACCTATTATACAGGCTCCGGCTTCCCTATGAAGGAGAACCAGCCTTCGCCACTGCTGAGTAGGTATTTGATATGAACTTCAATTTCATACCTCTAGTCTCTACGCGTTCATGAGAAAAGGGGTAGTAAGTTTAAAATTATTAAAAATATTTTTATTATATGATGTATCTAAAATTTACGGTTTTCGTAATTTTCCCTTTATCTGTGCTATATGACGTTGCTTCGTGCCAGATTTAAAGATTCTGAGTTCACGGGAAGTACCCTGTAGGTTTTGAGTTTGCGAATGTCGAAAATTTGCGGAAATTTGCAGCATAAACGGCTATGTCTTTTGATTGCGTTGGCTTAGAAGTTTGATTTTCACAGCTCCAAGGGACCGTAGGCCTTAGTATTTTGATAATATAAATTGCAGTTTGATACCGCCACGCGTTCCTGAGATTTTTCTCAGGAACGCGTGGCGGTATCAAACTATCCGAATATCTGTCAAGACCCTTTTGGGTCTTGACAGATATTCGGAAGGACAACAAAGTGATCCGTTTTTTCCTTTCGTGGTACGGAACCCTAAAAATATAAGACTAAAAAATATAAGACATAAATTATTATACCAGACCTCGACCCACTTTGAATATTTGAAATATAGATGATAATTTCTATTTGCAGGTGGAGCAATGAGCGAGTGAGTTCTGAAGTATATGAACACCAGCACTAGACATAATGGTGAGTGGTTTACTGGGTGATAACGATTATGTGGGAGCCATTTTTATAATTTATCACATCTATTTCTGGTAGTTGGGCTAGATTGTCCGTTTCGAATTCAGAACGGAATTATTGTTAAGATGCTATGCTCTGAGTAATATAAATACCCCCTTACTAATAAACGTTGTATAAGCTTTGAATAGTTTTACAGTGTTTTGTTCCCGTCACACAAGTGACATTTTTAATTCGATAGAAGAAGACAAAACACTGTTTATCTATTCAAAGCTTATACAGCGATTATTAGTAAGGGGGATAGAATTCATATTATAGGTATATTTGCTTAGATGAGGTACAAATTTTCATTTCAATAATGTGTTACTAGCTTTTGCGCGCGGCTCCGCCCGCGTAAATACGTTGTCCCGCGGGAACTCTACTCTTTCGGGATAAAAACTACCCTATGTCCTTTCCCGGAACCCAAAGTATGTCTATATAAAACTTCATAAAAATCGGTTCAGCGGTTAAAGCGTGAAGAGGATTAACAGACATACAGACACACTTTCGCATTTATAATAGGTATTAATATAGAGTATAGATAATATAGAAGTATAGATTACAACCGTTGAAATCTTAAAAAACTGTAATTAAGTGTTAGGGGCCCCATACATGGTCCGGTCTACCTTCAGTTCGGCCTGAACGGATGCAAAATCGTATCGTGTGTGTGCAATTTCGAGATCGCATCAGGCGGCCGTACGGACTGAAGCGATTCGTTCCAGTGTTGCCAGCTCTTTTTTTGTGAAACTACTAAACTCGTATCGATTTCTACTAAAACTACTAAAAAACTACTAAAGAGGCTACTTAACTTAGGAATTCCTGAAGCCCCCCAAAAACCACTGCATTTTAGGTTTTATTATATTAAATTTTTTTCATTAATTGAATTTTATTATAAATTTTACCATTAAATTAAAATATACTAGGAAATATTACGTATTTAGTAGCTATTTTGCATATCATTACTGTCTGGCTCTTTCCTACTTAAACACTACTAATAACTAAATTTCTACCAAGGAGGGAATAAAATACCCAATTTAGTAAAATTTTGTAAAATAACTAAGTTGGCAACATTAATTCTGGCCTGAACGATCGGCCTGAACGCGCGGCCTGTCCTGACCGTGTGTGGACAAATCGCTTCAGTTCTTGCCCGACCCGCTGCCGTGCGGGCGTGTATCTTGTACAAGCGTTGTATGAGTTTTCGCGGTGTTTAAATACAAAATTGATAAACACGACCGTAGCGCGCGGCAAACCAGAATGGACTGATGCGACTGTTCCGTGTGTGGGCACGAATCAGATCAGGCCGAACTGACGTAAATTGGATTGGATGCGATTTTTTCCGTGTGTGTGCTCGAATCCGTTCAGGCCGAACTGACGTCAGTTCCAGCTGAAACGATCGGCCTCTCGTCTGTGGGGGCCTTTAGGGTTAATTCATGGAGAAATGAAACGATACGCCATATGGCGCTGCATATTCAAAATTGAATTTTATTCACTACACAAAAATACACGTTTCATGTGCTTTGCAGCGCGTTGCAATTTGACATTCGAACTCTTACAATGAAACGTGTATCTTGTTGTGTAATGAATAAAGTTCAAATTTGAATAGCTATCTTAATTAAAAATGGCGCGCATCGTTTCGTATTGCGGTGAATTGACACCTTAGCGTTAAACCGATTTGCTTGAAATCGTTTTACAGCAAAAAATTAAGACGCACGGAAACATTAAAACATCTGTAAAAGCTACAAAAGTCATGATTTTATATTCCATTTCGTAGCTAAAGCAAGATAAGTTGGATTTATTTTACAGCCTCGCCTCAAGTCAGCCAGCAGTAGAATTATCGACGTCGCTTCGAGAACAACTTTATAACTTTCAAGTTTTTATCCGCTCCATAGATATTAGAAAATTGTAGAATCGTATTTTTTCCCCTTTTGATGAAATTACTAGCCATTTCCAGCTGCTCCGCCCGCGTAAATACAGTATCCCACGGGAAAACTAAATTGTTTCGGGATAAAAAGTAGCCTACGTTTTAATCCAGAGCCTAAACTACTACCATACCAAATTTCATCGAAATCTGTTAAGTAGTTTTTGTGCGAAAGAGTATCAAACATCCATCCATCCTCACAAACTTTTACATTTATAATATTAGTAGGATTAGTAGAAAGTAGGATGATGCCTTATTTGTGTTCATCGTTAGGCGCAGACAATGCCTTAAAATACCGTATTTATAAAATATGTATATTCTAAGAATAATTTATATATATTCAAAGAATAATGTTCATAACATTATTCTTTGAAAACTTAACGTTCTTTGATCACAAATTAGCCAATAGTATGTTTTCTTTTTGACAACATAATAAACTGTTTTGTGTGATCAATTACCCTCTCGGGCGTCGGACTGTTAAAATTTCAAAAGCGGGTGGTGTCAGCGGGTCCGGCGCACGGTGGGTCGAAAATCGGCTTTCATAGACATAGAAATGAAATGTCGAAAGTGATAGATTTTTTGATGGATATTGCTTCAGTTTAGTATTACTATGTAGAAAATTAAGTTTGAGATAATTGGGCCCAAAAATGAGGGAGTAATAATTTTTTTACGAAAAACTTGTATGGAGCCAACATGAAAAATTCAATTATTTCAAAAACGGCAAGTTTAACCGTAATATCCTGACAGATGGTTATAGTACCAATTATTCATGATTTTTTGGCATACATCATATAACGGTTTTAGCTGCTCTTTTTTTTTTAAAAATCGTCGAAATTTTTGAAAAAAAGTCACCCTGTATTCTCGCACGATTCGATAGTGTTACTATTAAGGAACAATTTCTGGAAAGTAATGGTATACGGCAAACTTGAGGAAAGTGTTGAATTTTAATAAACTCCTTCATATTTTGAACAAATGTATGAACAATTGTAAAAATGCTAAAATTAAGCACTTTCGTTAACTTTCACACATATAGTTACTTTCGAGCAATTGTTATTTACTAGCAAGACTATCGAATGCTGCAATAATACAGGGTGACTTTTTTTCAAAATTAACGGATTCGAATCCTAACCAAGGATAATGACTTGGCTATAATCTGATAACGCAGTTATATTCGTCGTACACTGTGAAGTGAAGGAAAATTATGTCAGAGTAATTTCTTCCCAAAAATACTGGATTTATAACTTTTTTATAGAAAATTTCTATGAAGCCAATGAGAAAAATCCAATTATCTTCAAAACGGCAAGATAAATCCTTATATCCTTACATGCTGTTATAGTACTATTAATTCGTGTTTTTTTTACATAGTTCATGAAACGGTTCTATTTGCCATTTTTTTTAAATAATCGAAATATTAATTTTGAAAAAAAAAGTCACCCTATATTATTGCACCATTCGATAGTCTTGCTAGTAAAGAACAATTGCTGGGAAGTAATTACATATGAGAAAGTTGAGGAAAGAACTAAATTTTAGCATTTTATATTATTTTTCATACATTTGTTCAAAATATAAAGAAGTTTATTGAAATTTAACACTTTCCTCAAGTTTGCTGTATACCATTACTTTCCAGTAATTGTTCTTTACTAGCAAGACTATCGAATGGTGCATTAATACAGGTGACTCTTTTTTTTAAAAATTAATATTTCGGTGATAAAAAAAAATTGCAAATAGAACCGTTTCATGAACTGTGTAAAAAAAACACGAATTAATAGTACTACAACAGCATGTAAGGATATAAGGATTTATCTTGCCGTTTTAAAGATAATTGGATTTTTCTCATTGGCTTCATAGAAATTTTCTATAAAAAAGTTATATAAATCCAGTATTTTTGGGAAGCAATTACTCTGACATAATTTTCCGTCATTTCACAGTGTACGACGAATATAACTGCATTATCAGATTATAGCCAAGTCAACATCCTTGGTTAGGATTCGAATCCGTTAATTTTGAAAAAAAAGTCACCCTGTATTATTACAGCATTCGATAGTCTTGCTAGTAAATAACAATTACTGGGAAGTAACTATATGTGAGAAAGTTAAGAAAAGTGCTTAATTTTAGCATTTTATATAATTGTTCATACATTTGTTCATAATATGAAGGAGTTTATTAAAATTCAACACTTTCCTCCAGTTTGCCGTATACCATTACTTTCCAGAAATTGTTCCTTAATAGTAATACTATCGAATCGTGCAATAATACAGGGTGACTTTTTTTCAAAAATTTCGCCGATTTTTTAAAAAAAAAGAGCAGCTAAAACCGTTATATGATGTATGCAAAAAAATCATGAATAATTGGTACTATAACCATCTGTCAGGATATTACGGTTAAACGTGCCGTTCTTGAAATAATTGAATTTTTCATGTTGGCTCCATACAAGTTTTTCGTAAAAAAATTATTACTCCCTCATTTTTGGGCCAAATTATCTCAAACTTAATTTTCTACATAGTAATACTAAACTGAAGCAATATCCATCAAAAAATCTATCACTTTCGAGATTTCATTTCTATGTCTATGAAAGCCGATTTTCGACCCACTGTGCGGCGTCCGGCACTGAAGGCGTTCGCGCGGTTTCTCCGGTTCCGGTTTTTCAAGATTATATTAATCAATTGATTTTAAAACTATTGCATGTTATATATATTTAGAAAATAGAATAAATTCCTTATATGATGATGTAACTGGAATTTAAAAAAAACTTAACGAATAAAAGCAATCATGATGTGAACACAAAAGAATTGTTTTTTTTTTCCCAATTCTTAGTTTTTAAACTCAACAAAAAACATTTTTAATTTGATTTTGCGTTAATTACATTCTGTGGATATATTGTTCATATTATTTAATAACAAAACAGGCCAATGTAAAAAAAAATCCATGACCCCCCTTGAGCGTTACGCGGTATTATACGCCAGAAGGCACCCGCGCTTGTTTTTTCGATTTTTATTATTGAATTGTTAGTAAAACCTTGGCACATTATACATTTTTAGAAATTAGAAGAATCGTTCTACACAATGAAAAAATAAATTAAAAGAAATATAAACTACATAATGCAAAATATCAAACATGATTTCACTGGAAATGAATTTTTTAATGTTGGTTTTTGGAGCTAAATTATGGCGAAAATTTATATCACACGCATACGAAAGTTTTTATTTAATTAAATAAATACGTGTTCAAATAACGATATATATAAAAAAATTCGTGATTTGTGCACAAAATTAACCAAACATCAATGATTAGTGGAGTGGAGTGAAATTGGTGTCAAATTTCTTTACTCTGAGACAAACAATTATTTATTTTATTATTGAGTACAACAGCAAAGACAAAAAACTATAACAGCTTTGTTTTATCCCTGTACTAAGTAAATAAATTTCAATCACAGATAAAAATCCAGATATTTACAAATGAGAATAAACAGAAAATATAGCAATAAAAATGGGCAAATGTGCCGGCCGACGCGCGACGCCCATCGGGGTGGTTTTTATTTGTATTTATGTGCCGCGCGACGCCCGAGCGGAGATTTGGGCACATTATTTACTGTAGTGAAGACGTTTAGGCAGCGAACAAAGTATAATATCTAATAATGAAACGAATCTTCGCCGCTGAAGCCATTGACCTCACACTATCAGCTGATTCACCTCACAGTTGATTTCAAAATATAAATCCTTAGAAGAGAAAAAAAAGGTTTTTATTTTTTTACATATTATGCCCATAGATTATGCCGTAAAGAAAAAACCTAGGTATCTACAAAATTAAGAAAATTGATTTTTTTCATTTTTAAACTTATACTAAGACGAATAAGAAGAAGGAATAATAGTATTAAGAATTATTTAAAGATACCTACATAAAAAACTACAAAAAGGAACAAACTAAAAGCACAAAATATTATAAAAAAATTGAGAAGAGAGAATGAAATCGTCAATTAAAAAAAAACATAAAAGACCAAAATCTAGTAAAATATTTGTTCTAGGATATGGGTGTCATTGGAAAAAATATTGTAAATGATGGGAACTAAAACTCTTCAAAAGATCGACATCGACTTAACCTATAATCCAGTACATATTATTTTTTCTTTCAGGTTTAATTTTTTTCTACTCAAACGTCTTTACTTAAGCAGTAAATAATGTGCCCAAATTTTTTGGAATCGAATTTACAAAGTAGTATTTCAGTAGGCAATATAAATATTCATATAAAATGATAATATTACGTTTATTATTATTATTATTCGTTGCCAGTTTATTAAAGAGAACAATAAAATGGGAAAATTATGTCCGTATAAAAATGGGCGAACCAAAGACTCGGCGCCACTGATATTGTTCCTTTATCGAAAATATAATAAAGAGCCAATTGTGGCAACACCGGATTGAGTCTTAAGGGGTCTCACACGAAATTGGGGGAAAGCCTTCAAAGGCCTTTTCATTTGGCCTCTTAACTTGAATTGATTGCAAATAAATCCGAGGGCTGACATTAAAAAGGTAAAATATTTATTAAGAGGCTGTTTAGGCTGTTTAAAATTTAAATATAGCATGAGAAATGTAAATAATTTGTGTTTAAATTGAATCGTTTATAAGCTGTGTTTACTGTAAAGGAAAATAAACGTGATAAGGATTTTTATTTCTGCTTAATATTTAGTTAATAAACTAAGTCTTAATTTGTATATTTGAAAAAATAAGTATTCCTTGTCGTTAAAGCAAAATAATTAAAAATGTATTTTTAATGTATTTTTAAGCTTTCTAAAGTCTATAATTTTAGTCGGAAATTGAAAAGTTACCTTCTACGCGCAGAAAATATTTAAATAATATAATCTGCTTATCCTTCTAAAGTACTGTCCTATTTTGAAAAAGTTTATTTTGCGTTAATTTAGTATCGCTATTGCCCTGTTTCTAAGGTATTTTGTCGGTAGTTTATCTATTCAATAGCGCTTTTGATTGGATGACGGAAAGCCGTTACCGGGTATAAGGCTTTCGAAATAGAACATTGAGGATTCGATATAATAGGCTAGATAACTGATTTTTTTATTGCATAAATGAATAGCACCTACTCATAATATGAGTAGCTTCTCAGAAGAAGCAGTATATCAAAAGTCAATAGTTTTAAAGTTACACAAATCGCTGTATTTATATATACAAAATTTCTTGTTAAAAAGTCTCGTGAAAACGTTAACTACTAAAGTTATGTACGACTTTAGTATAGAGCGTTTAGTTTAGGAGTAGCTGTGACGTCACGCCTAGGATAAAGTGTATGAAGTACCTATAATATTTGTGACATTTGTGCGTTTAAGTTCATACTTATCATAATGAATGTTACTGTATATGATGTAAGTAAACTAATGATGTTGGGTTTGTTTACTATACATTTAAAGATGTATTTGTTTTACATAATTTATCATGTTGTAATACCTGAATATATCAATTCTACTGAATATAATATAAAAATTCAACTCAATATTTTACATGTTGTCATGTCATTCCTATTTATCTGGCAGACCGGAAAACGAGCATACGGATCGCCTGACTGCAAATGCCGCCTACGCATACCAAAGGACATACACGTGCGTTTCTGATCCCTAAAACCCCAAGCCAAACCCACCTTGGGCATCCGGAAACCTTAGTTGGAGAAAATGAGGGTTGAAGATTAAGCGAAATACATTACAAGCGTAATTTAACGTCGGTTTTAAAAAAAGTGTCTGTTCGAAAATAGCGGTCATATTCCTAAAAATATTTAAAGTACCTATATTAAAGGACTGTCACACACGTACTAAGTAATTGACATACAGAAATATGCCAGCGCACTGGGCCACTGGGGAGTGGGAGTCGGGAATCGGAATACATTAGAGCCACACTAGAAATTTCACTGGAAGTTAGAACACACCACGAAGCCATGTCAGGACTTAGGGTTGTCAAAAATATTAAATGTTTTTTGAAAAATATAAAAAATTGTTTTAATAGTTACAAAGCATATTGAAACGTTCTAGGTATGGTCGTTTAATACGTATATTTTTTAACAAAGATTCTTCTTAAAGTTATACAAGAAACTTACAAAGATATAACCTAAAAGTTAGATTTTGCTCGCGGTACTGCCGACGTAAATATAGATTTCCACAGGACCACTGTAATTTTTCAAGATTAAAAGTATCGTATGTATTAATCCAGAGCTTGAACTACCTATATCATACCAAATATTTCATGGAAATTCGTTCTGTAATTTTTGCTTGAATGAGTAAGAAACATTCATCCATCTTCACAAACTTTCACATTAATTATAATAGCAGTAGGATTGACCTTAAAATATTGTATTGCCAGACAAAATGTTTTCAAAAATGTGCATGTTTTTAAGGATGGATGGATAGATGGATGTTTGTTACTTATTCACGCAAAAAGTACTGAACGGATTTTGATGGAATTTGTAATAGTAGTAGTTTAAGCTCTCTATTAACACTGAGTCTACTTTTTATCCTGGACTAGTACACTGTACAGTGTTCCCGCGGGATACTGTATTACGCAAGTGGAGACGCGGGCAAAAGCTAGTATGTTAATCAGTTATATCTAACTAAAATATTTAACCCTGGTGGTTATAATTGCTTAGTATTCCATCAAGAGATTTCTAGATATTTTGTGTAGGTTTTTAGAAACACCTCCAAAACTTCGTGAATTCTGTGTCGGCGACAACCCTGCATTAACTGCATTCGATCTAAAGCACCCCGGCTTTAAAACTATTTTATTTAGACTTACACTACGATTCAAAATTGAAGTGCGCTTAGATTTGTGATATTCTAAGCATGAATTGATGGAATTCTGTTTTCCTCTTGATATAAAGCAGTATAGAAATCGGGAGTACAGTAGCTAAAGTTTCTACGACGGAATATAAACAAAAATATTGTGTTTCTAATTTACCTATAGCTTAAAGCTTTATTTATGTAATAAACTAGATGGTAACCGAGACTTTGTGCGCGTAAAAGAAAATCCCACGGGAACCGTACATTGTCCTGCGATAAAAAGAGCTTACGCCCTTCCCCGTCGGTGGTTTACTCTATATCTATGTCAAATTTCACCAAAATGTGAAGTAATTCGGAGCCTGTACAATGCAAACAAACAAATCTTTCCTCTTTACAATATTAGTATAGATATAGTAATTACTTAAAGGATATGAGCTCCGGTTACGTTGAGTCACGAAAACATCACATTTTATATTTTCGGTTGTTAAATATCAACACATTTTGCGCTTAATGGAATAGACAATAAAGATATAATTAAATCACACAGATATTCTTTACTCAGACCCCATTATTTATTTAATTTAAAAATAAAAAATAATAATTTTTACTTAACTAGATAGCTAATTTTCAGCTAGTTCCTGAATACACAAAAATATGTTGCAAAAAATATGTCGGTCCCTCGGACCAAGGGTGGTGTGAAGTGTGATCCCAAACAACGTTGATTAAGGGTTAACAATATACTTGGCAGGCACTGCCGAGCCTCGAAATGTTTATTCTATTCCCATTTCCACTAGGCATAAGGAAATATAAATCAACAAACCTATCAACGTATTGACAGAGCTTAAAACCTTTTCGATGTTCCTATTTTCGTAAGTAGCGTACGAGTATATTCGTAAGTGTTTTGTAATATACATGTTGCGTCTTCGTGCGCGCAAAAGAAAATTGCACTGGTACCGTACATTTTGCCGCGGTAAGAAGTAGCATGTGTCCTTCCCCTTGGTCTGCACTACGTCTGTGCATCAAAATCGGTTCAGTCATTTCGGAACCTATTCAATGCAAATAAACAAACAATCACATCTTTTCTCTTTATAATATAGATATAGGAGTATATACGGAAGTATTCTGGGTAATTTTTGATTCTGTTTCGAGAGTAACAGGGTATAATATGTACTTGTAATACTATACGTAGTTTAATTTTTTACTTGGTGAAAATTTGTTTTACAACATTGCACTATTAAGGTGATGGTCCAAAATTTACATTATTAGACTATCTATGTACGAGTAATAAGCAGGTACGTACTATTTACGTACTAGTATTATGTACGTACTATTTATGTACAAGTATATTCGCAAGTATTATACTCTAATGGCCTCGATAGTTGCAAGGTAGTGCCGGGGGCTTACTGACGACCTTATATTATTCTCGACTCAATTTACGAAGATTTATTGTTATTTATAGTCAATTCCTATCGGCAATTCGTTTTGCGGAATAGTTAATATGGAATAGCGATAAATATTACCTTCTTGGCTTCTATCCACGGATGGTTATTGGTTTGATTTGTTTGTTTGATATTTTGTCTACGATTTGCATACACCAAATATCTATACTAAAACTTAGGCCTTTGCATCCGTTAATGGATGATTTATACAGTATTCTCCTAGTGAAGTAACCACTCTTGAAATACTGTAGTGCCTGAGACAGTTGGTTTTTAAATGTCGTATGGTTGCCCAAGCACATACGGCATTCTCACAACATAGTCAGCCTAGTCCAGAGGAATGAACTAGTCAATACGTCTGGGGCCAACTATATGCGGGTTTCCTTACGATGATTTCCTTCACCGTTAGAGCGTCCGTATAATATACTTGAGATCTGAAAAAGTCTCATTGGTACACGCCACAACCTGGGATTCGAACCTGCACTCTCTCGAGTGCGAACCAAACGGTCTACCCACTAGGCATATCTATAGGTACCTACCTATAATAAAGAGTATTATATTACTAACGTGAAAAATCCTCATTCAATAGACTTACACGATTGACAGCTCTCAGCTATGTATGCGTGGCTACACGCCTGCAGGGGTACGCGCGGCGAACGGGACGCAAGTTTTTCCAAGCCAGGATTTTCGTTCACGAGGCTGGAGGCTGGTCGTTTCGTTCTTTAACGTAATTGACTATATAATTTCATAATATTCATAATAAATTTGTCTGAAGCGACTTAAAGTTATTTTGGTGTCACGTCAACATGGCTGTCATTCGCCAGCAGAGCATTGTAGAGAGTGTCAACCCTGTGCCTATGGTAGGTACAACCAAGCTCCTAATGTTTTTCTCATTTATAGTTGTTTTATATAAATCGTCTTTTTCATAGAAAAACTATAATTGCCGATGGTCGTCAACAACATGGTTTTATTATACCATATTTTATAAAAAGTGAAAATTAACAAAATTACTTATTCTGGTATGCTGTATATTATGTTTACTTATGCTGGTAGGTATCACTCGGATATAATATAGTATATACTATGATAAACTAGTCGCCCGGGACACACGAGGTTAGTTTTTTAAGCTGGGATATAGCAAGCTAGTGTCAGTAAAGTGGCAAGCAAGTATTTCTAGTTCCACAAAACTAGCTTAATTTCTAAGCTAGTTTACGAGCCAGCCTAAATGTAGACCACAGTAATTTCACAGATTTTTAAACGGCAAAAGAAATTAGTTTATGTTAACAAAATATTCCGACCTTTTTTCTGTGTATGTATTCAGAGTTGGAAATAATGAAACTACCTTTTTTTTGTCAAAGCCCTTTATGTGGTACATTCGTTGAAGCTTTAGAATTGGACTATAAAAGGCAAAGGTCCACGAGCATCGATTTTCCTTTAATAATGATAAATACGTAACTACCTTTAGTAAAGTACGTTTAAGGTGCTTATATACTTATTTAATAATATTTATAAATAATTAATAATATAGGTATAGATATTATTACATCACGTCACTGTGTATCTCGTGATAAGTTCTCGAAGAACTTGTGTTACTACTTACGAGTGCCAGGCAACGGAAATATTAGGTTCGATAAAATCAATTACAGATATTTTGGGCATATGATCTATTGCTTATGTAAAGACGTAGTTACCTATAAGCAGAAAAATAATTGTAATACTAGAAAAAAAAATTCTTTATATGGGCGAGTTTGCATTTTGCGGAGAGTCACCCATACATGAGATGATTATTTACTTTGAGTATGACAATTATACCCATACATGAGATGATTATTTACTTTGAATATGACAATTATACCCATACATGAGATGATTATTTACTTTGAGTATGACAATTATTTTTTGGCCTAAACGTCTTTAGGTACATAAGAGTGTCATATCATGTGCCCGAAGTAGGTATGTCCAGGCGACAAACTGATTTTTTTGTAAACTGGTACAACTATGTGCGATACCTACCTCGTTGGATTCGGAATCACGTCTAGAAGATTGTGCTAAAAGCACATATTAGCACATAAATAATTGCAAAAGTTATAAACAATTAAATAAATAATGCCAAAAAGAGTGGTTTTTGTTAATTTGTTAATAGTTTAGAAGCTATTAATATTTAAGAAATTTGAAAAATACAGGTACTGTATTATAAAGCATGTTATTTCTTAATGGACGCGGCGCGGGCGCGAGATTTTCCTAGATGTTGACTAGTGACAAAAACCTAAACCTCCCCCACCCGATGACCAAGCCTAGTAGCCCTCCGCTAAACAGGTCATGTAGGAAGAGTATATACCCAATAATGTGTCAAAGTTTTTCCTCTGCGGTCACAATAATTTCCATTGACAATACTTGACCATATTATGACTAACATCATAGTTCATAACATGATTCATTAATCATTACTATGCCTGAGTCATGTGCTAGAGTTGCGTTTGATTAGGTAATTATTTATTCAGATATGTCGTACACCTTGAGATGTGTCGATATTTATGTTTTTGTTTAAATTGCCAATCATCATCAGCTTTATATCCTTTATTGATGACTCATTGAATGAGAGTAGCCCATAGTCGCCACTTCGCCAGTCTCTATATCTTAAACATTTTTTAATTTATTAGTTAAAGTACCGGAGTGTTCATTAAATAACCTAACCAAGAGCATGTCAGGACATGTCTAAGGAGGGTTCCGTAACTATAAACGCGTAATATGCTTTTTTTAAATTACTCCAAAAGTTACTGTCCGATTTGGTTCAAAATAGTTTTCCTAAAGAGTTTTTAGCATTATCTATCAGCATGGAAATTTGCAAGTTTCTATCTCCTATGGTTTAAAATGCTAGGGGGGGGACCAACTTGCACACTACTTTGGAGGCCGATTACTCGAAAATGGTCAACTTTATAAAAAAGTAGCGTATGAAACCTTGCCTTTATTTTAAAAGACCTATTCTACGATACCCCACACGATGGGGTAGAGTGAAAAAATATTTTTCATCCCCACTTCACATGTATGAAGAGCCACCCCTAAAATATAAAATTATTATTTTTTGATAATTCCGAATCCGTGATCTATACACAATCTATAACTGCACCAAATCTCATCAATTTAAATTCATAATTACAGGAGCTAGAGGCGCGGACAGACAGACAGACAGACAGACAGACAGACAGACAGACAGACAGACAGACGGACAGAGCGAAACTATAAGGGTTCCTTAAGTATTACGGAACCCTAAAAACGAGAATGATATTCCTATTTTTTAAAATGCTTTATTCTGAGGGGCAATTCTGTTATGTATAAAACCTGCATTAATACAATTACAATCAAGTCCCGATACGCTAAAACTGCCAAACGGCGTTTTAGTTCTCGTAAACGTTAAAACAGCGTAAGCGCGCTCTCATTGGTCGAAACTTCATAAAATCAGTTTATGATAACAATGGTCGCTTCACATTTAATACAATCAAAGTAAAATGAAAGTCTACTTTAAATACGAGAATTGAGGCTCTGGAAGAGGCCGTCATCCCCGACGCCTAAGAAATTCAAGACTTCGATCCGCTGGAAAGATTATTTATTTATTTATTTATTTAATAACATGGAAAACTTACAGCTAAATTAATTCAATAGTTATTATTCTAGTATCCAGTCAGCCAATTACAAGTTTTCAGCTTTAAAACAGCTCTAACAAAGATCTGGATGCCAAACGCAAACACTAACTCTCCCTCAACCTACGTATAATTTTATTTTACGTACAACTCCACTAGACAACTATTACTGCACAACGTGTGACCGAGTCTTTCAGACTAAACTCGGTTTTTCCAGCCATATACGGGCTCATGCAAGGAGGAGTCGTGGAGGATGATGTCTGATGATCATTCATAATAATATTATTGTTAAATAATACCTATTTTTTTAGGTATTTACGTATCATAATATCCCAAATTCTACACAAAGTGCTTAATTAAGCAAAATGGTAAAATTTCCATTCCGTTTTTCATTTACATTCAAATACAGAAACGAAAATATGAATCGGCTCTATGTGCGCATTCAAGAGAAATGTTTTTGATATTACAAGGGAAAATGCGGCCAAGTGAGTTTCTGACAACACAGTATAGAGTTCCGTAGCTGTACTGTATACATATTACATATTTAGTTTAAAATATTGGAATCGAAATGTTAAATAATTTCTGTAATTCTGTGATTGTAAGTTCCGTCGTAATTTTTTTATTTATATTTTCAACTCAATGTACGTCTACCTACAAGTCTTAACTCTATATTATATCTCATACTCGTACTTTAAACGAGACGATCTTGTATATATATAATCGGTATGTAGCAACGGCTACAAGTATTATCATGAAATTTAGTATGCAGGGAGTTTGGGGTGAAAAAATCGATCTAGCTAGGTCTTATTCCTTAGAAACTGCGCATTTTTAAGCAATATAAATGTTTTTTTTACTTTTGTCGTGAAACATTATAATTATTATCAATAATTTCAACTCTCTTACGTCAGTCTGATTGGCAGCTTGGTATGCATACGTCTACGTATAATTTTTGCATTGTTTGGAAATTTGGAATGTGGTGGGTTCGAATCCCGGTGATGATTGTGATTCTTATTATTTCTTTTCCTTTTATATTTTTTTGTTTATTTTTAATTACTTTATCGTTCTACTAAAACTCCGAGTAAAGCTCGGTCTTCCAGGTACTCTACTTTAAATGAGCAATCTTGGAAACCACTTTTCATGAACAACAGAGGGTTTTGGGGATGAAAAATCGATCTAACTAGGTCTTATCCCAGAAAACTTTATTTAATATATTTTTTTCCGTTGCGTAATAAGAGAGTTTTCGCGATTCAGTTGTCAATTGCTTTTTGCGTAGTTGGTAAATCGGTGATTCTAGTTCTATTACAGTAGTAGTAATATTTTTGTGTTTTTTTTTAATACCTATATATTTTTCCGCACTACTAGAACTCCGAGCGAAGCTCGTTCTCCCAGGTACTTTATATTTTATTATACGTCTACGTCTATTAATCTACGTCTCGCGAAACTGTTTAATAGCGCAGTTTGTGTGCGGGGTCCGAAATGAAAATATACAACAATATATCGATTAATTTAATTGTAACAAAAACGTTTTCACAGTTATTATCACACTAATTTCGATAGATTTCAGTATCCTTTAATTTACCTATATAATAGCGAATATTTGTAATTTGGATTAATCTTGATACTTTTGTTTCAGAGTCTAATGACGCTGATCAAGTTCGGGTACGCGCTGGTGATCGTGGCCTTCCTGCTGATGATGTGGGCCTCGCTCTCCGGCGTGGGCGCTTTGGAGGTTTGTAGACGACCATTGAGGACATGTCGCACAACCCAACTTAGTATGAATTTACATCGAGCACTAAAGAAATCCCGCGACCGCGACGCGCGATCGGTGTGTGTGGTCAGAGAACCAGGGCCTCTAGTCAAGATGCATTCGATAATTTCGACGGCGAAGTTCGAAATCAAAAATGTATAGGGTTTGAAATAAGTCATCGCTAAGTGACATGTCGCTTGCGATACCTTACGTCAAATCCCATACATTTTGTTTTCGAACTTCGCCGTCGAAATTATCGAATACATCTTGACTAGAGGCCCTAAATCGATGGTTTGCTGGTCGCGGTCACCTTAAGACTTTCTTGTCACCGTAACTTCTGTGAAGACAAGATTGACTTTTTATGCAATTTCACACCGAGACGAGACCCGACGCAATAATGCATTTTTAAGATAAAAATTCGAACTCTTGCAATGAAACGTGTACCTTTTTGTGTTGTGGATAATGTTCAATGTTGTATCTCCTTCTAAAGATGCAGCGCCGCGTCCCGTCTCGATAGAGCTGACGCTTAAATTGCAGAATAGAGAAGATGTTTAGTTTTTTTATTGTATTTTCGAAAAGTACATAATGAGCCAGGAAATATTGTCGTTACAATGACATTTCTACAATCGACCGTTGACGAAATACTGTCATCACAAAAGTGAGATCGTTGGAGAGCATCAAAAACGCTCTATCACAGTGTAATAAAGAGATACAGTGGTCCAACGCGTTTGAAGTCGCGCGAAATGCCGCTTTTGTGTAGGTATTCGTCATTGCTGCAGGGTTGTCACAATAATGTGTTTTATTATAATCTGTTCTACATTTTGTGTAGGTATTCGTAGTATGTGTATGTAGAGTACTAGGAATAAAACAAAAAAAAATATATAGAAGTATTAATGAAGAGTTTTATTATAAATAATACAAATGCGTATACAAAAGCTCAGGGTTAGCATGATATATATCGTATATATATCATATATATCGTATATATATCATGATAAATATCAATTGATATTTATGCTTGATATATTATATCAAAATTGATATTTATATTTAAAAATGTAAAAGAATGTTTTAAATGTAAAAAATCTTACATCAGCACAGGTCTTATTTTCCGCGAGTTTCACAAGCCTAGGTCTTGCTATTTGACACGACATTAACTAATCATAGCCGTCGACGCGGCTTGTAACGGCATATGACACCCACGTGACCCCCTGTTTTTCGGAAGAAAATTCCTTGTTTGTTATTATACTATTGTTATACCATTTATACCATGTGTCAAATTAATTCGACTGATAAAATTAATACACTTTTTTTCTTCTGGTTATAAACAAAAGTCATTTTATGGTTTTATGGTTTATTTAAATTGATACTCAAAAGTATCTATCGTTGATTTTTGATTGATTTGAAAACTTTTAATAGCAATAATAAATAAATGAGTTTAATTTTACTTCCCTATCTTCAAATTATCAGACATACAAATTATTTCGATTCAACTATTACGAAAAAACATATCAGAGTACCTATGAGATTTGTATGTAATTTTGAAAATATCAAAAAATCAAAAATATCGGATATATATTATAATCAAAGATATCTGATATTTTGATATTTATTATAAATATTGGATATTTACGAACCCTGCAAAAGCTACAAATGCGAAACTGAAAGGTATTTTTGACATTTGGATTTACTAGTTTTTAGATTGCGATTGTTGAATTTGACGATGTAGTTAGTAAATTCTCATACGTAGATACAATTTTATTAAAAATTCTGACGGGAAACAGGCGCATGGTTTTGTATTAAAATTAATCTTCTTTAGCTGTTCATATAATTGACCATTGTAAATAAGTACCTACTTACATACAACTCAAACGAAACACTATCGCAAACCACTTAAAACAATCAAATTAAAAAGCGTCAACCCCGGCTGACGTGTCCCAAGCGAGTGTATGGCAGCTTGGGCTCGCTACCGCCCCTCTCTCACCCCGCACGCCCCGCACGATTGCTCTGTCTAGACGTGTCCGTTGGACGATTGTAGGTAATAGTTCTATAGGCTGTGGCTCTATACAAAAAATGTAGCATGAGTGACGTCAGCTATTGTGTCACAACGCAAGTGTATGAAGATAAATACAAAATTGATTTTATTATTAAATAATGCGTTTATGTATATCATTGTTATAACAAAAATGTCACAAATAACATAAGGATTTGATCAGTAATTTTCGTTTTGCGATCAAAGCAAAAAAATCGACGTTTTTTTAATCGTGTAACTTTTTAATTTAGCAACTGATTACTGTACTTTTTGTATTTTTCGGTCTATATTTATGTGACCTTACGGAAAATATAAGAATTTTGCTGATTTAAAACAAATGCATCTCTCAATAGAATAAAACCGACACGACTTGAAGATCGGCCCCGATTCTCGTGCTTCGAATCGAGATTAGATTCTCGCGCTGACTCATTCACACAGGCTTCAAATCATGCGCGCGCGAGCGGGACAGACTGACAATCGAACCGATATTCGAAGCACGAGAATCGGGGCCCAGGGCCCTGTGATTTGACGCCTGTGTGAATGAGTCAGCGCGAGAATCGAATCGAAATTCGAGTTACGAGAATTGGGGCCCTGGGCTCCGATTCTCGTGCTTCGAATATCGGTTCGATTGTCAGTCTGTCCTGATCGCGCACGTATGATTTGACGCCTGTGTGAATGAGTCAGCGCGAGAATCGAATCGAGATTCGAGGTACGAGAATTGGGGCCCAGAAGGTCGATTCTTTTACTTTTTTATTCGATATTACAGTTACAATCCAGTCCCGATGTCAAGCAAATGTCAGGATGACAAATGTCAAACCTCAACTGCCCCAAACAACCCCAAAAAAATGTGGCATTTTAAGTGTAGACACTTTTTGCCTCGACGTACAGTGTATATGGTTCCTTGTATGTTTTCTACAATAAGTTCCCTGTCATTGCTAACCCAATAATTATTTCACTATTACACAAATGATAAAACAATTAGTAGATATTGTTCGTGTAAAGTTCTAATTTGCAACCAAGTAGAGGTTACGACATAATAGTTAACCTATTCCCACGGCACTTTGATGTGCAAACTTTATGTCGTTACATTTCTGTCGATATAGGCAGTTTTTTTATGAAATAACTAGCTGTTGCCCGCGGCTCCACCCGCGTAAATATAGAGTTTTTGAAGCGTACACAAACCAACATAACATTTTTATATACATAGATTATGTGATAGTATGATCGTCTTATGGTAAATGATTTTTATCACTACCCAGAACGCCAATTCTTGTGATTAGCTAACACTTTATTTTTACTTTTATTGAATTATAAATGAATCATCTTGATATCATAAACAGATTTTTGGAGTTTGGACTTTAGACCAATCAGAACTGGTTTGGCGTTGGTGTGACGTTTATGAGAATACCATTTTGCAGATTCAACATATCGGGACTGGATCTTAACTATATTATTGCAGGATTTAATTAGCAGAATCGACCTGCTGTGACCATCTCGTACAACAAGAGGCGTTACAACCTCCAACTTTCTTTGGGCTTCTTTTACACATTGCAGGTTTTCGAGAGTCATGCAGGCCCATTTATGCCCATTGAACAAGCATGGCTCTGCTACGATGGAAACTATTTCTTAAGGGTCCATTTCCAAAATGTGTCGTTTTACTTTAGATATGATTCGTCCAATAAATCAAGACAGTGACCAAAATAAAATAAACCTTATTGACACTCATTACGATTCATGCATAATAGCAAAACACGTGAAAATGTTGAGGAGACTTTTTATGCTTTTTTAACTTTTAGAAACTGGTTGAGCAGGAACTTTGTCGATATTGTACAGTAGATATTGGGTTACTATTATTAGAAGTAATCGTTTAGCGTGCAGTTGCACAGGCGCTTTCTTTCACCGACGTGATCGGCATCTAAAGCTAAACTCTAAACTATTGCAACACACGCCAACTTATCTATCAACTAGATGTTTACCGCGACTTCGTACGCGCAAAAGGAAATCTCGCGGTAGCCGTACATTTTGCCGCGATAAAAAGTAGCCAATGTCCTTCCCCGTGCTACTCTATATCTGTGCCAAATTTCATCAAAATTGGTCCAGTAGTAGCAGCAGTAGTCGGAGCCTATTCAATGCAAACATATTATAAAAGAACAAATATTTCCTTATAATATTAGTATAGATAAATAAATACCCAGACCCGAATACGATACCATGCGTCGAGGCGGCACTGGCTTTTGCCAGCAGAGTGTAATCAAATCATTTCTTTTCATGTTTTCTTGATGGAAACTGGATTTATGTAACTGCGGCAATCTGCAATTGCCTTCTCGCATTGGAAAGAGGGACTCGTCTCTGTACGAAGCAGTTGGTTATTGACGGCAATGGATATCAGATATAACCTAAATTGCACTGTTTCAACTCTTGCCTGAATACTATTCTTATTAATATTCTCCTGTTTATTCTCCCAGTTACACGTAGACACGGGCCATCCGCCGTGCCTATTCCAGGCGCTCTGCACGTGTTCCAAGCCCGCGGGCGACCTGGGCATAGTGACGTGCGCGCACGTGCCCATCCTGCGCGTGCCGGCCGCTGTCAACAGCTCCAAGGTCTTCACGCTGCAGCTAACGGACAACAATATTAAGGACCTGGAGCCACAGTTCTTCCAGACTACTGGTATGTTCTACATATTATGTCCTACGTATTTGTCCTATGTCTATTTGTCTATTTGTTCTATTCTCTACAATTGGTAGAGAAAATGTCACGGTGACGTACGCGTACGTGCCCATAATGCGCGTGCATGCTGTCGTCAACGGCTCCAAGGTCTTCATGCTGCAGTTGACGGTCAATCATATTATAGACCTGTGGGCCTAGCAGGAACATTTGACATCGGCATAAATTTAACTGGACGTTTGGGACTCTTTCAAGCCATAGACTAGCCGCACACGTACAATATTATTGACAGAATAAATTTATCAATAATAGTCAACACATACAAAAAAACGGCAATATAGGAATATTATTGTCAATATGAGCATTATTGCCAATAATATGGTGTGTGTGCGGCTAGCCATAGGCTACTTTTATCCCGAAAAATTACACTGTTCTCGTGGAATAATTTATTTATGCGGGCTGAGCCGCAGACAAAAGCTATTTTCCTATAAGAACGCCAGCTCTTCAGTTTGCTTAACATTTTTAAACATTTTAACTTTACGAGAAGATAATATCATCTTTGCTCCGTCAACTTAGCCTTATTTTAATAATATAATTTGTCTGTTTCTTCGAGATAAAACTAATAGGATTACTAAGTCATCTGTAGTAAGTGCTAGCGTATTTGGATGAAGGCTTAATTCATTTAAGCGTTCACAAAGCGAACCGTTATACTTCCAATAGTAAACCGAGATTTCGCTGACTTAGTATTTTTTCGTATCATTTTTTTACCCAACTGTGGCGAAACCGAAAGGAATAGTAATGATTTTGGCAGTCTATGTGTATTTTTATTTTAATGAATGGGATGTCCATAGATTCGTAATAATAGCCCGGGTAACAAATCATTTACTTAGTCTGATTATAGTTTTTAACTTTTTACATACGGTCTAAGAGGATATTTCCATCCAGATAGAAAACAACTAGAGGTAGCCCTGTAGTTGAAATTCGTATATATATTTTAATTTTGAACTTTATAAGGGTTCTTTTGCCTCTAACTGTGCTAACACACGTACGGATTCGGTACGGAGCGGACCGTATGTAAAGCAGTCCGGCGAACATAATAATTGATTAATAATAAGATTTGGTACGGAGCGGACCAAATCCACGGTCCGATCCGTACCGAAACCGTACGTGTGTTAGCACAGTTAGATAGAAGAAAAAAACCGGCCAAGTGCGAGTTGGACTCGCGCACCGAGGTCTCTACCTTTTGAGGGTTGATTATCTCTCTACGCGTTCCTGAGAAAAAGGGTCTTGACAGATAGACGGACGGTCAACAAAGTGATCCTATAAGGGTTCCGTTTTTTTCCTTTCGAGGTAAGGAACTCTAAAAATGTTATTGTCGTGACTTGTGACAGACTGACAAACGTCAACATGTAACAAAATTGTATGGACTATCAAACGAACTGTAGTATGAGTTATTATAATATAATCTGTGGTAGTGTGTATGTTGTTGTTATATTTACATTAATTTTATTTATTTCTATGCATTATTTAAAAAAATAACTTTCTGCGCGCCTTCCTCTATATAAAATATTTAATTTATCGGCCAAATTTCAAGCTCCTCCATTTGCACAGTTCACTTAAAAATTGTACTGAAAGTTTTTGCTTCACGTAATAATCTAAGGTAAAATGTGTCAATCTATGCATTATCTTCTGAAAAAAATATATATAATATATAAAATCGATTTAACCTTCATATTGTTGATAACTAGGTAAGGTACTACTATTATCCAAAAGGGTTAGTCAGCTTTAATTTCCTCAATACGTTTCTATCCTGAATCAATACAAACAAGCTTAAGTAAAAGGGTTCAGAAATCTGTTTCGATTTAGGTACGTTTAGTTTCATAATATAATGTTCTATCTATACTTTAAAGAGGAAAGGTTTGTTTGTATTTTTTTTTGCATTGAGTCCCTCCTCCATATAAACTTTAACTGTGCCAAATTTCATTCTACTCCATCCGGATAATAATAGCTCTCTACACCGATTTCGGCAACAGTGGTCGGTTACATTGAAACCAGGCTGGCTGCGCAGGAGTTATTTTATAGTACCCAAGTGAGTGCGCAGTACATAAGATCACTATCTCTTCCTTTACCCTCGTAACCCAGTGGGACGGATGACACATGATCTGGCCTGCGCCTGAGCGTATGTCTGACTTTTTACATGCCCTTCCGAGTCCGACACATGGAGTTTTTCTTGTCAGAATCGTATGATCAGCCTGCATTGTCCTAACCAAACTTGGAAACAACCTTTTTGTTGTTCTAACGCGAGAATCGAACCCACAACCTCCAAGACAAGAGCCAAGCTCTTAACCACTGGTCCACGGAGGCTGTTACTTGTAAAACACTATTACATTCGCATATTACTTGTAAAATGGAATAAAAAGTTTTCCCGTTTATAAATATATCCCGTTGTTATTAAATCCCACTTGTTCTTAAATACTGCCAAATCTGATTTGTTCTAAATGATTACTGGACCCATATTGTTCTCAGTTGTTACTGAAATTGTTATTATATATTGAAATTCTCGATGTATTTGCCGAAGTAGTTATCGCGCTATTAAAGTTTGGGCTCTGGCCTGCTGCGTTTGAGAAGTTAATTAAGTTTAGTTATCGATTTGACAGCTTCATTTACACACGAGTTAAGTGTTAATAAACTGTTCAAGTTTTGTAGTAGTTATAATAAATGGGGCATTTTCCATCGCAGCTCATTTTAACCAACTGTCCCGTAAACTAATGGTCTGTAAAAGCGTTTTAAAGGGATCCTTAGGTGACGTGTTTTATAAAGTATATGTTTACAGAATTACTATATAAGAGCGTCAGCTGTAAAACCGTACATAATTTTAAACCCCGTAGAAAACAGAGGTGTTTTTGACGTATCTGTCTGTGTGTTTGTCCGTGGCAGAGTCATAGCTCCCAAACGGATGAATCGATTTTGATATTTTTGTTTCAAAGCTGATAATATGATCGAGTGTTCTTAGCTATAATTCATTATCATCAGCTCTCTCACACTAACCATTTTTTAATATTGTTTATTACTAACCCGTCACGAAAAGAGAGGGATGAAAATTGTAATAGGTTTGAAAGAAAGGGAGGTATTCAAGTTTAAATACAACTTGTATACCTTCTTGTGTGGTGAATAAATTTCATTTCATTCTTAGCTTCCGCGTACACAAAATCCTACAAAAGGAGCCACCAGTCCCCTGGGCATATTTTAGTATTTTCAACATGCGAAACACCAACGGTTCGGAACAACCTTTATGTGATTAATGTATCTTAATCCAAATATTATCTTCCAGGCATGTACCGTCTGGCCATCAATAAGAATCCCCTGGAGAGCATCCACGAGGAGGCGTTCTACGGGCTGGACAACACATTGTGGGAGCTGGAATTACAGGAGGATCGACTGACAGCCGTGCCCAGCAGGGCTCTGAGATACCTGCAGAAACTACGCCTGTTGGATTTGACAGGTGAGGGCTTTTGACAGGAACGGGGTTGACAGGTTTTTTTTATGAAAATGGACCAGGAAACTAGTAGATGGATCTCCAGATGGTAAGCGATTACCGCCACCCATGGGCACTCGCAACACCAGAGGAAATACTCAGACGGTCTTGCTTTCCAGGTCCTTAAAATCTCCAACCTCCCTTGGCCCTCCGCTTACCTCACTCACTCGGCGAAACACAAAAAAAGGCGTTATTTCACGCTGATTTTCTTTGAGGCCGTGGAAATTATCCTGTCGAGCCGGCCCATTCTTTTTTTATATATATTTTATATATTATGTACATATTTTTTTTTCAAGCTATTTTCATCTTATACCTAGGGCGGCAACTGGTTCGATAGTACTTGATAGGGAGTTATGAAGTATATAAATAAATTATTTAACTGACCCGTCGTAATTAATTTCCTTTAGAAGGGCTTAGGGCTGTAAGAGCTTTGATTTATGATAGCCTTTACTGGATTTTTTGATGAGTAAACGGTTTCTTCCAATGTATGTAATTACAGAAGTACCTATTGACAGGTATATTGTGCTATTTGTAAATTACGTTGAGAAAAATTTTGATGTAAGAATTATTTAGTAATTAAGAAAATAAAAGGGTGAGAAACGTGTTGGAGCGCTAAGTTACGGCCATCTAAGACTATGTCCAGAAACTGCGTATTCTTACGCACGCAAGGTCTACGCACGTAGTCGAGGTACTAGGGCCCCATACATTGCGTCCAGAAGCTACGTGCGTATTATTTTAGCTATGCGCGTATCGTACAAAATTGACCTATTAAACCGCTTTGGTTGATTCAGGCACGGATCCAGCTCTCAAAAGAAGATGTGGCCCGAAAATTTTGATTTTATTATTTCCTTCATAACATGGTTATTAGAATTTTTAAAAAATGTTGTATTATTTTCTTTATAATATTATGTTAATTAAAAGCTAACGCGCGGAGTGAGCGAGAAAATTTTTCGCTTATTTAGCAAAAAAATTATTTTGTTTGGTAAAAAAAAATAAGCTTTCAATACCTTAAACCTTAAACAAATTAACATCAACTAAGATTATAAATTAATTAAATAAAAAATATATACATATATAGTATAGAAACATACACAAATTATAGATTTTATAACATCGGCAGGAGTAATTCCTATCGGTTCAAACAAAGTATTATTTTTTCTTAAATCTGTTGGTTAGTAAATAAAAAAGGGTCGAAAATTTATGGAGAGGTGACAAATTTTGCGCTTTATTCAATCTACCTGACTAAAGGTCCGGATAACACTAAATCCACTACTATAAATATGTATTTTAACAATAATGTAAGTATGACCAGCAGGTAAAAAGCACCAGATAAGACTCAAAAGGTTAACAATACCAATACAACTACCCACTGAACCTATTTTGATTATAAATTAATAGACCTTGAAAGTATGCACTCACAAGGCTGTTGGGATTGTGGGTATGCCCATACTACACGTATAGGTGCTCCGCTCTTGACTCAAATAGGAGTAGCAATTACGCAGTAATACGCAGTTACCTCGAGTACGCGCTAGACACAAAGTGAAAGAAAAATGCTTTTCTCGCTCCGATTGTATGATTCAGAGTGAGACAGAAGTATTCAGTTCATTCGTTACACAGCATTCAGATCGGTTGACACTGTTGGCATTTTGCTTTACAGAGTGTTCCGAAATTTTGTGCTGTCAATGTTTTGTCAAAACCAATTATTTCTGAAGACACTTTATATTAAAACCTTCAACACACAATTGATATCGATTTGAAATAGTCAAAAGTGTCATCCCCTGTATTTTGGAGTGCAATGAAAGCGTAGTAAGATCGAGTTGCCAAGTTTCAAAAAATATTTCTCCCTAAAACAAATAGTACGGTTCCCGTGGATTTTACCTAGCATGCGAATACTCTCAAATATAATTATTAAAGTACTTATGCCTCGTCGAAACTTCATAAAGTTACATAATAGGATAAAATATAAAGGTACCGTTAAAAATCAAAAAAGTTACATACCAAATATGTAAGTATTAACTTTTTAGAAAAACATACCTATAAAGATACTTTATACAGTAAAACTACTTTGCTAATATCTTTCGGAAGTCCCACACATGCTTTCCAACATCCGTCATTTCCGTAGAAAAAAAAACGATGATTGCCGAAGGCATTAGTTAGTTGCACTGTACGCAGCACATTGAATGACGCGGTCGCGTCCTATTCGTGTCATATAAAGTCTATACTTTAGCCTATTCACGTTATGAAGGCAGTGAATCATGCGTATCTACATACTATTGACGACCTCTGTGGCTCAGTTGGTTGAGCATGTTGGTGCTCAAGCCGGAGGTCGCGGGTTCAAATCCCGCCGAAGGAACAAAAAAGTTTTTCTGTGTTCCTGGGTCATGGATGTGTATTAAATATGTGTATAATATAATAAAAATCTTAAATATGTGTATAGTATAAAAGTATTAAATATATTTCCGTTGTCTGGTACCCGTAACACAAGTTCTTCGAGAACTTACCACGGGATCAGATTGACGTAGTGTGAAGCGTCCATATATATTATATTATTATAATCATTATATTATATGTCAAAATGGCTTACTTTAATAGGTAAATTAATGTAATCACAGCTAATGCGTCAATTTTGACATTTGTATGCATGATTCACTGCTTTTTTTAACACTTACAGACTATAAGTTATTTCGTAGATATCTAGAGGGTAAAAACTGTATGTCTGTCACCAGGCTATGTCTCATGAGATCATAATCCTTGATAGCTAGACAGTTAAAATTTTTAGATAACCTTTACTAAAAATAGTCGATTTCGTAATAAAAATGAACTCTTATAGTTTTGCTCTGTCCCTCTGTCTGTCTGTCTGTCCACGCCTCTAGCTTCTGTAATTATGAATATAAATGGATGAAATTTGGTATAGTTTTTTGTATATTATATTATCTCGGATTTAGCATCGTAAAATAATAATAATTTTATATTTTGAGGGTGGCTCTCCATACATGAGAAGTGGGGATGAAAAATATTTTTCATTGTACCCGGTTGTATTGCATAACGTTGAATAGCGCTTTAAAATAGAGTCAAGATTTCATACATGACATTTTTTCAAAATTTTCGAGTAGTTGTAGAGTAGTTTTCTAAATTATAGGTTGAACTTGTAAGTTTCCATTCTGATATATGTATAATGCTTAAAACTAAGGGAAAATTATTTTGAACCAAACCGGACTGTGACTTTTGAAGTAAATTGAAAAACGTATTACGCGTTGATAGTAGCGGAACCCTCCTTAGACACAACAAACGTGATTTTTTTGACGTTTTTGGCGTGATTCTTTAATGGCAAGTTGGCAACAGGTAGACGCTTGCAATAAGAATTTTGGTTTTTTATACAATACATTTTTATACCAATAAGTGATAGGTCAGCTGTAATTAAATAATAATAGTATATTATATAACTTATCCTCAAGCAAATCAATTGCATATTTAAATAAAACAAGCATAAAACCCCACCCTAATAACCCCTTCAGATACCTTTTCTCCCTAAATTTAGGGAAAAAGTCCCAAGTTGGCATCACAGATAGACCGGCAGAAATTTTGTTGTGATAAGATAAGAATCTCTACGTGCGTAGGTTTACGCAGGCTTACGCACTTTCTGGACAGAGTCTTATTACTTCAAAATTATTACATTTTTGCGAGCGTGTCAGAGCACAAGCTTGAATGCGTGCGTGCAAATGTTTAATTTGAGAAAGTTTAATTTTGTACGATTCATGAGTCTCTCGTAACTTTAGTGATTACGATTCTCTTACGTTTGTAAGAGATCATATAAAAAGTATGAACTTGTAAGAACTTGGAGTCCTTTTTAACACTTTTATTAATTACTAGCTGTACTGACACACGTTCGTCTGTCGCACCTTTAAAATAGTGATAATATATTTTTTCCAAAATTTCTTATCGTTTAAATCTTTCCTGAACTTACACAATTATTTCAAGACCAAAATAAGCCAAATCGGTCCA
Source organism: Glaucopsyche alexis (assembly GCA_905404095.1). NCBI lineage: Eukaryota > Metazoa > Arthropoda > Insecta > Lepidoptera > Lycaenidae > Glaucopsyche > Glaucopsyche alexis. The sequence continues at coordinate 4,226,921 of FR990044.1, read as the reverse complement.
GCCGTTCTCGAGTTTTAGCGAGACATTGGAATTGCAATCCATTTTTTAACGACTTCTTATATATTGTATATAAATTATAACAACCTTTTTAAATTACACACAAGATACAAATATGGATCATTAAATCTTTAATTAAACAAGTAATATATTAATTTTATATACGTCAACTAGTTTCAAACATAGGTACTTTAGAACAAATATTTTTATATTCAAGGTAACGAAATAACCGACATATCAGGCGACAACTGGCTGGGTTTGGAGAACACTCTCCAGACCCTCGTTCTGGCCGAGAACTCCATATCCAGTCTGCCTCTCGATGCGTTCTCCGGTCTACCCATGCTGGAGACCCTGGATCTCAGGGGCAACCATCTAACGGTCATCGACAGTGGAGTCTTCAGGGACGGGATGAATAGACTTAGCAAGGTGAGTTTTTGGTACTGCGGTGTATGCGTTACTGAGGTTGAATAAATCTGAGGTTGATATTTATAAACTATTTTATAAATATCAACCGCAGATTAAATACGAACGTTACGCACCAAACATCTATGTGTCACCACTAAAGCAAATACAAAATCAAAACCAAATACAATTTCACTTTAGTGCTAAACAGAGCGTCGTACTGCTAACTCGTAACACTCGTAGTAAATAGGTTAAAAAACCATCGAAGAAAAAAGATTACTGAGAGGCATTAGCAAAGTGTTCGTACTTTACTGGTCTGAACCTCAATTCTCGTAATTAACTTACACTTTAATTTTACATTTATTGAATTACTAGCTGTCCCGACACACGATGTTCTGTCTTAAATATAAACTGGAATGAATAAATTACTATACTTTTCCAATATTTCTCACCGTTTAAGCCCACCCTGAATTTCCACAATTATTTCAAAATAAGCCAAACCGGTCCAGCCGTTCTCGAATTTTGAGTCCCGCGGGAACGGGATAAAAGTATCCTATGTCCTACTCCTGGTTTTAAGATACTTTCTCACCAATTTTCAGCCAAATCAGTTTACCCGTTTTTGAGTTATAAAAAGTGTAACTAACACGACTTTCTTTTATATAAATATAGATTATATATGTTACGGGTAATGCTAGAAGATAGAGTAAACCTAGGTTTATTTGGGTTTACCTAGGATTACCCAAGCTTTGTGGATAAAGTCTGAATATTTATTTATATTCGGCGTTTACCCGTATACAACTAAGTTTACCCAACACTGGTTGGGTAATAGGCATTCGGTGTTAGTCTGAATAATAATTGAAATAAATTTTAATTCGAAATTTACCCATACTCACCTAGGTCTACCCAGACAGGCTGGGTAATGTTAGAATAATTAATTAAATTAAAAACCATGTGCATTTATAGCTTTTAATTGAAAAAACGTACACAAAACAATCATTGCTTTTTTATATATTGGTGATATATTTTCAATGTCGATCAGTTTATCCTGACACACAGAAAACTGGTTCCTTGAGAACATTTCTTCGATAGTTCCACGTTCGTTTCCTAGCTTGTAAATATCATCAGTAATTTCTATAACTGCCATAAGCACGTTCCGAAAATCTCCTGTTCCTCTATCAACATTATTATTACGACCAAACGCCAAACATTACCCAACCAGTGTTGGGTAAACTTAGGGTAAACGCCGAATATAAATAAATATTCGGATTTTATCCACAAAGCTTGGGTAATCCTAGGTAAACCCAAGTAAACCTAGGTTTACTCTATCTTCTAGTATTACCCGTAACATATACATATCATAAACTGAATCATCTTGATATTATCTAAAACTAATTTTTGGAGTTTGGACAAAAAAAACTGATTTGATGTTTATGAGAACACCACTAAGTAGTTATATCATATCGGTACTGGATAGTAACTGTACCTACTATTGCTGGAGTTAAATAACACAATCGAACTTCTTAAACTTTAACGTCTATAAATTATATTTTGTTACTATCACTTCAGCTTATCCTGGCCGACAACCAGCTGCAGTACATCCCGTACGAGGAGCTGTCTCCACTGCGCCAGCTGCGGTTCCTGGACCTGGCCAACAACATCATCCGCCAGGTGCCGCCGGCTCATGACCTCAACGGTGTCCGACTCAATCTGGACTGGCTGAAGTAAGTCTTTAAATTCTGAGTCTTTACTGGCTTTTGCCAAAAAATGTGTTGATTCTGTGTTGTTATGTGAACTTTCCTACTTGAAAAAGCTGTTGTTTTCTACAACCTGGGATAATATAATATGCCATAGCTCTTTTGTAGGAAACAGCAGACTTTTTTTTTAACTTCCCGCTAAGAAAATCTAAAATTTTCAAAAATCGGGAAGTTACTGCTTTTACCCCATTCGGCAAAAATCGAATTCTCATCAAATCTCGACGTTCTGAGAGTGTTTTTTTTTTAATAACTTTTAAACGGCTTCATCGATCAACTCCAAAAACTAATCAGCTCTTGACCTTGAAAAACCACGTCGATCGCCGCTAATATGGTCAAAATCGGTTGATTCGTTCGAGAGATATCGTGCAGGAAAGAAAACCAAAAAAGTGTTTTTCGAAATAACTCCGAAATTTTTCATCTAAAAAAATTTTGTTCGATTCTTTCAAAGGACATGAAAAACTGCATCGTTTGCCGCCAATCGTGTAAAAATCGGTTGATTCATTCCAAAGTTATGACTGTTTAAAATAGATAGTGTTTTATTAAACCTTCATCGGTAAATATCAGTGAAAATTTTTAGAAGCACTTTTTTAGAAGCTCAAAAATGACGCATTAGATAAAATTTAAGCGCTTAGCGGGAAGTTGCACGGATGGCCATTTAGATCAACTGTTTTCAAAATTTTTTCAAGTAGGAAAATTTATACCGCCATAAAAGTTGCTTATATTCACTCCTGAAAGTTTGGTCACTGACTGAAAAAACATCTAATATACTCATTTCATAAATAAATTACTTATCTACATCATTTTCATCAAAAACCAAATATAACATTGTTTACATAAAAAACTCCCTGAGGCATCACAATCGCAAAATTATCCTCAAAATATAAGTTTGGATAAAAACATATTTACCCTTCACCCGGGATAAATTACAAAATGCCCGCTCTCCGACAAATCCCCGACCAGTTTACACTGAATAATATATGATTGGTTCTTTTGTTGTGAACTTTTTACCCGTCCTCTTCGAATTATGTAAATTGTGTTTGAATGTGTAACATACATAAAGCTACAATTTTTATATGACTTCAGCAGCATCTCTCTGCAAGAGAGTTTTTTATATTTTATTATATTATAATAAAAACAAACTGTAGGCTTAATTCTTATAACCTTTTTAGGCAAATATTACAATCTTATTATACAGAATACTAGCAGAAGGTGTTGATTATACTCAGGAAATTTATAATTTCCTACAACTATTTTATCTATAGATACTAATATAATAAAAAGGAAAAGTTTGTTTGATTGCTTGCATTGAATAGGCTCCGAAACTACTGGACCGATTTCGATGAAATTTGGCATAGATGTAGAGTAGACCACGGGAAAGGAAATAGGCTACCATAGGCTACTTTTTATTGCGGAAAAATGTACGGTTTCTGCGAAATCGCGGGCAACATCTAGTACTAGATATTGCTCGCGAGGAAATCTCGAGGGTACCGTACATTTGGCCGCAATAAAAAGTAGATAAACCTTTCCCGTGGTCTACTCTACATCTGTGCCAATTTTCATCAAAATCGGTCCAGTAGTTTTCCTTATAAATAATCTAAAAAAAACAGTCTATCTATTTATATTGCTGTATAATTATAACGTTATAAATTATTGTAAAAAATTTTAAAAAGTATTTTTTTTTCAGGTTGGATAACAACAACATCAAAATATTGATGCCGGGCTCATTTAAATATTTCAACGTATTGAACCAAACCTCTCTGGATGGAAATCAAATTTATACAATAAGGGTGCGTATAATTTTGCTTGCTTTAAATTAATTTAGGGCTTCTGGGACCAATGGTAAAGGTTAAATTATCGCTTCTTTTAGATTCAAGAGGGTACAGTTTCGATCCTAGGTCGTATGTACCAACGAGATTTTCCTAAAATATAATATTTTGATAATCGCATGAAGCATTGAAAGTAAAAGAAATTGAGCGTTTTTATCTGCTGTTAAAAAAAGTGACGACCAAAAACTCAAAGAACTGTTAGATTGTACAATTTGCAATCACATTTCACTTGCCCTACTTGAGAGATGATCAATAAGTTATTAATCATATTATTGTATTTTTTTAACGGGCAATTGGCCCACCACACTTACTCATCACTGCAACTCCTGTGTAACCAGGATCGACAGCGGTAACCAACCACAAAAACCCTTTGATATGATCTCAGGGGTGCCCTGGGAACATGCTAAACCTGTCTTGGAACCCGCAACGAAATTAATCAGAAGATTGTAGGAGGAGTAGGAAGTCTACTTCCTATACTCCTCCTAATCATATCCATACTAATATTATAAATGCGAAAGTGTGTCTGTCTGTCTGTCTGTCTGTCTGTCTGTCTGTCTGTCTGTTACCTCTTCACGCCCAAACCGCTGAACCGATTTTGATGAAATTTGGTATAGGGATACTTTGAGACCCGAGAAAGGACATAGAATACTTTTTATCCCGGAAAAATGTACGTTCCGCGCGATAAACGAATTTTGGCGCAACGGAGTTGCGGGCGTCATCTAGTTGTATATAAATATTAGTTGAAATGAGTTAAAAGTAAAGTGTATAAAATTACAGTATTTACTGGGGTAAATACTGTAATTTGAACTCATTTCAGCCCTCAACCAAACCCTCCTGCAGATATGCGACCTGTGCTGTTGTAATCCGGATGCAATCACACTCACATCTAACCTAATTTTATATTTTGTTGCCGTGGTTAATTATTCCATGTACCACCATTAACGGCCTCTGTGGTTTAGTGGTTAAAGCTTGGCTGTCGTCGTGGGTTCTATTCCCGCATTGATACAACAAAGAATGTCGTTTCCAAGTTTGGTTGGTTAGGACAATGCAAACTGATCATCTGATCATCTGACAAGAAAGATGATCCATGCGTGTGATGGGCATGTAAAAAGTCGGAGCTGCGCCTGATCTCTCGCCAGTCGTGTCGGTGGATGGGATGGATTCCCATTGGGTTATGAAAGTAAAGGAAGAGAGAGTGCTGTGCTGATAAAATTATCACTGCGTATCTGGCCTCGTTTCAAAGAAACCTGCCACCGTCATCGAAATCGATGTGGGGGAATTATTATTATTAGTTTAACTCCCCATGTCCTCTGCCTATCTCAAAAGGTCATCGATCTTCGAAAGCATCATGTTTCGACTACAGTGGGAATTGGCCCTTAAGCCTAGTTTTTGTTGCTTTTTGAGCAAGATTCCTGTTATGTCGGTATAAACGGTAGTTGTTAATTAATTATCAGAAAAAAACTAAGGATGGACGTCACAACATAGATTTGACAGAAAAATCTTTATACAAGGAAAACGCCATCTTGATTCCAGAGGATTTTGTCAATTAAATGCGGACTGATTAAACTAAAGAAAATGCCAAGATCACAAAATATATCAAACCTCAAATTTCCAAACAACTTTGAGGGCATTTTAAATATGGACACTTTTCGCCTCAACATATTGTTGCTTATTTTTTAAATATAACCACATCACAATTCTATTACAGGAGGACGCGTTCCGGAACGCCAAAATCAGAGTGCTCTCGCTACGAGATTGTAGCATAAACGACCTGTCCCCAGCCTCATTCGCTGGGCTGGAGAACAGCCTGCAGAGCCTCGACCTGGCCGAGAACAACCTCACCACCATCTCCAAGTTCATACTCAACAAACTCGACTCGTTGCGGTTCCTCAACCTTAGAGAAAACAAGGTGAGTAGCAGGGCATAAGGCTGGGACTGTATGATCCGAAATCCGGCAAGTGTGGGAAATAGAACTCTGCGCTTATACAATAGAGTTGAAAATGGAAGTGTCGAGCTGTCATGTAATTATGACATTGACATGTGACTCGACACTTGTGTGTTCGATTTTCAGCCCTATTGTATTAGCGCAGAGTTCTATCTTCAGTGCTCTGAATGTTTCCTTGCCTTCTGAGTTCCTTCGGAACTGAAAAATGCAACTTTTCAGGAGAGCGAATTAAAGTTTATTTTCTACATAACTTTATCATTAACGATTAGATCTTAATGAAAATTTTCATGGACAGTTGTGTAAGGATTTCAAAATAGTACACCTACATTAAATGAAAAATCCAAAATTTTAAAAAGTTTTCCTGAAAATTTAGTTACGATCGAATACCATAATATTATAATGTAACTTGCTTGCTAAATCGTAATTAGTACTTACGATCATTTACAAGAAACTGCATAGATAAAATATAACTATCGGATCTGCCGATTCTGATAGTCTACGTTGGTATATATCAGGAATATTTTGCCAGAACTGCCACTACTACGTTACGTAAGAATATGACAATGAAATTGAGGCAAAATAAAAATAAATACAGCACGTAGGTAAACTGCGCCGAATACACACGCTTAAGTGGTACTTAGGTTAGTATTGGTCGGACAGACTGATAGTTACGATAAAATATTCCAAAAAACGCATATGACAAAAAATATGCCTAACGAGTTTATGCCAAAAAAACAATTATGCCAAAGTATTATTATGACAAGAAAAATTATGCCTTACGAGTTATGCCTCATTAAATTAGGACAAACAATATTAGTCTAAATGATATTTATGCCTAATGATGTAGTATGCCAAGAAACCATTATGCCAAATTAATATTATGCGTAATAAAATTATGCCAAGTGAGGTATGCCAAATGAAATTATGACAAATAAAATTATGCGAAAGAAGAGGATCCCACTTAAAGTATCGCAGACAATATATCGTTATTTTCTATTAACTAAATTACTATTATAGTAATAATAAATAGTCTTCTCGTTATTATATTATTACAGTCGTATATAGCATTAGTATGTACACTAAACAAAGGTGTAAGTACGCATTTACTTAAAGTTTTTGACTTTAGAGCATACTAATATTGTGTTGATTACCTTGATTGGACTTATATTAAAACTAGCAATAAGAAAAAATAACTCCTTGCTCAATAACGATGTATTTTAAAAAATAATTACCCAAAATCCTCAACTCATTTTATTACAGGTCGACACGAATTTACTAGCAACGAATTATCCTTCAGAGTACTCCATACCCTCGATCAACAACTTCCAATACAAGCTCTTCCATCTAGATATCAGCGGTACATCGTCCCTGGAGATGAGTCTACAGGACGTCAGGAGGTGAGTAAAAAAGAAAAAAATATTAAACTAGTGGACACAACCTAAAATCTTTTCAATAATAAGGCCCTGTACATATGTAAATAAAATTTAATATCCGATGTTAAAAATATTAAAATAAGATGCAAAGATAATAACTTTAATAAGTTAAACTAAAATTGAGATCTCATTAATATCTAAAAATGAATTTCAATTATAGAATGAAATAAAATCAAAATTCTAAAAACGTCTACCTACCAATTTTGCTCAAAATTTGTAATATTTTTTGTCGTTTTTTTGGGACAACTTTTGTATTATAATTATTAGGAACGCTAAAAAGTTTTTTAATTGTCCCGCGATATATTTTTAAGTTTTGATGCTTCTTGAAAATGTTTGCTATGAAATATTTAATGAAAAACTTATTCCCAATAAATACAGAGAACCTACAAAATTTTGTGTATCGGTGTTCAAGGATTTTATTTTATTAAGTCTCTTCAGGGTAAGTTGTGTCGATGTGTGCAATATAAAATTGAGTTCCTTTTTTAAATCACTTGTGTAATAGATTTATTTTATAGTCCTTAATGATGCCTCCGTGACTACAAAATGTGTATTTAGCTCATTTATATACGTTTTATCGTACGTTGGAAAAGTCTCTTGGCAGACAGAGACAGCAACGTTGTCATAAGTTATCCATTGTGTAAATATTTTTATGATAAAGGTATTATTAGTCAATTAGAAAATAGTTGCCAGAACCCGCTTAAACTTCGGGAAAGTAACCAATATTCTCGCCTGCCCCTGATGCCCCTTAGATTTTAATGACTGTATTTTTTAAATATTTCTAGTACTAAGCTTTTTTTAGATTTTAATATTTTGCTTTTTTATAATTACTTGACATATTTAGAAGCATAGTTTTAGTTTTAAACCTGTTAGTATATAGTTTAAAATCCCCTTTTATTTTACTTTTAGCTTCGCACGTGTCTTTGCTATTACATTTCTATTGCAGAGACGAGAACGATACACACTGCGGTAGAGGTGACAAGTAAGTCTGTGTGTGTGTCATTCGACTTGATCTGTGGGTTTATTTCTTCATCTTCGATATTCATAACAGATTTTTACAGTATAAAAATAAAAATAAGTATAAAAGTAAGGTAGCCAATTATTGAATAAACGTATGAATTGGATAATGTGACATCTACAGAAACATCCTTATTCGTTTAAAATCAATATGCCAACAATTGGACGCTTTCTATAATTTATTCATCCAAATTAATTTGTTTAAGTTGATTTGGTTAAAATAGAATACTTACTGTAAAAACCTGTTTTACCTAAAATAATTTTAACTTGTCCTTTCAATTGTGTTGCTTTATTTCATTATAGAAATGGTTGAGCAAAATAAAATCGTGTCTAAATTGTCTTGTCGCATGGTATAAAAGTTGTTGCATATTTTGTCGTGTGTCAATGCATAAAAATTGTAATAGATTTATTATTAAATTACTAATGCTGGGTTTGTTTTAAATTCGTAAGTTAAAATTAACAAATTGAACGTCTGTTAATGTTTATTAATAAAAGATTTTAGGTTGTGTATACTCGTGCATCTCATTGAAGCACACATTTTCATACTCATCTTCATCTACACAGATGGTTTGAAAATGAGTTTAATTTGTTTGTTCATCAATTATCATCAATCTTAATTAACAAGAAATAAATTATTTTTTAGAATGCGTTCTCTCCGATATCTAGCCGTCAGCAAGTTGATAAGACGTAGTATAAGCGCAGAAGATTTTCTGGAATTTGGTGTAGATTTAGAGGATCTAAAAATAATTGGTAGCACTATAAATCGGATCGAATCCAGCGCTTTCCAACATGTTCGAACAATCAAAACTTTGGATTTATCTGAGAACCACATCGAGTATATTGATCCTTTCGCATTTGCTGAGGTAAAGTAACGAACATAACATAGTATAATTTGCTTATAACTTTATATCCTCACAGTTTTCTTTATTATTTTTTTTTTCTATTGTTTACAGCTGCATAGCCTAACAACTCTTAAAATAGCAAACGGCTTACATGATTCAGTAAAAGTTCTACCATTCGAACCGTTGAAAGCGCTAATCGAGCTACAATACTTGGATGTAAGCAACAACAGGTTGCAGAATGTTCCAGACACATCATTCCATTTTCTGTACAAATTGAAGACTTTGAATCTACAAGACAATCTCATTGACCACTTCTCTAAAGGCACATTACAGGTATGAATATCATCCAAATTGTTTAAATCCAACGTCAGTGTTTGACGATAAAATTGGCGATGACAAAAATGAAGTAGCCATATTTAAACTACTAAACTACACGAACAATATAATGGGAAATGCCGCTTAATTTAAATAAAAACAGTAAATGGCGTAGTAGAAGCTGTATAGTATTTTTTTAAACTAGATATATGAATAGAAAATTATTTATTATTACAGGGAGATATACACAGACAGCTGGAAGGTGTTTACCTGTCGCTAAACAAAATTAGGGTCATTGAACAACACACGTTCGTCAATCTGAAGGAATTGCAAGAGATACATTTGGAAGACAATTTGATTGAGTCCCTATATCGACGATCTTTCACGAGCATGGACAACCTTAAGGTTATAAACCTGAGTGGCAACTCGATATTTGAGATCAGTGAAGAAGCTTTCCAGAATTTGCCGGCATTAAAAGAGTAAGTATTAAAATATAAGGTACATAGTAACTAAAACAATCCTATTTTTACCCGACTGCCGGGAGGGTTATGTGTTTGGCGCGTATCTTGTATGTATGTATGTATGTATGTAATATTCTTTATTACCTTGTATCTTCAGAACCGCTAAACGGATTTTCACATTTGAGGTATCGTTAGATTCGTCTTAATAGCCCAAGTGTTCTTAGATAGGTGACATTAAAAAAAAAACAAAATGGCGGATGTTTGACGCCATATTGTGAGGTAAAAAAAAAAAAATATCTACCAAGTATATCGAGTGGGGTATCAAAATGAAGGATTTTAAACACTGATTCTAAATATGTATATAACTTGCAGTTTTATATTAAATATAACGATAAATAATAATAATAAAAAACAAAAACCCGCCTGCATTATACTACAATAACAATAACTACGATAACTACAATTCAAAAGCAACTGAAAAGACTGAAATAAAATAAATAATTAAAAAAATAAAAAAACCCGACTACATAAAATACATATACCTTAGCAACGCACTAAAAAGACCGAAACAAGTTTGAGAAAACTGACTACACTATGAGCTGAAACCCTAAGTGAAATAATTGACGTTATGTTTGTTAGCAGGCGGGGCCCATATATTTTTGTACGATTTATAATTTGCGAATGGGTCCCGCCTGCTACCAAACATAACGTCAATTATTTCACTTAGGGTTTCAGCTCATAGTGTAGTCAGTTTTCTCAAACTTGTTTCGGTCTTTTTAGTGCGTTGCTAAGGTATATGTATTTTATGTAGTCGGGTTTTTTTATTTTTTTAATTATTTATTTTTTTCTGGATGTTAATAAAACCACAAGCTTCAACAAACCAACATGCAATAGACTCGCATAGATGACTAAAACCTTACTCTCATGATATTCAACGATGATGATAATATTATTAAACAGCCTCCGTGGTCTAGTGGTTAGAGCGTTGGCTCTTGACTTGGAGGTCGTGGGTTGGGCATGTTGATCGGCATGTAAAAAGTGGGGCCCGCGCCTCTCGCCATTCGTATTGGTTATCCGTCCTATTGGATTATAAGAGTATAGGAAGAGAGAGTGCTCTTGTGTACTGCGCACACGCACACACGCATAAAATGACTCCTGTGTAACTGGCCTGGTTTCAATGAAACCGGCCATTGTCAGCGAGATTGGTGTGGGGAGTTATTTTTAATATTATTATTATTCCAGGTTGGATATTTCGTTTAATCGTCTAGGAACATTCAAGTTTTCTATCTTCGATCAAGTCGGTTCTGCTACGGCGTTGAAAGTGAACGCGTCCTACAATAGAATAGTATCGCTGACGGATTCTAACGCACCGATGTTTTTCACATCCAACTTTTATGCTCCTAAGGCGCAAAGTAAGTGATTATTTCTTATTACTAGTTTTGCTTCTTGCACACACACTGCTTCTAATTTGTTTTTGAATTATATTTCAATGTTAATTACTAACAATTTATCGAATTAATGGTGAATGCTCAGCAATTAACAGCATGGTTTTTATTAATAATTTTTACTTGGGTGTTCTTTAAACCTTTGTTGCATGTTAGGTAATAACTTTATGTATTTTTGAATGGTATTGTATATCTTAAAATTATTTTTGTCTCTAACAGCATGTTTATTTTTTTTTGCATTTTTCCTGCTAAAGGATTGACTTCCGAACAGGAGGTCAATATTTCAGCATTGGAAACTAATATTTCAACATTGGATACTAAAATGCAACCGGATGAAGGTGATACTTTGTATTATTACACACGTAAAGTGTCGTAAGTAAAGTTATCCCAATTTACGTGTGGATTATGTGCACTTACGACAGTTTACTCGCTTGTTGCAATTATTTGTTTTTTTTTTATGTTAAAATAGATGTGTATTTTGGTTTGTTTTGATTTGTAGTATATACTGACACAGAAATAGAATCCGAAGATGCCAGTCCTTGGAGAATTGAGAGAGGTAGGTACTTTAGATTTTACATTATATTTTATAATAATTAACCTTAGCGTTATTTTATCTACGTTTTAAAAGTTTATTTCAAGTGCTGAGACCAAAATTTGGTTTTGGATCAAGCTATGTATTTTTTAGTTATATATATTTTATATTTATTTTTGAATACATAGGTTTTTTTTGTATTTTCAGGTCTTGGGACTGTATCAATCAACATAAGAGTATTGGACTTCTCGCGTAACAACATCACCTACATAGCTCCATATTACTTTAGGTATATCTTTAATTTAAATACGATTCACTTATTATTAATAAAAAATATCACTACAAAAAATATTTAATACTCATTTTAAATATTCTTATTTCAACATCCAAAATTCGTTTACACCACTAGACCATATCAAATTTCATAAAAATCCGTTTAGTCGTTTTTGCGTGAAAGAGTAATAAACATTCATCCATCCATCTATCTATCCATACATCCATCGTAACAAACTCTTGCATTTATAATAATATTAGGATGCGTTCTATGTTAGTTTTTAAATTCATGACAGCTGACAGCTTTTTGGCACGACAAGGACCGTTGGGCTACCAAGCGCCGCCTGGTGACAGAAAAAGTCAAAAATTTACCGTTTTTGATACCACTTACGCCACCAGATGACGCTTTGTGTGCGTTGGGTCTGGCCCCTAGCGGCACAAAAACAGCACCCTCATTATTTTTCATTTTCCAGGCATGCGGACCTCACTCTGTCCGAGTTATATCTCTCCCACAACCAGATCCGCAACATCACCCGCGAGGTGTTCGGCTCGATGCTCATGTTGCAGTTCCTGGACCTGTCGCACAACCAAATCTACCATATGGAGTACGACTGCTTCAAGAAAGTCAGGAATTTACAGGTGAGAAAATCTCTTTTTTTTATTATTAGGATGTCACTTGTTTAACTTGTGATATTAAGTGCTTGATTGATTTAAAAGTGTTGTCTTTGTCAATAAAGCTATCACTTATTAAAAATTGAATTAAAGAAAGGACATTTATTGAAAAATTGTGAAACAGACCCAAATTGCTGAACCCTCAAAAGTTTCTTAAAGCTAGGGGTCCCCATAATTACAGGATGTCACTGTCTCTGTTTGGCAGCATAAATTAAACACAGTATGACTTGGTAGCCTCTTCATTTAAGAAGCAATTGAGAATTTGGTCGTTGTTGTGTCAAGTAAAACTTATAAACAGTCATAAGAAATTGTATTGTTTTGTCATTATTTGTTAACTAGCACGGCAACGCGTTATTTCGTCACGTCATCACTGCAACATACTATTTTTCAGATCATCAACCTATCCCACAACAACCTGATAGAACTACCGGTGGAGGTGTTCCATGACATGCACGGCCTCACCTTCGTGGACCTTTCGCATAACTACATCAAGAACTTGGCGAGTAATCTGATTCCCTCGCCGGCTTTGGAGAGGTAATGATCATCCTTCAGTTAATTTAGCACTGGCCGTGCCAGTGGGCTGGCAAAGGATTGTGGAGCAGCCTGTACATACAACAACCCTTCGCGCGTGACTGAATATAGCTGTCATTTAAATATCCTGGGCACTTAACATCCATGAAATAAGAGTTCGGATATCTAATCTCTTTAGCTTATGCTTTCTCCTCTCCGACACGGGGAAAGGGGTAATAAGTCAATTGCGAGCAGCATGGTTGCAGCCTCGATACAGAACCGCAAAAGTAAACATCCTCAATCTTATTAGAATCCGCTCAGCAGCTTTTGCGTGAAAAAAATAACAAACAAATGCACAAATCCTTACAAACTATCGCATTTGTAACATTTAGTAAGATGTGCGATTTTACTTCTTTCAGACTAGACTTATCTAACAACGAATTGTCGAGGATTCCAACGAACGCGATGTCTCCGGCAGCAGCCATAAACCTAGTTGAATTGGACCTAAGTGGCAACTCAATCCCAGCTATATCCATTGCTGACTTAGTCCAAACGTTCAGAGTGAGTATCGTACAATGAACCTTGTAAATATAGTTGTGTGCATGTGTGAGTGTTTGCGTTTGATGAGCACATAATGCTAATATATTTTTGTGTAAGTTTTGCCACCATTGTTTTGTTGCACAAACAATAATTGTATTTTTGTATTTAGAAATTGGTGGTAATGTGAAAGTTGAGACATCCAACACAAATGAGACACGTTCTAAGTAAAATTTTTTGCCTTTGTAAAAAATATGCACTATTTTTGTGACAACCATTTTACTATTATCCTAGACAACGCCTCCACTTGCATTCAATCTACTATACAATTTGCACGCAAATTTTTAAGAGGCTTTTCATACGTTGCCGTGATCTACTCTCTCTTATCATAGGCTTAATAAGGACGACAAAACATGTTAATTAATTTTAAGTGAGATAACTTTCGCCCGTATTACGGCCACTTAGCAATTACAATGTAACCCGCACTTATGTAGTAAGCTCGTCCCTCGTGTGTAAGCTAACTGTGTGTTGTGTAGCCCGACGGCGAGTACTGGCCGGAGGAGACGGACTATAGCGACGACTACATGTACCACACGGTGCGCAGGGACCACACGCGCGTGTTCCATCAGAAGAAACAGTACCCACAGAACATACTGTATAAGGTACACATTGGCTTTAAGTTCAAAAAAATTAATATTAAGAAGATGGAAGAACGTTGCAATTCAAACTTTGCAGCCTGTAAAATGTTTTGTGTTTTTAATTTTAATCGTCGTAAAGGGATTGAAACCCCAAAATGTATACTGCACATTTTTTTGTTTCTTAACCTTTTTTTTTACGATCAGTAACTTTTTATCAAATAAGGTCAGATAGTAAGAGAAACACAACTTATGTATGACACACAGAAACAGAAATCATTCAGAAACCGTCAACGCGCTTGAAAGTGAAGCCGTCACTACTACTCACGACTACTCCAAATTGGGACTGCCTTCTTTTTTTTCAATTATTTTTTATTGAACACCTAATTGTCGTAACACGGCTTGTTTTGTAAGTTTAAAGAGTAAAGTAAAGAGCGGGTGGGGCGATGTTTAGCCACGGTTTTGGTTACAGTGCGCTGGGTACAAAATATGTGATCGAACACTCTTTCTGGATGTTCTGTATTCTGTGGTATGACATTAGTATCTATTTTTTCCCTCTAGGGCACTTTTGTTCGTCTGATTACAAATGGAATAAGAATAACCATTCCTTTTTCAGTCACTGGCCTGGTTGGATCTCTCTGACAACCATCTCGTAAGAGTGGAAGTTGGCGCTTTCACCGCTCTACCTAGACTCCGCTGGCTGGACCTGAGTAGAAACCTACCGTTTAGCAACGATCGCAACATATTCAAGGGGCTTGAAAGAAGACTGTCGCATTTAGGCCTACAGAACGTCAGTCTTACTAATGTAAGTACTTAGGCCTACAGAACGTCAGTCTTACTAATGTAAGTACTTAGGCCTACAGAACGTCAGTCTTACTAATGTAAGTACTTAGGCCTACAGAACGTCAGTCTTACTAATGTAAGTACTTAGGCCTACAGAACGTCAGTCTTACTAATGTAAGTACTTAGGCCTACAGAACGTCAGTCTTACTAATGTAAGTACTTAGGCCTACAGAACGTCAGTCTTACTAATGTAAGTACTTAGGCCTACAGAACGTCAGTCTTACTAATGTAAGTACTTTTTCTTTATCGATGTGATGTCAAGCTTTTTTTGTAATCTGTAGGACCGATTACATGAAACGGGACAGAAGTGTGTAATAGAGAACGTTGATAGTTTTCTTGCAATCTTTGGGATAATGTTGGTAGAATTGTGTTGGGTAACTGTGGTAAAGTTGGCAACTTTAAGTTGTGTGTCAAGTAGTCTAATACTTTCCTAAGTTTTAAATTTTATATAAGCAACACGTATTAAGGTTATTTTAGAATATCGGCAATAGGCAAGCGGACTAATTTTTTTTATTACATAAATTAATAGTACTCTTAAATATGAGTAACTTCTCAGAAGAAACCGTATATCAAAAGTCAATATTTTCAAAGGTACAGCGATTTGTATACAAAAGTTCGCGAGTTTTTATACCAAAAAAAAATTATATTTTTTTTTTGCGAAATTGGTAAACAAAACCTACATCATTAGTTTACTCACATCATATACAAAAACATTCATTATGGTAAGTATGAACTTAAACGCACAAATATCGGAGATATTTACAAATATATTCCTGCGGCCAAATACTTCATATACTACTTCATATACTATAACCTACAAGTGACGTCATTTGTAGGTCGACTTTAGTATGGAGCGTTTTTAGGAGGCTCGCGAATTTTTTTATACAAATCGCTGTACCTTTGAAAATATTGACTTGATATACGGTTTCTTCTGAGAAGTTACTCATATTTAAGAGTACTATTCATTTATGAAATAAAAAATAGTCCGCTTGCCTATTGTCATCTTTGTTTCTACTTTCTTAACTGCCGTAGTTAAATTGAAAATATGAATTAATTTTTTAACATAACTCTAATATAATTACAGGTGCCTGCTTTACATCTGCCGAAACTAAAAAGTTTGGACCTGTCCTACAACAATCTGCATTCCTTGGCCACAGAGGTGACCGCTAACTTGACAAGGCTCAGAAAATTAGATCTCTCTTACAACGACTTGACTAGTGTTCCAGTGGTAAGTGTTTATACTTGAATTGAATATAATTAATTAGGTTTCGTAGTAGCGTAATGTTTTAACTTATCGATACAAAGTTTGCATGAATTTTAGCGAAAATACTTTTTAAATAGCTGAAATCAAGGCTGTCTGTCTACAATTCTGTATTTAAACTATTTCATTTTTTTTATTCTTTTATTCTGTATTTAAACTATTCCTATTATAAAAATATTAATTACTTAATTTTTTTAATAAGTCTTATATAAACCATATTTTCTCAAATTAAAAAAAAACGACACTATTATAGAAACCAACATTTGAATTTGTCCGCATTTACCGATAGGTAAAATACATGATTGTATCTGTCGAGAGAAACCTAAGTAAAGTTAAGCGATATTTTTTAAAGTAAACGAAGACGCGCTCTACAATTTTGGAAATATTTAAAAAGCTAATTATTGCAAAACTATTTTACTCCAACAAAAAAAACTCCACTAAATATTGATCCAATATTTCAGGCCACCCACTCCCTGAGCGAGCTGCGCTGGCTGTCGCTGTCGGGGAACCCGATCACCGCGCTCATGAACACCAGCCTGTACGGCGTGTCGCCGCGACTCGAGTACCTGGACGTCACCAGGCTGCGGCTGAGTATTCTGGAGGTATAGAAGACCATTTACGCTCTATACAAGTTTGGATTTTTTTTTTGGATTTGATTTTGAAGAAATTTATTTCTCACCAATAAATACATTAAACACAAGACTATAAAGTAATAAAAGTGTGTATTTTGGTGGGTTAATACCTGAACTAGGAGTTTTCTGTATCTCAGGTTATCAACTCTCCACTCCTTTCAGTGGTCACTATTCTAAATAAATCATTTTAACACAATAAAAAAAATTTTTGGAAGAAAATATCAAAGTGACCTCCTACAAAAGTAATTGTTGTAACATTGTAGGGGCAAGTCAGTCTCAATATTTATTGGTATGGCAACTAATCTCTAGGATAAATTATTTATGTAACAGGGTAAAAGTTTCAAGCGAACTCGGTAAGCGACTTCGTTATTCGAGTTAGGTTATCAGCTTGTCTTATTAATACAAATTAATGAATGTGTTCCGCTGAAAAAAGCGCTAACAAAAAAACGTAAGCAAAATGGCGACTGCTTAGCTTTATATAAGCAAAGTGGCGGATATGTTAGCGGTACTGAAGTTAGTAAACGTGTCCTGGCCATATTTTTTTTTCTCTCAACGCTAGCAATTTTTCCGCGGAACACAGCCATTATCTATTGAGATGTATTAATAAAACGTTTTTACAGCATGGCGCATTCAGCAAACTATTCGGCTTGAGAACACTCAAGATCTCCGTAAGCGGCAACGTCCGAGACTTCAACTTCCCGAGAATACTGGCAAATAATGAAGGCTTAGAGAACCTGTACATAGACGTGCAAAACTCACAGATTGATCTGGGCAATGAGATGGCGGGAGACATGCCTTCTAAAGTCAACAATATCACGATTACTGGAAGACCGTTCAAATTCTTGTCCGAGAGGTTTTTCCGGGTAAGTGATGTACCTAATTATTGGATGGCAGCAAAGTAGCCATCTACATTTTTTATATTTATGCACATGCCGCCAACCATGTGTAATAAATCATGTTAATGGCCTCTGCCAATAATTATTAATTATTTTTTAAGAAAAGGTGAGCCTTTGGGGCCCCATACATGGTCCGGTCTACCTTCAGTTCGGCCTGAACGGATGCAAAATCGTATCGTGTGTGTGCAATTTCGAGATCGCATCAGGCGGCCGTACGGACTGAAGCGATTCGTTCCAGTGTTGCCAGCTCTTTTTTTGTGAAACTACTAAACTCGTATCGATTTCTACTAAAACTACTAAAAAACTACTAAAGAGGCTACTTAACTTAGGAATTCCTGAAGCCCCCCAAAAACCACTGCATTTTAGGTTTTATTATATTAATTTTTTTTCATTAATTGAATTTGATTATAAATTTTACCATTAAATTAAAATATACTAGGAAATATTACGTATTTAGTAGCTATTTTGCATATCATTACTGTCTGGCTCTTTCCTACTTAAACACTACTAATAACTAAATTTCTACCAAGGAGGGAATAAAATACTCAATTTAGTAAAATTTTGTAAAATAACTAAGTTGGCAACATTAATTCTGGCCTGACCGATCGGCCTGAACGCGCGGCCTGTCCTGACCGTGTGTGGACAAATCGCTTCAGTTCTTGCCCGCTGCCGTGCGGGCGTGTATCTTGTACAAGCGTTGTATGAGTTTTCGCGGTGTTTAAATACAAAATTGATAAACACGACCGTAGCGCGCGGCAAACCAGAATGGACTGATGCGACTGTTCCGTGTGTGGGCACGAATCAGATCAGGCCGAACTGACGTAAATTGGATTGGATGCGATTTTTTCCGTGTGTGTGCTCGAATCCGTTCAGGCCGAACTGACGTCAGTTCCAGCTGAAACGATCGGCCTCTCGTCTGTGGGGGCCTTTAGAGATTATTACAGTATTTCCTCTTTTTTATCAAATTTTGGAATTTTACGTACATCTCTCTCGTAATCAGATGCTTTCTTTTTTTTCCATACCAAAAGTGAATAAATCCAAAAATGTAGTGTTTCTACTGCAATGTGTTTTTTTAAATATACGTGTCAGATTCGATCCATGATATTGATAATTAAATAATTGTAGATATCCTTTAATTTTCATTAGAAGTTCTTTGGGACTTTTTTCCTATTTTTATTAAACTACAGTAAAGCTTTATTAAATTTAGTACCTATAATAATTACATTACATTCTATACCTCAGTTATATCAGTATAGAATAAATATAAAACTAAGGTTTATAGTTCTTTATAAGATTTTCAAATCTCTTTTTTTCAGTTGTTTTGACATTATCATCATCGTAGTCTCTCAATATTTGCAAATTACCAAACATTATATTTTATATGCCATTTATATCTTTAAACCTTTGAAGTCTCAAATATCAAATTATATAAATTTATTTTAGGGAATCACCTCGCGAAATCTCCGCATCACGATATACAACACGACCATAGAAGAGATAGAAAACGAAGTGTTCTGGCGGTCGGGGCGGGTCAAGAACTTAACGATGGACCTCCGGGGCAACTACTTCCTGAGGATACCGAACCCCTCGAGGAGCCCGTGGCCCGGGGTGCCGAATTCCCTGTTCCTCCAGGACGTGCTGGTTGCTGGCAACCCGCTGGTGTGCGATTGTCGGGTCGGGTAAGTTGAACTGTGCTGCATAATTAGTATATTAACAGCCTCCGGTCTGGTCCAGTGGTTAGAGCATTGTCTCTCGACTCGGGGGTCATGGGTTCGATTCCCGTATTGAAACAACAAAAAATGTCGTTTCTAAGTTTGGTTAGGACAATGCAGGCTGATCACCTGATTGTCTGATAAGAAAGATGATCCATGCGTCGGATGGGCATGTACAAAGTCGGAACTGCGCCTGATCTCTCGTAAGTCATGGCAGTTATCCGTCCGACTGGATTACGAGAGTATAGATGGAGAGAATGTGATCTTGTGTATTGCGCACAAACTTGGGAACTATAAAATTAATCCTGCGTAACTGGCCTGGTATCAATGAAACCGTCACCGAGATCGGTGTGGGGGGAGGGTTATATTAAGCTGTAGGAACTCCTGTAGGAGCTGGGTCCACTTGCGCAGATCTGGGTTAGAGTTAACACTGGGTTAAATATCATGTTATCTCTCTCGTTCATCGTAATTATAAAAGAAAAGGTATGATATTTAAGCGGTAGGTAAAACAGAGCTACCTGTTATACGCGATGTATTCAAACCTTTATTATCTAAAGAGTGAGCGGATCGAATACTATCCTTGTTCCTATATTATAAAACACTAGCTGTTTCCTGCGACCCCGCCCGCGTATATATACTATCGAGTATCCCTCGGGAATACTGTACTTTTTTAGATTAAAAGTATACTATGTTTTATTCCAGAGCCTAAACTACTGTCATACCAAATTTCATTAAAATCCGTTCAGTAGTTTTTGTGTGAAAGAGTAACAAACATCCATCCATCCATCCTCACAAACTTCACATTTATAATATTAGTAGGAATATGTAAACAAAAAATTATAAGCAAACCAAATATATTACCCATCTCTTCTTCGCAAAACGATTAGACTACGAAAAATGAACAGCGAACTGTAGTGAGACGCTATTACAATAATAGCGACTCACTGACTGAAGACAGTTTCGCTCTCTTTGGTATTTGTATCTTGTTATTTTTGTGTTTGTATCTTTGTTATTTTTTAAGATATAAAGAAATGAGTTTTATTTATTTATTAGCACGATATCTTACATCAAGGAGATGAAAATAACTTTCTTTGTAAAATATCCTATGGGGCCGTTCAAGTTACGTAAGCAGATTTTTTGCAATTATTAACCCACCTCTCCTCCTCGTTAGCGAAACTCTTACCCCTCCCCCCATGCTTACGTAAATATTGAAACAATTGATTTATTCATGAGCAACAGTTATGTCTAGAAATAAGGAATAGGTTTGAAATAGAGGACTGTATTCATTATTTGTAGGGATCCCTAAAAATGCATTTCTTTTTTAAGCATAGAATGTGTGGGTTGCTACGTGTAAAAAAGTCAATAATTATTACTGCTGACCTTTGAGTATCCAACTATACTGCTGACGTATACACCATCTAGATCTCCCCGCCCCCCCTATAGTGCTTACGTAATACTTGAACGGCCCCGATATTGAAAGAATATCAAAATTCAGAATATTATGAGATATTAAGCTGGTAAGTAGAACAAGTGGTTATTTGTTGCACTTAAACATATTATTAGTAAATGATATTGTCACAGATGGATCCAAGCGTGGGATCGCAAGCGGCGGCAGTACCTGTGCGAGAGCCCTTCCGCATGCGTGGCGACGCGTGACGACGTGCGCATCGCCACGTGCCCCTCGCACTACAACCGGACCTTCAACGATGTGAGTGTGTCTTGTAGCTAGAAGATTCCAAGTTCTCATTTTTACGCACGCACTTTTGACTTCTTTGATGCCGCTGGTGTCAGTAAATTATTTATTATTTTATTCCTGCAAATTCCATTTTTGCTATCTGTTTTTTTAGAACGCTATATGTTAGTTCTCGAATCATGACTTAATTAGGCATCACTTACTGACTAACTTAGGCATCACAAACTGAACTTATGTATCTTTTTTTCAGGTTTTACTTAGAGACTTAGACTGCGCTTGGAACAAAGGCTTCTCAGTAAATTCAAACTCAATAATCGTTATAGGCATGATCGTCCTAACGCACCTTTACATTTGAACATCGCAACTAGATTCGAAGTCGTGCGTGAAAAACGAGTGAGGGTAAATGTACTGTACCTGTTATGTGGCCTAACTCAAACTCGAAGTGATAACGAGTGTTTAGCAAGAGCCCTATATATGTGATTTATCATAAACTGAAAGCAGATTTGTGATCTCAGATAATGTTACCGTATTCGTCATAGAATAGTTCCCTTGGATGTAAATAGCATTTTATTGCCTTAGTTTTAAGGCACCTTTCACACTGCAGTGATAACGCAGCTGACGCAAACGGAACGATATTGCTGACAACTCTTAAAACATATGTATTCGAACTTCTACCACAATCGAAGCTGTGGAACTGCTGTCCGAATGGTGCCTTTAAATATGTGCTTAAGTTGGACGGTGTGAAGTTAGTCAATAAATAAAAGACTTTGGTGTTAAAAAAAGTTGTCATAGAGACCAAAAAATAAATTTTGTTGTGCACAATCGCAAGTTTTTGCGTGTGTATCTAGCTTCAAATCGTTCATGTTGGCACGTTATGTACCAAATGGGTGTGATTTTGTGTCGTGGAAGTGCTCTTAACGATCAAATACGAGTACATTACGTAGACTGCATTCATTCGAATGATGTGTTCGTCCATTATAAGATATTTATATGTGTGGGCTTAATTATATTTAAGTCGTATCATTTATAGTTAGTTACCTATAGATTATATTTAGATGTTCTAGAGATTTCTGTATTTAAAGTATTCTTATCTTCACTAATAATTCAGATACGTATTTACGAAAATTCTATTTTTGTTTTTCCGATTTCAAAGTCTATCTTGTTCATGTTTATCATATTTTATCGATTAGCTCGACTCATTTGTACGCGCGGCGTGGTGTGTAGTGTGTAATTTCTTTAGTTATCACGAGCTAACGCTTGCTGCCACAAAATGAACCTTACTTTTAAGGACTAAACGCACATATTGCGCCGCCCGCACAAATGTACTGTTACTACTGTAGCTATCTACTTTGATGTTTATGTAGTTGTTGCATGTCTCTACAATATGTCTTCGTAGATTTATCTAAATTATAACAGGGACTGAAATGTGTGTAATGATTTATTCTTGGCAGGTAGGTAATATTAAAATTTTATTCATAATAGATATCGGTGGGTTTGGATCATATTGTGCCTTTTGTATTCTTCAAAGTACAAAACAACTTTTGTGAAAATAAATTATAACATTCCCTCTCTAACTTCTAAAGGCGCTTACTCACTATACTCTGTCGACGCGCGTTTCTGAGCTTGTCATTTTAAGTAAAGAAAAATATTATCTACAGAATTTAAAACTCCTATTTAAGATTTTAATTTTGATATTCATTCCCACCGATCAATATTTAGTTTAGATTTTAATTAGATTTTTTCTAATAAATGTTGCTAGAACATAGCAATTTTAATTCCATAGCTGAGGCATGTTAGACGTAGCTTGCTTTTAAGTGTGAATCAAAGGAATACCTCTACTTCAGTGGTCCATTTGACGTCAGGCCTACTTGTTGACTCGTGTTTTCAATACCATATATGGATTTATATAATTTTAAAACAATAACTTTAAGCATGATTAAATAGACACGTAAATGTATGTAAATAATTGAATTGTTTTAAATGTTAAACTTCTTTATTACAAAATTTCATCACGTTTGACATTTAACTACGATTTTGATTTATAGCGAGTGAAAATTTTTCAATGAATATTTTTATTTTTAATTGTATAGAAAATTTCATATCTCCATGACGCATGCTTTTTACGAAATCCTTAAAAACGTGATGGATTTTAATACGAATAATTTGCCTTTATCGACAGAGTTCCTACCATTGGTATTGAAAACAAGTGTAAGTTACGACAGTGAATATATTTTGTGATATATATAAATCTTTATCCTTCTATTTTTGATAAGTCTACTACGAGTATTGCAGTAAATGGGAATTGTATAGCAGATTTAACGATTAATGATTATGGGGTGTAAGTTAAAAGTAGGAGTCGGAAGAGCAATGTCAATTTTTAAATTAAAAATTAATTTTTTTTGTTTTTTTTTTTATGGAAAAAATTCAAATTATTAAAAAATATTTTATTTTACAAATCGTTTCAAAGCGTTATTTTTGTAAGGAATGATCTAAGTCTTGTTTTGTTAAGATTCCAAAGGCATGTCATAGAGTTTGTTTATTCTATGGTTATACATAACTATTAAACTTGATATAATATTTTCAAAGTAGAATAATGTAAATTCCATTTGAAATACAGCTACTACTTGTATTACTTAGTTTTTAACGAATTAGTCTTAATTATCTTAGCAATTAATATAATTCAATAAATTGTATATCAGCTTATATAATTTAGAATCAGCGTCTAATCATTACAAATTTCATATTATTTTATATAAAATCAATATTAGTTTATAAGCAATAAATCTATATAAGTTTTAAAAGTAATATACAAATACTATTATGTCTTTCTTATTTACACAACAAAGATTTTAATGTGATAGGACATAGCTAGTGCCAATGAGTAATTTAAATTTATCAAATAATAAAATAATTTAATTTTTTAAATAATATCAATGTAATGTTTCGATTGAATATTTCAATTTCCATAATTGTTTATTCTTTTATTTTATTTTAAACATCATTCTACGTAAAACATAAAGCAATACTAGCAAGTTAAAGCATGTACCAAACATGCAATGAAGCAAGAAAGTAACTGACGTGATTTTAATTTTGATTATTTTTACTGTGTTGTATTTAAAATTAATATACTTTAAGAATTTCATTTTAAGATCATGGCGTGTAAATATTCAATCGAAACGCTGCGATTTAATGACATTACTATTTGTAAATAATGTAAGGTGAGGTGTGGTGGCTGGCGGCTTTTGTATGTTGTGCGACGGAGTTCGGAGTGTTATGTCTTCACTACTTAAACAACTCTAAATAGTGTGAATTTAACATTCAATAATTATAGATTATCAATAAATTATTGCGTTCAATCTCTTTTTCTGCTGTCCCTAGTATCCCTAAACTGTATCTGTAGCAAACTAACCATAGCAAAAAAAATACACAAAGTACATTAATAACAAAAAAGTCTAAATTGTCTTACTGCTGAAGTAGTTCCGTCCAGGTTTTATTGTCCAATATACTGTGCACAAAAAGCCAATTGTCTAAAATCAACTACATTTTCTATTTGTTCGATTAAAACCAGTCAAAAAGAACTTTGCTACAAATTATTTTTTTTTTCTAATTTAAGAGCTTCGCTCTTGTCGGTGGAGCTTTCTCCATTCCTCTCTGCACTCCGCCCTTCTCTTGACCTCCTGATACGACACGACCATCACTTTCTCCTTCACCTGGTCCATAAAAGTTCTTCTCGGCCTTCCACGTTTTTTTCTACCTTCTACCTTTCCTTTATTACTCTAATAAAGTTGTCATGCCGTATCAAGTGTCCTAATATCTTTCCTCTCCTGTTCTCGATAGTCTTTAATATCTCGATGGTCATTCGAGATGTGCTGGCGAAGAATAGAGAGAATAAGTTGGACTGAAAAGAAAAGTAATGAAGAAGTTTTGGAATTAGTTAATGAGAAGAGAGAGATATTAAAGACAAATTCATTAAAATACCAAAATATTTTACATGAAAATTATACTAGAAAAAAATCCCAAACAAAATCGAAACTTGATAGGTACTTTACTTAAAAGTCGCGGCGTTACGGTGGGGTGTGTAAAGGGTGTCTTATAGTCAATAATCTTTTAGCAGCTATGTGTTCAGGCTTGCTTGCAATGCTTTCAAAGATGCATTTGGCTCACAAAACCTGACTTTAGAAACTAAAATGCATAATATGTAGGTAGGTTGGAGTTTCTCCAGAAACGTATCACAATAATTGAGGAACATAATTTTTAATAATACAACCACTTTTTTCCGAGCTATATTTAGAAAGGAATATCCATGAGCATCAGCTAAATATTTATTGCATTTAGATGGGGACAATCATTCGGTACCATTACATAACCATTCCCGCACGGTGGGGCGGATATTGCGCGGCGCCCCGCCAGGCCCCGCTGCGGTGAATGGTGATGAGTTTCTCGATTGTTCGATGTATCATCATCAACAACATGGTCATTTGTTTTCTTTTATCTTTTTGTGTAAAAATTTGCGGTTTTCGTTGGAATAATACCAATAATAAAACTATAACCGAACTAAATTATATAGCGTATGTTACCCGGACTATTATTACGAATGTATTGACACCTAATTTATTAAAATTAGACCAGAAGTTAAGGCGCTACGGTGGATCAAACATACATATATACATACGACTGCCAAAATCATTTATTTCACTTCTTTTTGGCTTCGCAGTAGTCGGGTAAAAAGATTTTACAGAGTAGCTCCCTGCTACATATCTTAATACGTTACAACTAAAATTAAATATTTTATAACTATATAATATTAGGGAATATAAATAATTCCATTTTATAAATATCATCACTTCAATATTTTGAAGTGTTGATATTTATTTAAAGTTTACAGTACCTACTTTAGGTACAGCCACAGAGGTCGTCAATAGGTATGGATTTGGATAAGGGTTTTCAAAAGATAAGTGGTAAGTGAAGCCGATAGGAATGGAGGTATAGGAAAGGCAGTGGCGTGGAGTATCTATAACTGGTACCTACTTAAGCTACGTACCTACCTAAAGTGGGTACTGAAATTTTTTAGATCGTTTCCAGCCTAAAAACGATTTATTCATTCATTATTTAAATCGTAGGTACTTGTTATAAAAGCCAAAGTCCAAAGCTTGGGTCTGTAGGACTTAATATAAGATAGGTACTTTCGTAACTATCTAGTAGTATCATGTACACTGTATTTAGACGTTAGACTTAGATAAGACCGGCTAAAGTCTAGACCAACTTAACCGCCTAGGATTTACTTTCAAAGTTTCGTATTAAGCTTAGAAAACAAACTTCAGTCAAGGCTTACACAGTGATTTCGATTGCTGAAGTACTTAGTATGTACATTGTACTTAGATTTTAGTGGATACTAGACGATTCAATTTAATATTGATTTGTCTCTTTAGAGAACTAAAAGTTCTATCTAGGTATATACCAATAGTATTTAAAAGATGATTTTTTTTTTTATATTTTTATGTTTCCTCCCGATTGACGCAAAAATTACTAGATCGATTTCATTTTTTTTTTTCACCACGAGAATGCTACATTATTCCCATTACATAATATTAAAGGGCTATAAAAGGGATACCTGCTAGGACTTTATAATGTGACCCAAGGTATAAAAAATTCGCCATAAAATACCTTTCAGCATATACTATTCTAAAGTTCTACAATCTTAAATAACATACATCTATAAAAAACGTCCATGGCAGCTTATAGTTATCTACTTTATACTAAAGTTTTTACAGTGTTTATTCAAGTATACGGCAAAGTTACGAAACTTTTTTTCCAATTTGATGCAAATGTTGCGAACACCTATGTGAAGTAGGCAACCGAGTTAAAGATAATTGATTTTTATAACCATCATTCGATTGTACTAGGAGTGTACCCGATTGTACCGTATTGAAAATCGTTTGTACCTTATAGGGGTAAAAAATACGTAGTGACAAAAATTTGCTCAGCAACCAACTTGAAGATACAGTGATTTTATTGATGCTATCTTAAAGGGCATCGTTTGTACCGGATTGTACCACAGCAAAAAACTTTTTATTTAATTTACTACATTTGGAAAAATTAAAAAAAAAAAAAAAAATTTTTTCAACATGAAAAATCCAGCTTTGGGTACAACAGAAGGCCAAACAGTATACTAAATGGTATAAATGGGTAATAAATTATTTATATCGAGATACAAACGATTTGTATCGGGGTTCAAATGATAGAAAACCGATAGAGACTCGCCGAAAACTTCACAACATGCTTTAGGTTTTGGGGCAGAATTATACATGTTTAATCGGTTGTACCAATTTGAAACGATAAGAAATTAGATTTTACTACTACCTTCTTTATATATACTAAATATTAAGTCGGTACAAACGACTTATATCGGGGTGCAAACGATAGAAAACCGACAGAGACTCGCCGAAAACTTTTACATCATGCTATAGATATTGGGGCAGAATTATACATGTTCAATCGTTTGTACCCATTTGAAACGATAAGTATATAGTTTTTACTACTATCTACTTTATTCCTACCAAATGTCAAGGCGGTACAAACGATTTATAACGGAGTACATACGATAAAAAACCGACAGAGACTCGCCGAAAACTCTTACATCATACTATAGATATTGGGGCAGAATAATATATGTTCAATCGTTTGTACCCATTTGAAACGACAAGTATATCGTTCTTACTACTATCTTCTTTATTCCTACCAAATATCAAGGCGGTACAAACGATTTATAACGGAGTACATACGATAAAAAACCGACAGAGACTCGCCGAAAACTCTTACATCATACTATAGATATTGGGGCAGAATAATATATGTTCAATCGTTTGTACCCATTTGAAACGATAAGTATATCGTTCATACTACTATCTACTTTATTCCTACCAAATATCAAGGCGGTACAAACGATTTATAAGGGAGTACATACGATAAAAACCGACAGAGACTCGCCGAAAACTCTTACATCATGCTATAGATATTGGGGCAGAATAATATATGTTCAATCGTTTGTACCCATTTGAAACAACAAGAATATCGTTCTTACTACTATCTACTTTATTCCTACCAAATATCAAGGCGGCACAAACGATTTATAACGGAGTACATACGATAGAAATCCGACAGGAACTCGCCGAAAACTCTTACATCATACTATAGATATTGGGGCAGAATAATATATGTTCAATCGTTTGTACCCATTTGAAACGATAAGTATATCGTTCTTACTACTATCTTCTTTATACCTACCAAATATCAAGGCGGTACAAACGATTTATAACGGAGTACATACGATAGAAAACCGACAGGAACTCGCCGAAAACTCTTACATCATACTATAGATATTGGGGCAGAATAATATATGTTCAATCGTTTGTACCCATTTGAAACGATAAGTATATCGTTTTTACTACTATCTTCTTTATTCCTACCAAATATTAAGGCGGTATAAACGATTTATAACGGAGTACATACGATAGAAAACCGACAGGAACTCGCCGAAAACTCTTACATCATACTATAGATATTGGGGCAGAATAATATATGTTAAATCGTTTGTACCCATTTAAAACGATAAGTATATCATTCTTACTACTATCTACTTTATTCCTACCAAATATCAAGTTGGTACAAACGATTTTTATCGGGGTAAAATCGATAGAAAACCGACAGAGACTCGCCGAAAACTCTTACATCATGCTATAGATATTGGGGCAGAATAATATATGTTCAATCGTTTGTACCCATTTGAAACGACAAGTATATCATTCTTACTACTATTTACTTTATTCCTATCAAATATCAAGTTGGTACAAACGATTTTTATCGGGGTAAAATCGATAGAAAACCGACAGAGACTCGCCGAAAACTCTTACATCATGCTATAGATATTGGGGCAGAATAATATATGTTCAATCGTTTGTACCCATTTGAAGCAACAAGAATATCGTTCTTACTACTATCTACTTTATTCCTACCAAATATCAAGGCGGTACAAACGATTTATAACGGAGTACATACGATAGAAATCCGACAGAAACTCGCCGAAAACTCTTACATCATTCTATAGATATTGGGGCAGAATAATATATGTTAAATCGTTTGTACCCATTAGAAACGATAAGTATATCGTTTTTACTACTATCTACTTTATTCCTACCAAATATCAAGTTGGTACAAACGATTTTTATCGGGGTTAAATCGATAGAAAACCGACAGAGACTCGCCGAAAACTCTTACATCATGCTATAGATATTGGGGCAGAATAATATATGTTAAATCGTTTGTACCCATTTGAAACGACAAGTATATCATTCTTACTACTATTTTCTTTATTCCTACCAAATATCAAGGCGGTACAAACGATTTATAACGGAGTACATACGATAGAAAACCGACAGGAACTCGCCGAAAACTCTTACATCATACTATAGATATTGGGGCAGAATAATATATATTCCATCGTTTGTACCCATTTGAAACGATAAGTATATCGTTCTTACTACTATCTTCTTTATTCCTACCAAATATCAAGGCGGTACAAACGATTTATAACGGAGTACATACGATAGAAAACCGACAGGAACTCGCCGAAAACTCTTACATCATACTATAGATATTGGGGCAGAATAATATATTAGGTTGGGGAAAAAGTTTCTTCGCATTTTATATAAAAATTCAAAAGGTTTTTTTATAAAGTTTATTTACAAGTGACTCAAGTATATAGGTGCCATTTTGTTCGATAACTTTTTGCCATCTTGTTGGTAGGTACATGATCCTATTGCTATAAAATTTTTGGGGCTTCTGATGAAAAAACTGCGACAAGTGGTTTTGGCAGTCCTCTTGTGATGTCAACCTGACACTGCCTAAGGAATTCTGCAGCGACCGAAACAGGTGGAAATCTGAAGGTGCAAGGTCAGAACTATACGGCGGATGCATTAACACCTCCCAGCCAAACTCCCGTAATTTTTTCTGAGTGGCTAAAGATGTGTGAGGTCTAGCGTTATCATGGTGAAAAACCACACCCCTTCGTTGATTAATTCCGGCCGCTTTCTCTCAACTTCTTGCTTTAATCTCATCAGTTGTTCTCAGTACAGTTCAGAATTGATGGTCCTGCCTGGCGGTAACAGCTAATAATGAATAATGCCCTTCCAATCCCACCACACACACAGCATCACCTTGTTGCGAGTTAACCCGGGTTTCGCCACAGTCTGTGAAGCCTGACCGGCCTTTGACCACGATCTTTTTCGCACGTTCTTGTCGTACGTGATCCACTTTTCATCACCAGTTATCAGCTTCTTCAAAAATGGTTCGGTTTCATTACGTCGTAATAAAGAATCACAAATGAGTACAGGGTTCATTAGGCTTCTTTCAGTGAGCTCATGAGGCACCCAAATATCGAGCTTTTTTGTGTACCCAGCTTTTTTCAAATGCGCCAAAACCGTTTTGTGGTCAATCCCCAGTTCTTCAGCTACATCGTAACTACTAATATGCCGATCTTGCTCCACTTTTTCAAAAATGGCAACAGTTTTGTCCGTAACAGGGCGACCAGAGCGACGTGCATCTTTGATATCAAAATTTCCGGATTGAAAACGCTTAAACCAAATTTGCGCTACTCTCACAGATACTGCATTAGGTCCATAAGCATCACAAATTTTTTTCGCGGCTTGTGTTGCATTTTTACCTTTTTTGTAATAAAATTTTAAAATGTATCGAAATTCTTCATAAGAATCACTCATTTTAACAATAAGAAAAACAAATGAAAATCTCAAATTTACCTAATTTGAATTTGGAATTGTCTTCTGTAAAATTAAAACTTTTTAATGATACCAAAATCAGCCAGATACAATTGGTATAGCCCAAGATATTTTATGACAAGTTCATACATACTATAATGCGAAAAGACTTTTTCCACAACCTATTATGTTCAATCGTTTGTACCCATTTGAAACGATAAGTATATCGTTCTTACTACTATCTTCTTTATTCCTACCAAATATCAAGGCGGTACAAACGATTTATAACGGAGTACATACGATAGAAATCCGACAGGAACTCGCCGAAAACTCTTACATCATGCTATAGATATTGGGGCAGAATAATATATGTTCAATCGTTTGTACCCATTTGAAACGACAAGTATATCATTCTTACTACTATTTACTTTATTCCTACCAAATATCAAGTTGGTACAAACGATTTTTATCGGGGTAAAATCGATAGAAAACCGACAGGAACTCGCAGAAAACTCTTACATTATGCTATAGATATTGGGGCAGAATAATAAATGTTAAATCGTTTGTACCCATTTGAAACGATTAGTATATCATTTTCACTTCTTTTTTCCTTATAAATACTAAATATCAAGTTGGTACAAACGATTTTTATCGTGGTAAAATCGATAGAAAACCGACAGAGACTCGCCGAAAACTCTTACATCATGCTATAGATATTATGGCAGAATAATATATGTTCAATCGTTTGTACCCATTTAAAACGATAAGTATATCGTTCTTACTACTATCTACTTTATTCCTACTAAATATCAAGGCGGTACAAACTATTTATAACGGAGTACATACGATAAAAAACCGACAGAGACTCGCCGAAAACTCTTACATCATACTATAGATATTGGGGCAGAATAATATATGTTCAATCGTTTGTACCCATTCGAAACGATAAGTATATCATTTTCACTTCTATTTTCCTTACAAATACTAAATATCAAGTTGGTACAAACGATTTTTATCGGGGTAAAATCGATAGAAATCCGTCAGAGACTCGCCGAAAATTCCTACATCATGCTATAGATATTGGGGCAGAATTATATATGTTAAATCATTTGTACCCATTTAAAACGACAAGTATATAATTTCTTCTTCTATTTACCTTATTTATACTAAATATCAAGTTGATACAAACGATATATATCGGGGTAAAACCGACAGAGACTCGCCGAAAACTCTAAAAAAAATAAAAAAAATAAATAAATAAATCATTTATTCCAGTTAAAAGGACTACACTACCACATAACATATAACACAAAATGTATTCATTTACAAAAATAAACCAATCAAAAGTAAAATTAGAAAGAAAAACAAAACAAAATCAATATAAGTACTTATATATAAAAAAAAAAAAAAAACAATGTATTCTCGACTAAAAACAAGTGGCAGTGCAATGCCTAAAATTGGAAAAGGGGACCCCTCAGGTTATGACAGCGACTGTTGCCACTATCCCTGGTCTTCCGTGGTCCCCTAGCCCCATGATATATAGAACTGAATAGGACAATTTACAATAACTGAATAACTGTGACATGTATAAAACACATTATGTAGGGATACAAGTAGGTAAACAGTGACGTAAGTAAAATATAAAAAGTAGAAACAATAAATATAAAGTGTGTTATTTTTATAGACCACAAGTTAAATATTATGAAGTTGGGAACATAAAATATTATTAGATTAAGATAAATATATATTATTAGACAATTTTATGCATACATTTGGAGTCGTAATAGGTGACATTTAAATTTAATTCTAAAATTTTGAATAAACTTTAAAGCTCGAAGCGGCGGCAAGAGATTATTCCAGACCTTGCTGGCAACATGTCTAAAACTTCCTCTGAAAGCAGCAGAGTGGTGAGGTTGAGAAATTAGCAGATAGCTTGAGCCCCTGGTAGTCATAATTAATTGCTTGTCTCCAGCCCACTGCAGTTTATTGTAAAGGTAAGAAGGTGTTTTGAGCCTTATTACTCCGAAGAGAAGCGTGGCAAAATGTAGTTGTCGACGGTAATCCATATTGAGCCATCGCTCGTTATTTATGTGTGGTGAGACATGAGTTCGAGGAGGGATGGTAAGGCAGTATCGGGCACATGCATTCTGAACCTTTTGGATCATTTTTTTTGATCTAGACAGAAGACATGGCCCAGTAACAACATCAGCATAGTTTAGTTTGGAAAGTACGAGAGATTCACAAATAGTTACACGTAAATCTTTAGGCAAATAATTTCTAATTTTATACAACAATTTTAATCTATAGAAACTACTACTAACCGATTTGACTGTGTGCTTCTCGAAACGTAAATTTTCATCCATAATCACTCCTAAATTTCTTACTTCCCTAACTTTCGATTTACTTAACGTTTTGAATGGGTACAAACGACTGAACTTATATTATTCTGCCCCAATATCTATAGCATGATGTAGGAATTTTCGGCGAGTCTCTGTCGGTTTTTATCGTATGTACTCCGTTATAAATCGTTTGTACCGCCTTGATATTTGGTAGGAATAAAGTTGATAGTAGTAAGAACGATATACTTATCGTTTCAAATGGGTACAAACGATTTAACATATATTATTCTGCCCCAATATCTATAGTATGATGTAAGAGTTTTCGGCGAGTTCCTGTCGGTTTTCTATCGTATGTACTCCGTTATAAATCGTTTGTGCCGCCTTGATATTTGGTAAGAATAAAGTAGATAGTAGTAAGAACGATATACTTATCGTTTCAAATGGGTACAAACGATGGAACATATATTATTCTGCTCCAATATCTATAGCATGATGTAAGAGTTTTCGGCGAGTCTCTGTCGGTTTTCTATCGATTTTACCACAATAAAAATCGTTTGTACCAACTTGATATTTAGTATTTATAAGGAAAATAGAAGTAAAAATGATATACTTATCGTTTCAAATGGGTACAAACGATTGAACATATATTATTCTGCCCCAATATCTATAGCATGATGTAAGAGTTTTCGGCGAGTTCCTGTCGGTTTTCTATCGTATATACTCCGTTATAAATCGTTTGTACCGCCTTGATATTTGGTAGGAATAAAGTAGATAGTAGTATGAACGATATAATTATCGTTTCAAATGGGTACAAACGATTGAACATATATTATTCTGCCCCAATATCTATAGTATGATGTAAGAGTTTTCGGCGAGTCTCTGTCGGTTTTTATCGTATGTACTCCCTTATAAATCGTTTGTACCGCCTTGATATTTGGTAGGAATAAAGTAGATAGTAGTATGAACGATATACTTATCGTTTCAAATGGGTACAAACGATTGAACATATATTATTCTGCCCCAATATCTATAGTATGATGTAAGAGTTTTTGGCGAGTCTCTGTCGGTTTTCTATCGATTTTACCACGATAAAAATCATTTGTACCGCCTTGATATTTGGTAGGAATAAAGTAGATAGTAGTAAAAACTATATACTTATCGTTTCAAATGGGTACAAACGATTGAACATATATTATTCTGCCCCAATATCTATAACATGATTGTAAGAGTTTTCGGCGAGTCTCTGTCGGTTTTGTATCGATTTTACCCCGATAAATGACGTTTGTACCGCCTTGATATTTGGTAGGAATAAAGTAGATAGTAGTAAGAACGATATACTTTTGGTTTCAAATGGGTACAAACGACTGAACATGTATAATTCTGCCCCAATATCTATAGCATGATGTAAAAGTTTTCGGCGAGTCTCTGTCGGTTTTCTATCGTTTGCACCCCGATATAAGTCGTTTGTACCGACTTGGTATTTAGTATATATAAGGAAGGTAGTAGTAAAATCTAATTTTTAATCTTTTCAAATTGGTACAACCGATTAAACATGTATAATTCTGCCCCAAAACCTAAAGCATGTTGTGAAGTTTTCGGCGAGTCTCTATCGGTTTTCTATCATTTGAACCCCGATACAAATCGTTTGTATCTCGATATAAATAATTTATTACCCATTTATACCGTTTAGTATACTGTTTGGCCTTCTGTTGTACCCAAAGCTGGATTTTTCATGTTGAAATTTATTTTTTTATTTTTCCAAATAAAGTAAATTAAATAAAAAGTTTTTTGCTGTGGTACAATCCGGTACAAACGATGCCCTTTAAGATGGCATCAATGAAATCACAGTATCTTCAAGTTGGTTGCTGAGCAAATTTTTGTCACCCCGTAATATTTACCCCTATAAGGTACAAACGATTTTCAATACGGTACAATCGGGTACACTCCTAGTACAATCGAATGATGGTTATAAAAATCAATTATCTTTAACTCGGTTGCCTACTTCACATAGGTGTTGCGAACTCCTATGTTTGTTTACTTTTTATTTTGTATGGCCTGGACTTGACTATAGGACAATATAAATAATGTAAAGTACTAAATAGTTATCATGCAGGTACCTATTTACCTATCTAATAAAATATAACAATCAACATAGATATTATATAATATTAAAAAGAGGTAATTAATCAAACAATCAATTGTCAAAACTTTTAAAATGCCATAAAGTTATAATAATTCGTACCTTTTTGATGTAAATTCCATTAAATATACGTAATTATAGCAGTCTTCCGCTAAAAGTTCCATTTTACATATCACGTAGGGCAATACCTAATTAAGTTTCCAGACTTCAGCGCGGTAATTCTGTATTGAATTAGACATTCAAAGGGATTCGTTTAGGCAATTTGGCTTATTACATTACTTTTACGTTACATAGATTGCGAGTTGACCCTTGAGAATAATTAGCCGTATTTTATTTAGGCTTTTTTTCTTTCACTCCAATTCTGTAAATGGTCACATTAAAAATATTTAGTTGCATTAATATACTCAAAAATACTGAGGCATTACTACTTCGTAACTGAAAAAAAAATTATATTTTATCTGTAGTTTAGTAATTAGATACATCTTTAAAGTACAAAAAGTTTATTTTTTTGCTAAATTAGTAAAAACACCTAAATCATTAGTTTACTTACACCATATATAAAAACATTGATTATGGTAATGAACTTAAAAACACATATTTACAAATATGTTTCTGCGGCCTTATATTTCATATACTTTTACCAGAATTTGACCTAAGCGTGACGTCGCAGTTTAGTATGGAGCGTTGTCACGAGACTTGCAAAATTTTTTAGGTAAGCAAATCTCTGTAAATATTAACTTCTAACTGTTTTTTGAGAGATTTTCAAAAAACTAATTGAGGCCACCCGAGACCCCAGAGCCGGCACTTATCTGGCCCAAAGAGTGAGTATCGCAATCCAGCGGGGAAACTCTCTGAGCCTTCTAATTACTCTGCTTGGTGGGGACGACCTGGGAGATTTCTTTTATTTTTTTTTTTGAAGCTTTTTAAGTTTTTCAAGTTTTAATTTTCTTTTTAGTACCTTTATAGTTTTTAATTTTTTAAGTAGTTAGCTATTAGATATTATACTATAATTGTTATTTATTGAGAATTTATATACTGTTTCTTCTGAAAAGTTACTTATATTTATGAGTACTAAGTATTAATTTATGCAATAAAAAAATCAGTCGTCTAGCTTATTTAGCAGTCAGCGTCAGTTCACACTGAGACACGACTCGACGCAGTGCGGCATTTAAAACTTAAAAATTACATGAATAGAAAAGATGCATTATGTTATTATTGGCTTTTCGAAAAGTACATAATGAGCCCGGAAATATTCTCTGCAATAAAATATCTACGATCGACCGTTAACGAGATACAGTCATCACAAAAGTGAGATCGTTGGAGAGCATCAAAAACGCTCTATACAAAAAATGTACCAGGAGTGACGTCACAACGAAAGTGTATAAATAATATATAATAAATAATATAATAAGATAAATACAAAATTGATTTTATTAACTTAAATACTGATTTATGTATATCATTGTAATAACAGATAATGACACAAATAACATAAGGATTTGAACAGTAATTTTCGTTTTGCGATCAAAGCAAATAAAAAATTGTCGTTTTCTTTACTCTTGTAACCTTTTAATTTAGCACTAATTACTGTACTTTTTGCATTTTTCGGTCCATATTTATGTTACCTTTCGGAAAATATATGAATTTTGCTGGTTTAAAACAAAATTATCTTCTCCATTATTATGATTGAATTTCGACTACATCTACAGGGCGACCGCTAGTTGATTTAATTCGCACAGAAAGTTTGGGCGTCAGGC
Organism: Glaucopsyche alexis; assembly: GCA_905404095.1. Classification (NCBI taxonomy): domain Eukaryota; kingdom Metazoa; phylum Arthropoda; class Insecta; order Lepidoptera; family Lycaenidae; genus Glaucopsyche; species Glaucopsyche alexis. Next base: position 4,189,285 of record FR990044.1, on the reverse strand, counting down.
ACTCGAATTAACTAAACGGTTTGCTATTTATTAAATATGTATTGATACAACATATATTACATATTTTACAGATTAAATAATATACCTATTTACTTAACATAAAGCACAAATTCTGTCGTCGAAACACCACCCTCATACCAGAGACCGCATTGTACAGTCAGAGACAATCCGTGAGAAAAGTCAGATATCTGCATAGCTATAAGCGGTGAATCATCTTGCAAGTCCAGGGGAAAGTGCTTAGCATCAAACCCTGGAGGGTCAGGATAGTATGTTATAGTATTTATATGCTCTTGGTCGACACCATTCAAACCAGAGCAGTGCAACCAAAGCTTCTCCTTATCTTTTTGCATCCAGTTTTTGACAGTACTAGGCAGCTCAGCATTCGACGTGTTCAAGGGTTTCGCAGACCACTTTTGCTGTTTATTTATCTTTAATATAACACAGGGCTTATCTCCGTAACCGTAGGGATGTTCCCCGCACGGACCGAGGGTCTCTGTGTCCCTTTTCCGTCTTTTACTTAAGAGACCGTGTATGGAATTTACGTATTTTTCATAGCTCTCCGGTTTCTGAGCGTACCATATTAGAGGCTCGCTGTGGAAAGAGGTTGGAGTCGCCGACAGTCCAATACCACGGTCCAGATACGTGGCCAGACTTGATTTGCTACTGACATCATCACTGGAACTTTGTATCAACAATAACGAACAATATAGGAATATCATAGTGTAAGTAGCCAGGAATATGAAATACATCAGCGAATATCCGATGATCATGAACCAACTTTTGCATGTTCTGCCACAGAATAGCTTTCCTTCTTTGTTGTAGAAGTATCTGAGCAATCTTATTCGCCAAGGTTCCTGTTTGGACTTAAACCTCAGTCCGCTCGCTCTGGATGTAGCTCGTAAGCTCTCTCTTCTCTTCCACATATTGGGGGCTCAGACCAAATTTAAACCACTTTTTTATTTGGTCTGAGACCGTGGCCTCAGCACATTGATTTGTGATGACATTTCATAGAGAATTTTGACTTGTGTCATGACATAGATAATATCCCGTTGGCTACGAAATCTATGCAACGAATGCGCGATGACTAGGAAAATGTAGGTAGAACTTTAATGGAGTTTTTAAAATAGTTTTCTGGTTTGTTTAGAGTACAAACTATTGAACAAGCGCTATCACAACCTTGAAAGTATTTTCTAGACATGGAAGGAATACTAAAGTCAATTATAGATTTTTGTACTTTGGTTGCGATTTTGGTGGTTTTTGGGGTTGCGTACCCAAAGGGTAAAATTAATTGTGAGGAAAGTTGAAATTAGCTGTCTAAATAATTTTAATAATATAAATTTCAATTAATTCAAATTAGCTGTATGAGGTTAGTGACCTTTTCAGCGCTGTAAACTCATTTAATATACATTTTCACTGTGTAAACTTCTTTACATAGGTATTAATCATTTCCCCAAAGTTTCTGCACATAATTTTGCAAAACGTTATATTATAGTTAAATGTTCATAAGAACCCTTATACTGAACTTACAAAGATATAAATACCATCAATTTGTACTTCAAGTTCAATACACATACAGCTGGTAAATACGACGCAATATCTATACAGTACTGCAAGTAGGTCATGTTGTCCCAGCTAGCGGGCGCGGGCAGATACATAGGCTATATATTATAGGCTATTATTACGTTGAGCGATTATCCTGTGATAAATATGCCAGATTTAATCCAAAATACTGGATATTTTGGTGATGATTAGGAGCACCGCAATCCTTTTACTACTTAATTATGACAAATTTTCATTAAAAAAATCGGTTTCCTTCGTGGCTTTCATTATATTTAACCTTAAATTAAAATTCATATTTGAGTGGTCAGTTAAAAATACGGGTATCTAAAGAAATGTAATATTGAACAAGTTGCCGCTGGACCAGACATAAGATGAAAATCGTAACGTACGTTAACCACGTTTGCAGACCTTGCGGTCACTTCCTTTGTGTTATGATATTTTGAGGTATCCTAGTACAGGAACAATTTTTTAAAACTGGTCGAGAACGAACTTTGTCGAATATTATACGATGATATGATATCATATAAACGACAAAACTGTAAAACATGTAATCATGTTTTTCTTTAAACATTTTAGAAATAAGATCTTATATTTATACCGTAACAGTATTAAAAAGTACAGTTGAATAAATCTCAATACAATATAATGGCTATTCAAACAGCCTTTAAGAGCTCCTTGGAGTTGAATAAATTAAAGGAATTTATTGGAAAGCGCTGAAGTTTATTAAGCGCTATAAATGTTTACAAGGGATATTAGTCCGCTTACTGTACATTACCAGCGAAATTAGTTTTTGTATTCTAGATTTTCAAATCACTTTATTTATTTAGGCACCTACTTAAAATGTTAACTTATTATTATTTAACCAAGGCTGTAAATGAAATAATATTTAATTAGTCTCAACCTTACAATCATTAAGAAAACATTAGATGCTAGCCTAATTTTATTCCCTCATGCTGCAAGAGCCAAAAATATTTTTTAACTAAATGAAGTTAAGTGACGATAGTAATGAAAATGATGATAATGTTTATAGTGGTGATAGTAATTATAATGATTATACTTAGTGTTGACTAGCTGATTCCTATAATTTCTTTTGAAAACGCAACCCTATTTTTAAATGGAACCCTAAGAAAAAAGTGTCCTATGTTATTCCTTATAAAATTAGCTATATGTCATAGAAAGTCCCATGAAAATCGGTCTAGCCGTTTTAGAGATTAGCCGGAACAAACAGACAGACGGACAGACAAAAAAATTAAAAAAATATATTTTATTGGAAGCACCATAAATTAGGGACATACTTTCATTTGCGTTGAGTTTAAAGCTGTTACATTTAAAATTACACACAGATACTTCCATTTTATTTGTTTGTATAGGATAATGATGATGAACATAATGTTTGTATGTACTCACGTACTCACCCACGAATGTACACAGTTGCCGGGGTAAGTAACGCTTCCATCACTTAACATGTTTAGTGCATTACACGTAGCACGCAAATGTACAACAGGGTTCCTCATGAGGCCCTTCCAAGCTCAGAGCATAAATCATGACAAAATTTTTCGTGGAACCATCCATGCATGCTAATATTATAAATGGGAAAGTGTGTATGTTTGTCCGTCTATCACGCCAAAACTACTGAACCGATTTAAATGAAATTTGGTACACAGATAGTCTAGAGCCTGAGAAAGGACATAGGCTACTTTTTATCGCGGGGAAATGTACGGTTCCCGTGGGATACTTTATTTACAGTTTCACGTAAAAACTACTATACCGATTATCATGAAATTTGGCACAAATATAAAGTAGACCACGGGAAAGGACACAGGCTACTTTTTATCCCGGGACATATATGGTTTCCCCGGTCATGGTGTATTTACGCAGTCGGAGCCGCGGGCAGCAGCTAATAAGTTTCTAAAAGAACATCTCAGCCTTTGCCTATATATTATAATATAATGGACGACAATTTATAAGGCAATATGGGTTGACATAACTTTTTTTTATTACTGTTTGTGTGCTAAATAACGATTTCAAATAATTATGATCTGCAATTTTAAATGTAATCGACATTCAAAAAATTGTTAGACTCGGGTAGATAAATAGGAAATTATGTAAGAAGATTTAATTATAATAATAATAATAATATAATATCTATGGACGCTTCACACCACGTCAATCTGGCCCCGTGTATCCGAAGAACTTGTGTTACAGGTACCAGACAACGGGAAGTATATTTAATACTTTTATACTATACATATTGTTGCGTTTTGCCCTAGCTGGAGCTAAAAGAAACAAAACGTCGACAAAATATATATATTATCTCAAATTAAAAAAATGGGGGTGGGTTGAATGGCCGATCTGGTTTGCTCACTACTCTCCTGATTATAGTGGGGACTCCGAAGGTAGCGGTCGTAATCAGGAACACGGGGCGATGGCGGTTGGGCGACGTCGGCCTAGGTCAGCCGGGGTTGTATCAGGGAACCAACTCCGTCGCGTCCAGGTACAGCGTGGCGATGGCGGTTGGGTCGGCGTATCTCACGTCAGGCGAAGATAAACGGCTCAGTAATTCCGAGCCAACGCTTACTCCAAAAGTCGGACCCTGGAATGTTTAACGCCCACTTTTAAAATTCGTTCCTCAGGCCTCCGCCGATAATAACCCTCTGCACGACGCGCCCCGGGGGAAAAAAAAATATCAAGAAGCGTAGGTAGCCGGTGCAGAGGTGATACTACCAGAACGGAGTTACAAAAATAATAATAGGATCTATACTAAAAAATAAAAAAAAGAAAGTACGGAACCCAAAATAAAATAAGAAAATAAAATAAATACAAAGCATAAAAATAGTCGTACAATGACGATTGGCAAGAAAGAAACAGTTTACATTTAAGCAATTTTCCGTTACACAGTTAAATCATAAAATGGCGGCGAATGATTAACTGCCTACAAAGAAAAATAAAACATTATTATTACGTCGTTCAACACTTACCCTATCGGGGTACAGGCGACACTTGGTAACTTTTGTCTAGATATTAAAATATTAATTTTAAAAGGCTGCGAGTATCTCGGTGCCTACGAAAACAGACTTTATGCAACGTGATTTATAATAATGTATCAGTAAAATCAATGGTGACTGCCCACGGCTGAAGAGCGCGGCCGACTGATGGCTGGGCCCAGGCGCATCCAACACTAGGTACCTATAATCTGAACATCGCCGCGCGACCGGTTCTACAGCATGTACAGTGAGCAATAAAAGTGCTACATATTAATAATTTATTAATTAGTAAAGTACATGTACGTGCAACGTTACATTACCCCCCGGCTCACAAAAAGGATTTTATTTTCTTATAAATAAAATCCGCACTAAGATATTGATATTTAGAAAGTTATAATTATTTATTTAGGCCAATTAATTTTAAATCCTTTATATGCCAAGTACCGAGATTCTTACCCGACATATCTTCTCAAATATAAACCAAGGGAGATTTTTTCTCTTTGACTTTGCACCTAATGAATTTTGGTGCCAGCTTCTTGGAAAAATACTTATCCTTGTCACTTAAAACATACGCACGCTTTAACACTACGTCGCCAACTTTAAATTCAATTGGTTTACGACGTAAGTTATATTGCGAACTATTTTTTGCATGAGCATGCCAAAGTTTTGCTTGAACGTTGTTAAAAATATCCGAAAGACAACCCAAATTCTCCGCATAACAATCGCGAGGAAGGAAAACTAATTCTTTGCCTATATCACTTTCTACATAGTGAGTGCCGCAAACCACTAACTCTCTGCCGTACACTAAAAATGAAGGAGTGTAGCCCGTTGCCTCATTAACGGCGTTGTTAATTGCGAATTGCACCTTGGGAATATAAGTGTCCCATGAACGGTGATCATCCTCCACGAATGTTGATAGGCAAGTAATAATTGTACGATTATAACGCTCGACAGTGTTGACTTGAAGTGTGTATTTCGGGGTATAAAAAACGTTAGGAACGCTGTATTTCTTAAAAAACTCCTTAGTAACGGCACTTATAAATTGAGTCCCATTGTCCATAAATATTGTTTGTGGTATTCCGTGTATGAGAAAAACAGAGTCTTCTAGGAATTTACAAACGGCTGCAGCAGTTGCAGAACGCAAAGAGGTAATTAAACAAAACTTGGAAAAGCAACATGTTACTACTAAAATGTAGCTGTTCTGTTTCCTAGTTACGGGAAGAGGGCCCATTAGGTCCACAGAGATAGCTTGGAACGGACGGCAGCATTGTTTTGGTCGACCCATTTCTCCTAAAGTTTGATGATTCTGAGCTTTATATGTAAGGCATTTAGTACACGAACCGACGAACTTAACAACGTCCTGGTGCATTCCTGGCCAGTAATAACGTAGCGCAAGGCGACGATACGTTTTAAAAATACCAAGATGGCCAGCCGTGGGCTCGGCGTGATTTTCTAAAATAACCTGCTCTCGTAATTCTTTCGGTACTACCTCCTTCCATGCAAATTCTGAAGTTAAGTCAGTCGAGTTAAGTTTGTCCTTTGTCAGCCTGAAAAGGGAATTATTTTTAATGTAAAAATTAGGAAAATTTTGTGGTTTAGTAAGACAAGAATTATAAATATTTTTGTACCATGAGTCCGTTGTTGTTGAAAAGGTTCCTGCGGTACTAATCGTGTTGACGGGAACAGCCCTACTTAGTGCATCTGGTACGACGTTATCAACACCGCGACGATGTTTCAGCTCAAAGTTAAATGCAGACAACCTAACGCCCCAGCGAGCTAAACGACCGGTTGGATTATCTAGGGATAGGAACCATTTTAAGGCGCTATGGTCGGTAAAGACCGTGAAAGGCTTACCATTTTGTAAGTAACATCTCCAGTGTTCTAAGGCTATAAGTACGGCAAGTGTTTCTCGCTCCGTGATACTATAGTTCTTTTCCGCCGCTGACAGTGACTTGCTCATGTAAGCAATTGGGTGCTCCTTGCCATCGATGGTTTGGGTAAGCATAGCGCCCACTCCATAATTGCTGGCATCAGTGTGCACCTCAAATGGCTTGTCATAGTCAGGACAGGTAAGGACTGGAGCAGAAACTAAACATTCTTTTAACTTTTGAAAAGCTAAATCTGCTTCTGGAGACCATATAAACGGAGGACCTCCTTTTTTGCAAGAGGTCAATTTATTAAGCGGAGCAGCGATAGTGCTAAAGTTAGGTACAAAACGACGGTACCATGTAGCTGTCCCAAGAAAACGCTTAATGTCCTTACGACAATTAGGTGTCGGGTAATTGAGGATAGCTTGAACCTTCTCGGGATCAGTACGTAATCCATCACTATCAACGACGTAGCCCAGATATTTAAGTGAGCTCCGGAAAAACTTGCACTTTTCTAGGTTGACAGTGAGATTGGCCTGTTTTAATTTGTTAAGAACTCTCAACAAAATGGATACATGAGAGTTAAAATCGTTTGATACGACCACAATATCGTCAAGGTACGCGAAAACCTTAAGGTCAAACTCACTAAAGAGCCTATCAACCAGCCTCTGCTGAGTTGCAGGTGCGTTTGTTAGCCCGAACGCAGTACGCTTAAACCGAAATGTACCACGATTTGGCACGTAGAAAGCAGTTTTATCCCGGTCTTCCGGAGCTATAGGAATCTGCCAAAACGCTTTGGACAAATCAATACTACTTAAGTAACGGGCGTCTCGAAGATTGTCCAGAATCTCGGATACGTACGGTAAGCTGTAGGCGTCACGTTTAGTAACCGAATTAAGTTTACGACTGTCGAGGCAAAAACGAGGCTCGCCATTTTTCTTGTTTACAATTAAAACAGGGGAAGACCAAGCGCTCTCACAAGACTCGATAACATCGAGGCTTAGCATTTCATCCACCTGCTCAGCAAGGATACGCTGTTTTTCTGGCGACATTCGGTAGTAGCGTTGTCTAATAGGTTGAGCATCGCCAGTATCGATACGGTGAACGATTGCATTGGTCTTACCCAAACCTTTGTATTCGGAAGAGATTTCTTTGTACTGAGAAATAACGTTATCCGCAACTAATTTTTCTGAATTAGACAAATGATCGTACGCCTGAATAAGGGGGGCACGATCAGTTTGGAGACTAGCGGTAGAAACGGGTGTATTAAAAAATATAATGCTGGAAAGACGATTCGGAAAAATGTTAAATCGTTTCCAAAAATCAATTCCTAAAATAAAATCTATATTAATATCTGGAACAACATAAGCTTTTATTATATGCAATGTCTTTTCGAAGGTGACAGGTAAGTTCAAGTAGCCAACACTAGACATGGTAAGGCCACCTGCCGCTGAAACAGCTATGCTATTATCTTTATGAATTTTAAAACCTTGTTGTTCAAAAACGCGATGAAAATTATTACCTAAGATTGTTACAGCTGCTCCAGAATCCAACAGAGCATGATATTTTATATTATTTATATATATAACAGCATAAGGCCTAGGGTCATTAATAGCTTGACTCCGCAGAATTGTGTTTACTTTATAAGCGGAAAAATATAAACCTAATGTATGTAACCATTTGGTCCAATCTTCGCTATCAAAATTTTTGGATTTTCTAATAGCGATACAATTCTGCGAGGCGACTAGTTTTTTGGAAGCGCGGGCTTATTTTTATTGCACGTCGGGCATTCAGGTGTTTTAACGCCTTCGTGGCCACAGACGAAACAAAGAATTTTATCTTTGCTGGCCTTACATTGCCTAAGATTATGAGTGTTGTTACGACAACGCGGGCAATATAGGACCTTAGGGGTAAACGACATTGCATGTACATAATTACTGTTAGAACCACTTTTAAAATCATTATAATTTTTAGTAAAATTTGTGTTATTCTGCGGTCTTGATGAAGAATGACCGGTGTAAGCAAATTCAGGTGCCATAGTTTGCGAATTGACTCGAGGAGGTTCACGAAAACCAGCAAGACGTGCTTGTATATTTTCATAATTACGGCATAACGATCTTAAGGTGTCCACACTATCGATATTAGCGGCAGATGCTAAGGTGCTCGCATAGCATGGTCTAATATTATGTAGAAGTATTTCTAATTTATCTTCGTTAGAAAGGGGCTTTGATAGACGAGAGAAAAGACCAGACATTATGGACAGATATATTACTATGTTTTCCGTTTCGCCTTGAGTTCTAGAACGTATTTCCGAAAGAAGTCTGTAATCGTAGTCCGCTTGATCAAAGTCATTTTTTAATAAAACAATGAGTTCATTCCAATCTGAAACCCGGTCCTGAACTCCGCGATACCAATGCAAAGCATCGCCTGAGAATATTTCTGCGGCATATGACAGTAATTTCGTAGACGAGATATTTCTAGCTGTACTAAACTCTGTGACGCGCTGTATAAAAGAGCGGACACAAGATTTTCCGTCAAATTTAATTCGGGAAAGTTCACCAGTTACTCCACGTTCGCATGTCACATTGATATTTAAAGTATTACCCGCTGATTGATTTGAAGGGCTAGAAGAGGCCGAACTCAATAAAGAATCAACAGCAGAGTCTTTAAGTGTGATTGTTCTTTTAAATAATTCTTGGAATTCTGCGACCGCGGCATTATAAGAATCCTTGAACTGGTCATCACACACAATCCGATTTAGTCGGTGATAAAGATGATGAAGGTAGTTTTGAGCCCGAAGAATCGCATTCTTGTCCGGCTTCGAAGAAAGAAGGACTCTTACTTTAGTGAGAACGTCATTAGCTCCTTTTAAGTCCTGATTAACTAAGAACGGGCTGTCAAGGATGTCTTCAGAAGGAAAAAGAGGTCCTAGTTTAGATATTTGTTTCCGTAAATCCTCTACAGTGTTACCAGGCTGTTCACCTCTAATGGCTACCTCGTATTCTAACTCTGATTTTTGCAGTGACAAAAATTTTATGTGATACTCCATAATTAAAGATGAGAAAAAACAACAATAAGATAAAAAAAATAATAAAAAAAGTTAAATAAATGTTTAGATTTCTCGCAGTACGAAGGAGAGAGAAAATGTGTTATAATGTATGACCGCTTGGGAACTTGAAGCGAAAACGCTGCCGCGCTCTTAGGTATGCACCGCAATAAGTAAGCGTTGAACAACGTTTGACTAAACTACTCCGTTCTGTTACAAATCAAGCTAAGTAACGTTATGGTTGGTAAATCAAAAAAAAAATGCAAAATAAAACTAATAAAAAAAACTGAAAAGAAAAAAAAAATAACAATCACCAAACTAAAAGAAAGGAGAAAAGAAGAAAAAAAAAAGCGTTATTGTAACCAATGTGTACACGTATCACGTATGTTCTTAATTACACAATAGTATTTTTCACAATTTTTACAAAATTAATTCAGATATAACACTTGTTGTACTTGACTGTACTAAGAGAACGACACAATAGTTCAACAGAATAAATTTTTTATCATTATAAAGTTTGAGTAAACTATTAAAAATTCTCTGGAAACAATTTTTTAAGAAACAAATTGGAGGGTACAGTGGTTATATTACCATACCGAGTGTACACTTTGGCTACGAGCAACCAAAAAAAAAATAACGTTTCACAAAAATAAAAATGAAAAATTAGCACATGCACACAACTACTATAAAGCAAAACCAGATCTTGTTTCAACAGAACTAACCACGTTTAGGGCGCCAGTGTTGCGTTTTGCCCTAGCCGGAGCTAAAAGAAACAAAACGTCGACAAAATATATATATTATCTCAAATTAAAAAAATGGGGGTGGGTTGAATGGCCGATCTGGTTTGCTCACTACTCTCCTGATTATAGTGGGGACTCCGAAGGTAGCGGTCGTAATCAGGAACACGGGGCGATGGCGGTTGGGCGACGTCGGCCTAGGTCAGCCGGGGTTGTATCAGGGAACCAACTCCGTCGCGTCCAGGTACAGCGTGGCGATGGCGGTTGGGTCGGCGTATCTCACGTCAGGCGAAGATAAACGGCTCAGTAATTCCGAGCCAACGCTTACTCCAAAAGTCGGACCCTGGAATGTTTAACGCCCACTTTTAAAATTCGTTCCTCAGGCCTCCGCCGATAATAACCCTCTGCACGACGCGCCCCGGGGGAAAAAAAAATATCAAGAAGCGTAGGTAGCCGGTGCAGAGGTGATACTACCAGAACGGAGTTACAAAAATAATAATAGGATCTATACTAAAAAATAAAAAAAAGAAAGTACGGAACCCAAAATAAAATAAGAAAATAAAATAAATACAAAGCATAAAAATAGTCGTACAATGACGATTGGCAAGAAAGAAACAGTTTACATTTAAGCAATTTTCCGTTACACAGTTAAATCATAAAATGGCGGCGAATGATTAACTGCCTACAAAGAAAAATAAAACATTATTATTACGTCGTTCAACACTTACCCTATCGGGGTACAGGCGACACTTGGTAACTTTTGTCTAGATATTAAAATATTAATTTTAAAAGGCTGCGAGTATCTCGGTGCCTACGAAAACAGACTTTATGCAACGTGATTTATAATAATGTATCAGTAAAATCAATGGTGACTGCCCACGGCTGAAGAGCGCGGCCGACTGATGGCTGGGCCCAGGCGCATCCAACACTAGGTACCTATAATCTGAACATCGCCGCGCGACCGGTTCTACAGCATGTACAGTGAGCAATAAAAGTGCTACATATTAATAATTTATTAATTAGTAAAGTACATGTACGTGCAACGTTACAATATATTTAAGATTTTTATTATATTATACACATATTTAATACACATCCATGACCCAGGAACACAGAAAAACTTTTTGTTCCGTCGGCAGGATTCGAACCTGCGACCTCCGGCTTCAGCACCAAAGCGCTGAACCACTGAGCCACAGAGGTCGTCAATTCAGTTTTGAACTTCGTTTCAATAACCCAAAATAAATTAAACTCTGAATGAATTATCAGGCTTTTCCATTAAATGTTATGCATGAAACTTTTTCATAAATTGCATGTTTAAAAGTAATTAGTACGAAATAGCTGCATGAAAATTCTGAAGCTATTTACTACTTACATGAGCTGAGGTTGCAGACTCATATTAAAATATTAAAAAAAATGGTTTTATCATTATGTCTATAGTTAAAAGATTGAGAGATAAGTTACAATATTTCGGAGATATAAGTAACCTACACGGAGTGGGACATGTGTTGTCTACATCCCATATACCCGCCAGCAAAAGGTAATTCGCTATTTAATACTATGCCTCCGTGGTCAAGTGGTTCGAGCATTGGCTCTCGACTCGGAGGTCGTGGGTTCGATTCCCACATGGGAACAACAAAAAAAAATGTTGTTTCCCAGTTTGGTTAGGACAATGCAGGCTGATCACCTGATTGTCTGACAAGAAAGATGATCCATGCGTCGGATGGGCATGTAAAAAGTCGGTCCTGCGCCTGATCTCTCGCCAGTCGTGTCGGTCATCCGTCCCACTGGGTTACGAGAGTAAAAGGAAGAGAGAGTGCTGTTGTGTACTGCGCACACACTTGGGCACTATAAAATCACTCCTGCGTAACTGGTCTGGTTTCAATGAAACCGGCCACCGTCACCGAGATCGGTGTGGGGAGTTATATATAAGGGTATCCATGGTCATACGAGGCGAACAATTTTTACCCATTTTTAACCTATCCTGGTGACCATCCCTAGTATATGCAGAGACCTCGGATCTCTCCTCCCTTCTCTTCAACGCATAGTACTAATGGCCGTCGCGCGAGATTTTCCTGGAAGATGTCGACTACGTGACAAAAACCTAAACCCGGAGGGGGTTTAGATTTTTGTCACGTAGTACGCCCCGGTGACCAAGAATACTTTGAAAGCCCCCCTAAACATGGCACGTAGTGTTGGTATTTTCCTTAATATATGTTCTCTTAATCTATGAAATTAAAGAGCATAGTAACAGATATTTTAAACGGATTGTTTTTAAAATATCATTCAGGAAAATTACATTGTACTAATTTTAATTAATAGAGCTCATTTAAAACTAGTACAATGTAAACTTTTAATCTCTCAATGATGCATCTATTCATATCTCTACTAATTCTCAACTATATGACTCTATTTGTGGCTTCCACAGTTGGTTAAAAATAGCTAGCTAATATTAGCTATCAGTTTTTCCTGATCGCCGAAGAAATTCAAATTCAAATTATTTATTTCAGATTAAAAATCCATAGTATGTTAGTAACAGTTGTCTTAAAAATTAATGTTAGTAAACAATTTAATGATTAATTTCAATATAGGTACAAGAAGATAAAATCACAAGTAGGGAAAACGAGCTGCCGGGGCATGGAGCTGCATCCAATGCCTCAACAGCTGGGAGTCCCATCGACTACTTAACACCTTCAGGAGTCTGTTCGGGCTATTCCTTACGCGAGACCACAGCGAGGCGCATCGCTTCCTTAAGATTGCGTAGAAACAATCTGTATTGGCCTCCGCAAACATGGTAGAAGCACTGCAAAAACGCGACAGTCCAAACAGCATCCTGAATATGTTATTGTATTGCCCTCGTAGCGCGCTGTGTGCCCTGGTCCACAGGCCGCACGTGTAAAATGATTGACAATATGCTTTAAAGAGTGTCAATTTGGCCTCCTTACTACATCGTGCGAACCTTCGAGCCAGCATGTTGCCACGCACACACAGAGCCCTACGCTCCCTCTCTATATCCTCCGTATCTGATAGAGAGCAGGTGACCCAGTGGCCCAGATATTTAAATCGGTCTACCCTCCTCAGTGGGACACCTCCAAGGGTCACAGGAGGTACACTTCTGTGACTCCTGTCAACGAAGAAAGCAATCAACAGACTTACTTTAAATTAAATAAGTATCACACTATTTGTAGATGTTTTTCGCCACAAGAGTTTCCCAATCTAATAAATTCTTAGATGTTTCTGGGCAGCGATCCTCCTGGCGTGCTGCATGGGAGCCGGGACGATCCTCAAATCCGCCCTGGATCTGTTCACCACTGACGCAGCGTCATACTCAGTGCTCACCGACTACCTGGCGTGGGACACCCCATTCCCGGCTGTTACGGTGTGTGAGCAGTCCGACACTGGTAGAGCCAGGGCTTACTTGAATCAGTAAGTTTGATACTAGCATCATGACCTATAATATGTGTTTTGCTTCATAGGCTAGATGACTGAATTTATTTTATTGCATATTTATAATATGAAGTCCTCTTTTAAATATAATTAATAATAATTAATAAATGAAGTACTCTTAAATACGTATAAGTTATCAGAGGAAACAGTATTTAAAAAATCAATGTTTTCAAAGGTACAGCACCCTACAGCGATTTATTTACAAAAAACGCAACACTCGTGAAAACGCTGGAGTGTAGGTACTGTACAAAGTCATGACATCATAGTTAGGTAGGACTTTACTACAAAGTCCTACCTAACTATAATGTCACGATTAAGTAAAAGTGTAATATGAAATATAAGGCTGTAGAACGCAGAAACATTATTTGTAAATACCTCCGAAATATGTGCGTTTAAGTTCATACCTACAGCCTACTATAATGAATGTTTGTGTATATTATGATGTAAGTAAACTAACGACGTTGGTTTTTTTTACAAAGTTTTTAGATGTATCGCACTAAACTCCACATAAAATAATATATATGTTTAAACTTTTCAAGTAGTAATAGGTACCTCAATATTTTCGAGTACATATAAATTAAACTTAATAAAAACATGTAGTAGTCTCTCCAATTCTTCTAGAACAAATCAGCCATCCACCCTACTACCGTTCTACAAAGAGGTCGGGTTCTGGAACGTCAACTACTGCCGAGTTTGCAGGACGTGTAAAACGAACGAGACCTGTGTGGAAGGCTTCGTCGAAGGCATTAGAATGATCAGGCTCAAGTGTACAGAACTGCTGTCTGATTGCTGGTTCGGCGGAGTTCACTTCAAGTGCTGTGATAGGTACGTATGGACTATGGGTCTTGTTTTTCTGTCTACATATTTATTTTTCTACGGAGTTTTATAAATGTACGTCTTAAGCCCTCGTACCCACGAGAGTTTTTAGTGGTCGCAAAAATTACAAAAATTACACTGTAAATAGAATTCTGTGCTAATACAATAAAGCTGAAATATACATAGTTTTTTTTTTGTTGTCTTATCGAAACTAATATTCGTAATAAACTAGTAAATATTGCCCTTGCACTTATATATCTACGATCAACCGTTGACAAAAGTAAGATCGTTGGAGAACATTTTTTGTGCATTTCTACTTTGAAAGTCGGTTTTGTGTATATTAAGGTCGTTGCTTATTTTGTACTTTTATGGTATTTTGTGCATGGTTGTACTTACATAGTACAACCATGCACAAAATACCGTATAATAAAAACGTCTTGGGCGATTTGAACCGCGGTACGAATACTTACGGTGTGAAACGACTAACGACCCCATTAAAAATACTATCTATACAAAAAATTACAAATAATGTCACTGGTCACAACCGCCGTGGAAAATGTTATGAAATTAATACAAAATTGACTTAAATAGCTTAACTGCTGTGTTTATATTAAGAATTATCTTAAGTCACAAATAACATTACCGTTCAAATAATGGTAATTTTCGTTTTTCAATCGTATAAAAAAATCGTAATGTTTCTTGCCTTTTTAGTCTTAAAACTTTTAAATTTAGTAGTTGATTACTGTGCTTTTTGTATTTTTTGATCCATATTTATGTTTCCTTTCGGAAAATATACGACTTTTGCTGATTTAAAACAAATGCATATTCCCAATTCTTCATTAGTTTAGTGTGCTATACTCTAAGGTTTGTTATATCCAAACACTTATTACAATACGTAATCACCTGCTCGAATCTCACCGTCGTACTTATGGTGCTTTATTTCATTGCCTGTTATTAATGTGCCTCGATTTAGGCTAAGTGCGCCTCGCACATTAACTTCAGATATAGGTTAAGGGTCATTATACACAATAACCCAATATCTACACTAATATTATAAGAGTAAAGATTTGATTTTTTATATTTGTGTTTGCTCATTTGCGTTTGCTTGTTGTGATATTCAATATGCTCCGAAACTACTGGACCGATTTTGATGAAACTTTATAACAGATATATATTAGACCACGGGGAAGGCAACATTTACAGCTCCCGTGTGATTCCTTTTAGGTGCATGAAGTTGCGGGCAATGTCTAATATTTAATTTATATCTATACAGATAAATAAAATTTGAAGTGTCTGTTTGTAACTTCAAATTAACAGCTTTTCACATAATGAATCTGAAAGTATATTCGGTACTTACAATTTTAAACTTTTTTAAATTTTGTCTGTCCGTCTGTCTGTCTGTCTGTCTGTCTGTTGGTCTGTCTATCTGTTTGTTCCGGCTAATCTCTGAAACGGCTCGACCGATTTTCACGGGACTTTCACTAGCAGATAGCTGATGTTATAAGGTCTAACATAGGCTATTTTTATTTTGGGGTTTCGTTTAAAAAAATAGGGTTCCGTTTCCGTTAGTTTTGCGCAGACGAAGTTGCGGGTATCAGCTAGTATTATATAATAACTGTTAATAAAATGAGAACTAAAATGCACTCAATTCTAATTATAACATCTATAATTACTACATTAAAAATATTATTTTAGTACCTATTTAACCTAGTATTAACCTAGCGAATGTTCCTCGAACTTTCCTTAGATAGTTTCCTTAGAACTTTCACTAGATTTAGTTCTATCCAAAATCAGTTACTCAAATAATATTATAACGCTTAAAAATACCGAATAGTTCTTAACTTATAAACAAAAAACTTACATAATATATAATTACATAATATAAAACAAATTAATAATAATAAGTTTATTATCGGTATATTTTCAGTGTTTATTGTATGTAAGTGGCCCATGGAGAGCCGGTTTGCTACGTTGAATCTAAGAGGAGGAATGTATGGTAAGAATGAAAGTGGATGAAGCGAAACAAGTATGTAAGGATCGTAGCAAGTGGAAAGAAGTGGTCTCTGCCTACCCCTACGGGAAAGGGGCGGTCTCTGCCTACCCCTACGGGTAAGAGGCGTGATAATATTATATGTATGTTATTGTATAGGTACTTCTAGTATGAAAACCGTATAATCCGGTTTCATTTTATTAACAATAAGTGCCGATATAGCGATGCTTGTTTTCTAACATAATATTATTCCTCAAAAGTTATTTTCCTTACTTGTGATGTGACCGGTTGCTAAAGGGCGTCGATTTCCCCAAATTAGGTCAAGTTAATTCTAACCAAAAATTGGTTATATAATAATGTTTATAGCATAGTGTGACTTAAACCCGCACTTTACGCACGCTTTTCCGTGACCTAAGTTGCCTATTTCTGCACGGTGTGTAAATGAATTGACCAACTTCACTCATGTAGAAAAAATAAAAGGAAACACATTTAAATGTCATTTACATTCAATTGTCATTACATTGTCATACTTAGGTCAGGAAAAGCGTGCGTAAAGTGCGGGTTTAGGTCACACTGTGCTATAAATTCTATTTTGTTGTGATGATATTTGATTTTTTTGTTTTGAAATATAGTTTCAAAATAGTAATCTGAACCGGAATTGTTTCTTTTTGAGTTTGACTTGTAGTCTGTATTGCAATTATTTGTGATTGCAATTTGCAATACATTAATTTTACTTTCAAAACGCATCCCTCATGGGGGCCGGAGGCCCCCCGAACCCCCTCTCTTGCCCGCGTCCGGGGCGGGTTTATGTCACACTTGCTATAAAATAGTATACGATACTTGTGGCCTACTACTGCAGTAATAGGCAACTTAGGTCACGCGTATCGTAATGTACTATTGTCGTCATATTAATAGAGGTATTTCTTATCAAACAAACAGAATACATAATGTAAATATTAGGGATATAATTCGTAGCGCTACGATGTGTCGTAGTGGTGCTACGATGCGTCGTAGTGGTGCTACGATTCTTTTTAAGGGTCACGAAACGTAACGCGGCTTTATATTGCATTTTTAAGAATAATATTCAAAATTTAACTTTATTAATTAAACAAAACGTTAAATTCATTATACAAATACACGTTTCATTATAAAAGTTCGATTGTAAGTGGCAGCTCACTGCACAGCGCATGTACAGCGAATGATGTTATAATAAATATGAAACTTATCTTTTTGTGTAGTGAATAAAGTTCCATTTTGAATAGCTATCTTAAAAATTCAGCGAAGCGTACTGTCGCGTATCGTCGCGGTGTGACCTGCTCTAAAACGCTGTTGTAACAACAATGTTTTATATCTGACAGGCGAATCACGAAAAAGTTTTATATTTGAGGTTGTTGGCTATTTAATCATTACTCCCTTACTTTCCTATTACTAAGGCACATATTTGAGGGATATGGTGGTGGTGAGGGTGGATGGATGGATGGATGGATGTTTGTTACTCTTTCACGCAAAAACTACTGAACAAATTTCTATTAAATTTGTTTAGGCTCTGAATAGACTACCATTTTAACACGAAAAATTGCAGCATTCTCCTTGTATACCCGATACTATATTTACGCGGGCTAGTTATGCTATATATAGTCTACGATGCCACTGTTTCATTGGTAGCTTGTAGTAACAAAAAGTTTTTTTTTTTTTTTCAGGTTCCATAAAATAGATACGGAGTACGGCACATGTTTCGTGTTCAACTCCGCACTCATAAACACAACACTTCACACCGTGAACCGGCGCGTCGGGTTGCCAAGTCTCGTGTTCTCCGCTAAGGAACTTGTGGGGGTGAGTTATATCATGTGACTTGAGCGAATGTTCGCGCCAAGACTAAACTACCCGCAATAAACTGTAAAACTAAGAATAAACTAAGTTTTAACTAATAATAAAACAAGTTAACTCTGTTAGGTTGAGTAAATTGTTTCGTTTCGATAACACAATTGTAATCTAAACAAATATCTGTAGTTTGTTTCATTCTGTACGTGTGAAAGTTTGTGAGGATGGATGGATTTTTATGGCTCTTTCACGCAAAAACTACGATACGGTATTTCATAAAATTTGATGTGGTAGTAGTTTAGGCTGTGGAAAACAATATTCGCTACATTTTATCCCGATAAAGTAGATTGTTCTCTCTAAAATCTAGTACAATCTATAGTAGATACTATTACTCGTATATGTAGATAGTTAGTGTCTACCACAGACATTTACTGGACCATGCAAGTGTATGTACTTCGCGTGTAAGAGAGGAGTAAAATATACTTCCTTCAGCGCCATTTCCTCTTGAATTTTCGAAGAAACGAAAACTAAAAAACGTGACGTAGCAGTGCGCAGCGACGACCTTTAAATCGTTTAATCAGGGACGAGGAGTTATCATCACTAAATCGCTCTTGTGACGTCACAGTAGGTAGAAAAATAATGGCAAGCTTGGTTCAACACAAACGACGAGACTTGCGTTATCTAGTTAATAGAAGTTTGTGGTGTCTACCAAATGCATTAAATTATATTTTAAATTTTTTAATTAATAATTTAAAAAAAATAGGTTTTAGTAAAATTATTATAACTTGATATATTTTCTTTTATTATGTATTGCATGGGTATTTATTTTACATCAACTTTATCAATATAGTATATAAATTTTCTACTACCAACATAAAATATACAGTTAGCTAGTAGCTACGTGACATTTAAGTTACGTAAACTACTCACCACACTAAACTATCTACATCTCAAGTAAACGATTCCCAAAGTATTGTTCCGATGAATCTGATCACAAAATCCTTATTTTAGATAAGGATCCATCCCCCCGAGGACACAGTGTCAGCCACTATGGAGAACGTATTGGGCCGCGCCGCCTCGCTGCCTCTGGTCACGAACTTTGACGCTATGTTGAAGGTATATGTTTCTGATATTATTATAATCACGATCTCATAACATCTATCTGCAAGAAAACGCGCTCCTTTAATGATATTACGTATATCTGTGACAAAATGAGTGCACGAAAACGTGGTTGTGGGAAAATATAGGATATACATAACCAAGAACATATAAGGAGGGTATAATTCCATCGACATATGTGTTTTTCATATAACTTCAAAAGTTATTCCGTTCATACGTTTGTTAGTCCGATTTCGGTGAAAATCATTTTCCTAAAGAGCATTTAGCATGACCTATCATTATGAGTAGTTACACGTTTCTATCTCTCTACTACGAGGTACTAACTCATAAACCCCCAAACCAAGATAACGATACCGACACGTTAGGGAAGAATGAGAAAAAAATCACATCATTATTATATTTTTATGATAACAAAACTCATTTAATTTCATCAATTTATGTTCGTAATAACAGAAATTAGCAAGGGCGGACAGACATACAGACGGATCATCCATCTATCTAGTGGATGAAGCCACTCCTGTTGGCCACTGCAATTGAGTTCCATAGGGCAGTATAGCCACAGATAAAGGAAAGAGGAAGAGATAACAGTGGCGTGGGGTTCCTATACCTCCGTTCCTATCGGCTTCACTTACCTTTTGAAGATCCTCATCCAAATCCCTACCTATTATGAGAGTAGGGATTTGGATGATGGTCTTCGAAAGGTAAGTGGCTAGGACTTTACTATGAAGGAGAAACAGCCTTCGCCACTGAGAGATATACAGCTACAAAGTTAGCTTTTAAATCAAATCAAATCAAAAAAGTTTTATTTCTTTATGGGTTACAAAGTAACGCCTAAAGAATTGTCTCTACTACCTACCACCGGTTCGGGAACTAACCCGGCGAGAAGAACTAGCGTAGGAAACTCGCACAGGGCCATCTTTTAGCAAAAAGATGGAAAATTATTATTTAAAAAAATTAAGATGTTTACAATATAAAAAATTAGGTTTATATAATATTGACAAAAGACACATACATATCCTATTCCCAAGGTGTGCGATCGATTGATTGATATCGATTTGATTGCACTACTACAAGCATACGATGTGTCCACGATTGTGTGGAAAATTGTGGACCGTTGAAGGAGACATCAAAATCTTCAAATTTTGATCGATTTGGATCATCCTATGAAAACTGTTTCTCTGTACGAAAGTATGTATATTTTCTACATTGTGGTATAGCTCCCCGGCATAGCCAGGTGACCATTGGTTGTGATGACCATGATGTCCAACCAGTTACTAGGATGTGGATAATGACACTAGGATCAACACGGACTGATAGTCCATTGAAAAGTTACATTTGGGGTTGCGTTTTTTAGAGGACGCAATTTTATTTTTTTGATGTGTAGGGGGGTCAGTGTAAAGCTAAAACCAAGTTTGTGGGGTCGCCACCCTTGTCCCACGGCCGCCATTTTGAAAATAGGGGTTGAAATGGTTTTTACGGTATATCTCTTAAACCATTTATTTGATAAAAAAAATTTGTTAACATTTTTTGTTGCAAATTAAATTCTCCACAACTTTGATTCAGTAACTTTTTATCGTAGAACTATAAATAAAAAAGTTATAAGCGAAAATCTTCAGAAATTCGAGAAAAAAATTTAGCGTCGGTAATTATGAATATAAATAGATGAAATTTGGTATAGTCATAGATTGTGTATAGATCTCGAATTTGGCATCATAAAATAATAATAATTTTTATTCTAGGGGTGGCTCTCCATACATGTGAAGTGGGGTATGATTTTTTTTTTCTACCCCATCGTGTGGGGTATCGTTGAATAAGTATTTTAAAATAAAGGCAAAGTTTTGTACATAACTTTTATATAAAGTCAACCATTTTCAAGTAATCGGCCTTCAAATTGATTTATAAGTTAGTCCCCCCCCTGGAATTTCTAAACTATAAGACGTAGAAACTTGCAATTTTCTATGCTGATAGATCATGCTAAAAACTCTTTAGGAAAATTATTTTGAACTTGAACTTATAACTTTTGAAGTTATTTGAAAAAAATAACATATTATGCGTTTATTATTACGGAACCCTCCTTAGACATGTCCTGACATGCTCTTGGTTAGGTTATTTGACTTTTCCGTTTTCAAACATCTACCTCCTTCTATGGGACCGTCCATTAATCACGAGATGTTTTTAACAACTTTTTAGACCCTCCCCCTGGTGATACGTGGTGAGGTTTTATACTACCCCCCCTACCCCACCTAAGATCACGTGTAATTTTTTTTACATAGTAAGCAGGTCATGTTTGAAGAAAAACTTTAACTTAAAAAACAATCTAATCGAATAATTTAAGCAATTAAAAACTATACGAGTCATATTTTGTCTTGTAAGTATTTAAACAACACTACGAATCTACAACCGATAATAATTTCGTAATGCATAGACTAGATTCGAAAATTAATACACGTGATGTCTCCTTATACCCCTTCCCCCTCTTGGTAATACTTGGTGATTTTTTTTTCGGACCCCCCCTTCCCCTTTAGGCATCACGTGATTAATGGACGACCACCACTCCACCACTCCCACCGCGACTGTGCACCTCACTCACTCACTCATCGCGTCGCGTGATCTTGTATTGATATGTTCCCCCACACTCCTTTCAACGATATTATTTTTTTCCTTTCACCGATATTCGAGAAAAAAATATAAATTTTTTTCTCGAATTTCTGAAGATTTTCGCTTATAACTTTTGTATTTATAGTTCTACGACAAAAAGTTGTAGAGAATTTAATTTGCAACAAAAAATGTTAACAATTTTTTTTTATCAAATAAATAGTTTAAGAGATATACCGTAAAAACCATTTCAACCCCTATTTTCAAGATGGCGGCCGTGGGACAAGGGTTGCGACCCCACAAACTTGTTTTTAGCTTTACACTGACCCCCCCTACACATCAAAAAAATAAAATTGCGTCCTCTAAAAAACGCAAGGTAAGGCCTAAAAAATGTAACATTTCAATGGACTATGACGGATAGAGCGAAACTATAAGAGTTCCTTGTAGTCCTACGGAACCCTAAAATCGTTTTGTATATGTATATTTAAAAGATATTATACATTCTATATATACATATACACTCTAAATGTATATAAATGTAGACGTAGAACCGTGAACCGTGATAAATTTCGAGTTGCGAATTGCGATACGAATAATATCTTGCTCGCCTACACGTTAAGTATTTTGCTATAATTAATCCCTAATTATATAAAACTAAAGCCAATTATAATTTCTAAAGCTTCAGTCAATAGTTGCGTAAAACTTACAAGCTTAATTAATTAATATAATAATTATTGCGAAATTATCAAGTGCTATTTAGTATTCAGACTTATGACAAAATTACCTAACTAGCCTTTATAAGCGACTTTACGTGGAAAACATCGATATCAAAAACATTTAGATAGCTGATGTTGTAATGTTATAATGATGATATAATAAAGATTTGTTCGTTTGTTTCCATAGAATAGGCTCCAAAACTACGTATACAAATTTTGTCGAAACTTGGCGCAGAAATGTAGAACAGACCACGGGGAAGGGCATAGACTAATTTTTATCGCGGCAATATGTACAGTTCCCGCAAGATTTCTTTTTGCGCTCACGAAGTCGCGATCTAGGTACATCTAGTCTCAAATATTTATTAATGTTCCTTTGATTATCTCGAGGTTTTATACAACTGATAGCATAAGAACCTAATCAAATCTTAAATATTATAACTGTAAGAGCTTGTGAAGACGTTTGTTATCTTACCACGCTAAATTCACCGATCGGATTTGAGTGTGGACTCATCTGGATTCATTCCTTTTGTCCGTGAAAATGCGCGATTTCCGTGACAAAGAATTATTTTATAGGTCGAACGGAGTCGCTGGCATTAGTTTATATTAAACTATTTTAATAATAAGCCAAAATCTCGTGACTATTTCTGATCAATCATGTTTTGGTCCGCGCGGTATCGCATTCACACACGCATCTATCACGTATAAGCGAGTGAGACAGCGCGCGGACTGAAACAGGGGGTCTAGTCAAGATGCATTCGATAATTTCGACAGCGAACTTTGTAATTAAAAATGTATGGGATTTGACATAAGTCATCGTTAAGTGACATGTCGCTTGCGATGCCTTATGTCAAATCCCATACATTTTATTGTCGAACTTCGTCGTCGAAATTATTGAATACATCTTGACTTGCCCAGGATTGATCAGAAATAGTTACGACAATTGGGCTTCAGGTAGAACAAACAGTGAACGACGCGTCAGTGAAAACCATCGCCCCAGCAGCTCGTGGTTGTCTCTTCGCCCACGAGACCTCTGGGTTTGAGGGCTGGCCCTTCAGGAGGTATACCTACAGCAGGTGCCTACTGTACTGCAGAGGACGAGCGCAGAACAGCTACTGTAACTGCACACATCACTTTCTGGCTGACATTGGTGAGTTTCGAAATGGTAGTTACCTATGTGGGAATGATTCTGTGAGATATATGGTATATATAGACAGATGGAAATACTTGCACTCACAATAAAAAAAAAGATATCTAACAATCCTACTACTGTTATAAATGTGAAAGTTTCTAAGGATGGATGGATGTTTGTAACCCTTTACGCAAAAACTCCTGAACGGATTTTGATGAAATTTTCTATAGTAGTAGTTTTAGCTCTGCATTAACACAGGCTTTTTTTTATCCCAAAAAAGTACAGTGTTCCCATGGCATACTGTATTTTCGCGGGCGCAGCTCTGGGCAAAAGCTAGTTTATAATAAAGTAGATGAAACTGTACATAATTACCAAAATTATTTTTTAAGTAAACACCGAATTGTCAAGCAATAACCAAGTTGATGATGATGAATTATAGCTAAAAACACTCTCGATCATGTCAGCTTACAAACAAAAAACTAGATTAAAGTCAGTTCATCCGTTTGGGAGCTACGATACAACGGACAGATATACAGACAGACACGTGAAACGTTGGGCTTTTGTTTTCTTACTTTATAAATAAAATTATCTACAATTGTTCTTCGCGATCTACTTTTCACGTGTATATTTTACAGACGTACATTCCTAGATTTTCAAGCGAAATTTATCTTTATAAAATCTGGGATTTAATTAGACATACATAATTATATAATACATTTCTGTTGTCAGTGAAAATTCCTGCGTGCGATGTTGGAGGGCTGGCATGCCTTTATCAAAACAAAGGTAAGTGATAAGGAATTTTTATAAGAAGTCTATTTTAGGATTTTTTAAATAAAGTTGTACTTAATCCTACTTATATTATAAATGTGAAAGTTTGTGAGGATGGATGTACCTATGGATGGAGGGATGGATATTTGTTACTTTTTCACGCAAAAACTACTAAATGGATTTTGATGAAATTTGGTATGATAGGAGTTTAACTCTGAATTAACACATATGCTACTTTTTATCCCGAAAAAGTTCAGATTTCCCGTGGAATACTGTAAATACTCGGGCGGAGCCGCGGGAAAAACTAATATTTTATATACTTGGCAGCTAAAATAAACACATTTATTTTTCTTAGTGTCTATTTGTTTGTTTTGGGCTCCTATAATGAGATCGAACAGCCTAAACACAAACATAATTATTAAGGTTGTCCAAACATTTTCAACACAGCAATTACTTGACGGATCATCTATAATTATGCTAGCCATACACGTAACGATATACCTGACAGGTTTGCCTGTACACCGTAAACCGGAGCGTCGCGTATGGTGAACAACAGTTGTACAGGTTTTCATAGAGTATCCTGCTATCAAGCGTTCCTGAAGTTATAACGTTGCAGGAAAAATGGCTAGCTTTAGTTTTTCTTAGAACTAATAGTGTCTAAATAGATCAGATGAGAGACGAGCCATGTTTATTAAACTAGCCATACAGATTTTGTCTGTACAGTTATACCTGTCAGAAAATCTTGAGCTGATACTGTATGGAAACCTGCACAGTTGTGCAACACACACGCTCCGGTTTATCTGACGTGTAGGTACAAGCAAACCTGTCAGGTAAACCGTTACGTGTATGGCTAGCATTATACTGTTTAACCTGAAATAGTTGCAAGAATTCTTTTCAGGGCACAAATATGCTGTTGTTCTAGAATTTACGAGAATTAACTTTTCACATTATTCACATTCACAGATCACATCCTCAAGTTCAAATGCAGCTGCCCAATGGCTTGTGACGACATCCAATACAAGGTGGTGCATGTATTTTTTGAGTAAGTTGACTTTTGACTTTTGACTAACTTATAGCACAAGCAGCTTTAAATCATTTTGATCCTTGAAGTAGGTAGATTTTAGGGCTAAAGACCGCTGTCTCATTAAAATTAAAATCGTTAACGCTCTCGGCTACGTTGCCATGATTCAGATTTTTTTTATCCCTGATTCTCTTAAGGTAGCTTTCCGATTTGTCCGACCGCGACGAGTCACCGCGACTCGCGACCGAGACCGGGTCGTGTGATCCACGGCTTAGTATATTATGTAATTTATAATATCATTGCATGGAGCACTATACAAATGCCGCGACCGCGTCGCGCGACTATTGGGAGTGGCCAGAGAACCTGGGCCTCTCGTCAAGATGCATTCGATAATTTCGACAGCGAAGTTCGAAAAAAAAATGTATGGGATTTGCCATAAGGCATCGCAAGCGACATGTCACTTAACGATGACATGTCAAATCCCATACATTTTTTACTTCGAAGTTCGCCGTCGAAATTATCTAATGCATCTTGACTACAGAGCCTAATCCACTAGTTTGCTGGTCGCGATCGCGAGTCGCGTTCGCTAAAATGGGAACGTTACCTTTACGAATAGAAGCTCTGAGCGCTCTCTACGGTTTGTCGAGTGGCGTGGAGTGGATTTTTTATAATTCAAGTATTTCCATTACCCACTCTACGTTATTTTAGTACTATTAATTAGTATTCCTTCTAGCCGCGTCGCGAAGGCACCATCGCAGGTGTCTCAGGTGACCAGAGCTCGGGTGCGCCTGGCGCAGTTACCCACGTTGAGGGTGCGAAGATTCGCGATACGGGACAAACTAGGACTTGCAGGTAAGCGTCAGTTCAGTCAGTTTTTAAAATATCTTTTCATAAGAAGATACGTAATTTTTTATTGTAAGAGTTCATATGTCAAGGTGCACCGCTCTGCACAGCACATGTGTATGACTGATGTCATATGAGGCATCAGTCATACACATGTATTGTATTATATATTCTTGTGTAATGAATAAAGTTTGAATGGCTGATTTAAATTTTAATTTGATTTCTGAAAATCGAAATCGAAAATGTTAAAGTCTAAAACGATTTTCGTTTTTGTTTTCAGTGGATATTGGCGGTGTCGGCGGTGTGTTCTTCGGTGCTTCACTTCTCAGTGTCATAGAAATAGTTTATTTATTTTGTGTGCGTAGAAATTAAATATTTTACTAAGAATTTTCATATTTTATTTGACCTTATATAAATTAATTAAGTGGACTCTGGATCAACTCTAATGAAAAACCTGAGTCTATCTCGTTAAGCTATGTTGTAGCAAGAAGGTAGATTCTGCAAATTAAATCTTATAATAATACGTAAAGTTTTAATGCGGTCTCGACAGTCTCGATATGTTAAAACAGCAAAATAGTATTCTCATAAACGTCAAACCATTACGTTTAACGTTAAACGTTTAACGCGTTTTTAATTGATCCGAACTCAAAATATCAGTTTATGATATCAACACGATTAATTTATAATTCATTGAAGTTAAATTGAAAGTCTAAGTTAAATACGAGAATTGGGGTTCAGAACTCATCACCCTTATACAAAATCCGGATAGCTGGGACTATATTGTCCGGAATCCATAAAGCCGGGAAGAATTCAGAGCACTTAAATTAGAACTCTACGCTAATACAATAGAGTCGAAAACTGAAGTGTCGAGTGTCGAGTTGTTATATTATGTGACATTGACATTTGACTCGGCACTTGTGTGTTCTATTTTCAACTCTATTGTATTAGCGGATGGTTCTATTTTCAATGCTCTGTTCCAGGGCGCGCCAGCCTTAACGCCACAATTAACGTTGTTTTCCGTAAGCATCACCTTAACATTATAACTCCCCCATCGATTTCGGTGGCGGTGGCCAGTTTCATTGGAACGAGGCCAGTTCCGCAGGAGTAATTTTTATAGTGCCCAAGTGTGTGCGCAGTACACAAGAGCACTCTCTCTTCCTGTACTCACGTAATCCAGTGGGACGGATAACCGATACGACTGACGAGAGATGAGGCGCAGGTCCGACTTTTTACATGCCCATCCGACGCATGGATCATCTTTCTTGTCGGACAATCGGGTGATCAGCCTTCATTGTCCTAACCAATTACCAAACTTGGAAACAACATTTTTTGTTGTTACAATGCGGGAATCGAACCCACGACATCCGAGTCGAGAGCCAAGCTCTACCACTAGACCACAGAGGCTGTCACCTCAATCGCCTCAACATTACAACACACCCAAATAGCTGTAATTTATTTCCCACCAAACGCAATGGCTTTAAGCTCTGTGGTGAGCAATAAAATCATATTATATTTAATTTGTGATTCATTCTTTTGGCGATATAAAATTTTCGTTATTTGTCGAATTGATTAAAACCCGTTCCCGGTTGGAACAGAGATTGGATTTGCGGCGATGGGGTAAAAGCTCCCTTACCCCTAAAGGGGGTAAACGCAAATTGCTGTCCCCGGGATAAAATAAAGGGCACTCGTAAAAAGTGTCTGCAATCTGGATAGGTAATAATATTACAAGGGAACAACCACACCCTTTGGAGATCAGCATCGATGATTTGAATCAAACCTTTACTTACACGCCTTGATGCGAATTTGAATAATGGTTGAAAATATCCTGTCATATTCGGTATTTTATATATACTTAGTACAGTAAATATTTATATGGTTAAATTATTATTTTTACACTTTTACCGGTTTCTTTGTTTCCGGTCGGATAACTCTAGAGCTGTCGCAAACCGGATGTATTCGGTACTGAGTAACGGATGCGCTATCTAGTACCGAGTAACGAAACGTTACACACGAATACATTTCGTTACTCGCATTTTTGGTAGCATGGGTAAAAAACGGATAAGTGAAAAAATGCACCAACGCAGGTTGGTATGTAATGTATAAGTATGTTTTCTACAAATTACGAATGTTGCGACACCACGACATCATACTACGCGTACGCAATACGATTTGACGAAGATCTAACCATGGATGAATTATTGGTTCATGCTCTTCTAATATAACATAGCATGTTATGAGGTATCAGAAGTAACGAGTAACGTAACGATACTATAGTATGAGTACTAATTTTTATAGCAAAGTATACATAGGGGAACGCTTGTTTTCGTTACTTTTACAACTCTAGATAACTCGCTCGTGACTGTGACCCCAGGGGCGCTTACTTGCATTTTAAGCAAACATTCTACTACTATTATAAATGTGAAGTTGATGTGGATGGATGGATGGATGTTTGTTACTCTTTCACGCAAACACTACTGAACGGATTTTTATGCAATTTGATATAGTAGTAGTTTAGGCTCTGGATTAAAACATAGACTACTTTGTATCCCGAAAAGGTACAGTATTCCCGTGGGATACTGTGTTTACGCAGGCGGAGCCGCGGACAAAAGCTAGTCAGTCATAAATACATTTTGAGCGTTCTTGCTAAATATATATACGGTTTTCTAATATATTTGCTTATCTACCACAGATATTTTCATAAAGCTACCCTTTTCATAATCCACACTTTCTATAGCAGCATTATCAAACTTATAACAATACAATTTCTTCGTGACAAAGAGACTGTGTGTGACTGGCAACTTCCCACTTTGGTCTGATGATCCAGGGCCTTTACTCAAAATACATTCGATAAATTCGAAGGCGAACTTCAAAATAAATCAAACAAGTACGGGATTTGACTTAAACCATCGCTAATGGCCTGTATTCACTTTGATTAGTGCGAGTGCGAGTGATTAGTGTTTAGTGCAGGTGTGTAGTGCGAGTAGTGTCCAATACTGTTTAGTGGCTCTGTTTAGTAAATTCATTTGAAACCATGTCCAGACGTGTTTAGTAGGAGGCACGCGGCGAGTGAGGGGGAAGCGGGGCGCGCGGGCCCACCCCGCGCGCGCCCCTTCCCCCTCACTCGCAGTCTACTCGCAAAAAAATAGAACACGCTTCTAATCACTCGCACTAAACACTCGCACTCGCACTCGCACTCGCAGTCGCTGTCCACACGTGTTTTCTACTAATCACTAAGCACTCGCACTACGCACTCGCACTCGCACTAATCAAAGTGAATACAGGCCTTAAGTGACATGTCGCTTGCGATGCCTTATTTCAAATCCCATACATTTTGTTTTCGAACTTTACCGTCAAAATTATCGAATGCATAGCTTGACTAAAGGCCCAGGAGGGCTAGACAAGATGCATTAAATAATATCGACGGCGAACTTCGTGAATAAAAAATGTATGGGATTGACATAAGCGTGCGTTAAATGACATATTCAGTCGTATCGTTAAAAAAATTGGTAGCCAAGCAGCCACTTTGAACGAATACGCTAACGATGCACTCATATAACGAATTGCTCTAACGTGTTTCTCCATACAATGCCTAGACAAGCGGCCGTAAGTGACATTTAGTAGATCGTGATCTTTATCTTTATCGACCTAACGATAAAGATACCCAGGGGGCTACCTTTATCGCCTCAACGAACAATATGGCGGATTTTTATTGATCAGCTGTTATTTGTAAATAATAATGATTTGCCTAAAGTTGCCTAAAGGGTCTATACAACACCTTCTGCTAGTAGTCTATATTGCATAAAGTCAAAAGAATTCAATCTAAAGTATTCAATAAATCACAATTATTGTCAATACCTAATATGTAATTCATTGTATTCAAGTATAATTCAACACTTTGTTAAAATATAAATTTCTTAATTTGTAGCTTACTTGCAGTTTTTAATCTTTACACGCTACTATATCAGCTGAAAGCAATCTTTAGGTGTATAGTAGGTACCTAAATTATAGTAGGTAACAAATGGAGTTCATAATTAAGCAAGTTTCTCTGAAACTTCCTTAGAAATAAAGATTTGTATTTAGTAGTTAAAATTTATAAGTTTTTCAATGTAATGATATTTTATTGTCATCGATGCTCAACACCTTCGTCTTATAAATGGGTAAGAAGGACACAAACACCTCATAAAAGTTTTGAAATATTTGCTATTATACTTTGATTAATTATTACAAATTTAATATTATATATCTATGCTATTATACCTACACCTATTATAAACAGTCAAGTAGTGTTAACCAATTAAATACTTAATATTTAATCTCTATAGTATATTTGTGACTAAATAATTGAAAGTCTTTACAATTTTACAGAACTATAACGTTAAAGGAAGTGTTATTAAAGTACCTTGACTGTACAGGGTACTATTGCAATAAATAAGTAAACCTAACACTTACCACATATTGTAGACAAAATATTACAATGCGGCCATAGCACTTTGAATTTGTTATAAGCATTGTCTTGCTAGAATTATTCATTCATTCTAATTTAAGAGCTTTGCTCTTGTCAGTGATGCTTTCTCCATTCCTCTCTACACTCCGCCCTTCTCTTGACCTCCTGATACGACACGACCATCACATTCGCCTACACCTGTCCATAAAAGTTCTTCTCGGCCTTCCATGTTTTCTACTACCATCCCTTCAATTATTCCTCTAATAAAGTTGTTGTGCCGTATCAAGTGTCCGTATTAGGATTGATTAAATAATAACAATACAAGAGTATCTACATTTTATTTTACTTTTTTAAGTAAGTTTTACATGGTTTTAGTAAGAAAATAAACTTAAAATGTAAAAATATTTTTATTTCTTGCAAAGGAATTACATAATGCAGATTTCTTTAAATAATCTTGAAGTCACATAACCAATAATAACATTATACAATTTAAAAATCAACACAGCTAATAATAATTATTATTTATACAAACTAGTTAGAGCCTGTCACAGAATGAATACAAATTAACTTAGGTTAGGCTTAGCGGTTTTGATACATTAATAATTACATTATGATTTATATCACTTCTCACTATCAGTGGCGAAGGCTGCTTCTCCTTCAAAGGGAAGCCGGAACCTGTATCATAGGTAGGGATTTCTATGAAGGTTTGCAAAAGGTATGTGACAAGGGAAGCCGATAGGAATGGAGTTATAGGAACCCTATGCCACTGCACAGATACAGAATCGGCCAGCAGATCTCAAGTACATTATACGGACGCTCTACCGGTGAAGGAAAACATCGTGAGGAAACCCGCACATAGTTTGCCCCAGACGTATTGACTAGTCATTCCTCTGGACTAGGGTGGCTAATGGCTATGTTGTGAGAATGCCGTATGCGCTTGGGCAATCATACGATATTTAAAAACCAACTGTCCCAGGCACTACAGTATTTCAAGAGTGGTTACTTCGCTCGGAGAATACTGTATAAATCATCCATCATCGGATGTAAAGGCCTAAGTTAGGTAAATTGTTATTTTGTTAACAAACAAAAATTATTGTACTTCATCTTCTTCTTCTTCTTCTTCTGGCCAGTTTAAAGTGTTACCAGGACATGGATATAGTCCTAAGGATAGAAGACTCCGTATTTTGTAATTGCTAAAAAGAACTGTATTGCTTTGGTAATAGAGTGTATTTCACAATGCACGTATCATAGAGGCAAATGCGAGCCGAGCGAGATAGCCATAAGGGAGGCCGTGTGTCTCGTTCTTGCATGTTGCCAACCAGAAAAATGTTGGTATTTTTAAAAAGTAACTTGAAAAATCTTAGATAAAACGAGTGTACTTTATTATTATTTTAACAAATGTTTATAACTATATCATATTCTAATTAAAACAGTTAGTAATAGTCATTTAATACTAAATAAAAATGCAGTTTACATTAAAACCTTTTCTTTCTTTTTTATTAGATGGTATCATTCGCAAGACAATAGAATAGTACGCCATTACAGTCGGACAAGGATCTTTTGGCACTTGGATGGGGGCGTGAGTGTCGCAAATAAGAACAATACTTATTACTAAAAGTGAAATTTTACAAGACGGCGATGTTATTACTGATTTTATCCACGTGCCAAAAGGTAAGTGTCGCAACTACAAAACAATACAATATAATACTAAAAGTGACATTTTACAAGACGGCGATGTTAGTTCTGATTTTGTCCACGTGCCAAAAGATCCTTGTCAGACTGTACACATATTTTATGCTGAACACCGGATAATATTAAAATTCATAATAGTACCGGTGCTGGATTTGCTGGACGCACCGTGAGTATGGCCTTTAGTGTAATCTCTTAAAATCTGTTTATAATGTGTGTCCTATGACCATTTGGCAAGAAATCTGTATAAAATCTGTATTATCAATGAAAACTAGAAGATAATTAATTAAATAATGTATTATATAATATAATTATTCAAAATAGAACTCTGGAGTCATACAATAGATAAACAGTTATCCAATTGTGTGTCTAATTTATAATCCTCTGAATTTTTCCCGGTGTTTCGGATTTCGGTGCATATTGAAGTTCCAGCCCACGAAGTATAGATAACAAGGAGTCCGAACGTAATGTTAAAATAATGGTCTCAATTACGGGGACAGATTTTTGCCGGTAGAGCGCGCGACGGTTCGACATGCACTCGTTTGAAATTACGCGGGAAGTTTAAAGTTGCTATTGACAGCTCTGGAAAGATTGAAATCTTATTATATAAAAGTTTTAGGAAATTCTTAGAAACTGTTCTCGAAAAAAAGATACCGTAGAACACGGTAATTGCCTAACGGTAATTTAAAAATAATTGTAATAAATAATAGTATTGGCAACACTCGGTATAATAGGATTGGCAACACTTGGTACTCGTCGGTCTCGCACGCCTAGCGGCAGAAAAGAGAACTAAGATCTGGTCCTATTATTGTGTACATAATTATTATTAAAAAGCCTATACCGTTCGGACTCCTGGTATCTATGCTTCATGTTCCAGCCTTACAACCGTAATAATCGGCCTTGTTAAATAAGTACCTACTTTATTCTTTTTGTAAATTTCTACACTTGAAATTTGATTCCATTTTATACAAAACACTCCAGGAATTTTCAATAAAACTTCTAGGTACCGTTTTACTGAATCGACTGACTTGCACTGACTATTTGTATTTTGAACTTTGACTAGACATTAGACTTGAAAATAATACGGTGTTGAAATCATATAGGTACCTACATTAAATCTAGTTGTCTGCCTTTTTAACTTGACACTGACAAATAGTTTTATGCCGTAACGCCATCAATAATTTAAAAAAAATATATATGACATTTGACAACTTCACAACTGACGGCTAAATTCTTGAAATCATAAACAACTAACGTTTGAGCAATTCGTTGTTGCGATTCGAACAACAGTGTGCGTTTGGCTAGGCACAAAATGTCGTGATCTCAAAAGAGAAGTCGATACGACAGATCTTTCCGAATTTTAACGAAGGTAATTTGTCTAGGCGCCCTGTACCTACACCGCAGTCTCATTCAAAATTTGTATTCCGAGATACCAAATAGTGTAGAGACTTTAGAGTCTACACTTTAGTTTACTGTAGAGTCTTTTCGCGTGAAGTTTGCATACTTTTCATGAAATCGATCAGAAAACGAGCAGACGGATAGCCTGATGGTAAGCGATTTCCACTGCCCATGAACACTTGTAAACTCCTCTGGTGATCCGCACTTCCATTTCAGATTCTTAAAATCCCTGACCCCTTTGCGCCTCCGCTAACTGATTCGGCGAAAGAGAATGCAAGCGTTGTTTCACTCCGGTTTTGTGTGAGTCAAGTGACGAAAATTGATCTCTAATAAATGTGTGTTTGCATTGAGTAGGCTCCGAAATAAATAGTTGCTTCGGTGCCTACTCCGTTCCGTTGTTCCGAAACAAATTGGGTATAAACCCAATTTGATAAGAAGGGAAGCCGGAGCCTATATAATAGGTAGGGATTTCTATGAAGGTTTGCAAAAGGTAAGTGACAAGGGAAGCCGATAGGAATGGAGTTATAGGAACCCTACGCCATCTGTGCTATTTTAAACCGCGGCAAAATGTACCGTTTCCGTGGTTTTTCCTTTTGCGCGTACGAAGTCGCGGGAAACATGTGATATATAACACGAAATAATCTGCACAGACACTAAACACAGAAATAAATTAATTCTATATCCCCATTTCTGATGCAATATTCTGCGTGTGTATAATTGTCCTGTGATTACAAAAGACATTAGGAGTTTTATGATCGCGAGGTGAGGCTAGAGCAGTATTAAAGTGAGGATTACTGAATACCGTAATGAGTGTGAAACGTGGAATAATGTGTATAAAGATTTCAAATATGTGTATTATTAGGTACTAACATTTAAGTCGAGTAGGTAATATATTTTTAATCCTGAATCGATTAGATGATTTCGGATTGTAAAATTTTGATTTCATGGAAGACACCCACTTTATATTAGATATATATAGTACATAGCTCCCCACACCAATTTCGATGACGGTGGCCGCTTTCGTTGAAACCCGGCCTAGCTGGCCTGGTTTCTTTACAGTGCCCAAGTGTGTGCGCAGTACACAAGAGTCTCTGTACTCGAGTACTCTGTTCCTTTACTCTCATAACCCAGTGAGATGGATAACCGACACAACCGACGAGAGCTCAGGCGCAGGTCTGGCTTTTTACATGCCCATCCGACGTATGGAGCATCTTTCTTGTCAGACAATCAGGTGATCAGCCTAGTCCTAACCAAACTTGGAAACATCATTTTTTGTTGTTCCAACGTGAGAAACGAACCCACGATCTGATCGAAAGCCGAATTTCTAAGCCACTGGACCACGAAGGCTACATCGTGAATTTATTTAATGCTTTCCTAAGTCCAGTAAACAATGATAAACTACCACACATATAAAATTGATAAACTAGACCATCGTTTCTCAACCGTTGGGTCGCAACCCATGGATGGGGTCGAGTTTGTTTTTAAAGGGGGTCGCAGTCTGTTGAAAAATAATAAATACAAACTACTATATTATATAGGTACAAAATATTCGTTTTTCGAACGAATCTTTTGTATCGAACGTCGAAAAAATCGTTCGAACGTTCGAACCAGTGAAGGTTAATACACCGTACCTATCATGGGCGTAGCCAGGATTTAGTTTCGGGGGGGGTTCAAGAAAATAAAACGTACATTACTTTCGGGGGGGGGGGGGGGGGGGTGTTTCAAGAAAGAAAAACTAAAAGTACATTCAATACTAGTCTTTAACGTATTAAAAGCCATGGGCTCATTAGCTAATGGGCCCTCATTTTCTTTCGTTTTTACCCCATTCAACTTTAAACCCTGAACGACTGTGTAATGCGAAAAAATACAAATATCAATAGCCTAAAGCTTTTTATAATATTAATTTTATAATATTATGTTCTTTAAGCCAAACACGAGCGAGCGAAGCGAGCGAGCTAATTTTTTTCCCATTTTACAGGTTAAAATCTGTTCAAGCGTGTAGCTAAAACAGTAAATAACGGTGAAATTTAGGAAAATACCATACAGTCAACCAGTTAAAACAGAACATCGGTTCTCAATAATTTAATATATTTTTCAAATTATATTATATAATTATATTATATTATATATTTGAAACGCGAGCGAGCGAAGAGAGCGAGCAAATTTTTTTCCTAGTTAATAGATTAAATCTGTTCAAACTTTAAGCCCTAAAAGAGTGTAAAAATAGGGTGGTTTTATAATTTCAATTTAAGTAAAATTTACGTAATTTATAGATGACAAAATTAAGTTAGGTTTGTCATATACTTAATACTTATTTCATACTTTTTTCGTCGTACATAATTACAAAATTTTGTGATCAGTGACGTGCCCAAATTATGTCAAAATATTGTGTATAGGTTCGAGGCTTCGATGGCACGCGTGCCATAGGTTCACGATTCCTGTTTAGGCTATTGATTTTATTGTTTTTTTTAGTACAACAGTCTTTCAGGGTTTAAAGTTTAAAAAGATTTTACAGGCAAAGGAGTAAAAAACATTTTCTCGCATTCTCAGTTTGAACGCATTTAACATAAACACATACTTATAGTACAAATTAGTATCAAAGTTCTGTTTTAGGCTGTTGATTTTTTCTTAATTACCTTAAAAAATCATTTTTCAGATAGGGTTACTGGGGCGGCAAAATATGTTTATTGTCCTCGGGCGCAAAATTTCTAAATACGCCTCTGTATATGGGTCAGATCTCTGTATATATATACCAGCCGGCCCATTTCGGGGGGGGGTTTGAACCCCCTAAACCCCCCCCTGGCTACGCCCATGGTACCTATAACTGATAAAAGTAGCACGCTATGTAGGAATGTAGGTGCCTAGTGCCTACCTACATATTATGATAATTTTATAGTGACGGGTTCTCAAGACGTTTTACTTAACTTTTTAACCTTTTCGTAGGTCGTGACATAAAAAAGGTTGAGAAACGATGAACTAGACCTAACCCGCCCTTATAGCGCCCTAACCAGCCCCAACTAGATAAAGTAACATTTCAGTTGTCACCGGGATTCCGCGAGGGAAGAACGCATGGCGGGTTTGTGAAGTTCGTGCGATTGTGTTAAATATGCGGTGCATGTGGGGTGGATAGTCAAATAAATGCCTGGTAAGAATATGTGAATGAGAAATTCATATTAATATTGTTTCTGTCATTGAATTTAGATTATGTTGGTTTTTTTTATATATTTTATTTTATTATGTATAGGTACATACAAAACTAAAATATATATGTTTTTGTATATTTTTTGTCACATTTTCGATTACGTATGTTTTTTTTGTCACGCTGTATATTTTTTGTCACATTTTCGATTACGCATAACTTAGTAATTAATATAATAAGTTATCGTAATAAAACTACTTACACTTTATTTCAAAATACGTTTCGTAGCTGATCAGCTGTTGTTGCAATATTCTATTTATTTAAGTACTGATAAAAATCCATTTCTAAAATCTCTTACTAACGTTTTACGAAAAAAAAAATATACATTCGAATGTATAACACCCTCCCTTTTTGGAAGTCGGTTGAAAATAGTAAAATTCGTGCTATAAACTTTCATAACTTTGAATTGAATCGAATGGAATAATAATTATTAACTAGGTCTTAATATGTACTTTGAATTTCATAGACTTAGACATTCCTAGTATATTTCGCATAACATTAACGAGCTTTGCTCCTTAGCTGCTGTAAAATAAGTACAGTAATAATACTTAATTAATTGCGACTTGAAGTCACAAAATTACGCCTGTTTGACGACCCCTGTGGCTCAGTGGTTCAGCGCGTTATTGCTCAAGCCGGGGGTCGCGGGTCTGAATCCCGCCGAAGGAACAAATAGTTTTCTGGGTAGGTAATTGTTCACAAGTGGGGCTCCACCTTGAAACGACTGCAATTTTTTTTTTATTGCATATTTTCAGTATAAAACAGTCTGTTAAGCAATATTAAGGTGGCGGAAGACAAAAAAAAAATAAAAAAAAATTATATAAAAAACATGTCAACCTCAAAAATACCCAGCGTAAAATAATGTTTGTGTAGTTTTGGGTTAGGTTAGTTAGGTTAGAACTTTTTTATCTTGTTCAAAACGTCTTCGGAGTGGTAACACGGCCTCACAAAAACCTGGCGTGAAATAACGTTTATGTAGTTTTGGGTTAGGTTAGTTAGGTTATAACTTTTTTATCACGTTAAAAACGTCTTCGGGGCGGTAACACGGCCTCACAAAAACCTGGCGTGAAATAACCTGTGTGTAGTATAACTTTTTTATCACGTTAGGTAAAAACGTCTTCGGAGCGGTAATTTTTTTTTTTAACATTTTTTTTGGTCTTCCGCCACCTTAATATTGCATAACAGACTGTTTTATAATGAAAATATGCAATTAAAAAAATTGCAGTCGTTTCAAGGTGGAGCCCCACTTGTAAATATTTACCGTTTTCTGTGTTCCTGGATCATGGAATATGAGAATAATATAATAAAAGTCTTAAATATATGTATACTGTATACTTGTATAGTATAAAAGTATTAAATATACTTTCCGTTTTCTGGCACCTGTTACACAAGTTCTTGGGTGCTAAGTGTTAGCGCGGGGCCAGGCTGACGTGGTGTGAAGCGACCATAGATATTATTATTATTATTATTTGACACTCTCAAAGGTTATATGTATCAGCTAGGTTTGGGTTTGGGCACAACAATTTACGTCAAAGTCTTAGTGGCGTTGCACACGTCCCGGTTGCCGGGTAGCCGGTCGCGAAGTGTATGGCCAAGTACACCGGTACGTGTGAAAGCTATCGTACATGGCCATACATACGGTTAGGACTTAGGTCACACCGAAATACAATGCGATGCAACCCGGCGCTGCACTTTTATGCTAATGATTCAAAATTGAACTTTATTCACTACTCAATAAGATACACGTTTCATTGAACGTCTGAGCAAACATTGAGAGCGGCGCGCGGCTTTTTGTAATTTTGTTTTAATTTTGTAATGCTAATACGTATCATATGCATAACTACGGAAAGCTTCAACAAAAATAATAAATATTGAACACCTAGAAAAATTTGGCATGTGAGTTGTGACTAATTAACATATCTTTTTTTTTTCCTATTAGAATGTCGTAAGTAGATTAAGAAACGATATAATATGTCTCGCGGTCATGGGATACTCATCCCAACTTACCTGTCCGGTAGTTGTGGTATAGTATACGGGTATGCGACCCCGGCTTACCTAGCTATTACTGTCCTATCCCTTGCCCTCCTGGGCGGTAATATCCTACATTCCCTATTTCCCACTCTAACTTACCAATCTTCCTTTCCACACCACCTATCCTTCCCTTTCCCTATTCCTACCCTCTCCACCAATCCGTGGAAACGCAATGGATAATCAAAAATAATTTCATTATCCAAAATGGCGGCGATGTGGTTCGCCACCCATCACGTCTCGTTTCTCGCGGAGGCGAAAAGCGGACCATGGAGAGACGCTTGGCTACGTTGAATGTAAGAGGAGGAATGGATGATAAGAATGAAAGTGGACGAGGCGAAAGAAGTATGTAAGGATCGTAGCAAGTGGAAAGAAGTGGTCTCTGCCTACCCCTACGGGAAAGAGGCGGTCCTGCCTACCCCTACGGGAAAAAGGCGTGATTATATGTATGTATGTATGTATAATAATATGTCTCCTCTTAATGAGGGTGTTTGATATTTTTTCTGCCGTTAGGGGGCAGACCCAACGCACACAAAGCGTCATCTGGTGGGGTAAGTGGTATCAAAAACGTCCAATAAGAACTTTCGATTCATTTTCTGTCACCAGGCGGTGCTTGGTAGCCCGATGGTCCTTGTCGTATCAAGAAGCTGTCAGACGGTCATCGGAATTTAATAACCCTCATAGCCGGGTATCTGTCATTTATAGTAATTAATCTGAAGGCTACGTTACTTTTTTTAAGTGTTGCCCAAATCAGTCTTGCTCTTGGTCTTGCGCAAGAGTCTCGCAAGAGTCTCACAAGAGTCTCGCAAGAGTCTCGCAATTACCTTTTAGCCTATTGCGATTTATTAAACGTTATTTTAGATATTAGAACAACTTAATATAACAACGTAACGTAATACCTACTCTATAACGTTGTTCTGAGATCTAAAATAACGTTTAATGAATAGCAATAGGCTAAAAGGTAATTGCGAGACTCTTGCGAGACTCTTGCGCAAGACCAAGAGCAAGACTGATTTGGGCAACACTACAGTTTTTTATAATTTATTTATTTACGTTACATTCCTTGCAATATGTTGCAAGGAGTACGCCTGGGCGTCGATAATGATGAGCTTCGAGCTAGTTGCGGTAACACGAGAACAATAATTAAGTTCAGCCATTTTCTCTACACAGAAGCTGTTACGTGTGAAACCTTCGTTTGCAGAATTCTACATTACAGTAGAGAGTTAAATACCCAGTTTATTATAACCAGATAGAGACTGTTGCTTAGTTCAAAAAATATTTTAATTAGGCCCACTTGATCAGGTCTGGGTTTATGTTAACCGTGCGTTAAATATCATGTTAGATCTCTCGTTTTCGTATTTATGAAAAAGAAAGGAATGATATTTTAATATTTTTAACCCATATCTGCGCAAGTGGGCCTTGCTGGAGTAGGTAGGTACTGAAAGTAATAATTAAAAGGAAAGCCGCTAGTTTTCGAGTTTATATTATGCTTCGCCTCTGGGGTTAATAATTTGTAATTAAACAAACAGAAACAAATAAGTGAAACTCATAACTAAATAAAACCGACCAAGAGCAAGTCGGACTCGCGCAGGAATGGATCCGTACGAAACGGCAAAAAAACACGGAGCCCCACTAAAAGATTAATTTCATTCCTTTTTTCGCTGTCCGTCTGCCTGCAAGCTTAGCATGGCGATCCATAGAAATACATTTAATGAAGAAATATGCTATCCAAAACATTTCGTTGCAAAATAGATCTTAATCCATGATAACAAGGTCGTCAATAGAAGTCAACATTTTTAAACCGCCATATTTTTAAAATGGTTGCCGGGAAATTTTCTGTCAAAAACGAACAAATATTCAAGTATATGACTCAACGTAAAGAAACTTTTTGTCTAGGTCCGCCATGATGTGGAGTGGTTGACATTACTGTGGGACTTTTTGACATTAAATTAAGAAAACGTTTCTACGTTTAGCTGTCAAAAGAGGCCATTTTGTGAGCTCATGCTCGGGAAGAAAAGAAATGTTATTTCTCATAACGACGATACATCGACCTTGCTACCTTATAATAAGACCTATTTTGCTCCGAATGGAATTAATGTTTCTTCAATCTGTCATATTTTCTTTTCTTCGGTGTTTCTTCTATGCGCATGCTAAGCCTGCTGGTGACAGACAGACGGACAGCGAAGACTCAGTAATAGGGTTCCGTTTTTACCCTTTGGGTATGGAACCCTAAAAAGGTTTTGGCTTACAAATGTAACAAGCTGATTACAAATATGATACCTAATAGCTACAATAGTCTAAGCTGCAAAATAAGGCCAGAAGACTACAATACGTAAAATATTTAATTTCATTTTAAAGATACTCAGAATTATTGAGGTACAGCAGGACCTCTTTAATCCGAACTCCGAAAATTTACCCCCTGTTCGGATTCGTGGAGCGTTCGGATTATAGTACTGTATGTGTTCTTTGACGTCGAAGCCATGATGTAAAAACACAAATAACTGTCGAGATGCACGAGCGACGCAATGGCAACACAAAATGGCGGACGAGTAACAATAAAAGATGCGCATGACACCTACTCGATAGTCGGTAAGCAACTGGCGAGACCGCGAGACGGCGAGTGAAACAGCAGCGCAGGCGGGGGTGTGGCGTTCGGATTACAGAGGGGTTCGAATTAGAGTGGGTTCGGATTATAGAGGTCGTGCTGTATTACGACTTGGTTAACATAAGAAATATAATATTTTACTGTAGTTCAGTAATTAGACACTAAAGTACATATAAAATATTAATAATACATAATAGTAAAAGATTCAAAATTGTTTGCTGAAAACCCTACATCATTAGTTTACTTACATCTATATCTATCTATCTATATAATAATATAATACATCAAAGGCAAAGCTGATTGACTGATTGATTTTGCACACGTATTTCTCATGTTATGACGTAAGCATGCACTAAGGAAGAATTTTTAAAATTCAACGTAAAATGTGGGATGCAAATTTAAAAACTAATCAAAAAAATTAAAACTAGTCACGCGGGCGAAAGCGCGGGCAATTAATGCGTAGTCATATTATACAAAAACATTCATTATGGTAATTATGAACTTAAACGCACAAATATCGGAGATATTTACGAGGATGTTACTGCGGCCTTACATTTCATACACTTTTACCTAAGATTGACGTCATAGTTAGGTATAACTTTTGTATGGAGCGTTTTCGATTTGTAAACAAATCACTGTACATTAATATGTACTGTCTCTTCTAAAAACTTACTCTTATTTAAGAGTAGGTGCTATTAATTTATGCAATAAAAGATATTAGTCGTCTACCCTATTAATATCGGCTTACGTTAGGTAATATTTCAAAGCCGATCTCTAAAGCTAGTTACGAGCAGTGCAACTGACGTCCTAATTAACTCTTTCGCGAATTAATATTCAACAACAAAGGGTAGATAAGCTTCTGTCGATAACAGGATATCTTTGATAACAGGTGTAAAGGTGCCATTCGCCATTGATTGACAGGGATTTGTTTCACTCCGTCACACGTCCTACTACTATTATAAATGTCAAAGTTTGTGAGGATGAACGATGGATGGATGGATGGATGTTTGTTACTCTTTCGCGCAAAAACTACAGAACGGATTTCGATGAAATGTTGTATGGAAGTAGTTTAAGCTATGGATTAAAACATAGGAAACTTTTTATCCCGAAAAACTACAGTATTCTCATAGGATACTGTATTAACACAGACGGAGCCGCAGGCAACAGCTAATTTTTCATATTACATGGATATTGGAAAATCTGCATTTTACTCGAATACAGCGAAGCCAAAAATAAGGGTAATGGTTTTGGCAGTCTGTGTGTGTATATATGTTTGTTCCACCGTAACGCCTAAACTACTGATCCGATTTTAATGAACGAAGTGTCAGTAGATATATTATTATTATAATAGCTCGGGTAACTATAAGCTATAAAATCTACGTAGTCGGTTATTGCGGTTGTATGAACAAAACGAACAAACAAGTTATGACTGACGGTTATGACTCAAAGCATACCATCAGGCTTTCCATCTGCACGAACGTTTAGGTTTGGCACCAACGGCCAACCGTAGACGTGAGCAACACTAGACAAATTATAAAGGCCGGTCTTTTAATCCGTTATTTCACGCTGGTTTTCTGTGAAATCGTCTCTGGATTAAAAATGTAGACTATGTTATGCAGAGCCTATATATTAGGTCATTAGATATGAAATTGGCGTTTTGTAAAAGAGGAATAAAACAAATGAATTACGATTTTCGAAACACAGATGCATAAATTTGAAATTAGAATCCCAAACCAAAGAAGATATATTTGAAGTCAAGGTGGCCAGTACGACAAATTGCCAATTTCATATGTGAGGACCTAATATAAACTATTACCATACGAAATTTCACTATAATCCTTTCAGTAGTTTTTGCGTGAGAGACTCACAAACATCCATCCATCCATCCTCACAAACTTTCACATTATAATAGTAATAATATTGGATCAGAACAGTCAGTCGCGGCAACCAAAAACGTATGACTATACTGTATATCGAGCGACTTGTAGCGATCGCTAGTAGCCCGTCTGTGCCGAAACCGTAATAGTGTGGGAGGAAGAGAGTCGTAATGTTGTTTTCTACTCGCACTACTGATATCGCAAATCATATACAACCTACTTAACATACTACTTACCATCAGAAAGCCTTGTGCTCGTTTCAGAGTGTCAACTTCATTATCATACATATCGATGTTCGAAAGGGGATTTTTAATGCTTTTATTTTGTTTTGTGCCTTTGTTCGATGCTTTGATGTGTTCTATTTCATGTTCCATATGAACATGCCTTTCAGCTTTCCAACAAAAGAATGAGCTCCAATTGAATTACCTAGGTATAGGAAATTCAATGCAGGACGTCCTTTTCATATCAAAACTTAATTGGGATTCTCTTTGATTCATGTAACGTTTTTGATAAATTACGATCTGATTTCTGAATTTCGTTTTTAAAAAACACATACAGCCTAGGAAATTGAATATTTATATACCAGAGTAACATACATCTTTCATAAGTCATGTTTCTATTTCGCAAATGTAGTGTGACAATAACATTATGACTAAAAGAGTAAGTTATAACGATTTTTTCTTTTTCTCCGTTAGGTAGTATATTCCTTGGCCACATGGACTGAAAGGCTAACTTTAAAACTCTATAAAAACTAAAACTTAATTAAAGCTTCCGTACTTAGCCGCTTTATCATTACATTAATTTTGTTATTTCAGTTCTGCGGGTCATAGATTCTGAGGAGACTTGAG
Organism: Glaucopsyche alexis; assembly: GCA_905404095.1. NCBI lineage: Eukaryota > Metazoa > Arthropoda > Insecta > Lepidoptera > Lycaenidae > Glaucopsyche > Glaucopsyche alexis. The sequence continues at coordinate 4,144,743 of FR990044.1, read as the reverse complement.
TGAGGAATTTACATGAAATCCGGTACTAGGAGCGCAGAGAGCCCGAGGAAAATTGTATATAGTTTATCATAACAATTTTATTCTACCGCAATTTTGTGTGCTTTCACATTTGTCATGCTGGGGGATGAAAGGACACAATTTGGTAGAGATAACAAACGTGTTACATGCTTGTCAACATGCGGATATCTTTGTATACTAAGGGTCAGTTCACACCACGACGATACGCGACGCTGCATTTTTAAGATAGCTAAGAATTAAGATAGATATAATTGAACTTTATTCACTGCTCAAAAATATACGTACATTTCATATTATGACATTAGTCATACACTGCGAGCTGCCACTTAACATTCGATCTCTCACAATGAAACGTGTATCTTTTTGTTTATCGAATAAAATTCAACGTTGAATAGCTATCTTAAAAATGAAGAGCCAAGTCGTGCGTTTCATTTCGGTGTGAAGAGACTTTGAATATTCTATCATACTTTCTTCGAAATATTTGATTTGAAAGAGTCTATTCACGCTCCATTTTGTGCCCAAATTTCAGAGGCACTTTTAGATCTCGGCCCAAAATGAAATAGATCCTTTCTAGAATATTTTTACCTGGAGTTGAAGCGTAAATTTGTACACAGGAGTTTTTCAAATTAACGTAAATGCGAAGATACAAATATAACTAGCTTTTCACAAATACGCGTTTACATCCTACTTAATATTATAAATGTGAAAGTTTGTGAGGAATTGAATTTAGAATTTTAGAATTTATTTATTTATTTCCAAGAAATTTGTTACAAGGTCTTACAATAATTTAGTTTGAATCAAAATTTCTGCCTCTTGGGCGTGGAAATATTATTATTTTAATATATACTGCATGCTAAATTATGAATTAATATTACATTGTTGAAAATAAATGACTACATTAATCAGAAGTTCAATTACAAATTCAATTAAGTCTCTGGATAATTGAAGATAGAAGGGTGGATGGATGGAGTTTATTACTCTTTCACGCAAAACTAAAAAAAATGGGATGGTAGTCGTTTAGGCTCAGGTTTAAAACAGGCTACTTTTTATCCCGAACAGGTACAGTTTTCCCGTTGGATACCTGATACTATAATATTTACGCGGGCGAAGCTGCGGAAAAAAGCTTGTATTTGACATACAATTAATAAATATTATTATATTTAGCAATCTTCCGCCAAATAATACCCACAACCTGCAAGCAAATGTGTGAGTGCACGCATAAGCATGCGTAACGCACCTCCCTCCGAGGTGCACCGAGCACCGAGTTTGAGGGTATTATTTGGCGGGAGATTACTAAAAATAATAATATTTATTAATATTATGCTATGGATTTCCGAAAAGTAACGCCTGCAGGTATAAAAAGGCCGTTTTGGCAATTCATTTTCAATTCTTGTTATGAATTACTGACCGCGATCGTAAAATGGCCACTTGAATTGAAATTCATATTAGGATTTGGATACAATTCATATGCAGAAATTGGCTGAAATGCATTCATTTAACAGATTTACAAGCAGAATTGCTTTAGTGTCAAATAGCAATATTGCGATGATATTGCGTAAGTAGCCTTTTTAGACCCGCTGATTCTATTAACTATTTGACATAAATTGGCTGTCGATTTTGCGACTAATAATACCGAATCCTACAAAACTATAAATTGTCACAAATAAAATACTTCTTTATCTGCAAAATGGTTATCGTATATTTTTAAATTATGTTTTTAGTTTTTGTCTAGCAAAAACAATTTTCCAGAAGCTCTTTATCCAAAATTTACAAAATAAGGTCGTGTTTATTATCATTTTTCTGCTCTTATGTAGCTCATTTTGTTTGTTTAAGAATACCCAAAGATAGTGGATATAATTAGGTACATATTAAAATATGCTAAATGACGTAAGCATATTTTAATCGACCATTCTTAGATTAAGAGAACGTAGAAACACTAGAAAGTAAAAGATGATGTTGATGATAGTCAAAATATGTTAAATATTAGATAGATATGGTTCCCTACAGTTAACCCTGGTCATACATAATTGAACCAAACTTCTAAACGACTCCTTATTCCAAAACTTCACCTGAGTTTGTGCGACATATTTCGAGGCTGGCGCAAGTTCTTATTATTTTGTAGTAAGATTATTCTGTTAGATATTAAGAAATAGTTAGATATTAAAAAGCAGGCTCGATCGGACTGATAACACGTAGTCTCACAGAAACCCAGCGCGAAATAATTATTTATATAAATATATATAAATAAAAAAGTATCGTGACTTGTGTAACGTGAATGCTGGAAACGCGCTTGTGATTTCGCAGTAGGTCGATTTCGATGCAGTCTCGTATAATAATAGGTATATCATGTTAAAACAGCAAAATTGTATTGTCTTAAACGTCCAAGCAATGTTTAACGCTATTTTATTGATTCAAAATCTAATAATAATCGGTTTATGATATCAACTTTAATATAATTAATTGAAACTAAATTGAAAGTCTAAGTTAAATACGAGAATTGGGGTTCTGGACTTGTGTATGTCCATAGCCACCCTTAGTCTTTTTGGTAAACGCCTATTGTTAAAAGATAAAAAAGTTGTTTAAAACATAAATTATATGGGAATCGTAAAGGTGAGGTATAAAAGTAGACAGACAAGTCCTAAATCTTTATAAGCGTTAGAAACACATAAAAACCTTTTATGTCTTGTCTTGGCCTGTGGAATCAAATTAAGTTAATAAGGAGATACACACATAAGTCTATTTTATAGTTTTCTTTACGTAAAATAATGATATCTATATTTATTCAAATACAATTTTTGAATAAAAATTCATCTAAAAACGTATATTTGCTACGTTTAATTAGTAAAAAGTAGTAAAAAGTATTTTAATTCAAAAATTTGTATTTGCATAAATATATTTTCAAAAAAAATATATAAATGGTTTTTGACGTGATAACGTCTTACAATTCGATTAACGCTTCTGCATGCACGAAAAATTGTCACGTTCCGCCTGTCGATTGTCACGTTCCGCCAGAGCCCGAGTGCAAGTGAGAGCGCGGAAGAAGCAATAGAGAGGTACGATCGACCTAAGCAGGTTGGCTTGTGATGGCGTCATCACGTAAAATTAACGTCCGAAAACCGACTTAAGATCCGACATCTGAGGGCAATTCTGCTAAATAAAACCAGCATTAATACTTACAATTACAATCAAGTCCCGATACGCTAAAAATGTCAAACGGTGTTTTATTTATAAACGTAATTAATCGTGTTAGGTGCTAAATCAACGTGAAATACGCTCTGATTGGTTGAATCTTCATAAAATCCGTCTATAGTAACATGTCGCTTCACTTTCAATCCAATCAAAGTAAAATGAGTCTACTTTAAATACGAGAATTGAGGTACAGATATCGGACTGGATGATGTGAAAAACATATTATTAATTTTCATACATTTTACTTGCCTTTGGCTATCGGATATTGGCCATTGGCGTCCAATATCAATATCAGTTCGTATAGTGGGAAAACGCTTTAAGCGACTCTCAAGAATTAGGAAACACGACAAAGTTGCCGATAAAACTAGTGAAAGTTTTACCGAGGAATAATCATATATTTTTATGGTGAACTATTTCCATGGCCCTCCGGTGACTTCATTACGCCTAATGAAGCCAATAAACTGATATTGCCATCACTTTATGATTAAACCCGCAAATAGGTCCACTAGCTGGCTGTCGTTCGCGGCTTCTCTCATGTAAGGAAAACTTTTTTATGAGTCTATAAATAAGACTGACTAATATTATCATGGAAACAAGTAGGTACGTTTAATAGCTTGTTAAATTAGATGTCAAAATAGACGTGATATTTATATTGCTACTTACGACTACAAGCTAGAAAGATCCCGCAAAAAGATAAATTTTTATTGTTTCGTATATTATCCCTTCTCTTTATATCTATCGTATTTCATTCTGAGCCTAGGCTTGGTCCATAAACCCAATAAAAACGTACCAATTTTACCAAGGGCTAAACTATTTTAATATTAACAACGATCTTTTCCTAGGATTAAATCATAGATATATAAAAAGGGTTAAATGTGTAAACATTTAACCCTAGGAATAAATAAACAATAGGGACGCTGTTAAATAATCCTTAGCTACCGCGCAATTCCAAACTTACTAAGCGATACGCCCTGTACACGTAAACCGGACCGAATATCGGACTGCGTTTAAACAAGCTGGGAGATCTGTGCGGTTTGGACTACAGATCGAACTGTCATGCTATATATTTATTTTCGGTTTGGTCTGCCGATGTCTTACATATTAATACATTAAAATAACGTCATAGCGCACGTTTTAAACTGTGGAAAATTCGTTGTCATCGAAATGGCAGATCGGACTGTCGGCCTCGCGCATATTACACGTTCGGTTCAAACACAAAATGTACATGGTGAAAGTAATACGTTCCTCAAATCTATTTTGTCCTTAGTTCTCCACGCGGCGGCGATGTGGTCGCGGAAGCAGTCGGTGTGCAGCGCGGTCAGCGCCGCCTCCAGAGCCGACGACCTGGAGGCACCACTACCCACGGGACAGCAGGTCTACCCCTTCGCGATCGCGCTGCGAGTGAGGGTGCTACAGGTATATATCCCTTATTCTAAAGTGATCTAACAACTCTAAAGTACTCCAAGTTAAAATATCTTAACGTATGATAGAGTAGGTTTAGATACTTTTCTGTAGTTATAAGAAGTTATGAAGAAGATTGTTTAAAGAGTTTATGAGTTTATTTTATAGATATTCGTAATAGCACAGATTAAAGTCAGTCAGTCAGTCAGTCTCACGCGCAACGTATACCCGAGCGAACGCATTAATTGCGATCTATCTGCAGTGCGAGTGCGTGATCATAACACGTAAAGTTGTAGGTGTTTTGTAACCCATTATTATTATTGTGTTATTGTTATGGAGTGCCAAAAGTGCAAAAAGGCCCTACCAAAAAAAGGATCTCATTTTTTGTGCCAAGGTCCTTGTCAAGGTACGTTTCACCGGAACTGCGTGAAAGGTTTAGCGGCCGACTTAAAAATGGGAAAAACTAGAATTTATTGCAATAACTGTGAAGATGATTGCTCTGACGAAGAAGAACAGGATGACGGAGTACAAGATTATGCGAAAATTCTCAAGGACATCCAGAAAAAAGTCGGCGCCATACCCGACGTCAAAAAACATCTTGATACTATCACGCAAAGCCTGAGTTTACTGTCTGATAAATACGACACTTTGATAGCTGAACACGATAAATCGAAGGAGAAAATCAGTAAATTAGAGAAGTCATACACTAGTATCAGCAATAAGTGTGTATACTTAGAGAAGTGCAACGTTGCGATCGAACAAAAAGTACATGAAATCGAACAAGCTTCTCTCAAGAACAACATCGAAATTGTAGGTATTGAACAACTACCTGGCGAAAATCTGAAAGAGATTGTATCGAAAATTGGTCTAACGATGAATGTCAGTACATCGGACATAGACTGGGTTAGACGAGTCTCGAGCACCCGTGCACCAAAAAATGATGCCAGATCGGCTCCGATCATCGTTGCTTTCAAGCCAGCAGGGGCGGAGGCCCGCCGAGGATGGCTTGCACAACGTCGCAAGATGATGGAAGTAACAAGTGACGCCATTACAGGTGGATCGGAAAAAAATAAAATATTTATAAACGAAGCGTTGACTAAGGTCACTCGAGCCCTCCTGTGGAACACAAAGCAGCAACTTCGTGGCATCTACAAATACATATGGGTATCCAACGGGAAAATTCTTGTTAAAAAGATTGATGGTGAGAAGTCCATTTGTATTGGTGACGAAAGTGACATATCCGAATTACTCAACAAAAAATAAATTGTTCTGTCTATAGGTAATATCTTATCAACCAGTTAAGGTGTGTAATTTTTTAATTATAATTCACGGACTTACAGCAACTTGAGCTTATAACCAATAATGTCTCAGTTAATTATGTGTGTGTTAATAGCTTAGACCACTGGATAAGACAATCTACTCATAATAAGGACTTATGTATAATACACGTAAATATACGTTCAATTAAGAAACATTTCTCAGAACTTCTAGTAGCCCTTAACAACTACTTAAGTAGCATAGATATTTTAGTTGTAACAGAACCAAACATTAACTTTTCTTTATTGTCATTTTATAACATAGCCGGATTTGATCTTAACTTTTATACTCGCAATGGGCGAAGAGGCGGCGGAGTGCTGGTCTACTCGCGCACGAGTTTATTTGCATATGTAAGTGAGATGCCTATATTTGTTAATTATAACGAGCGCGCGGCAGAGCTTGTTCCCATTGTCTTTGATTGGTAAGGCGAAAAAATTTATGTTATTTCTATTTACAGACCACCGAGATATAATAATCAAAATAAAATAAATGAATTTTTAATCTATTTACAAAAATTACTACATTCATTACCATCTAAAGCTAAGGTAATAATATGTGGAGATATAAATATTAATTTGATAAAAAATAATGAAAGTAATGTAAAACTATATGAAGATATTTTGGCAGAAGGCGGTTTCGTTAAGTGTATTCAGGATGTAACAAGAAGGGAAATCGTAATGGGGAACATAGTGGAATCATGCCTGGATCATATTTACGTCAAATCGCCTTCATCGTTTATTGAATCTGCAGTAATAAAACATAAAATTTCAGACCACTATTTAGTCGCGGCCGCGGTTCAATGGAAACAAGCTCAGCCTACTAGCTGCGTAAACAACCTACGATGCGACGCAGTAGGTACGGGTGGGGTGTCGAGGGTGCGCGCGACCCGATCGCCGAACTCGGCCCCACAGCGAGTTCTCGATAATAGGTTAGTGAGAGAAAAATTGTTAGAAACCGATTTTAAACACCTATTGAGTTTTGAATGCCCACAAAAACTATATGATGCACTCTCTGCGATATTTAGTAATATATATAACCAATGTTATAAACTAAAAAATACGTCAGGAAATAGAGATATAAGAAATGAAAAATACTGGATAAATAATAAATTAAAAAATATGGTATTAGAAAAAGATAGATTATTTAAAATATGGTGCAACGAACCAAAGAATATGGTAAAGAGGCTTAATTATACAAAATTTAGAAACAAATGTCAGAAAGAAATTTTTAAATGTAATGTCGAGCATGATAAAAAAACTATATTAGACTGTAATAATAATATTAAATAATTATGGGATAAAATTAATAGTTTATTGGGTATTAATAAGCAGTCGTTGGACGATCTGATATTAAATAATATGAAAAACCATGGAAGCTTAGATAGAATTTGTAATGAATTTGCTGACACATTTACCACTGAAATTAAAGAGATAAAACACTTATGTAATGAAAAATGGCTAAACAGGAGTACCTACGTTAACTTATCGGACGTTTCTATGAGGTGGCAACCGGTGAATAGTCGTGATGTTAAAACAATTATAAATAAAATGAATAAAAACAAGTCGCCAGGAAGTGACCTCATACGAATGTCCGATTTGAAATTAATTGTTGATAAAATTAGCCCAATTTTAGCAAACTTAATAAATTTATCTGTAAAAAATCATGTATTTCCTCAAAAGTTAAAAGAAGCAATTATTCGTCCTATTCATAAGAGAGGCGACCGAAAAGTATTTTCTAATTATAGACCAATAGCAATACTCTCAAGTATTGACAAAATAATTGAAAAAAGTATTGTAAATCAAATTGGAAGATTTTTACAGAAAAATAAAGTACTAAATGAGTGCCAACACGGTTTTCAGAAAAATAAAAGCACGAACACATTACTGTCAAAATTTACCGACGAAATTAACACATATTTAGAAAGTAAAAAATTATTGTAGCCATATTTTATGATTTTAAAAAGGCGTTCGATACTCTGGAGACAGCAACCCTCTTAAATGGAATGAAAGAGTGCGGCCTGAGACAGCCGCTGAATAATTGGTTCAGCGACTATCTCAGGGCGCGCTCGTACCGTGTAAAGGTCGGTGGCACGCTCAGTGAAGAGAAATCGGTCGACTGCGGTGTTTCACAGGGATCCGGATGCGGTCCCGTGTGCTACCTGATACACGCTAACAGCTTGTGCGGGGTGCTGCGGCACTCATCCGCCCACATGTTTGCCGATGACCTGTGCACGCTGAGCGCCGGCACCGACCTCGCGGAAATATGTAGCCTAGTCCAGCGGGACGTGGATGCGGTGGTGAAATGGTGTCATGATAACGGCATTACGCTAAATACGGACAAAACAAAATTACTCATCATTCACTCGCCTCATCTGCGTACCGCGAACTATACACCGTCTGTTATTACGCACAGTTTTGAGTGCTTCCATAAAAATAAATTAAATTGCCAATGTAAACCTATGGAAAATGTTAATTGTGTAACTTACCTAGGCATTAAGATTGACAACAGCTTCTCGTGGGCATCTCATATAGATTACATATGTAGTAAGTTAAGAATATTACTTGGTAAATTTTATCACTTAAGTTTTGTAGTACCTACTAAAATATTAAAATGTTTATACTTTGCCTTAGTAGACTCGATTATCAGTTACGCACTTGATTGCTATGGACTCACCTTCAAAACATATATAGATAAATTAGAAGCACTACAAATAAGATTCCTAAAACTATTGGTTAACAGAAAAACAAAAAATAACTGTAACGGAGATTATACCAAACTATTTAAAATTTGTAAAATTTTACCGGTCGGTCTAAAACATAAATACCTTCTGGCTATCAAGAACCATAGCAATCAGGACCTTAACTTATCATTAATACAACATAAATGTGGTACTAGATCGGTATCTATGAGTAAATATGAAGTCCCTAAAGTAAACAATTATTTTGGTGATAGAACATTAAAAAAACGCTTGCCATACCTACTAAATAGTCTACCTGAAAACATCAGACAAGAGCCAAGGTTGTGTAAGTTTAAAAGTCTATTAAAAAAATATTTGTTAGAAACACTCTAATGTATTTACTTTACAAGGACCGTGCTTATAAATTATTATGTACTTATGTAATACGTATTATATAACCTACTGAGACTGTAACCTGCAGTCAAACTGCGCAAGCAGTTTTGCGGGGCATATTTAAAAAAACAATGTAAATTGTAGTAAGTATATAATAAATAAATAAATAAAAAAAAAAAAAAGAAAGAGGAACAGATAAACAGCTACATAGTTAGCTATCGATTTGATTGCACTACTACGGTGTAGCTACGATACGGTGTAAGTATAACAACTATTTCACAAAAATTGCACAAAAACAGAAAACAAAATAGATTAAAAACAAAAAAATTGCACAAAATTACACCTGAACAAAAAAATAATAATTAAAAAATTAAAAACTTCGTCCGTGCAATTCTACTTCCTTTCTTAGCGCTCGCCTACGCTACGTTACGCTACGATATAACCGAAATCCACGCGGACGAAGTCGCGGGCAAAAGCTAGTAAACCATATACTCTTACGAATAGGTTCCGAACCTGGAAATCCCGGATCTAGGTCCACTTTTCTCGATTGTCAAAGATCCGGGTGGATACCAGATCTTTAAATCAGATGCAAGGTAAACATCCGATCTCCGAGAATGTATTCCTGCGAAGAAAGCTTTTATTCACATTACGCTATACGATAGTTCTTATAGCGTAAGATAATGTGAGAGGCACGCTTTTATGTCTTCGGCGTAAGAACGTTTTCACATTGATAAGTTCCAATGTCCAATACAACACGAATATATTGTAATGTAATGACAAAGACAGCTATATGTCAAAATGTAAAATATATAGTTGCCTCTCACATTATCGCGCGCTATAAGCGCAACCGTAGGTACATAGCGTGGTCTGAAAAGAGCTTAAGGCGAAAACATACGTAGATGACGTCACAGATTCGGGCGTGGCCTAACACTTCCCGCCGCGCCACCCGCATACACCCCGCTGCGCTAGCGATCTCCGCGCCGCGACTCAAATTATAAACTGAGGAACGGCCCCTTTATACGACTTTAGGATTGATTTAAATGCAACTTGAAAATATTAATTTATTTCTGGTCTATGAGCAAAGAAAAAACGTAGAATGTATTAGCCGCTTCTCCTTCTTCTGTAGAAGCCGGTCGAGGTTATTCCCGAAAGGGGTCGTCCATTAATCACGTGATGCCTAAAGGGGGAGGGGGGGGGGGTCCGAAAAAAAATCACCAAGTGTCACCAAGGGGGGGAGGGGGTATAAGAAGACATCACGTGTATTAATTTTCGAATCTAGTCTATGCATACGGAAATTATTATTGGTTGTAGATTCCTAGTGTTGTTTAAATACTTACAAGACAAATGACTCGTATAGTTTTTAATTGCTTAAATTATTCGATTAAATTGTTTTTTAAGTTCAAGTTTTTCTTCAAACATGACCTGCTTACTATGTAAAAAAATACACGTCATATTAGGTGGGGGAGGGGGGGTAGTATAAAACCTCACCACGTATCACCAGAGGGAGGGGAGGGGTCTAAAAAGTTGTTAAAAACATCACGTGATTAATGGACGGTCCCAAATCTAGAAATTATTTGGTAGGCAATGCGGCTTCCAACCCATCACTTTTGATTTCATTTTCCACCTCGACGCCCACCAAAATGCAATACTTAGTGCTATTGACAGATCACTAAAATATCCGATAGGTGTTTTTTCGCTTTCCTAAAAAAGAAGTTTCATATCGACGCTTGAAAGGTAAAAATGCCTAAGCGACAAAAATACCGAAAATGAGTTTAAATATCAATGAGTTTGTGTTTTTTTTAGGGTTCCGTAATACTTAAGGAACCCTTATAGTTTCGCTCTGTCCGTCTGTCTGTCTGTCTGTCTGTCTGTCCGCGCCTCTAGCTCCTGTAATTATGAATATAAATTTATGAAATTTGGTGCAGTTATAGATTGTGTATAGATCACGGTTTCGGGATCATAAAAAAGTAATAATTTTATATTTTAGGAGTAGCTCTCCATACATGTGAAGTGGGGATGAAAAATATTTTTTCACTCTACCCCATCGTGTGGGGTATCGTAGAATAGGTCTTTTAAAATAAAGGCATGGTTTCATACGTTACTTTTTATAAAGTTGACCATTTTCGAGTAATCGGCCTCCAAAGTAGTTTGCAAGTTGGTCCCCCCCCTAGCATTTTTAAGCTATAGGAGATAGAAACTTGCAAATTTCCATGCTGATATATCGTGCTAAAAACTCTTTAGGAAAACTATTTTGAACGAAATCGCATCATAATTTCTATTTCTAGAGCAATTATAGAAAAACAAATTAACATATTAAAGCAAATCAGAATAATTATACATCATGTGAAATTATCATTTAAAATAATGTTTCAAAACTGGTTGCAAATTTAAAAAAAAACTGAAATTAACCATTAATAAAAATAACTTAAATTAATAATAAATAAAACATGCTTTCGGGTTTGAACCTACATCCAAGGACATACACTATGATTAACTGAGCTACAGTAATTATACTGATTATTGCGAATTTACGTTTCTTAACTAGAATAAGAGCTAAGTTTTGAAACACGTAAAATTTTAATTAATAATTAATTTTACGAATATGTGCCTCTTTTACCAATTATTACAATAATTTAATAACACTAAAAACACATGAATATAATTATGTTATCAATTACCATAGTATTATTGTTTTTTATTATAATTTAATACCTACCTTTAATATTAAAAGCTTCAATTTGCTAGTAACTACGAAAACTAGGTATATGGCGCTAGTCTCCTGTTTAAATCGTGGATTGTTTTTGAAAAATAATACTAGATGTCGCTGTGTTATTGGATTTAAATTCTGTATCACGCTATCGAAAACCTCGCTGATATGTGTAACCTCTCAGGTGTCGCGATTTAAAATTTTTATAAGTATCTGGTTGTATTCTTCGTACCTACTTTGAGGTCTCGCTAGAGTGCGCTAGAGTAAATATTTTCTTTGATTGTGATAGGCGATATCGTAATAGACTAAAATAATATGCTCAAATGTTATGTGATTAGCGAAATGCGAATATTAAATAGAAATCGAATAAAACTTATTCTTAAAGAACATCTGGTTACTATTCACTTATATATATTTTGATTATTAATCAACATTCAACATTTACGGAACCCTCCTTAGACATGTCCTGACATGCTCTTGGTTAGGTTAGGTTATTTTTCTGCATCGATTGGTCTAATCGTCGTCTTCCTACGACGATTTTTTTGTCGCTTAGATATAGTGAAATTAATACAAAATCATGAATGTTATGTTCACTAAGCGACAAAAACAAAGCAATTGATAAAAAAATTCACTTGGATATTTTGAAGAATTTTAAAAATCTACTTAGTCTATTTTTCATGTTTTTACTTTTTTTTTTGTTTGCACAAAAATATTTTTACTTGTTTAAAAAATTCTTTTCGTGAACACTTTGTACATTTTCTCCATACAAATTATTTGTGAATTGTCCTTACAATGCATTTAATTTGATACCATTATTTTACGAAAGTGCAACTTGTAGAATTTTACCCATAGTGAAATAAAACAATATTCGCGTAAAGATAGTTTTACATATTTGACACAATAACTATTCGTGCTATCTAGATATTTTTACTTGAAAACTTTTGTTTTTAATTATGTCGGTTAGATATTATTTTTGGTTCCCTATTTTTTGGCATAAAATCATATGTCATAATTTTACTTGGCATAATTTCATTTGACCTAATAGTAGTTTCGCATAGTATTCATTTGGCATAACTTTCGTGGCACTTAGCATAATTTTTTTTCGCATAATTACAAATAGCATAATAATTGTTAGACATACTTAATAAAAGGCATAATTTTTTATACGCATGATATTAATTAAGAATAATATTTTATGCATAATATTAAAAGGCATAAATATATTTACGGATACTTCTTTTTTTTTTCTTTTTTTATTGTAAATGTTTAAGAATGACGAAAAAGAATGTAATTTTTTCCTGTTCCCAAAATATTATCTTACGTCGCTAAGGTACAATACGAAATCAAAAATGTTGCTTGAGTATCAATAAATTCCAATACATATGAATTTATAGACAAGAATAAACAGCTAAATGATGTGAGTGTTTATAAAACTGACAAAATGTAACTAAAAGTATTAAATTTAGTGTGTGGGAACATAAATGAACGCAAACATTGCTAAATATATTTCTATATTTATGCGCCTAATGTTTCGCTAGTTAGTCCTGTCGGTAGTAGTAAATATCAATATACTAGGTTATGGGAGTAAACTTTGCGCACATACTTGGACATAATAAAATAGCTCCTATAGCTGGTCTATTTTCAATTAAACAGGAACAGTCACTGAAATCGGCATGGTTTCATTATTATTCCTTTTTTAAGGTTCTGTAGTTCATGTCTCGGAATCCTTATAGTTTCGTCATGTCCTTCCGTTCGACCGACCGTCCGCCCGTCCGTCTGTCTATCCAAACGGTGGTGCTTGACATATGAAACTTTGAATGGATAAGTTTATTTATCACGTCGACATAGTGCTAAAATAAATGAAGATAATTTTTGGTTACACCTACACGAAAAGCGGAGATATAATTAGGTACATAGACATTTTAAGAACATTGAGAGGTTTCTGAGATTATATTTTGATATACGTACATTCCGTTTGCGTGATATTCCACTTTTAAGCGCATTTCTTGTTAAAATACGGCGTCCCCCCTCTAAAAGCCAATCGGCTGGCTCTAAAAATGTGGAAAATTCATGATGGTAATCCACGTAATAAACTTTGAACGAAAACTATAACGGTCCAAAAAACTTCATAAGTTCAGGAGTTATAGAGACTTAAATTGAATCAGTTTAGATGAAGATATCTGATAAAGAGCCTACAGATTGTCCTTGTCCATAAAACATCCTAATCTTATAGAGAAGATTAGGATAATTAAGATGATATTTCTGCTACTGTCAATGCTTTCAGCGCAGTCTATCAAAACAATCACACTATGCTGAAGGCACTGACAGCAGCAGAAAGAAGAAGGGGCATTTTTGTATGGATCCCGTCCCCACTACTGTAGCACTACAAGACATATATCATGAATATATAATGAATGAAAGGAAAAAAGCGTGTAATTTTTTTGTATGACGAAAAATCTCTAAACCATTGGAGAAAAAAGTTTTAACCCAAAGGTGAAAAAAAGTTAAAAAATCATTCTGTATTATTACACCATTTCATAGTGTTGCTAATGGCTTGCCATAAGGAACAATTTTTGGGAAGTAATGGTATACAGCAAGCTTCAGAAAAGTGTTATATTTTGATAAATTGCCTCTGTTTATAATATTTTGATAAATTTTGATAAATGTATGGAATGATAATAAAATGATAAAAATAAGCTCTTTCCTCAATTTTGTCGCACACAATTACATTATGGAAATTGTTTCTTACTTGCGATACAATTGAAAGGATGTATTTTTTTCATAATTTATGGGTTCGAATCCTGTCTAGGAAAATTGAGTTATTAAAAATTTTCATGTTTCAAGAGTTTAAGTTTTCATCAAGTCGGACTCGATATTCCGTAGGGCTAAATTGCTATTGCTAATTTTTTTGACTTCTTTTACAACACCCAGAAGAATCATTTACCATGGACTATATCTTTTTTTTCTGTGCCTAATCGTTTGAAAATTATTTTTGCTATTTAATTATATGTATTTTAATGTAATTGTTTTATCTGAATTATTTGATTTTACATAAACCACTTTTCCAGGCCAGGATTCGAACCCGCAAATTAGGAAAAAAATACATTTTGTATTATTGCGCCATTCGATAGCGTTGCAAGTAAGAAACAATTTTCAGAAGTAATTATGTGCGAAAGAATTGAGGAAAGAGCTTATTATCATTCCATACATTTCATCAAAATATGAGGCAGTTTATCAAAATATAACACTTTTCTAAAGTTTAGTGTATACCATTACTTTCCAAAAATTGTTCCATAGTAGCAACACTATGAAACGGTGCAATAATACAGAATGATTTTTTTTTTACTTTTTTAACCTTTAACCCTCATTAACTTTTTTCTCCCATGGTTTAGAGGATTTTCGTCATACAATAAAATGACACATTTTTAAGCCCTTTCATTTGATATATTATGTCTTATAGTGCTACAAGGATGGGGACTTTTTGCCCCTTCTTCTTTCATCTAAATAAGTTATGGCTTGTGTTCAAACGCTAAACATGCTGGGATGAGACAACAGCATCAGTCTGGTATGGGTTCTAGGCAACGGCGACATCTCCGGAAACAAAACCGCGGATGAGCTGGGTAGGCTTTGGGCCAATTGTGTCACGGTGTCATGCCCAGAATCGGTATTTGGAATATCTCCCAGCACTACTAAGAGAGAACTCAAGGAATGGGGCCGCAGCTTAAGTATAAAGCAATGGGCTTCAATCCTAGGCCTTGAGTTTTTATATTTCTATACTTTTTATTTTTTCAAGATCAAAATTAGCTCGTTTTAGTAACTGCAATTAATTTTTATTAACAAGAAGAAGGAAAATATTGTCAGTTAGGAGCAAACATTTACAATGTCATTGAATAATAAATTTACTAAGATAACTTTAGCCGTAGAAAATTCTTAATGAAAGCAACATTTATGTAACTTATATTATCTTGTTTTATTTTATAAACTCTTAGGCCATTTAGATGAATACTCCGATAATTTTTTTTTAAGTGTTTGGAATTAGTTATTTCTACCTGTTACTACAGAAAATGTATCTATAGCTTATCTATTTTTACATGTTGCTGAAAACCTTTAAAATAAAATTTAGACAATTTTACTTGCTATTACATAACTTTCGTTGATAGCTTAGATAATTTTACCTATTTTTCGAATTAGGACTTTTTTACCTAAGCGACATAAACTGCCTGTAATTCGAAAGCTATATGACTCGTTTTAATATCAAAAATTGCAATAAAAATAAGATACACGTTGTATCTTATTGATATATGTATAGATGTATGTTAAAACCATCTAAATCCGACTATTTTGTGATTTATAATGATTTTTTTTCTAAAAATTTTAACTTTAAATCACTCTTCTATAAAGTTTACTAAATTTATGCGTCATATGTGTCTTTCTTTAATTATTATTTCTTTAATTATTATTTTTTATCAATTATTATTATTTAAACTGGAAATATCATAATATGTATTATATTATAAAATAGTAATTTGCTTTCCTACGCTATCGAATTGGATTTTGTCTGTAATGGTAGTTGTATGTGTGTTAAATAAATAAATAAATAAATGTCGCTTAGGCATTTTTACCTCATATACTATATACCTCAAAGCGTTGATATACTAAATAGACAATTAAAACAGAAATAATATAATATATCTATGGACGCTTCACACCACGTCTATCTGATCCCGTGGTAAGGGACCGTCCATTAATCACGTGATGTTTTTAACAACTTTTTAGACCCCTCCCCTCCCCCTGGTGATACGTGATGAGGTTTTATACTACCCCCCCTCCCCCATCTAAGATCACGTGTATTTTTTGTACATAGTAAGCAGGTCATGTTTGAAGAAAAACTTTAACTTAAAAAACAAATTAATCGAATAATTTAACTATACTAGTCATTTGTCTTGTAAGTATTTAAACAACACTACGAATCTACAACCAATAATAATTTCGGTATGCATAGACTAGATTCGAAAATTAATACACGTGATGTCTTCTTATACCCCCTCCCCCCCTTGGTGACACTTGGTGATTTTTTTTCGGACCCCCCTCCCCCTTTAGGCATCACGTGATTAATGGACGACCCCTAAGTTCTCGAAGAACTTGTGTTACGGGTACCAGATAACGGAAGTATATTTAATACTTTTATACTATAGGTAAACATAATTAAAATTTCTATTATATTATACACATATTTAATACACATCCATGACCCAGGAACACAGAAAACTTTTTGTTCCGTCGGCGGGATTTGAACCCGCGACCCCCGGCTTGAGCAACGACACGCTCAACCAACTGAGCCACAGAGGTCGTCATAGAAATAGAACTATACACTTTCTGTGAAATTTACAAGTACATATATAATAAAATATTATACTATAATACAGTGTTTTTCAACCTTTTTCATGATGCGACCCCCCTTGTATGAAAAAATATTTCGCGACCCCCCCCGACCCTTTTTTATCATGTATGTATGTGTATGTTACAGTATTACAAATATTCATTCCATACGACGTTTTTATGCGTCTCCATAATTAGGATTCGGATATAAGTACATAATACAGTACGTCAACAGCTTAGCATGATGTTATATAGCCTAACGCCTTCCTCGATAAGTGGACTATCCAACACAAAAATAATTTTTCAATTCGTACCAGTAGTTCTTGAGATTAGCGCGTTCAAACAAACAAACAAACTCTTCAGCTTTATAATATTAGTATAGATATACATACATCGATGATATCGATGATCGATTTATGAGTATATCCTTCTGTTAAAATTCTCTTACTCAATAAATCAATATTTTTAATCTTCATTGGTTTTTTACTAAAGTTCTCTCTACCCTCGGCGACCCCCCTACAGAAGCTGACCCCCCGGGGGGTCGCGACCCACAGGTTGAAAAGCACTGCTATAATATATACTATATAATATTATATTAATATATTATTATAATTTCAAGTAAGAAGTTGAAGGAATAAAAAAGTACATTCAACAATCGAACATTTTCATTCTATCACAGGCAGAGCGCTCGCTAAGGTTTTCATAATTTATTTTTTTACGGCATGTCGTTCCCTATTATTTCAAGAGTAAAATAAACGATTGCGAAATAGCGGCACCGCGGAGAGTGACACAACCTCCTCGTACGAAAGTCAGCGGCTCACTGTCCCGCGCACCCGCGCACGCACCGCTTACGAATATTTTCACAAAATAATAGTTATTTACGTATTTTTTGAAAACAAAACGGTATTTCGAAAAACCCAACGATGAAATGTTAGATAAATATATTCTTCACATTTTCGTAAAAGAACCATCTTTATAGCCGTAGTAGGTAGTAAGTAGATAGAAAAAGAAATCTGAAAACAGGGCTACTTAATTTTAATTTATTTAATATTAATCTTCGTCGTATTAAAAAAATTAACGATGATATTAAAGATGAAGGATTGAAGTGTGAAATGTATATTTTTTTGAATTTTTTTATTCCCATTTTTCGGAGTAGTTAGGACTCAAACTGAGCGATTTAGGGGCTGTTTGCGCCTTAAAGCCCTTGAAGCGATCCCAAGCTGACTTTTAAAGAGATTTATTGGAATTTCCTATGAGTATTGTTCAATACAAATGGCAAAAAAACTCTGTTTTGTATGAAAATGTAAAATTAAAATGTCATAAACAAAAAAAAATGTAACCTCATGAATTGATTGAATGAATGATGTCTGTCTGAAAATGATGAATTGCCAAGCAGTGATCGAGCCGATGATGATTTTATAGCACAGAACACTCTCAATCATTTCATCTTAAAACAACAAACGTGAATTTTTTTGCAGTTTTGTACGGAACCCTTCGTGCACGAGTTTGACTCGCACTTGGCCGGTATTTTAATACATATCGTCATCTGCATTTTTTTATTAACTCTAATTAAATTATCACAGAGTTCTATTTTGAGTGCAATTTTCTCCGGCCCGCTCGATTCCGGATCATATTATATTCTCAACCTTAGTGCCGTTGCACACGTCCCGGTTGCCGGATAGCCGGTGCCGGATAGTCGGTCGCGAATTGTATGGACATGTACGATAGCTTTCACACGTATCGGGTGTAGACGGCCATACACTTCGCGACCGGCTACACGGCACCGGCTACCCGGCAACCGGAACGTGCGCAACGGCACTAAGGCTGATGCGAGAATAAAAATCACAACCTCGTGTACGAAGTTGACACCGTTGAGACGAAGACAACTTTTCTCACCGCTCGCTGATATTTTTTGTGATTAATGGCGGACATATTTTATCTAGATGTAAGGATCTAGCTAAAACGAGGATGAAACCTTAGAATCCAGCTCGGGTTTTTAATAATTATCGTTATCAAAGTAAAATATATGTTGTTATAGCGACAACGGAAATACATCATCTTGTGAAAATTTCAACTGTCTAGCCACGAAGTATAGAATATCAGGAGTCCGAACGGTAGATCTGAGTTCTCTTTTCTGCTACTGGCTGCGCTAGAATTTTGGACGTACCGATGCTATTGTGGCGGACCAATCAGCGCACAGTCCTGAATCGCGTTTGGTACTTCCTGAACAATGGCGCGCTCTACCGGCAAAAAATCTGTCGCCTAAATTGAGACCATTATTTTAACATTACGTTCGGACTCCTGAGAGACGAATTCTGCTAAATAAAACCTGCATTAATACAATTACAATCAAGTCCCGATACGCTTATACTCCCAAACGGTGTTTTTATGAACGCTAAACCAACGTGAAACGCGCTCTGGTCGAAACGTCATAAAATCCATTAACGTTAACATGTCACTACATTTACAAAACTAATGAAGTAAAATGAAAGTCTACTTAAATACGAGAATTGAGGTTCTGGTATCTTACTTCGTGTGTCTAGCCATCACAGACAGACCGACATCCGTGAGAGACAGACAGCCAGACGGACAGACAGCGAAGTCTCAGTAATAGAGTCCCGTTTTTATCCTTTGGGTAGGGAACAATATTTTATGCGAACGAACGAAGCATGAGCTAGCAACGCTTGAGTGCGGTCGCGGAATAAAAAAAATATAAATACAGCCGAATGTATGCCACTCGGCTGTCGGTTTTTTGGCGAGTACCTTTGAATGTTACAATTACAAGTCAGTCGCTGCCTTAACTGGATAGATGGGATCGAGCACAGGCGAGCAAATATTTGTCGCGAATATTCAGGTGTTGTTAGCATTTGCTCACAACGAACAATTAATATTCATGCGAACATTCACATCGAGGGAATATTCAATGTCAGTCCCCACCTTAACGCCTCCTTATTTGGATCGACTACAGGTACGCGAAATTAAAAGCGTGATGAGTAAAATGTACGAAATTCTAAGTGCCTAGTTCAAAACTTTTAGGCCCGTTAGCCGTTCGTTCCGAAAGGCCTATAGGGCTATAGAAGCGACATTGATTACGATCTGATACAGAATGATGAATGTAAAGGATTTGTGCCAGATTAATGGCCAATTTCACTTAGCTGGGTAATAAAGATAGGCCATACGACAGATATGGGCTATCCGAGATTAGCATTTGACGAATAATTCCCATATTCTATAGAATACGAATTGATTGCAATAGTTAGGCAGTTACGCTACTTGCCTAGATTTGTAGTATTTCTATTATTGGGTTCGATCCCCGCATTGGATCAACAAAAAATGTTGTTTCCAAGTTTGGTTAGGACAATGCAGGCTGATCACCTGATTTTGGTTATGCGTCCCACTGGCTTATGAGAGTAAAGGAAGAAAGAGTGCTCTTGTGTACTGAGCACACAGCGCAGTACACAAGAGCACTCTCTCTTCCTCTCCTGCGTTACTGGACTGGTTTCAATGAAACCGGCCACCGTCACCAAAATCGGTGTGGGAGTTATTATTATTATTATTAGGTACATAAGGCATAGCAATAACTTATGACGGTGGCGTAAACGTAACGTTAACAAATGAGAATTGTATGAAAATCTGTCAAAATTATGACAGTGCCCTTGCGGCGCCCATACTAATTTCATTCGATAAAGTTACGATTACGCCGCTGTCAAATATTCCTTCTAGGCTTCCTGCTCGATACAAAAGTACAGATTTAAACGCGCCGTAAAATTCTCTTGGTAAGATCTATGCTCAAAAGTAATGTTCATTTCTTTATATCCACACATCAAAGTTCTTAAATACTTTTACAAGTGTTTCACGTTTTATGTTCAGGGTAGGGAATGGAAGAACCGGTCTGATTTTGAGAACCGGGAATTTCGGGACTGGGCAATTTCGGAACCGGGATTTCCCGGGAAATTCGGGAATTTCGGGACTGGTGTGAAGGCATGAAATACAAGTATAATTACTGTCTAAAAAGTAATTCAAAATATAATAATAACATTTTATAGTACAATTACAAATTAAATAAGGTTTTAATGGCAACTCGACAAATCAGCCAACATGTCATCGCCATATTAATGACAATACTACTGGCGATAGTAAAGAGCCGTATGTCATTTTAGTTTATTATCATTTATTGGTGGTTTTTAAATATGTTATTTCGAGTTATTTGATTTTTGCAAAACATCAAATAGTTGGGGTGCCCAGAATGCTATTAGTGTGCATGCTCGAACGTCTAGGCAACCTATTAGAAGTGACAAATTAGATAATTAAAAGACTAAATAACCAGACACATACTGACAATAGCTGACACACTATAGGAATAGTGTGTCAGCTTTTAGCAGTCGTCGTCCTGCGTGGTTAAAAAGTTGTAAAAATGACCATGACATGGATATGCTGAACGCGTCAGATTATTTAATTTTTAATTATTAATAATTATTTTAAATATATAAATAATTTAATTAAAGTATTGTTCATGCGCAAATAAGTCTCTGATATGAAGAATATTAATCTGACGATTTGCGTGAAAGGTGGGAAGGGGTAAAAAAAATTTACTCGAGTGTCAGAAGTTCAATTCAGTGAATCCTACAGATGCTCCAGTTTGAAATTAAAATTTTAAAATTAATATAATGCGTAACTATTTTTATAAGGACAATAAAGAGTATTTAAAGGACAATTGGTAAAATCCATCTAAACTGCTCACCAACCCCAAAAGCAACCAATATGCATATTAGTAGGTATACGAATATATACGTATATATTTATCAAAAAAAAAAACAGACGCCATACAGACCTTGTAGGCCAAGTCCCAAGATGTTCTATTTAATCGTCAATACCATTAGCTCCAGTATTGGCTACTATGTCAGTCGATGTGTGGTGCTATCATACTACATATTAATATTAAATACGGCATAATATTATTTTTATTATTTCATCGCACCGCTCACAATTAACTTTTATGTACACAATCTATTATCTAATATTATGAACTACTCATTCTATCCTTTTATATATTTTTCATTTTTGTCTTTAATTCGCTTTCGGAAAATTATTTTTAGCTAATATTTACAATTACCGATGATAGTTTACTTAAGTACTTGTAAATTTTAATACAATTTGTTTGGTACCGAAAGTACCGAAATTCCCGGTTCTAAATTTTTGATTCCCGGTTCTCAGAGCGATTCAAAATTTCGGGAATTCCCGGGAATTTCGGGACCGGGATTTCCCGGTTCCGTACCCTATTCAGGGCCTTTAGTCAAAATGCATTTTTTTTTTAATGAAATATGGGGGCAAACGAGCAAACGGGTCACCTGATGGAAAGCAACTTCCGTCGCCCATGGACACTCGCAGCATCAGAAGAGCTGCAAGTGCGTTGCCGGCCTTTTAAGAGGGAATAGGGTAATAGGGGAGGGTAGGGAAGGGAATAGGGTAGGGGATTGGGCCTCCGGTAAACTCACTCACTCGGCGAAACACAGCGCAAACGCTGTTTCACGCCGGTTTTCTGTGAGCCCGTGGTATTTCTCCGGTCGAGCCGGCCCATTCGTGCCGAAGCGTGGCTCTACCACGTATTTTTTCGATAATTTCGACGGCGAAGTTTGAAATCAAAAATGTATATGTATAGATTTATAGATTTGAAATAAGTCATCGCTAAGAGACATGTGTCTTGCGATGACTTATGTCAAATCCCATACATTTTCAGGCGCAGATCCGATTTTTTACATGCCCATCCGACGCATGGATCATTTTTCTTGTCAGATAATCAGGTCAGAAAATCAGGTGATCGGCCTGCATTGTCCTAACCAACCTTGGAAACAACATTTTTTGTTGTTCCAATGCGGGAATCAAACCCACGACCTCCGAGTTGAGAGCGAAGCTCTAACCACTAGACCACGGAGGCTGTTCAATAATTTATACGTCTATGTCTATGGTAATAGCATTATCTGTTACAGATAGTGTGCGGTATCGGCGGTCTGGTGGTGGGCGCGGTGGGCTGGCTGGAGGAGCGGCACAGCCCGGCGCTGGGGCTGGGCGTGCCTGCGGGCGCCGTCACCGTGCTCGCTGCCGGTAAGGTACTTCTTAGCTATACTGTTACAGATAGTGGGCGGTATCTTCGGTCTGGTGGTGGGCGCGGTGGGCTGGCTGGAGGAGCGTCACAGCCCAGCGCTGGGGCTGGGTGTACCCGTAGGCGCCGTCACCGTGCTCGCTGCCGGTAAGGTACTTCTTAGCTATACTGTTACAGATAGTGGGCGGTATCGGCGGTCTGGTGGTGGGCGCGGTGGGCTGGCTGGAGGAGCGGCACAGCCCGGCGCTGGGGCTGGGCGTGCCCGCGGGCGCCATCACCGTGCTCGCTACCGGTAAGGTACTTCTTAGCTATACTGTTACAGATAGTGGGCGGTATCTTCGGTCTGGTGGTGGGCGCGGTGGGCTGGCTGGAGGAGCGTCACAGCCCAGCGCTGGGGCTGGGTGTACCCGTAGGCGCCGTCACCGTGCTCGCTGCCAGTAAGGTACTTCTTAGCTATACTGTTACAGATAGTGGGCGGTATCGGCGGTCTGGTGGTGGGCGCGGTGGGCTGGCTGGAGGAGCGGCACAGCCCGGCGCTGGGGCTGGGCGTGCCCGCGGGCGCCATCACCGTGCTCGCTGCCGGTAAGGTACTTCTTAGCTATATCGTTACATATAGTGTGCGGTATTGGCGGTCTGGTGGTGGGCGCGGTGGGCTGGCTGCAGGAGCAGCACAGCCCGGCGCTGGGGCTGGGCGTGCCCGCGGGCGCCATCACCGTGCTCGCTACCGGTAAGGTACTTCTTAGCTATACTGTTACAGATAGTGTGCGGTATCGGCGGTCTGGTGGTGGGCGCGGTGGGCTGGCTGGAGGAGCGGCACAGCCCGGCGCTGGGACTGGGCGTGCCCGCGGGCGCCATCACCGTGCTCGCTGCCGGTAAGGTACTTCTTAGCTATACTGTTACAGATAGTGGGCGGTATCGGCGGTCTGGTGGTAGGCGCGGTGGGCTGGCTGGAGGAGCGGCACAGCCCGGCGCTGGGGCTGGGCGTGCCCGCGGGCGCCGTCACCGTGCTCGCTGCCGGTAAGGTCCTTCTTAGCTATACTGTTACAGATAGTGTGCGGTATCAGCGATCTGGTGGTGGGCGCGGTGGGCTGGCTGGAGGAGCGGCACAGCCCGGCGCTGGGGCTGGGCGTGCCCGCGGGCGCCGTCACCGTGCTCGCTGCCGGTAAGGTACTTCTTAGCTATACTTTTAGAGATAGTGTGCGGTATCGGCGGTCTGGTGGTGGGCGCGGTGGGCTGGCTGGAGGAGCGGCACAGCCCGGCGCTGGGACTGGGCGTGCCCGCGGGCGCCGTCACCGTACTCGCTGCCGGTAAGGTACTTCTTAGCTATACTTTTACAGATAGTGTGCGGTATCGGCGGTCTGGTGGTGGGCGCGGTGGGCTGGCTGGAGGAGCGGCACAGCCCGGCGCTGGGACTGGGCGTGCCCGCGGGCGCCGTCCCCGTACTCGCTGCCGGTAAGGTACTTCTTAGCTATACTTTTACAGATAGTGTGCGGTATCGGCGGTCTGGTGGTGGGCGCGGTGGGCTGGCTGGAGGAGCGGCACAGCCCGGCGCTGGGGCTGGGCGTGCCCGCGGGCGCCGTCACCGTGCTTGCTGCCGGTAAGGTACTTCTTCCTTCTCCTAGGTGTGGAACCTTAGTAATTTTTGTAACTGTCTGAAGAGAAATAGGCCATGTATTGTATCAACAATGGAATGGTTTTATAGCTCAAGTATTTGAAAGTTGGGAAATCTTAAAATCGCATTAGTACGCTCGTTTAAAAAAAAGTACTCAAGATGTCTACACGGGCGACAGGGTGTCGATCGCCGCATCAAAGGAGTAAAAACAATGACAACCAGAGGATCAATTCTGTAATTGACAATCAGAGGATCAATGAAATAAAACCTGCAATAATACAATTACAATCAAGTCCCGATAATATAAAACTGACAAACCAGTATTCTCGTAAACGTTGAAACGCGTTCTGATTGATCGAAACTTAACAAAATCAGTATACGAGTAAGATAACAAATCGCTTTACTTATATTAGATGCACTTATAAACACTTGCAATCATATCATTTTTCATTTTGCAATCATATCATTCATTGAATCATATGGGTACAGACAGTATCGTTGAATAGAAATTTTAAAATAAAGGCAAGGTTTCATACATGGCTTTTCTAAAAAGTTGACCATTTTCGAGTGAGCGGACTCCAAAGTGGTTTATAAGTTGCCCCCCCCCCCCCCTCCCCCCGGGATTTCTATACTATGAGACTTAGAATACTTGAAATTTTCCATGCTAATAGATCATGCTAAAAACTCTTTAGGAAAATTATTTTGAACGAAATCGGACAGTAACTTTTGAAGTAACTTGAAAAATATTTTACGCGTTTATAGTTACGGAACCCTCATGTCCTGACATGGTCTTGGTTAGGATATTTAGTTTATTTTGTATGAACACTTTAAAAAATATTTTACGCGTTTATAGTTACGGAACCCTCATGTCCTGACATGGTCTTGGTTAGGATATTTAGTTTATTTTGTATGAACACTTTAAAATTCCGCGTATAAAATTGTGAAAGCGTTCAAATTAAATTAGATAGCTTTGATATTTTCATTCGCCTTGCAAGCGTTTTTCGCTCAGGTGCATGAGCTGTATCGCTGTTTTTTACGTTTCAATTGCACTTAAACTACATTCGGATTTCAAATACTATCAAAATTGCAGTTAAAATAATAAACATATATATTATTATAGACGAGGCGTGTTGAAGCAAAAACTGTCCACATTTAAAAGGCTCCACTTTTGGGGATGTTTGGGGCCATTTTGACATTTGAGGTATGATGAAATCAAGATGGCGTAACTTTTTCTTGTTTATTTTTTTTTTTCAAATATATATTATAGTATATCTTTATTTTTGAAATCATTGACTAATAATAAAACGATACAGCGTCGAAAACTGCAGATAGTCACACTTTTATAAAGCTTTTGTGCTCACAACACAATATTTCCCTGAATTCCATTCTCGATATACGAGTAGGTGTCGGTCTAGACGACAATCCGACATGAATTCGCTTAGAAATTGCGAACACTGAGCTCATAAACGACAGCAGTAGAAATTGAATGATCCTGAACTACCATCACTATGTAATCCTAAATTGAAACTCTCTGGGACTTTACCGGGCTATCGTTCTCAATGGTTAACTATTTTATGAAATACACCAGTAAATAAAGTTGAAGCCCGTCTTTATAACAGGGACAGGAATGGCTTTTAAATGCATTTGAAATGGCATCGTAAAATAATAATATCAGGATTTTATTGACTTGGTCCGTTCTAATATTATAAAGATTGAATTAAAAGTAAAAAAAAGTATATAGCAGCCTGCAGGAGAAATTGTAATCGATTATGCAGCAGGTGGAACAGTCACAAATTTTGCGAAAGAAATGTGACAGATTTGATAAATGAGAAGTGTATGAAATATTGTTAGTGAACGTACTTATACCCCCCTCCCCGTCCTTTCTTTTTATAACTCGGTGGTACCTGGTAAAAAGCAGGGTGGTATTTGTAACGCAAGTTATAACTTGAAATTTTTTTGCAAACAAAGTAAAAAAAATGGAGTTCATAGTTAAAGCAAAGAATATAATATTATATTACTAACGTAGTTAAAGCGACATACTTACGGTCCTACCTGCACATCCAACACGATAATTTGCATAATACCCAGTTCCGTATCCAAAGGGTAAAAACGGCATCCTACGTAAAAACGGCACCCCATTACTTCGCTGTTTGTCCGTGTATCTTTTACCGGGCTGTAGGTATCTCATGAACCGTGGTAGCTAGATAGTTGAGTTTTTCACAGAAAGTGTAAGTGTAATATTAATATTATTTATATAGTGTATTAACATTATCCGACTCGCACTTTGACGGTTTTTCTTAATACCTAAAAATCCGAGAAAATCAATATCTTCATCAGAATACGCGAGCAATAAAGGTTTCTACCCATCCATTAAATGACTGTTAATTATTAAAGTTCTACAATTTTCATAAACTTCTAAAACACATTATTATAACTTGACGTGATGTTTTACACGAAATAAAGTAACATTAATTGAAATGAATGTCTGTGAACAGCTTTCGAGTGCTTAAGCAACAAAAAGGGCTTTCAGCGAGCTTGGTGTTGTGTGGTTACAGAAACTTTTTCTACTTTAATATCGCGTTGAAGTAAAATCCTGTCTTATTTGATTTGTATTCGCAGAATATTCTAACAATGCTGTCTTGAACATTTCTAGAAAACAACACCACATAATAAGTATATTTATTTACCTATATCCCAGTTATTTCGTATTTTTACCTACCTGGAAAGTTTTCTGAGAGTTTTGAAAACCAGATCATTTTATAGATTTTGATCTGCTCTCTTCAAATTTTAACTTTTCCACCTCGTAACTTGGCAGCTTCTGTCACAATCTTGAAATAATGATGTATTAAAATATGAACTAAAGAAAGTTCCCTAGAATTTATGTCCTAGCAATGTTTTTGTAAATAAAAAATTTGGCGTACAATCGTAACTGAACCCCAATTTTTTTTCCTCTGTCCCCTTAGCGTTGGCAGGGCATGTTATTTACTTTTTTATTTTCATTTTATTTTGTCTTTTGTTTTCTTTTGTATATATTTTTGTTTTATTTCTTACATTTTTCTTACATTATACATTTTGCTTCTTTTCTTAACATTAAAATTTGACTTTTCTTTGAATTTATATTGACTTTTCAAATACATTTCCAAAATTTAATTTAAAACATATAAAATAAACTTCCCTTTCAGTTAATTACATTTATATAAACTTTCCAAATTATTATCAAAAAATTTGTGTATCAACGACGTTTACGGAGCTAACTCTACAAAGCAACGCACCGCCTGTTATTGGTTTGCTCGCTTCCGTTCTAGAAATTTCGACCTGAAAAATGAACCTCGCGGTCGTCCGAAGACTTTGGTCGACGAATTAAAGGTGATTGTGGAAGCTGATGATACACAATCTACAGCTGAATTAGCAGCAGCTTTCGACGTTAGCGTCAAAACAATATTGGTCCATTTGCGTCAAATTGGCCAGGTAAAAAAGCTTGACAAATGGGTGTCCCACGAACTAAATGATCGCCAGCGCGAAGTACGCGTCGAGACGTGCCTTGCATTGCGCAACGGACACACAAATGAAGGAATTTTGAACCGCATTGTTACCTGCGATGAAAAATGGATTCTGTTTGATTACCGCAAGCGCTCAGCAAGTTGGTTGGATCCTGGTTCAGCACCTAAACAATGCGAAAACTTACCCCTAGAAAAGTGATGGTCACTGTTTGGTGGTCTAGCGCCGGTGTGATAGCAGCTTCTTACCAAACGGGGTGAGCATTACTGCAGATGTGTACTGTGAAGAACTGAACACAATGATGGAGAAGCTGGCACATCTCCAACCAGCATTGGTCAATCGCTCGTGTCCGCTGCTCCTGCACGACAACGCGCGATCTCATACTGCACAGCAGACGGTCTCCAAGTTGCAAGAACTGGGGTTGGAAGCTCTCCGTCATCCTCCCTACTCATCAGACCTTGCGCCTACAGACTACTACTTTTTCCAGAATTTGGATAACTTCTTGGCAGGAAAAAAATTCAATACCCGAGAGGCAGTACAAAATGTCTTTGAAGAATTTATTGCCTCCCGTCCAGCTGATTTCTTTAAGAAGGGCATCAATAAACTGCAACTGCGTTGGCAAAGATGCATTGATTGCATGGGTGATTACTTCGATTAATACAAATAAAAATACATGAAAAAAAATCGTTTAAATTTTTTCATACAAAACGACAATTTAATAGGTAAAGACCTAATATAACTTATTTTTATCGCTGCAAAATATACGGTTCCCGCGCGATTCACATTCGCGCGCACAAGATCATCTCGGGCAAGATCTAATACAAGAAGAAAACATCGACACTGGTATGATATATTCTCATAAAGTTATAGCCTCCGACTCAATTCGCCTAAAAGGGAAATCTATCATTCCCTCGAGAGCCATACATTTTGTCGACATAAAGGGTTGCCTATATGATAATCTAGATTCTAGTCTATAAACTTTCTGAGTGCAGTCAAGCACTTTTATAATTCAGTTAACTATTTGCAAAAGTTTATATTTGAGTAATGACTCAAATAGAAACTTTTGCAAATAGTTGACTGAAATATATATAGTATTAATTACGTATATACATATTATATGTATTAAGATGGCGCCATAAGGGGTCGTCCATTAATCACGTGATGCCTAAAAGGGGAGGGGAGGTCCGAAAAAAATCACCAAGTAATAAGTATCACCAAGGGGAGGAGGGGGTATAAGGAGACATCACGTGTATTAATTTTCGAATCTAGTCTATGCATACCAAAATTATTATCGGTTCTGATTCGTAGTGTTGTTTAAATACTTAAAAGACAAATGACTCGTATACTTTTTAATTGCTTAAATTATTCGATTAAATTGTTTTTTAAGTTAAAGATTTTCTTCAAACATGCACTGCTTACTATGTAAAAAAAAATACACATGATCTTAGGTGGGGGAGGGGGGAGTAGTATAAAACGTCACCACGTATCACCAGGGGGAGGAGAGGGGTCTAAAAAGTTGTTAAAACATCACGTGATTAATGGACGGCCCCTAAGCTGAACGCACACAACCAGGCTGGCAGGTGGTGGCGCAGAACAGAGAGATCTGGACGACACTGGGATATAAAAAAAGGTGTTGTGGATAGAATTAAGTCGTGTATATAGGCTTAGTTTTAAGTGTAATTTGTTTTGTAAATAGTACATTTTTAGTAGGATAAGAATCACTAAAATGTATTAGAATAAGCTAGGATAAGTTATTTCATGTTAAACTTAGAGCTTTAACTTCCTTAGGTGGTGGGTGTATGTACCGACGGATGTTAGAGTTCAGGATGTTAATCGATGCGCATTTGCCAGACGATTTTTTGGAGATATCATTTGTCCCGAAATTCCAAGAGGTTTTCGAGATATTGAATATTTTGTACGTTTCGAGTTTTATACTAATTTAGTATAAAAACGGTCTCAGGAGTCACCCTTGTGGAACACCTCTGGTCGACGAGTTTGTCCCGGTGTTGATTTGCGGGGGTGACCCCCGCGCGGGGGGGGACATTTTTGTATATACTTACTTGTTTTGTTATTTCATTTGGGTGTGTATTTATTTAGTTTTTTGGTGTAGGTATTTAGTTATAATTTTTCTTTTAGTTAGTTTCTAAGGTTAGGCTAGCTGTCGAAACATTAGTTTGTCACCTGCCAGCATTTTTCTGGCAGGTGACCGACTTTGTTGTTGGCACCATGCCGAAGGAGGGGAAAGTAGGTGAGGGGGGGGGGGGGTTAGCGAATCAGAGGGGAGGGTCGTTTTGAGTGGGGGGGAGAAGAATAATGGTAGGGAGGAGAAAAGTAAGAGTGATCAACAGGTCGGCAACGGAGGACACGGAGGATGTTATGGGGATGGCTTTGGCAGTACGTAAGAGCACTGCCAAGCGTGGAAGGACCCGTGGGTCTACCAACGCCCGGCAAGCGCTAAGGGATCGCGCGGAGGAGGCTCGTGAGGCCGATTTTGTTGCCGCCCTGGAGAAAAGGGCTTACCTAAAATCGGCTACGGAGACGGCCGAAATTCCACCTGGTCCTCTGGACCTCGATGTAGACAGGTTGGGGGCTGAGGAGCTCATGAAAGCGGCTGTAGCAAATCTCCAGGAGATCCTCAGCATAGCTGGCAAGTCCACTAACCTGAAGGGGGGATACGCCTCCAAAATAAGCCGGGCCACTGGCGCCATTAAAACAGTTGTTGAGGCGTTGGGGTATCGCACAGAGGCGGAGGAGACACGTCGTCTTCGTGCGGACAATGGGAGGCTGCGAAGGGAAGTCGAAATCCTTCGCGAAGAAGTTCGCGCATATAGGCGCGATTTCGAGGAGGCAAAGGCGGCAGCAGCGAAGGGCAAAATCACCTCTAGCCCGATGTCCAGCGAACAGCTGGGCATCCTAGAGAACAATATTGCTCGGCTGGTCGGCAATCTTGTCGATGGCCGTCTGGCGTCGTTGGAGGATCGCCTGCCGCCTCCTCCGATCATTCGCCCGCCATTGGCGAGTGACAAGAAGAGGGCAGCCCATGAATCAAGGGCTGCCGCTACGTGTGTGGAGCTGACACCGAGGGAGATGTCGCCGGTGTTGGGTGTGCGACGCACACAGGAGGAGCCGGTGCCGAAAACCGCTTCTAAAACGGCCAAAACGGGCCTCGAAGAGTTCCCGGTTTTGCCGGTACGTCCAGCGGCGCGGCCAGGGCCTTCCACATCTTCGAAGGCGAATAAGAAGGGGGTGGAATGGACAAGTTTTGGTCCTTCCACCTCCAAGGGGGCTAGTGTGCCACAAGCTGTGGCGCGATCGGATGAGCATTCGGCGGAAATTACAGTGCCTCCTTCGGTGCCATCGGATGCTTGGACCGAGGTGGTGAGGCGCAAGGCGCCGAAGAAGAAGACGCAGAAAGCCAAGGCGCCCCCTTCCTCCAATGATAAAAAGAGGAAGGAGGCAAAGCTTGTGCTCCCCAGCTCCTCCGCCGTAATCGTTAAGTTACGGCCGGAGGCAGCCACGAAAGGGGAGACTTACGGATCGGTGCTGACAAAGGCTCAACAGCAGCTCAATCTTGAGGAGCTGGGAATTGGGCCCCTCAGACTAAGAACGTCGGCGACTGGAGCTCGCCTCATAGAAGTGCCGGGACGTGCCAGCGCTGATCAAGCGGACGTCCTGGCGAAAAGGATGGGGGAACTACTTTCCGATGTCGCGGACGTGGTCAGGCCCGTCAAAACTACGATATTTAGGTTGACGGGTCTTGATGAGACTGCGACCCGGGAAGGGGTGAAGGCAGCTATGGCTGCGGAAGGGGGCTGCTCTCGGGGAGACGTGTGGGTTGGGGACCTGCGCTTCGACTTCCGGGGCGTAGGCACCGTACGGGCTTCCTGTCCGTTAGCCGCAGCCAAAAGGCTAATAAAGATGGGCGCAATCCGCATTGGCTGGAGCAAAGTTTGGCTCCATCACGAGGGGCCCCGTCCCAGGCACTGCTATAGGTGCCTGGGCAAGGGGCACATGGCGAGCTCTTGCCAGTTCGAGAAGGACCGCAGCGGTTTGTGTTACCGCTGTGGGCAGTTGGGACACAAAGCAGCCGGCTGCGACTCTACTGTGCTCCGCTACGCAGTGTGCAGTGACGCCGGGTTAAAGGCGGATCATGTGATGGGGAGCAGATCATGTAACCCCCCATCCGTTCGCGGAAAGTTCCCCTCCTCCCCACGTCCATCGGGGAGGGCGCTGGTGGCGCCTGAGGCCGAGATGTCCGAGTAATGCCAGGACATCTCGGCTTCCTTCAAGCGAACATAAACCATTCCGCCGCGGCTCAGGACCTTTTCCTGCAGTCGATGGCGGAGTGGTTGATCGATGTGGCGGTTGTGGCGGAGCCTTATTTTATTCCTCCCTTACCGCACTGGGCAGGGGATGATGCAGGCTCTGTCGCCATTGTAACGAGGCCAGGTGCTGCCCCCCCCCCCTCATACCCAGAATGAGGGGGACTGGATATGTCATTGCCGCTCGGGGGGATGTTGTAATTGTTGGTATTTACTTCTCCCCGAACCGCAACCTAGCCGCCCTAGAGCAATTCCTCGATGCTCTAGGGCCGCTGATCAGAAGGCTAGCCCCCCTCCCTGTTATAGTGGCAGGGGACTTCAATGCCAAGTCCTCGGCGTGGGGTTCCTCTGTCACCGATCCAAAGGGGAGGGAAGTAGAGGAGTGGGCTTTAGCCTCGGGACTGTCCCTTCTCAATACAGGGACGGTCCTTACCTGCGTGCGGCGGACGGGCGGATCAGTGGTAGACCTGTCGTTCGCCACTCCCATGGTCGCGCGCAGGGTGGCAGGGTGGAGGGTGGTAACGGAGGTGGAGACACTCTCAGACCATCGCTACATACGGTTCGAGGTGTCGCCAGCCTCCGTATCGAGCTTGGCGTCGGTATCCAGGGGACGTAGCAGGTTCCCGCGTTGGGCAATCACTAAGCTCGACCGGGAACTGGCGGAGGAGGCGGCCATCGTTTGCCGCTGGAGCCTCCCGTCGTTGGATGGGTTGGGGGTGGACGAGATGGCTGGCTGCTTAGGCGACGTGCTCACTAACATCTGCCGAGCAGCCATGCCAAGAGTTTGGGGTCCTCCCCCTCCTCGACGGGCGGTGTACTGGTGGTCGGCCGAGCTGGCCGACCTTCGTGTCGCCTGCGATGCGGCGCGCCGCGCCTACGTTCGCAGCAGGCGGCGCCGTCCCCAGGACGAGGAGCGTGATGGCCGGCTGTTCAGGGTCTACAAAGCCAAAAGGGAGATCCTGCGGCTGGCCATCAGTCGGGCCAAGGAGCGAGCGTGGCTGGAGCTGGTGGAGGGTCTGAATAATGACCCGTGGGGCCGACCGTATAAGAGGGCGCGAGACAAACTTCGCGCCCAGTCGGCTCCACTGACGGAAACGCTCCAGCCGGAACTGCTGGGGAACATCGTCCGGGAGTTGTTCCCGGACCCCCCGGCAGGCTTCGCTCCGCCGCGGATGGCCCGACGGACGCCGGGCTCGATGGAGGAGGGTGTTCCGCCCCCCGTTACCGACTTGGAAATGGAGGCGGTTCTGTCCCGCCTCCGTAGTAAAAGAAGGGCGCCTGGTCCGGACGGGGTGCACGAGAGAGTCCTATCCATAGCTCTCGTGCACCTCGAAGACAGCCTTCGGGAACTGTTCAACCGCTGCCTACAGTGCGGTCAGTTCCCGAAGGCATGGAAGGAGGGTCGGCTCGTCCTGCTACCTAAGGGCGGGCGACCACCGGACTGTGCGTCGGCGGTACGGCCAATCGTGTTACTGAACGAGGTGGGCAAGGCGTTTGAACGCGTTATAGCCTCTCGCCTCGTTCAGCACCTGGAGGAAGGTCCGGGGCCCGGACTCTCAGATTCACAGTTCGGGTTTCGGGCCGGTAGGTCGACCATCGACGCAGTGAGGCGCCTTAAGTCGGTGACAGATGAAGCGGAACGCGGGAGGGAGGTGGTGGTGGCGGTGTCCTTGGACATCGCCAACGCCTTCAACAGCCTTCCCCACAGCGTAATACGGGAGGCACTGGAGTATTTCGAAGTGCCTCCGTATCTCGGGAGGCTGTTGGACGCGTACCTCTCCGATAGGGAGATCGTGTTCGAGGATCGGTCGGGGTCCTTAGAGAGGCGAAAGGCCAAGTGCGGCGTCCCCCAAGGTTCGGTTCTGGGTCCGAACCTCTGGGACGTCGGCTATGACTGGGTCCTGCGGAGCGGCATCCTCCCCGGAACAGATGTCATCTGCTATGCAGATGACACTTACGTCACCTTCCGGGGGAGGACGTATCAGGAGGCCGCGCGGCTGGCTGAGGAAGGGGCAGCCCTAGTTGTCAGCCGCATAGAGCGATTGGGGCTTCGGGTACGTTTAGACAAGACCGAAGCCCTGCTCTTCCGTGGACCTGGGAGGAAAGGACCCCCACCGGGTGCACGACTCCTTATCGGAGAGGCAGAGGTCAGGGTGAGTCCAACCCTTAAGTGTCTCGGACTCACCCTGGACGGGAGGTGGACCTTCGGCCCCCATTTTCAACAACTGGGGCCGAAGGTCGTGAGGGTGGCGTCAGCGCTGGGCCGACTCCTTCCGAATATAGGAGGGCCCAGCGAGGCCTGCAGGCGGCTATACTCCGGAGTCTGCCGGAGTGTAGCTCTGTACGGTGCCCCCATCTGGGCGGATTCCCTCACTGCTCGCAATAGGGCCCACCTGCGAAGAGCGCAGCGGGTCATAGCAGTGAGGGTAATCAGGGGCTACCGTACAGTCTCCTGGGTGGCAGCTACTGCCCTGGCAAGGGTCCTTGCCGAGACGAACCTCCTCATGTCAGAGGGGAGGTCACGTGGCGAGGTCCCCTCGTGGGAGGAGCTAGGGCGGTTCCAAAGGCTGGGAGAGCAGTGGTTGCTGAGGAGGTGGGGTGAGGTTCTGGAGCAGTCGCCGTACGGCCAACATACGGCCGCGGCACTGCGTCCGGTCCTTGCGGCGTGGATGCGCCGCAAGCGAAAACCCCTCACCTTCCGCCTTACACAGATGCTCACCGGGCATGGATGCTTCGGTGCGTACCTGTGTAAGGTCGCCAGGAGGGAGCCTACGCCAGCCTGCCACCAATGTGGCGCTGCGGAGGACACGGCCCAGCACACCTTAGAGGTGTGCGACCGATGGGCCGTGCAGCGCCACGATCTCGTGGCAGTGCTTGGGCGGGACCTCTCGCTCTCGAGTGTGGTTCGCTGCATGCTCGAGAGCGATGAGGCCTGGCAGGCGGCGGTCTCTTTCTGCGAAGCCGTCATTTCGCAGAAAGAGGCCGCGGAGCGGGACAGAGAGATAGACCCATCCTCTGCTCCGCTCCGCCGGCGTAGGACAGGAGTACGAAGGGGTCGCTTTGCGAACCTCCAATCTCCTGTCTAACGGGGCTCGGGAGAGGATGGGAACCTCCCCGGCTTAGCTAGTCCCGACGCCGAGGGGGACACTCCAGTTTGCCGGAGTGGCCCCTAATTTTGTTGGAAGTCCGGTCCCTATAAGAGGTAGACCGGCCGGTCGCGGGGGGTGCCCTGTGTTAGACAGATCCGGGACACTCCCCTTATAGCGGCTGAGGGCAATCCGCAGGTTCAGTTTTAGTGGGTAAACCGGCGAGTCGCGTCGGGAGTCCCACATATCCCCGGGATACCCCTCCCGGGGAAGGCGTAACGTCCTTTCCCCTGCGATATCAAAAAAAAAAAAAAAAAAAAAGTTATTTCATGTTACATCCACAGAATAAGTTCGATACACTTTGTAAATATTGTACATAATTTGCATTGTATCGAGTCGATAGGTCCTAGGTTACTTTTTTGTATTGTTAAGGATCAAAGGGGCCTATCCAATCACCGCGGGCGAATATGTGTGCGCAGAAAAGAGACGCACCTCGCGGTGAGGGATAGCATGATCCGCGGCGCGGGAGTCATGAACTCGCGATCCCTGCGGGGCCTCTTTGATTCTGGCTATAAATATAGAGCCGGATTCCGGGTTCTTCACTGTGTCGGAGAAACAGTCACGAGTCTGAAAGAAGACTCCCGAAGAAACCCAGGAAGAAATAGTGAAGATAATAAGTGAAAATAGTGCTAGTATAGTGTTAAGTGCTATAGTGAATATTGTATGGAGAAAATAAACGAACGGGTTTCAATCGTGTAATGGTCGTTTCAATCGATTTCCCCAGAGCTATCGAAGCGAATTCATACAGTCCAACCACGAACATAATATACGGCGCACCAAGAACGTGGAGTGTGCTGTATAAGGCCAGATAGTGGCCCACCGACATTGTCTGGCAGCCGAGCCTAGGGTTGCCATATCTTACATATGACTCCCCGGACAAGACACGTGAAAACCCCGGATTTTGGAGTACGAAACCCGGACATAGAACAATTTTTACCCGACTACGGCAATGTCAAAAAGAAAGGAAGATTTATTATTGCTGCAAATCAAAAAAAAAACTGAGGCCATCCTAATTCTGCCTACAAAAACCCGGATAGCAAATAAAATCCGGCCCGGACGCTCCCCGGACGCCCTTTAAACTAGGACAAATTCGGGGAAACCCGGACGGATGGCAACCCTAGCCGAGCCGGACAGTGTACACAGTGTGAGTGTAAAGAGAGGACCAGTACAGTACAAAAGGAATATTCAAAACAATTTCGGTTATTTTGGGCAAATAATAAATAATATATTGCTTCTTATCTATAGGTAGGTACTAATATTATAAAGAGGAAAGATTTGATTATTTGTATATTTGTTTGCATTGATTGAACAGACTCCGAGCCTACCTGACCGATTTGGACAAAATTTGGCACAGATATAGAGTAGACCACGGGGAAGGACATAGGCTACTTTTTATAGCGGGAAAATGTACGTTTCCATCAGGCGTTGAGATCATTAACCTCAAAGAAACAGCTAACTTAACGGGGAAATAAAGACTGCCTAAATAATATCAATAGGTTTGTGAGTCAGTGCGCCGTAAAGAGCGCACTGTAATTTTATTCAATACATTTTTTCGAATGTTTTCAATTATTTTTCTGCCTAAACGTCTTTACATAAGCAGTAGATCATAATCATCATCATCAGCCAATCGCCATCCACTGCTGAACGACTAGGCCTCATAAAAATCATAATTTTGAACAACCTTAACCTATTCCTAACAAAAAAGATCTGTGAAAGTAACTGGTATATGAACCTATTATAGGCTTATCGCCGTATTATGAACAGGTAAATCCTTAAACTCATTACAAGTTTTTCCTCAGTTCCGTTGTTCGTGACTTGTTTGGCAGTTGAGAGCTACAGGAGTGTGGTAGTTTACCTTATTGCCAGTATTTCTACCCACGGTGAAGCGAATAGGAAGGGATTTTGGCAGTTCTATATATGTACGTTTGTTCCACCGTATCAACTGAACTACTGATCCGATTTTAATGAATGAGGTATCAATAGATTCGGAAAAATAGCCTCGGTAACATAAGCTTATATTATATTATATCTATTTTACGTAGTCGGGTAAGAATAAAAATGTTATTGGTATTTAAGTAGCTTTTGTCTGCGGCTCCGCCCACGTATATACAGTATCCCAAGGGAATAATGTACTTCTTGGGGATATAAAGTATAACATATAACCACCATACAAAATTTTATCTTAATCCGTTCAGTAGTTTTTGCGCAACACAATCACAAGCAACCATCCATCCACCCATTCATTATCCTCACAAACTTTCACAAGTATAATAGTAGTAGGATCTTGGAAACAACTTTGTATAAACATTAAATGAAATTAGAATAAAAATTAAGTTTTCTATTGATTATATTGTGTGTTTATCATGATATTGTTTCAATAATAAACCAATAAATTAAATGATAAATGTTATAAAATACAATTAAAACGGCATCTTTATATATTCAAGTTGAATACCATGATAAAACATGTTTGGTTTTATTTGATAGCCTCTACGCGGTTAAGAGCGATATAAAATTTTCATGACTACATAATGACCCTGTCGGACGCCGCGTTTCGAATGGTATTGTCCCGAATACGAAAATGTAGAGTTTTTTTATTTTTATTATTTAAATTGAAGAAATCCGCATTTTATTGCATTAAACCGATCCGATCGAACCTTAATTTACTATCGTATTTAATTATTTTTGCATAGAGTTTCCCCTGGTGAACTCAAGGACAAAAGGCGTACTCGAAATAGTCAAGAAAATATATATTACTATCTTTTTCCAGCGGCTTTATCCGCGTAAATATTTACTGTACTTTTTCAGAATCGAAAGCAGCCTGTTTTAATCCAGACCCTAAACTACTACCACACCAAATTTCATTGAAATCTGTTCAGTAGTTTTTGCGTGAAAGAGTAACAAACATCCATCCATCCATCCATCCATCCTCACATACTTTCACATTTATTATAGTAGTAGGATAGTAGGATGGTATGGGCCAATGCCCAATGACACTGAGTAGAAAATATAAATTATACTTACATACACAGAAACAGCTTTTAGAACGACCCAAATCGATCTAAATTTGAAAATTTAGACGTCCCCTTCAAAGGCCCACAATTTTTCCACACAATCACGGACACATCGTTTGCTTGTGTACCAAAGATTTTAACTCAAGATAGGCTATCACGTACATTTAGCAGAAAAAAAATCATACAAGAAAAAGTTACGCCATCTTGGTTTTCACCATAACTCAAATGTCAGTCATCTTGTTTTTACCATACTTCGAATTTCAAAATATAGTAAATAAATAATTGGGGCCAATTTACTGGAGACACTTTTTGCCTCAATATGCCTCGTCTATAATATACGTCTATGTTGTGTACAATCAAATTGAAAGCTAACTATGTAGCTGTTTATCTGTCCGTCTTTTTTTTGATCTGTGATATGGTAAGCTGTATTGATAAGGCTAATCGTATTAATAAATGGTCTATGGAGTATGGACTCAGTATCGGTATCTGCCTACCCCCATGGAAAATACCAGTTAGCATAACATTTACATTCCATTCCAATTTAAGAGCTTCGCTCTTGTCGGTGGAGCTTTTTCCATTCCTCTCTGCACTCCGCCCTTCTCTTGACCTCCTGATACGACACTACCATCACTTTCTCCTTCACCTGGTCCATAAAAGTTCTTCTCGGCCTTCCACGTTTTCTTTTTTCTACCTTCCCTTCAATTATTCCTCTGATAAAGTTGTCGTACCCTATCAAGTGTCCTAACATCTTTCCTCTTCTGTTCTCGATGGTTTTTAATATCTCTCTCTTCTCATTAACTAATTCCAAAACTTCTTCATTACTTTTTTTTTCAGTCCAACTTATTCTCTCCATTTTACATTTACATTAATTAGCAAAAATTATTGAAGTTTGAAAAGAGTTAATCGGCATTAGCGCCCTTCACATGTACAGCTCGGTATGTGGGAAATCGCTCGCGCCGCGCGCCATTTCAACTTTTGCTCCGAAACGAACGTGTAGATGCGTAGGGCTGACAGGCCGAATTAGCATATCGATGCCAACTAAGGTTTCACAGTTTTGCACATGCATCACGTTTGAACGGAAAATAAAACATGTCGTTTTAGAGCGTAGACTTACTACTGACAGCAAAACTTTTAAGTTTTATAATGTTCCACGCGCCAGTCCAAACAGCAGTCTAAACTTTTGAAATCGCATATTTTGTTTATTTCGCACAGTTCGGAACATTCGCCTGAATATTACAGATTCGTCCGTAGTCCAAACCGTTTTTATTTGTTTTTAGCACGACAGCTTAGCAGACAGACAGACTCAGCCACGAATGGATCTGTGCGGTTTGCACAGATCCATCCGTGGCTTGGAACGCAGTCTCAGATGTGCGATCCGAACTGTACCGTGTGAAGGGCGCTAATTGTAGAGGTTTTGTAGAGCGTTTTCTCTTACAAATGTCAAATTGGTAGTTTTCGACGCCTCATGTCACACCGAGTCGCGACGCGACGTGGCGCTAAATTTTGAATTGCAAGAGTTCGAGTTTCGAGCTGCACCGACCTGCGTGGCGCGGCGCCGCTCTTGCAATGAAACGTGTATCTTCTTGTGTAGTGAATAAAGTCTAATTTCGAATCGCTAGCATAAAATGCAGTACTGTGTCACGTTGCGTCTCAATGTGAGCTGGATATCAATTATCGTGTTTAAAGTAGACTTTCATTTTACTTAATATTTTAAGTGAAGCGACCTGTTATGATAAACTGATTTTGTGACCAATCAGAAAGCGTTTTACGCTTGTTTAACGTTCACGAGAATACCGGTTTGGCAGTTTTAGCGTATCGGGACTTGATTGTTATTATATTATTGCAGGTTTTATTTTGCAGAATTTTACCCTCTAACCTTAAGATGATGCTGACAAACTGAATATATTTTTAAAGGATGATGTGCATCAGTGACGTGGGGTTCCTATAACTCCGTTCATATCGGCTTCACTTACCATTTACCTTTTAAAAAACCCTTATCCAAATCCCTACCGCTGCAGGCTAGGGCTTCCCTATGAAGGAGAAGCAGCTTTCGCCACTGATGTGCATTCATTATGACCGGGTAATATATAATTTAGTTAAACTTCAACATTTGCGTTTGTCCCTCAGCCACGTCAGTCTACTTCAGTCGCGGGTTCGGCGGGTGGCGGTCGGCGCGGGCGAGGGCGCCGCGGCCCTGGGGCGCCCCGTGGCGGGCCCTGGGTCCGTCGCCCTGCGCCGCCCTGCCCCTGACACTGTTGTGGACCACAGCCATATCTGCGCACATCGCCATGCTGGCCTTCTGCGTTAGATCTCTATTGAATATTGGGTAATTTATTTTATGATATATGACTGCCAAACACATAGCCTGATCGTAAGCAATTACATCCGCCGATAGATATGTGTAATACCAACAGTGTAATACCAATTACTACTAGTGTTTTCTTGCGGGCTTAGCATGGCGATCCATAGAAATAATTTTAAAGAAGAATTAGGTATTCTATCCAAAATAGTTGCAAAATAGTTCTTAACCCATGGTAACAAGGTCGTCAATAGAAATCAACATTTCTAAATAGCAATATTTTTAAAATGGCTGCCGGGAAATCTTCTGTCAAAAATGGTCAAATATTCAAGTATATATGACTCAACGTAAAGAAACTATTTGTCTAGGACCGCCATTGTGTGGAGTGATTGTGTAAGACTTTTTGACATTAAATTAAGAAACTTTTCTACTTTAGCTGTCAAAAGAGGCCATTTTGTGAGCTCATGCTCGGAAAGAAAAGAAATATTGTTTTCTCATAACGACGATACATCGACCTTGCTACCTTATAATAAGACCTATTTTGCTCCGAATGGTATTAATGTTACTTCAATCTGTCCTATGTTCTATTCTTCGGTGTTTCTACTGTGGGCATGCTAAGCCTGCTGGTCTTATAAGGTTCTATACTCCTTGCCCTTAGCCTTCGGTACGCTAACTCACTCGACGAAAAAAACTCTAACATTATTTCCAGTTCGATTTCTGTGAGGACGTGGTTTTGGTAGAGCCAGCCCGTTCGTTCCTGGTTATTAAATGCTGTATTTTAAATTAGTATTATTTTGTACATACAAGTCAATAGATAGGTACGAGTATGTATATTCAATCTTGGATTCTTATTCCACTTTTTTGCCTTCTTTATTCATGCAAAGTTATAGCACTAACGGTGGCATACTGAAATGCTAATCAAAATTAAAAGCACTCATATTCACAGGCTGTCGCTGTCTCTCCTAGCTGCAATGACAAGGACAGCATTTGACTTGAGCGTCACTTAATTAACTATAGTTTCAATATTCGACGGTTAGTAGAGTAAAGCTTTAAGCATTGTATAATAACTAGTATTTCTAATTTTACCTTCCGTGGTATGCTATTTACGGCTTGATACTGCAAAACATTGTGACTCAGATTCTGCGAGTGTATAGAGTTTGGACTAAAAACGTTTCGCTACATTAAATAATTTCTTACCGAAATATTTTAATTAAAATATTTTCTAATAGTATATTGCTCACAGTTCAAACCCGAGGACAATTCTTGTCATCGTTCGCCGTGGTCTCACAAAAAATATAGAGATGTCACGGATAATAAGTTCAAAATTATGAAACTGCTATCATTAATTGCTCGCGGATTCCCCCGCGTAAAATAAGATTTTAAACTTTCGTCGTTTAGAAAACGTTGAAATACGTAACTCATTATATTTTTCGTACTCAATTTATACGAAATATCATGCAAATATGTCCAAGAAATAAAAAGATTCATGCAAACTTTTATCACCTATTTTAGACTCCTTGAGGGTTGAATTTGAGAAATACGTGTGCAAAATTTCAAATTTTTAAATGACCCTTTATTTGATGAAAATATGGTTACATATAAGGTGTTATATTTTTTTTACATTAGTGCGCATATTTTGTCGCAGTTAACGACGTCCAAATATTTTTTATTATTATTAATCTTAAGGGTTTGGCCTGCGCGTTGATATATCAGTCTATCAGCTTTGTCTTTTATATGTATAGATAGATAGAGTTACGTGAATCTTGAAACCCATGTCTATTAGTAATTATAAATAGAAACACTATCCTCTATGTTGTTACTTCTCACCCTATTAATTAGTTGCTAGTATTGCCCAAACCCGAATTTATATCAAGCTCACAGCTGGCTGAGACCGCACCATGCCGAAACTTTGGCGAAGTTATCCGGATATTAACACGACAGCCAAATATAGTAACAATTTTGTGTAAACCTACGTCCAACGCGTGTACGTAAGTGCAAATACCGACGTCCAGTTTTCTTATTTCTATTGGCTAGCCGCACACGTGCAATATTATTGACAGAAT
This sequence comes from Glaucopsyche alexis, assembly GCA_905404095.1. NCBI lineage: Eukaryota > Metazoa > Arthropoda > Insecta > Lepidoptera > Lycaenidae > Glaucopsyche > Glaucopsyche alexis. The sequence continues at coordinate 4,101,608 of FR990044.1, read as the reverse complement.
AAATTTATCAATACTAGTCAACACATACAAAGCGGCGATATTATTCGACACACAACGAATATTATTGTCAATATTCGCTTTATTGTCAATAATATTGCACGTTAGCCGCACACGCCATTATTTTTGGTGTGTAAGGTCAACTCGCGTGTAAATGAGACGTTATGCTATTTACAGACACACGAATTTGGTACGGAGCGTACAGCGAACCATATCCGGAGACCGAATCCGGTGTCGCTACACACGCACGGATTTGGTACGGTGCAGTAAAGCTCGACACTCGTGTGTTCGATTTTATGCCCTATTGCATTAGCACAGAGTTCTATTTACAGTGCTGTTTTTCAACGACAACGATAATTCCCGCAATTAATTGATAACGGAAAGTGAAGTCTAAGAGATAATAAGCTAAAAAGAAGGGTTATGTGTTTAACATAGACTTACGCGTGAATAACATAAAACTAACTTGTCTTAATCTGATTTCACTCCCAATACAGTTTCATATCCCTGGCTATATACACACATTAAAATATTTTTTATTATTACATACAAATTGATTCATAAGAAGTAAACTCTAAACATCCTGTCCCCTACTAAACCCCCGTAGATATTTTCCCTAATTTTGGGGGGTACGTCCCTAAGTTGGCAACACTGATACCGTTGAACGGCCTAAACGCCGGACTGCTCTACACACGCACGAATTTGGTACGGAGCGGACATCCGATGCGGACAACGGCGAACTCTTCGCCTTCTTCTTATGTTCGCCGGACTGCCTTACACGCGCTCGGATTTGGTTCGGAGCGTATCAGATTCGCTGTACGCTCCGTACTAAATTCGTGTGTCTGTAGATGCCATTAGCGTTACATTGCAGTCGTTTAAATGTTATAGCGCGGCGCCGCTCTTGCTATGAAATTCTTGTGTACGGGATAAAGTTCAATTTTGAATCACTATATTAAAAATGCAATGTTGAGTATTGTCTTGTTTCTGTATGACCTGCCTTAGTCGCCTTTTTAATTCTGAGAGTGAGTGCATTCATAATATTGGATTTCTTCCTACCCTACCTTCGATAGCCCACTATTGTATTAGACGTACCCTGTACCCACCAATAGATAAAAGTTTCAAGACTAAATTAGGCTAAGTGAGGTCTGTGACGCATCACACGCGATTGTGGAAATGAGCATGTCGGCCATGTTGATGACATCACATTACAGATGCGGGAGCACAACATGCGTGGGCGTGGCGGGCGCGCAGCTGGCGGTGTCGCTGACGACGCTGGCCGCCATCGTGTTCCTGTTGCAGCTGGACCTGCGGTTCGACTCCGCCTACTCGCCCCCAAGGCCGTCGGACGCGCAGATCACTGCTGTGTCTATGGTAAGTTACCCTAAACTTATGCGGTTAAATGGATCGTCAGTGTTAGAGCGCCTTCACACTAGTGGTTTTCCAGCGTAGGCTCTCCAGGTTTAGGCTGAATTTGAATGCAATGCAAAGTAGTAAAGTTTCAGAGTCAGAAAAACCTAATAAAACTGTAATTTTTGAGCATTGCTTAACAACAAACTGTGACAAAAAAAAATTATCGGTTGTCTGTAAAATCGGTTTACTGAAGATATTGGAACGTGACAACGTCATATGGAACGCCTCAGAGCGAGGTAGAGGTAACGCCGCATACGTATGTTTTTTCGTGCGTGCAGCCGGCTCCATCGAATAGGGTATATCCTATGATGGAAATATACATCAGATTGTTGATATTTTATCGCTAAACATTAATTTAAACCAATTTAACCAACTTTTTACACAAAAATAGATATATATGTATGATTTTTATAAAATATCAAAAATAAAATTATGAATTTTTCACGTTTAACCACGTGACTAAAAACGCACGAGATTGAAATGTGACGTCATATTCTTGTGCTTCTTCTTCTTCTTTTTTAAAAGCCTCCCGATTTCCATAAAGCATAGCCAGCATCGGAATCACATAAAAAAATTAAGTCAGTTGTTATCTAGAAGCACGAAGTAAGATACCAGGAGTCCGAACGTAATGTTAAAATAATGGTATCAATTACGGGGACAGATTTTTTGTCAGTAGAGCGCGCCACAATAAAAGAAGCACTCGTTTGAAATTACGCGGGAATTTATGTTGCTATTGACAGCTCTGGAAAATGAGAAAAAAAAAACTCTCTATTATGAGAAACGTGGAATTAAATCTAATTAAAAGGCATTTTTAACCTTCGGCGTACAAGGTGGAAAATACTTCTCACCTGTACAACGTGGGGTTAAAATAACCCCACCATGATTTTCTTTTATTTTAGTATTTTAATGAAATGTCTTAAGTTAATTTAAGTTTTTAAGAGTATTTATTATATGATGCCAATAAATAATACAGAAAAACATACAAAAATAAACATTTATTAAAAAAAACACATAGTTGGAAATCATTTCCTTAAAATCAACATTTTTCTAACTAGCTTCAAATAAATCAATAAAATAAACAAACTGTAACAAAAACGCAATCTAAATGAGTTTTTTTATGTTGAGCTGCACTTCTGCATCCCGGAAAATGAGTGATAATATTGACTGCCCTATAGTTCAGTTAAATTGTATTTTTGCTAGGAAAGTTTTGGGGTAGTTCTGATTTTTTCATTCCATATGTGTTTTGGGGTGCTAAATCCGAATCTGAGTTTTGCGGACAAAATTTCGTGACGCAACATTAAAAAAAAACAGAAAAAAACCGTTTTTTTTTGCTTTTTTCCGGTTTTTTGCTTAAAACTCGAAAACTATTAACTTTTGGTAAATGGTCTTTTTACAGAAATTAAAGTACTTGAAATTCTCTACAAATAGCAGTATTTAGTTTTTTTTTTCAGACGAATTATTCTGTTTCTAGTGCGAGTTGAAAATTGTAAATTTTTAGCAGTTTATGCAAAACCCACTTTTTACATTTCAATATTTAATTTTTATGGATGCTGTCATATGATAAATATCACTTGGTTTTCCACACAAGTAATTAAAAAGAAAAAAGGCAAAAATTATGCAAATTCAGTAGGTATCAAAAAAAGGTAGAACTCGTAACAAAATAAAACTTAGAATCTCGTTACTTATGATCATATATTATTATGATTATAAATTATAATATGCAAAATTTATATGAGCCGTTGTCTTTTGGAAGGCCCTAGCTGAGGTTCTTCGATAACGATGAGTCCTGGTTCTGCTTGTTCTGGAAAATAAAAGTTTAAAGTTAAGTCATTTATCAAGAAGAGATGCAGATTGCAAAATAGATTGTGAGATTAAACATACCTTCCGCATCGTACTGAGGTTCTTCGATGGCATCGGGTCCTGGCTCAGGGTCTGATTGCTCAATCGTCAGCGCCGGGAGTCGTTCTCCTGGAAAATAAAAAGAGGTGAGACACATATCATATATCAAGGAGAGATGAATGACTACAAAATAACTAAGTGAGATCCAACATACCTCTCTCTCTTTCTTCAGTTTCTTCTACGTCTATGTCAGAGCTGTCTTCTGGGGGCTCAACATTGTTACACAGTCCTTCGCATGATGTGCATATTGGGGAACAATGGAGCCTTCCTGCATCCACAATTGCGTTGACAGCACTTTTTACATTGACATGAAATGTAAATGTAAAAAGTAAAAAGACAACGGCTCATATAAATTTTGCATATTATAATTTATAATCATAATAATATATGATCATAAGTAACGAGATTCTAAGTTTTATTTTGTTACGAGTTCTACCTTTTTTTGATACCTACTGAATTTGCATAATTTTTGCCTTTTTTCTTTTTAATTACTTGTGTGGAAAACCAAGTGATATTTATCATATGACAGCATCCATAAAAATTAAATATTGAAATGTAAAAAGTGGGTTTTGCATAAACTGCTAAAAATTTACAATTTTCAACTCGCACTAGAAACAGAATAATTCGTCTGAAAAAAAAAACTAAATACTGCTATTTGCAGAGAATTTCAAGTACTTTAATTTCTGTAAACAGACCATTTACTAAAAGTTAACGGTTTTCGAGTTTTAAGCAAAAAACCGGAAAAAAACAAAAAAATAACGGTTTTTTCTGGTTTTTTTAATGTTGCGTCACGAAATTTTGTCCGCAAACCTCAGATTCAGATTTAGCACCCCAAAACACATATGGAATGAAAAAATCAGAACTACCCCAAAACTTCCCTACTAGGGTCAATTTACAGTACAAATTTACTGAATTACTAGTACGAACATTGCGACGCGGTGGAGTTTTATACCACTTTGTTCTGCCATCTTTACCCAGAAAAAATGGTTGTGATGTCGATGGTGTATCTTCTGCTGTAGCTTCAATGTTCAACTCAATATCTTCCACGTCACTATCAACTTCAGAAGCTTCGCTGATATGGTCAGTTTCGTCCTCGCTACTAGGGAGGAAGATGTCACTATCCGACTCATATTCCTCCAATAACGCCCCCGAAATTTGATCTTCATTCATTTTACTATGGTAATTGAAAATCTGTACCTACAATAAATACAATATTTTATAAATAAAACACATATGCAATCTAAAAATAACATAAAACTGAAAAAAGGTACACTTACAATTTAGCGACGTCCCGTACAACGTGGGGTTAAAAATGCCCAGGAGCCACTTGATGCATGTGGACACACGACCGCGATGCGCGGGGTACTGATCTAGCGCTGTGAATCGACGCGGGAGGTCTTAAACTCCAGCTACTGAGAAAATCAAATCGTTTTGTTGCATTTTAATATTAAATAAATGTATTTTAAAAATGTTGGGGTTAAAATAACCCCACGTCGTACGCCGAAGGTTAATAGGCCTTTATCATTTATTTACAAAAGTAAACAGTGGGTATTCTGGGATATGGCATTTTCAGTGTAATTTGACACTTGACAGTTACAATGTCACAAGAATATGACGTCATGACAACACATTATAGCCTTTTCGCGCCTATAATATTAATTTAAAATTTTAGGCTAATTTGCAAGAAAAGGAAAGAAATTCACAAAGAATGGTTCAAACTGCTAATGTATTTTGGTATTAGGAACATTTTGATTTTTGACATACTTTTCAAAAACTTGGAAAATACCCTATTATAAAACGTTGTCACGTCAAAAACTAGAAGTTTGCACTTGTACCCATACAACAAAAAAGATACACTATTTCATTTAAAAAAATAAATGAAATTGTTGAACAGCTTCGTCACATCGGTAAAAAATATCACTTTTGCTTCCTATTGCAGTAAATCAAACACTATGTTGAAAAGGAATTTAAATACTACCTGTGATAATATACAAAAAGTCGGAAGGTAAGCGGAAATATTCATGCAGCCGCGCTCTATTGCCCCGCTCGGGAACGTAAAGTGATTTTACATTCATATTTTATAATATGCTCTAGTTCTTATAAGGCTACGCTCATATTACTCTGATTTATTGATGTGAAATGCAGTGCAGGTCAAATAGTCTAGCAAGGGGAGCGTAATGGAAAACGATTTCCAGATGGTTTGTAAGCGCCATTACACACACGCCCCAGATCCCGCGTCGCCGCCGGTGCTGCGACAAAAAATTACATACAAACGTGGCAGATGCGACGTGTATGTAAGGGTCAGTTCAGACCGAAACGAGACGATACGGCTCTGCATTTTTAAGATAGCTTCTCAAAATTGAACTTTATTCACTACACAAAAAGATTCACGGTTCATATGACATCAGTTAAACGCTGCAGTCTGCACATGCGCTGTGTGCGCTGTAACCACAGAACACTATTACTCGCGGAGAAGAAGGTCGACTTCATACAAAAAAATTGGGACCAAAATAGCGCCTCTAGTGAGCTGACCCCTCAAACTTTTAACCGCCTACCAACAAAGTAGGACTAAATATTTGATTATATGAATAATGAATATGGCGGGAAATTGAAGATACGTAATTAAAGTTTAAGTTAACGTTATATTTCTCTTTAGAGTTAAATTTTGCATTCCAACAAAACCGAGCAACCACCTCCACGCACTAATCATAACTACGTCACAAAATGTTCGTGAGCCCTTTATACATACGTCTAGTGTTTTCGATAGCGCGATCTAGAAGCGGCATAGTGTCTGTTGCGCGCCATCTGTTGTGGTTTTTAAGTAACTTTTATGTATTATGAACCATGTAAGACAGAGAGCGATATATTGAAATATAACCATTCTTGTCGCACCGAACTGCCCCCTTTTTGGTCCAAGGTCATTCATACAAAGTCGACCACCCCCTATAACACAACTCGGTCAACTCGGCGAACTCTTACAATAAAACGTGTATCTTCTTTAACAATGAATAAAGTTCATATTTGAATAGCTATCTTAAACAGTTAACAGACGCAAAGCCGCGTCGCGTCTCGTTTCGTGTCGGTGTGGTTGACCCTTAACGTACTAAGGAATAATTCAGATTTTGCGCATCTACTAGCCGTTCCACGAGCGTATTTTGAATCTTATCTTCAGAGCTTTGATTTACCTACGATCAATGGATACCATTCAAAAATGGTATTTCGTCTGTAAACGTTTTCAGTTTCAGCAGCTTGTCTCATTAATTTACCAGAACTACTTTAAAACCGTTTAGCGCCTTCCAAATTATTTCTAATGCATTTTACAATTATTATTATTTACTATGTAAGTATAAAGTAAAATATATATTACAGTAGAGCCTCGCTAATCCGGATAGTATGAGCCTTAAGTATGTATCACCTGCAAACCCCAGAACGTGATCAAGTATAAGAAGGTTAGTGTTGAAAAGATTCTATATCACGTGATATTCTTCGCACTATCTCAGGATTACCCGCTCCGAGGAGAGAAGGCTTAAGGGGAATATAAGTAATATTAGTTGTTATATTTCATGGATTATGGCATTATGGATCAGAATACAACCCATGGCCCATACAATATCTTAGGTTATCTTATCGAGCCAACATACACATTAATTAAACAAAAACTTACCTATAAATTAATTATTAGTAGGTAGGTATTGGATCCAAAAACATTCAAATACCGGTTTTGCGAAACTAATTAATTACCGAATTGCCCAAATCACTTGTACATTTTACTCAATTAATCCGTCTAATGATGTTGGTCTAAGCTCTACAATCTAAATCAGGGGTATCTAACCTTTAAGATAATGGAACAACAAACAAACACTTTTTATTTTACGGGTCAGGGCTAAATTCTTGCTAACGAACTAGTATCATACCTATCTACTTACATAAAAGTTAAGAGTCCTTCTCATTGCATATTATTTTCTGCTGTTTCGAGATAATATTATTTTGTAATCATGGTATAATTAAATGGTAGTAATAAATAAATCTCACGGAACCCTAATCACTATCCCACTGAACCCCTATTTTCCATGGAAGCCACTTTGGGAGTACCTGGACTACATCAACTAATTATACATCAAATCCTCAAATTAATGATTTAATCAGACCCGATAGAAGAGAAATTTATTACGAAATGCTTTGATGGAGTGAATACGCTCGTAATTCCTTTAAAAAACCTTTAATTAACGTCTGCTTTGACTTGCTTTTATTATTATGGGGAATGAAAATAGATTTGTGAGGATAATGATTAGTACAAAATCTCTCTTAAATTATTTACGCGGGCGGAGCCGCGGGCAACAGTTAGTGTCGTCTAAATGAAACATAAAAATCGACCAAACATTTTGATATTTTCACAAAGTGTCCTCTGGTTCCAGAATGTCCCTTTCCCAAAATATCCCTTACATTTTGGGAAAGAAACATTCTGGAACCAGAGGACATTTTGGTAAAGGGGCATTATGGACCCAAACGATGCACGGTGAAGTAAAATTTTAATTGGAAGCATCAAGCAATATAGGTAGTGTGAAATCCAAACACTTGTAGGAGGTAAATAAAACATAGAAACACTTGTCACTAGATACTTCCACTCTGTGTGGCGGTTGGTAAAAGACTGCCTGGTAGCTTGAGCTCCCAACCCAGTCCACAACCAGTTACCCCCACCCCACGAGTGTACGTGTTTCATATTTATTATTATAATGTCAATACACTACAGGTAGCCTTTTTATCTTTCGTTAGGTCACGTCTCAGAGCCCAAATGGGTTCATCATGTCCGTCCGTCCGTCTTCAGCTTACCGGGAAACGGTTAGAAAGATGAAACTTTGCATGGATATGTGTATTTACCAATCTGAAAAAATTCATGATGCTATCCATGTCCATGTCCATGTAATGAACTTTGAAGGAAAGTTTTTACGGCCTATAGCTCCCCCACACCGATTTCGGTGACGGTGACCGCTTTCATTGAAACCAGGCAAGTTAGGCAGGAGTTATTTTATAGTGCCCACGTGTGTGCGCAGTACACAAGAGCACTCTCTCTATATTTACTGTCATAACTCAGTGGGACGGACGGACCGACACGACTGGTGAGAGAACAGGTGCAGGTTCGACTTTTTACATGCCCATCCGACGCTTCATCATCTTTCTTGTCAGACAATCAGGTGACCAGCCTGCATTGTCCTAAGCAAAATTGGAAACAACTTTTTTTATTGTTCCAACGCGGGAATCGAACCCACGACCTCCGCCGAGAGCCAAGCTCTAACCACTAGATATAAAAAATATAACGGTCAATTGGAAAACTTCGTACAAAAAATAACTAAATATGTAGTTACTATTAAGTAAAATGTAAAATAGAACGGAATCCTACGTTCATGATTGACTTGCACTTGGCCGGTTTTACTTTTAGGTTACATTGAATCGGAACGGAGCGTACATACTTCATACGTCGTAGCACCCTCACATAATTGAATTGCCAGCTGCGGAAAAGACGTAGGTAAATATGTACCTACGTCTTTTCCGCACGAGTACCTAATTCGGATTAGAGTCAACACCTCTTTTAGTCAAATTTTTAAATAGAATTAAAATAATATGAAGATATAAATATTTGTGGTTGCTTAGAGCATGGGCTCTCATAAAACTTCACATGTTCGACAGGCTGTAGACGTGTGTAGCTCGTGAATGAGTCGATCAATTGTATTAGTTCACTTGCGTCATGTCGTTCATTCATTTAATTTCAGTACAGACATAATCTTTAGTTCACATCCATCGCCCGTTCCCAAAATCCCGATAATGCAGAAAGCGACATAAACTCATTTACAGCAAGTATCAATAAACAACATTCTGAGGAGACGAACAGTGAGATATGACTTGATCAATTGCTCATTGGACAGTATCCAGCAGACTTATAATAGAACTAGGTGTGATGTATCTATATCACCATGATCAAAATATATGTATGTCACCGTAAAATTGTAAAAACTGTTAGATTGTAATATTACTAGAGATATTATAACATGCTGACAGATTGTCAAATACAAATTTCTCCATACAGTTGTACGCATTATTTTTCGTTTTAATTATTATTATGAAAAAGCAAACAAATATGGCGGCGCGGGGCACATACCGTTTAACCAATCGGCACGGTAAATACAAATTTCTCCATACAATTTTACGCATTATTTTTCGTTATATTGTATATAACGAAAAATAATGCGTACAATTGTATGGAGAAATTTGTATTTGAAAATCTGTCAGCATATTATAATATCTCTAGTAATATTAAAATCTAACGGTTTTTACAATTTTACGGTGATATGTACACATCTTATCTTTTTAGTGACACATTTTACTCTCCTCTAATATGCTATCGCAGTGTGCTGTTCTAGCTGTCAATAAAACAGCAATTTTGTCCTAGTGCCAAGTGGCAGAACTCGGATCTCTTCTCAGTGTGAGGACTGAGGAGGAATAGGCAACCGCGCTAGACTACTGCGGGTTGGTAGCTAACTATTAACCTCTATTAGCCTCCGTGGTCTAGTGGCTAGAGCATTGGATCTCGACTCGGAGGTCGTGGGTTTGATTCCCGCAATGGAACGACAAAAATGTTGTTTCCAAGTTTGATTAGGACTGATCACCTGATTGTCTGACAAGAAAGATGATCCATGCGTCGGATGGGCATGTAAAAAGTCAGTCCTGCGCCTGATCCCTCGCCAGTCGTGTCGGTTATCCGTCCCACTGGATTACGAGAATAAAGGAAGAGAGAGTGCTCTTTTGTACTGGTGTGCGCAGTACTTGGGCACTATAAAATTACTCCTGCGTAGCTGGCCTGGTTTTCAATGAAACCGGCCACCGTCACCGGGATCGGTGTGGGTTATTATATTATTATTAACCTTTGCTACAGGTGCCGCTTACTTCCATAGCACTGAACAGCGGCGGCGACGGACCAGAGGGCAGCCCTCTCAGTAAAGACAAGGACCTGCCCGACCAGCCCACCTGATGTTAAGTGTAGACCCTTAGGCTCTAGTTATATGCGGCTTGGCCGCTACACAGCGAAATTACAAGCAACTGTTTGTGTCACCGTAAAATTGTAAAAATCGTTAGATTGTAATATAACTAGTGAAATTGTAAAATGTTGATAGACTTCCGACGCGAATATGCTGCCTATAATAATTTAACACATTGTTTTTCGTTAGATTATAAATATATAGTTATTAACCTTTCGACATATGCAAAGATGATCCGCTACTCAAATAAATCGTTGCATACAGTTGCTTGTTATTTCGTGGTGTAGCGGCCAAGCGACTCGGTCACGCGGACGCATTATATAACTAGAGCCTTATTCATAATACTTCACAAGACTATGATAATATTGAATTAAACAGTTTGGTGTGTCATTACTAGCGAACAAAATACGTCTAAGCAACAAATACATGAATGTACAGTACAGCCACGTTCTTAATGACTTTCGTGCACCATACAGTCTATCAGTTTCACAGAAAAACAATGATTGCCGAGAGATATTAAGAAAGTAGTTGTACTGTAAACGAACATGTTAACAAATAAGTATAGGCTATTGAATATTATGAATAAGGTGAGTAGGTATTTTATAATAATATTCTATAAGTACATGTTACACTGTAAATAAATTCTCTTAAGTTTAATGTTTTGGTCTTTTAAATTACCTTATGACTATAATAATAATAGAAGCATCCGAATTCAATTCAAAATTATTTAGATTTAAGCGGTAATATTATATTATTATGTAGCTAAGTGATCATAGAATCTGGATAAAGTTTTTTTACCGAAAAATTAGAATAATAAGCACCAGGGAGTTAGTGGCACGGAGTACAAAAAAAATTATAAAAGTAATATTTTTTTTCATCTCACCAATTTGCCACCAACGCAAAAAGTCTGACGTTACTAGCGTTGCGTCCAAAGACTTCTAACTTAACGAAGTCTTTGGAGCCACGTATATTTGCCATTGCCTAGCGAATTACGAAAATTTGTCATAACAACTTACAATTTCTTACAAAAAGAAGTGAAATCAAAAACATTTTCCTGTTAAATGATGCCAAGATGATACCATATGACTTGCACTATCAAAAAGTTATCAGAATTCATTTAAAACCAAGTTTCTGACTATACCAAACTTTTGACTCTACACGCCTTAACTCTAATAGCCTAATTTCACAGACTTTACTCCTTAGTCAAGATGTGTGGCTTAGCCGTTTCGTTCTTACAAGAATAGTTATACAGAATAACAGTCAGTAAATTGTTTACCTAACGCCGTAGTGAATGTAGCGATACTTACTTATTAGTCTTATTAACTTATTTAATTGCATCTGTGAAAGAGTATATTAAGAAACTCTGTATTTGTTTGAAAAGAGCTTGAATTTAATAAAGTAAGTACCAAGAGGAAAAATGTTTCCAATGTGTTTATTGAAGCGAGCGACGAGCTCCTTCTATTTGCTGGTAAATATTCACATTTTCAAATATTTGCACCTAAGTCAAGACATCTTCAAAGAATTAATTTTAGAACATATTTTTAAGACTTTCTAATTTGCATTAATTGTTTATGTGAAAATTTTATTATGGAACTAGTATCCACGGCTCAGTGGTTAGCGCATCGTTGCTCAAAGCCAGAGGTCGCGGGTTCGAACCCCGCAGAGGGAATAAAAAGTATTTAATGCTCCTGGATCATGGATGTGTATTAAATATGTGTTTAATTTAATAAAAAAATTAAACATATGTATAGTATATCAGTATTAGTTCTTCGGATACTTACCTCGGGACCAGACTGACTTGATGTGAAATCTATAAATTTTTTTCATCGAGAATTTATAACGATGTCAACATAATGGACTATTAATATTCAGCTTTACAAATGGTTGGTCCGAGGCGGTGGGGCTGAAAATGTGCTGGACCGCGCGGCGAGCCGGCACTAATGCGATGTCCACAACAGGATTAGGTGCGGGTGTGAGCAAATATACGAGTAATAGGATACCTCTAACATTATAATTTATTAATATTAAAAGCTAGGTTTTACCTCCGACTACGATTAAGCAAAGGACGTCAAGGATCCCACGGGAACCATAAGTTTTTTTCTTTATTAGATTTTTTTTTCCTAAAAAACATAATATGCAAGATAGCATAAGCAATTGCAAAGCAATTAAAAATATAACAAAACATATAGACTTGAACATAAAACAATGAACAAAAAATCTTAATCCCTTTCATCTAACACCTTGTCTAGCGAAAGTGCTTTAAGCTTTAAGTGGGTACGCAACGTTACGCCTGTAACGGATAATTGTGTACATTTTGTGTGCTTATGCAAATGTATTAAGAGGTTTTTGCGTGAGAATACACAAAGTAGATGTGTATTCTCACACGCGCCAACAATTTTTGTATTTTTCGTCTAAGTTAAATAGCAAGAAAACATCTTCATAAGGAAATCACATCAATGACTGTGCATACCTTAGACCAGAAGATCCCAAACTTTTAAAAAATAACAGAACACCTGCAAACAAAACACTTTTTATTTTATGGAACCGAAATTGAGAGGGGTTCTGTGCCAAAGTCCGGGTTGAATTTTGTAAATAAGGAAATCACATCAATGACTGTGCATACCTTAGACCAGAAGATCCCAAACTTTTAAAATAACAGAACACCTGCAAACAAAACACTTTTTATTTTATGGAACCGAAATTGAGAGGGGTTCTGTGCCAAAGTTCGGCTTTTTAACTAATTTCAGGGTAATCAGTAAGGAAGTAGGTAATTATGGATAAAAATTGTTTGCTACTACGGTTACGAAGTAACTGTAATTTGTGGCGCGGGGCTCTCCTTATGAAACGAGTTAAACGAATATCTAAGGTAAATATCATTACTTAATTTTACCACTCACACACTTGAATAAACTTTTGTTTCCAACATAAACTTTTTCAGAATTCAATTTAGCTGGAGCTTACCTTTTAAAGAATCTTTTCGCAATTTAGGTTTACATGAATTTTCTTCACGAAAAATATATTACCTGGCGAAAGTTTACGTGGATTTATTACACGCCTTTTAAGATTTGGACCCCTTTGCTTTTCTAGATGAATAATTTTTTTTTCAATGGCTACGACCGTTCTGACAAGAGCAAAAGTCAAATAAACTTTTTTAGGGTTCCGTCGTACTTTAGGAATCCTTATAGATTCGCTCTGTCCATCCGTCTGTCTGTCTGTCTATGCGTCTATTCTAGATCTGCTCTTCTAGCTTCTGTTATTAATTATTATATAAGTACGTAGAAGTTGATGAAATTTGGTATAGATAAATAACTAATTTAGTTACGAAACTCTCCTAAGACATGTTCTTTGTAGATTATTTAGGATATGATTTAATTATTTTTCAATTCATTTACTAAAGTATATCCGCTAAATATGTGGAAATTTGTATTCTAACATGCCCCCTATCGTACCTTTAAAAAAAATCTGACCCGCTCGCAAAATAAAGGTTAGGCGGCAGCGGAACGACGCGGTGCGACGTGACGCGACGTGACGCGACGTGACGCGACGCTACTAGTAAATCTTGAAATACCGCAGTGAAGTGCCGCGGCGCGTAGTTTCGCTGTCGCTTACGTAGTAAATATTTATCAATGAGGGTTTTTAAATTCGTAACTTTTGACAGCTTTTTAACATGACAAGGACCGTCGTACTGCCGAGCGTCGCCTGGTGATAGAAAAAGAATCGAAATGTGTTATTGAAAGTTTTTGATACCACTTACACCACCAAAGTTTATTCAAGTGTGTGAGTAATAAAATTAAGTTATGAAGTACTTCAATAGATATTCGTTTAACTCGTTTCATAAGGAGAGACCCGTGCCACAGATTACAGTTACTTCGTAACCATAGTAGCAAACAATTTTTATCCACACTATCCTTACTTCCTTACTGATTACCCCGAATATTATTAAAAGGTCTAAAAATGCCGTTTTGGCAATAGGCTACACGACTACATCTAAAATATTTAGTTTCATTAATGTACTCAGAAAATTTGAGGCATTACTACTTCGTAAATGTAAAAAATTATAATATTTTATTTATAGTTTAGTAATTAGAGACATCTAAAAAGTACAAAAAAATTAATTATTTTTTTGCTAAATAAGTAAACAAAACCTACATCATTAGTTTACTTACATCATATACAAAAACTTTTATTATGACATGTATGAACTTAAACGCACAAATATCGGAGATATTTACAAATATGTTCCCGCGGCCATATACTTCATACACTTTAACATGGACGTGACGTCATATCTACGTACGACTTTAGTATGGAGCGTTTTCACGGGACTTGCGAAATTTAGTAAACAAATCGCTGTACCTTTAAAAATATTGACTTTTGATATACGGTTTCTTCTGAGAAGTTACTCATATTTAAGAGTACTATTCATTTATGCAATAAAAAAAAATCAGTCGTGTAGCCTATTCTTATTATGAATTACTGTATGAAAGATGACAGCGATCGTAAAATGGCCACTTGAATTGCAATTCATAATATGATTCGGATACAATTCATATGCAGAAATTGGCTGAAATGCATTCATTTGACAGATTTACAAGCAGAATTGCTTTAGTGTGAAATAGCAATATTGCGATGATATTGCGCAAGTGGCCTTTTTAGACCCGCTGATGACGTTTTGTGTGAGTTGGATCTGCCCCTAACGGCAGAAAAATATCAAAACACCCTCATCTGTGCTGCCGCGTAGTGCATTAAATGTATCATATCATACAAAAAATATTAAAAAAAATATACAAAGAATATTAGATACTTAGTTTATATCGCGTCGTCGCGTACGCTGCCGTGTAGTTACGCCTAATGCGGTCCCCTTTAAAAAATACTGTAATTATTATCGCCCTTATGAATCAAAAAACACACTTAGCATGTGTATGTTTAATTGCTTACGTGATGTTACTTTTTAATTAATTTATAAGTAATTTCTTTAAAACATCAATCCTTAGATGGATAAAGCCATGTCTACGTGTGACGTAATAATAATTTCAACATGGCGGATTTTACAGTCGCATAAAGATATAAAACCTTATGCCGTAGATAAAAGCGCATTTCACGACTGACCACTGCATCTCGTGAAATCAGATTTATCTCATCTCGAGGACACAAATCACAATAACGTGAGGGTTAACACCCCGACAAGAAATTCTCACAAAAAGTCACAGCACCATTATATAAAATAGGATTCTGTTATTAGAAAAACATCCGTCTACTTAGTAAAATTTTTATTCGTTCCATTAAAAAAGGGTATAAATCTTGTTAAAAACATAATTTTGTATTTAATTTGAGTAGAAATTACACCCTGTTAACATTTAGGGTTAATATACACCAAAACGAAACGATACGCAACATTGTGCTGAATTTTAAAGATACCTATTCAAAATTGAACTTTATTCATAACACAAGTAGGTACACGTTTCATTGTAAGAGTTCGAATGTCAAGTTGCACTGCGCTACACAGGGCATGTGCAGTGTATGACTGATGTCATATGAAACGT
This sequence comes from Glaucopsyche alexis, assembly GCA_905404095.1. Classification (NCBI taxonomy): domain Eukaryota; kingdom Metazoa; phylum Arthropoda; class Insecta; order Lepidoptera; family Lycaenidae; genus Glaucopsyche; species Glaucopsyche alexis. The sequence goes on along the minus strand of FR990044.1, from coordinate 4,085,731 downwards.
GTATATTATTAGTGAATAAAGTTCGATTTTGAATAACTTTCTAAAAATGCAGCGCCCTGTAGCGGCGCGTATCGTCGCAATGTGAACTAACCCTTACGTGTGAGTTGAAGCCAGTACCCCAAGCATAGGGTTTCCATCTCTTACATAATATGACTCCCCGGACAAGACGGGTGAAAACCCCGGATTTTGGAGTACGAAACCCGAACATACAACAGTTTTTACCCGACTACGGCAATGTCAAAAAGAAAGGAAGATTTATAATTGCTGAAAAAAAAACTTAGGCCTTCCTAATTCTGCCTACAAAAACCCGGATAGCAATAATAAAATCCGGCCCGGACGCTCCCCGGACGCCCTTTAAACTAGGACAAATCCGGGGAAACCCGGACGGATGGCAACCCTACCCAAGCAGGAACATTTTGCGGTATCGTTACGTGAAATATGAGATATTTTGTATGCAAATTTTAGTTACTTTTACGTCCGCTAGAGGCGCTTTCATGGTTTTCATACAATATTTCTCGCTTACGTACCTACACGTAACGATACCGCAAAATGTTCCTGCTTGGGGTACTGAGCCTTCAAAACTATGTGTAGTTGATGAGTTGCATCGGCGTAGTGGTCCTAGTGAGGTACCTCCGTCGTGAAGTGCAGAATTTCGTCATGAAACAGACGTAGACCGGACGTCGACACTGCAGCATGCACGCACACCCGGACGAGCACCGGGTTACGTTGGCCGGGCAGTATGGGGGCGGCGCCGCGCCCGGGCACGGAGCTACGCACACCGGCCGGTCACACACAATCTCTGAAACATGCACGCATGTGTTAGGCGTCATGCACCCACACCCGGACGAGCACCGGGTGAAGTTAGCCGGGCACTACGGAGACGGCACCGCGCCCGGGCATGGGGCTACGCATACGGCCGGTCACACACCATCTCTGAAACATGCATGCATGTGTTAGGCGTCATGCACCCACACCCGGACGAGCACCGGGTGAAGTTAGCCGGGCACTACGGAGACGGCACCGCGCCCGGGCATGGGGCTACGCATACGGCCGGTCACACACCATCTCTGAAACATGCATGCATGTGTTAGGCGGCATGCACCCACACCCGGATGAGCACCGACTAACGTTACACAACGTTACGCAACTCAAACTGGCCGGTCGCTTATCTCCTCTGAAACATGCACGCATGAGGTAGGTAGGTGCTGGAGTATGCACGCACACCGGGTCACACACGAATGCATGTGCACTGTACATGCATACACGGTAACCTAGAAGGTAGAAGGTCCTGGCGAATAGGTAGGCAAGTATTTAACGATTGAATTGTAGGTATTTAAGCATTACAATGCTATTTATAAAAAATACTCATTTAAAAGTTCTCTTTTTTACAGTTAGTATAACCAAACGGCAAACTGTATGTTGTTTACCAAGAACGCAATATTCATATTATTTACTGAGATCACGATTTTCCTTCCTAATATCAATACGTTACAATCAGCAAAAGTAAGACAAACAATAACAGAATATGGAACTTGAATTAATGAATATTGAGTACATAAACCCTCTTATCAGTAAGCAATAACGTAAGTCATCATATTGTGTTCTTAAGACTCAATCACATCAGGGAGATATTCAGAAACACGCTCCGAAGCTTTAAGCATTTCCACGAAATGGTTTTACACGTGTTTCGTTTGATCGATGCCTTATGCCGTAGACGTAGATAACATAATATTGTTTCTTGCCTACTTTTGTGTTTACTTTGTGTTTGTTTTTGTGTTAATGCCTAAATACACTTTGCCAAAATACGCTACCGAAGTTTCGCAGATGTTTTAAACTAGGTAAATCGAAGGTTTTCGGCTAATAAGAATTATATCAGAGGACTACCATAATTGAACAATCAGATACATGTTTCATATGATATCAGGCATACACTGCACTGCACAGTGGCGTAGCGTAGTAGGGGCGGGGGGGCGGCCCGCCCCGGGCGGCACTATTAAGGAGGCGGCAAAACCACTGCACAAAACGTGCACCTTCTCGTGTAGTGAATAAAGTTCAATTTTGAATAGCTATCTTAAAAATGCAGGGTCATGTCGCGTACCATTTCTTTTCGGTGTGAATTGACCCTAAGACAGATATTAAAATTAAGAAGCTTTTAAAAAAGTAAGTCCGTGGCTTATTTTTCAAAATTATGCAACTAAAATTCGCTTTGTGATTTCGGATAATGTTTAGCTCCGTGGCCTAGTGGGTAGACCGTTTGGTTCGCACTCGAGAGAGTGCAGGCTCGAATTCCAGGTTGTGGCGTGTACCAATGAGTCTTTTTCAGATCTCAAGTACATTATACGGACGCTTTAACGGTAAAGGAAAACATCTTGAGGAAACCCACACATGGTTGACGCCAGACGTAATACCAGTCATTCCTCTGGACTAGGCTGACTATGTTATGAGAATGCCGTATGTGCTTGGGCAACCATACGACATTTAAAAACCAACTGTACCATGCACTACAGTATTTCAAGAGTAGTTAGGTTAGGTTAGGAGGTAGGTTAGGAGAATACTGTATAAATCATCTATTATCGGATGAGAAGGCCTAAGTTTAAGTTTTTGCTACTAAAGCAGCCTATCACATCGAATCTGGATAGGTATCCTCACTTAGTTTCCAGTATAGTTCAAAGTGCATGCTCGACCATTTTCTATACATTTTCGTTTAAGCTAGGACGTTTCAAATAATTTAAATAGAAAGTGACCGCAACGACTGAGACGCGGTTGAATTTGTTGATTCCTTATATTTATTTTAAAAACTAAGCCCAAATAAGCCCCAAAACAATAAGCCCCAAATCCATTAGGACTGAGTTGGCGGACGACACGTTTCGTCGATAACTCGCCCGGGTACAAAAAACTTATCTTAGTTTCACAGAATTAGCATTCTAAACTCGGGTCGGGTATGTAAGACCCAGCTACAAGATACGTATCCGTAATACTAATCTATATAATAGGTTGGGGAAAAAGTCTTTTCGCATTAAAGTATGTATGAACTTGTCATAAAATATCTTGGGCTATACCAATTGTATCTGGCTGATTTTGGTATCATTAAAAAGTTTTAATTTTACAGAAGACAATTCCAAATTCAAATTAGGTAAATTTGAGATTTTCATTTGTTTTTCTTATTGTTAAAATGAGTGATTCTTATGAATAATTTCGATACATTTTAAAATTTTATTACAAAAAAGGTAAAAATGCAACAAAAGCCGCGAAAAAAATTTGTGATGTTTATGGACCTAATGCAGTATCTGTGAGAGTAGCGCAAATTTGGTTTAAGCGTTTTCAGTCCGGAAATTTTGATATCAAAGATGCACGTCGCTCTGGTCGCCCTGTTACGGACAAAACTGTTGCCATTTTTGAAAAAGTGGAGCAAGATCGGCATATTAGTAGTTACGATGTAGCTGAAGAACTGGGGATTGACCACAAAACAGTTTTGGCGCATTTGAAAAAAGCTGGGTACACAAAAAAGCTCGATATTTGGGTGCTTCATGAGCTCACTGAAAGAAACCTAATGAACCGTGTACTCATTTGTGATTCTTTATTACGACGTAATGAAACCGAACCATTTTTGAAGAAGCTGATAACTGGTGATGAAAAGTGGATCACGTACGACAAGAACGTGCGAAAAAGATCGTGGTCAAAGGCCGGTCAGGCTTCACAGACTGTGGCGAAACCCGGGTTAACTCGCAACAAGGTGATGCTGTGTGTGTGGTGGGATTGGAAGGGCATTATTCATTATGAGCTGTTACCGCCAGGCAGGATCATCAATTCTGAACTGTACTGTGAACAACTGATGAGATTAAAGCAAGAAGTTGAGAGAAAGCGGCCGGAATTAATCAACAGAAGGGGTGTGGTTTTTCACCATGATAACGCTAGACCTCACACATCTTTAGCCACTCAGAAAAAATTACGGGAGTTTGGCTGGGAGGTGTTAATGCATCCGCCGTATAGTCCTGACCTTGCACCTTCAGATTTCCACCTGTTTCGGTCGCTGCAGAATTCCTTAGGCAGTGTCAGGTTGACATCACAAGAGAACTGCCAAAACCACTTGTCGTAGTTTTTTCATCATGTACCTACCAACAAGATGGCAAAAAGTTATCGAACAAAATGGCACCTATATACTTTAGTCACTTGTAAATAAACTTTATAAAAAAACCTTTTGAATTTTTATATAAAATGCGAAGAAACTTTTTCCCCAACCTAATACAAATGTAAAACGAATAAAATAGATTTTTCCGAAGATAAAAATCTGGCAGAGACTATAAATGGCTTTGCGTCCTAGACATAATATAACACTCAGCAGACTTTGTTCTGCCTTAACTATGAACTGAAATAAACGAATAACTTACTACCAACAACTACACATAAGACGTAGCACCTACTATTTATGTTAGCGATATTAGTTACGATACTAATATCGCTAACAAACAATGGGGGTTGTTGTTAGAAAGGTGAAATATTAGCGTTTATACTGTGTATTATTTAATGCCAATTCATAAAATAATGTAAATAATAAAATAAAATCGAAAAATTAAACAAATTTCGGGTGGGTTGCCACTCACCATTATTACTGAGGTAAAAATACATTACACTATATTCCAATACCTATTAATACACCTACAAAATTTCATAAAAATCTGTCAAGCCATTTCCCAGAATTGTTTATAAGAAGACGATGATTGATATTAAGGTCAGTTGCCTTGTACTATGCATTGCACTTGTAACTTAAGTATTCCTGCAGATAACTGTGGCTAAAAGTAATAATAGCTTTCTGAAATTTTTATTTGCTCATATTATCATAAAAACCTATACGATTAGAGTGATCATAATACCTGCCCCACACCGATCTCGGTGACGGTGGCCGGTTTCATTGAAACCAGGCCAGTTACGCAGGAGTTATTTTATAATGCCCAAGTGTGTGCGCAGTACACAAGAGCACTCTCTCTTCCTTTACTCTCAAAATCCAGTGGGACGGATAACCGACACGACTGGCGAGAGATCAGGCGCAGGTCCGACTTTTTACATGCCCATCCGACGCATGGATCATCTTTCTTGTCAGACAGTCAGGTGATCAGCCTGCATTGTCCTAACCAAACTTGGAAACAATATTTATTGTTGTTCCAATGCAGGAATCGAATCCACGACATCCGAGTCGAGAGCCAATGCTCTAACCACTAGACCACGGAGGCTGTTAAGAAAGTGATCATAATATTATAAGGATTCATCCTAAACAGAAGAAGGGTGAGTATTGTACCTCCTTTCTCCTGTTCCGAGTAATCTTCCAGCACTGGATACCAGCCCTGGTGGCCGGAGCTTGGACCCCACTGAGCAGAAAGCACCGCCAGCAAGAGAAAAACTAACGACAATTTTGAATACATGCTTGTTAAATACTTGTATTGTATGTAGAAATGCTTTTAAATTATAAAAATGAAGTTAAAAAATTGACATTACGAAAGAAATAGTCTTTGAGTATAGAAGTCTTTGGAAATAGTAGAGAGGAGATAATAATAGAGAATAGAATTAGTTGATGAGAAACCGGAAGTACGTTACATTATGCGATAATGACATTCGATATTATCTATCTATACAAGGTCGCGCAACGAATTAAGATCTTTCGACAAAAGTAGAGGGGGTTTGCGCAGAAGTCAGTTATTTGGTGTGTTGGCGGTAGCGGGCTCGGGCGGGGAGGTGTGGATGCGCCGAACGCATGCCGAACGTGGCTGTCGACACGCTATTGGTACGTTAGTAATATAGATTCTTTGCTATTGGTCACATGCGCGAACGATCCCCTCCACTTTCACTGAGCGCTCATAAACCGTTGCGCGACCTATACTTCTATACTAATTACTAATCATAGATGTATAATATTAAAAAGAGGTTACTAATATTATATTAAAGAGAAAAAGTGTGTTTGTTTGCATGTAATAGATTTCGAAACTACTGGACCTATTTTGATGAAATTTGGCACATATATAAGGTTTGGTAAAATCAATTACGAATACTTCGGGCACATGATTCACTGCTTATGTAAAGACATTTGGGCAGAAAAATAATTGTCATACTCAAACTAGAAAATCATCTCATGTATGGGTGACTCTCCGCAAAAAGCAAACTCGTCCATATAAAGATTTTTTTTTTCGAGTATGACAATTATTTTACTGCTTAAACGTCTTTACATAAGCAGTAGAGCATATACCCGAAGTATTCGTAATTGATTGTACCAAACCCTATATAGAATAGACCACGTAGAAGGACATAGGCTACTTTTTATTGCGGCAAAATGTACGGTTCTACGAGAATTCCTTTTGTTGCGCGCGACTATATACTGCATATTAATTATTATGTTTTTAATTGAAACACTCACACTATGCCCAGAAAGAGCGAAATCATACGCACGTACAAGGCCGACGCGCGAGTCGAGGCTTCCATACAAGGCGTCCAGAAGCTACGCGCTTATTTATTTACTAACGCGCGTATCGTACTAGATTGCATGACATTTTATCTAGAAGCATTACGCACGTAGGTTTACGCTGCGTAATTCGCCTTTCTGGACAAGGTCTTTCAAACATTCCTGTCTTTCTCTTTTCAATAATACATAATGACGTATTGGCGCGATATCCGATATTAGACCTAGTCAACGTGAAAACGCCCTTATCCCTGTGATATAAGAGCGCTTTCCGGCCCGATATCTACTATCATAATATTGGGTAATGTAAATACTCTGGAAGAATATTATAGTTCTGAGAATCGAAGTCCGCCTGTCTGTATAGTTAAGTATTTAAGTGTTTATACTCTTACTGATAAAATGCATTTTACATTGTAGTAAAATAATTAGTGTGTACAATGAACGAATTTTTGGCTAAATTTATACAATAGCCTATGATCATTGTACATTAATATGTATAATGTACATTAATATGTACATTGATATAATTATCAATGGTATTTACTGGAAGCAAGCAAAGAATAGATTTTTGCAGTAAATGTAGTATATTTTATTTTACATAAAATCGTTAATTTATTCGTATTTCGTAGTTATGCCGTAGACTGCGACCTTTGTAGCTGCTCTACGCGCTACGAATTGCCGTGACGCGTAGCATTTAGCTACGAAATAGCAATTTCTCTAAAGAAAATTCATCTATATCAATAGAACTCCACTCCACACATAGACACTGGATAGTGTCCACTAAGACATTTGACCACAGGTTGAAGAACGTCGAATATTTCTATTGAATAAAATGTATAGAAAATGGAAATGAAATATTTTTTATTTGATTTGAAGCGCAGCGAAATGAATTCAAATAAATTAACATGACTCATGAATATTTAAATATCATGTATCGCTTTTTTGGTACTAATTTTAGTGCTTACCTAACTTTACCTATTCAACTACTTATGCCATTACATCTTTATTGGACGATTTATACATTATTCTCCGAGCGAAGTAACCACTCTTCAAATACTGTAGTGCCTGGGACAGTCGGTTGTATATGTCGTATGGTTGCCCAAGCACATACGGCATTCTCATAACACAGTCAGGCCTAGTCCAGAGGAAGGACTGCTCAATACCGAATACGTCTAGGGCCAACCATGTGCGAGTTTCCTAGCACGATTAGGAAAATTCCTTCCTTAGTGACTGTAACGAGCGTCCGTATAATGTACTTGAGATCTGAAAAGTCTCATTGGTACACGCCACAACCTAGGATTCGAACCTACACTCCCTCGAGTGCGAATCAAACGGTCTACCCACTAGGCCACGGAGCTCCTATTAAATTAAATATTATTATTATACTAAGTGCTTAAACAATTTTATTGATCTTTGTGGGCTGTGGCTACTTAATCCAAAGTGAACTTTTGTGCTGATAATGGTGATTATACTTCGTATCCCTCCCGAAGATGATTACAGATTTACAAGCAGCAGTACGTAGTATGGTGCTGTCCTCGTCACACATTCAAAGACATTCTATAAGAAAAAAACTTACTTAACAGGCCATGTTGCTGTCTCGCTCTTACCCCTACCCGATAGTGTTATATCTCTTTCATAGACATTACGTTTTTTGGTGCGGTCCGAGTCACACGTAAACTTTATTCCGTTCTTCTGTTACATCGTTATTGTTCAAAATGGGCGGAAAGAAAAGATCACGATCGAAGGAGAATGACTACGAAGATCTTCTTAAGAAAATTCGGAAAATAGAACATAAAGTTAGAAAGAAACGCCGTCTTCCCTCAACGTCGTCATCGGAAAGTGAAACCTATCGTAATGATATTACGGAAAACTTTGCCGGTAAGCATTAATTTGTTGTTCTAGTAATGCACTCGCCGTGCTTTATGCCTGCATATTATCTGTTATCTAATAACTACAACGCGCAAACAGGCCGCCGCGCGCCGCCATTGTGAATGCCATTGCGCCATTTTAAATGCACTGACTTGTTTACGCTAAACGCGTAGAAACAAAAACGGTAGGTAATAAATGTTAATATCACATTTCTTTTGTTTGCCGTTTCGACAATTTGAATATTGTTCTATTTGTTATTTTAATGTGTTCTGTTCCGATCAATGTTCGTAACAGAATACCTTAAACAAATTATACTGTATTTGCTCCATGTAAATCATGGAGCGCTTTTTGAGTACCTACTCAACATGCCGAGAAACATGTTGCTCCACGTAAACCGTGTCTGAGCGTAACATAATACCTATCTATAAACCAGCTGCTCCACGTGAACCGTGTCTGAGCGTATCTCCATGTAAATTGTGTTTGAGAGGTGTTTTTCTTGAACTATAAGACTAGTTAGCTCCACATAAACTGTGCTGAGCGTAGAAACATACTCAAAAAATAAGTACACAGTATCTACGTTACTTATATTACTATTAGGTATATTATAAGTCTTACACGTAGAAACTGTTAGATGCAATTTGCATATCTACCTATACTGTGCTTACAGGCCTATACAATGCACCTTTAGTGGACTTTATGTTCATAATATGCAACCTGCTTCAGCTTACGATATAAAATATATTTTTACTTGATTGGTGTACGTTTAAGCATGAATTTTGTTTTAGTTGAAATCCCTTCACAAGAGGAATCATGCGAGGCTGACTATGTAGAAGGAAACGTTGATGCAAATATTACTGATACGGAAAACCTTGACTTAGAGCAAGATATTCTGGAAATATTAGGACAAGATCCAACATCAGTAAAATCCTTTGGGGATGACTTGCACAAGGATATTGCTCCTAGGTGGAAACATATTTTATTAAATGGCCTCTCTAAAGAGAATAGATCTGAATTATTAAAATCCTACTTGCCACCAGAAAATTGCCCATATCTAAAAGCGCCTAAAATAAATTTAGAAATAAAGGCTGCACTTACTGATATAAATAACAAGAAAGATATGTACAGCCAAAGTAAACAAAATCAGTTAGGCAGTGGCCTAGCTGCGCTGGGAAAAGCACTAAACTTAGCACTTTCCAAAACATCTGAGGTCAATTTAACTGCATCACTCAATGGATTAATAAAGCCATTGAGTGATGCAGCTAAGTTGTTCTGTGATTATCATTTCAAAGAATCGCAGTCGAGACGTTTCGCTGCCATGAATACCCTAAACAAGCAAACAAAAGACGTGATAAATAATACTAAAATAGATGATTTTTTGTTTGGGTGTGAATTGGCCGAGCAATTAAAATCCTCAAAAGCGATTTCAAAATCGGGCATGGAAATGCGTTCTCAAGCTCCGACGGCTCGCCCTGCAGCCAAACCTTCAAGCACGCCTCAAACAGGCCCGTCTACCGCAGCCAGGCGTGGGGCTTTAAACGCGAGGGGAGCGCCGCGGGCGGCCGCCGAGCCGCGAGCGCCCCCGACCACCTGGAGACAGCACTCGGCGCGCGACCAGAGCTCCAACAAGTCCAAGAACCTTCCGCGGTATCGCTCGAAGAGACGTTGACTTCTGAACCCGAGGTAAATACTATTGTCGCTGGCAGGCTACAATATTTTTATAACCAATGGTGTACGATCACAGACGACCCTATTATATTGTCGTGGATTAGAGGTTATAAAATTCCTTTTAAAGAGGAACCCGTACAGGATATTCTACCGAGAAATAAGTCTTATTCTTTATTAGAAGTTGAAAAAATTCAGGAATGTTTAAATAAACTTCTTGATTCAGGTTATGTTTCTCCGTGTAGTCCTTGTGAAGGACAGTATTTATCACCTATATTTACAATTCCGAAACCTAATGGGGATAATCGTTTTATTTTAAACTTGAAAAGCTTAAATAAATTTATCGACGTAGAACATTTTAAAATGGAGGACTACCGTACAGCAATCAAACTATTAAATAATGATTACTATATGGCAACACTAGATTTAAAGGACGCTTACTTTTTAATTCCCGTAGATATTGAAGACCGTAAAAAATTACGCTTCCAATGGAACTCGCAAATTTTTGAATTTAATGTGCTTCCGTTTGGTTTATGTACTGCGCCCTTTATGTTTACAAAATTATTAAAACCTGTATTGCAATATTTACGTTCTGCCGGCTATCTATCAGTTAACTACCTTGACGACTTTTTATGTATTGGAGCCACACACGAAGAATGTGTAAAAAATATCGCTGCAACCAGGGAAATGTTACAATACTTAGGTTTCCTAATTAACTGGGAGAAAAGTCAAATTAACCCTAAAAAAGTTTGTAAATTTCTTGGATTTCTTTTTAATACTACAAATATGATAATTAGTTTGCCCGGAGAGAAGAAAAAACGAATTATTGAAGCTGCAAATTATTTTTTAACCATAAAAAAATGTACTATTAGACAACTTGCAGAGTTCATTGGCTTGCTTACGTCAGCGTGTCCTGCTGTTCGTTATGGTTGGATTTATACTAAACTTTTTGAACGTGAAAAATTTTTAGCATTAGATTACACAGAAAATTATAACAAAAAAATGAGTTTAAAAAGTTATCTCGCCCCAGATTTTAAATGGTGGAGAGATAATATTAATAGTAGTTTTTCACCTATTCAAAACAACGACTATGTCTTAGAAATCTATAGCGATGCTTCTAGTACAGGCTGGGGCGTCGCTTGTAAAAATGAAACTGCGGCTGGCAATTGGAATGCATCAGATCTTTTACGACACATAAATTTTTTGGAGTTGAAAGCAGCTTTTTACGGATTAAAAATATTTGCCTCTCATTTAAAAGATTGCGATATTCTTCTCCGGATCGATAACACCACAGCCATAGCCTTCATTAATAAAATGGGAGGCATACAATACGTTCACCTAAATGAACTTGCACGAGAAATCTGGCAGTGGTGCGAAACTCGTAATATTTTTATATTCGCGTCTTACATAAAATCCGCTGATAATGTTGAAGCAGATCGTGCATCGCGTAGATTGTCTATAGACACCGAGTGGGAGCTCGCGGACTATGCATTTACTGCGATTACAAATAAATTTGGTATCCCACAGTTTGATCTCTTCGCGAGCATACAAAATCATAAATGTGAGAGGTATGCATCGTGGAAGATTGATCCTGAATCTGAAATTATCGACGCTTTTACTTTTAGTTGGTGTAATATTTATTTTTATGCTTTTCCTCCATTTTGCCTTATTACAAAAGTATTACATAAAATAATAAGAGACAAAGCCGAGGGCATAGTAATAATACCATACTGGCCGGCCCAGCCATGGTATCCTTTGTATTGTAAACTCCTCGTATCGGAAGAATTGTATTTTCAACCTAAACGAAACCTTTTGAACTCTCCTTTCAGAGAAGTCCATCCACTTCACAAGAGCATTACCCTGGTGGCAGCGATCTTATCCGGCAGTCGCTGATGAAACGTGGAGTACCAAGTCAATCTTTGGATTTACTTATGGCTTCACTTGCTGAAAAAACAATAAAGCAGTATAATTCTTCATTAAAAGCCTGGTGGGTATTTTGCCAACAGAATAATTATAGTTTCTGGGAAGCAAATATTTCTGAAGTGTTAATTTTTTTGACCGAAAGGCATAATGCGGGCGCAAGTTATAGTGTACTTAATACCACCAGATCAGTTCTCTGTTTAATTTTAGGTAGTACAGTGATGTCTCATGATTATATTAATAGACTATTAAAAGGATCTTTTAGACTAAATCCTCCCACGCCCAAATATGATTCCACGTGGGATCCCAGTATTGTATTAAATTATTTAAGTAATTATTACCCTTATGATAATATAAATTTAAGTGATTTGTCTTATAAAACTGTTACTTTAATCGCGATTGCATCTGCTCAAAGAATGCAAACTTTGAGCCTTATAAAAATCAATAATATTATGTTAAATAGCGATGCTATAATTATTAAAATAAGTGAATTGATAAAAACGTCCAGACCCGGTTCCTATCAACCTCTGATTAGGCTGCCTTATATAAACGAAAACCCAAAAATTTGCCCCGCGCTTGCATTAAAGGTATATTTAGAAAAAACCCGCAGTCTCCGTAATAATGAATCAGATACTCTTTTCATAAGCTTTCGAAAGCCGCACAAAAAAGTAGGGTCACAGACATTGTCACATTGGGTGAAAAACACACTCCAGAAAAGTGGAGTAGATGTGACAATGTTCGGCGCGCACAGCACGCGGCACGCAGCCACGTCTGCCGCGCGTCGTGCCGGTGTCAGCCTGCAGGCGGTGCGTAGGGCCGCGGGTTGGACGGAACAGTCTAATGTCTTTACCAAATATTATAATAGAGAAATTACTGTATCCTCTGAAAATGATTTTGCAAATTCTTTATTATCTTAAGGTACCTATTAATAGGTACTTTTTTGTTTAATATTGCCACATCTTTATTAAAATCCTTAAAAAATAAAAATAAAAAAAGTTTTATTTTTCACTTAAGTTGAAATCCTAATTTTTCTATCTCTCAACATCTGCTTGTAAATCTGTAATCATCTTCGGGAGGGATACGAAGTATAATTAAGAATTAAACGAACTTATCTTGTGAAGTTCGATTCTAATTATACGAGTATCACGAACCGAAGATGATTACATACTCCCACCCAACCCTATAAAATACATTTCCCGAAATAATTAGAAAATTTAGATTTCAAACAGCTCTAAAAATAATGTCTATGAAAGAGATATAACACTATCGGGTAGGGGTAAGAGCGAGACAGCAACATGGCCTGTTAAGTAAGTTTTTTTCTTATAGAATGTCTTTGAATGTGTGACGAGGACAGCACCATACTACGTACTGCTGCTTGTAAATCTGTAATCATCTTCGGTTCGTGATACTCGTATAATTAGAATCGAACTTCACAAGGTAAGTTCGTTTAATTCTTAATTACTAATGAAAAAATGAAAAAGTGACTAACGAAAAAATTATAATATAAAATAATTTACTTAACCGACGCTATTGAGCTTCGATAATAATTATAATATTATGTGTAGGTACCTACATGTTTAATTCATATACTTACCTAACATTTACTTGTAACTTGTAAATATTATGTAAATTACTTTGCTTCAGGGCTTGAGGATTTTCAATATATAATACATTATGTAATATGTAAGGCCCTTTTGTATGATAAAATATCATTGTGTAAGGCTGTCTAAATTCATGTTTTAGTAAATACTAAATGTTATGTAGGTATGATGATGAACAGTACATTTTTCCGCGATAAAAAGTAGCCTGTCCTTCCCCGTGGTACTCTATATCTGTGCCAAATTTCATCAATCGGTCAAGTAGTTTCGGAGCCTATTCAATGCAAACATACAAACTTTACCTCTTTATTATATTAGAATAGAAGTATAGATTATAGATAGTATACATAGGCTCGAGTAAACTGATATTTTCTCAAACTATATATTGTTAAAGGAATAAGGAACCCTTATAGTTTCACTCTGTCCGTCCGACGGTCCGTTTGTCCGTCCGTATTCAAATGAAAGACACTATTAAATTCAACGAGGGTGCCCGGTACCAGTGCTGGATTTTCAGGCTGGACAATCAGTATAATATGGCCTTTATTAAGGAACTCTCCTTTGTGTTTCCACCAAACCTCCTTGCCAGTGTTCTCGCCAAAACTCCCTAGTAACTTAAGACTAGACTAGACTATAATAAAAATAGACTTTAGGGTCATACTGACCATCCAGCCTGCAAGCCCAAGGCTATCCAGCACCGGTACTAATATGCCGTCATTAATGTCAATAGTGTCAAACATTAAGGGCCATACCATGCCATACTGACTATGCAGCCTGCAAGCTCAAGGCCGCGGATTTGTAGGCAACATTTTTAAATGATTGACACTATTAACATTAATGACGGCATATTAGTACCGGTGCTGGATAGCCTTGGGCTTGCAGGCTGGATGGTGCGTATGGCCCTTTAAGCGCCATTCTCATGGCCCATCCAGCAAATCCAGCACCGGTATAACTAATAGCCGTCATTAGTGTCAATTAGGTAGTTAATATTTAAAAATGTTGCCTTCAAGACCGCGGCATTGAGCTTGCATGCTGGAAGGGCAGTGTAGCCTCTTAGGACTTGGAGATTTAGAAATACGGTGTTGAAAACTTTAACGAAAATTATATTCCTACATTTTTAACTTGCCACTGGCAAAGAGTTTTAAGCCGAACTCCATGTAAATTAAAAAAAAAACAATGTTCTGCGCAATGCGGTCTGCGGAGATCTTTGCGGAGATCTCCCTCCGCTCCGAGCACGAAGTAAGATAGGTACCAGGAGTCCGAACGGTATAGTAATATAAATAACGTAATAATAGACCCAGATCTTAGTTTTCTTTTCTGCCACTGGATGCGACGAGTGATTCTTTTCATGTCGCGCCCTCTACCGGCAAAATTATTTTTAAATTACTGTTAGGCAATTACCGTGTTCTACGGTATGTATCTAGTATCTATACTTCGAGAACAGTTCCTAAAACTTTTATTTAATTAGGTTTAAATCCATGTTTCTCTTACTTTTTTCCAGAGCTGTCAATAGCAATGTAACTTCCCCAGGGCAGGATAGCTCCTGACGTCACAGCTTGTTAGAGAGAGAACGTAAATTGGTCAATACTTGTGAAGAAACGAGACAAAAATGTTATGTTTTGTCCCTTTCGCTGTAACCGGGTTTTTGGCACAAAGCTGTCAAATTTGACATTCCTGTGCCAAACAAATGACTGTGAAGAGTGAGGTTTCGTGATAATTGAACTCTTTTGTGTTTTTTGATGTGTTTTATGTTATATACGCTTTTGAGATAGAGACTTCGTGTAGTTTTAAGTATTTTAATAATGTGTGGATGCAGTATTTTGAGGTGCAAAAGTCGCAGCGAACGAAAATGTGCTGCCGTAACTTTTCACTCGTAATTAGCTATAGCTCGTGTTTTTTTAGTTTGTGATTGTATATAACATAAGAATGATGATATATGGATGTAAATACAGTCATATTTTCCATAGAAAGTGAGATGAAATCTGTATTTTTTACATAATTCGTAACATATTCTAAAAACATATTTGTCTTAGTGTTGCTATTTAATTTAGTACCAAAATATACTGACTAAAGTTTTTTCGGTAAAAATTTAGTATAATATCCCACGATTCCACGATTTGGGGAGGAGGGAGTTAAGAGGGAAGGGGAGAGGGAGGGTTGAACCCCCACTCCCCTCATCAGGAAACTCACAGTTACTGAGATATTACTTAGTGGTTGAAGTTTTAGGGTTATAAACTAAACGACTAGTTTAGTTGTAATTTGGAGTGGTAAACATAATTGAGTGGTTGGGAGTAATAGGGTGACAGCTAACCCTAACCGCAAACCTCAGTAAACATAAATTGGATACATAGGTAATTAATCAAAGAACTAATTTTCCATCTTTTTGCTAAAAAGTGGCCCCGTGCGAGTTTCTTACGCCAGTTCTTCTCGACGGGCCAGTTTCTTATTGATATGTTATGTATTTTAACTGTTTAACTTTTTAAATGTGTTGAAGTGAATGAAGAATGTTTGAAACATCTACTTAAATAAAAACTATTGACTTTTTTGACATTGTTTAATTTTTATATTAAGAGAAATACCTACCCTACCTAACAGTATTAATAGTAAGACTTTTTGGTAGCTTATGCTTGGTCTACTTCAGAAAAAGTCAAAATCACCATATGTGTCCATATAAATTTCGAGGAGTTCCCTCGATTCCTCATAGATCTTTTATGTAAAGTAATTCATTCATTTCATTCAAAAATTATTATAACCCCTAATCTATACTAATATTATTAAGAGGAAAGATTTGTATTTTTGTATGTTTGTAATGAATAAACTCAAAAACTACTATGCCGATTTCAAAAATTCTTTTCTTTAACATTGGAAAAGGTGTGTGTTGTAGGAGTAGGTGTAGGAGTATTTGTAGGTGTAGGAGTATGGGTAGGAATAGGTGTATGAGTTTATGTACGAGTAGGTGTTGGAGTAGGAACAGGTGTAGGAGCAGGTGTAGTCATTTATTCATTCCAGTTCATATTTAAGATAGAACAACGTCTGTCGGGGCCAGCTAGTAATATATAATATAGCAAGCTGTCTCGAAACACGTTGTTCTTTCATAAACATGAACTGGAATGAATAAATGACTTTACCTATAATGCATCCTACGTCCTAGTCCTACACCTACAACCTACACCTTTTTCATTATTTCTCACTGCCTAAGCCTTCCCTGAACTTCCACAATTATTTTAAAATCAAAATAACCAAATCCAGCCGTTCTCGAGTTTTGAGTCCCTCGTGAACGGGATAAAAAGTATCCTATGTCCTTCTCCTGATTTCAAGATAGTCCACCAATTTTCAGCCAAATCGGTTCAGCCGTTCTTGAGTTATAAATATTTTTACCACGTACATAATATTTTGTTAATTTAACTATTACTCTCGGTCTTGGCCTAGAGTTAACTTATTAATAGGTCTCGATCGAGACTGAGAATCCAGGTACGATCGTACTTTAATCGCATGTTTTAACCTCTGACCCATAAAAAATAACTAGAACAATTTAATCGCCAGTATTAAAATATTGACATTTACTTATTTTAATAATGAGTGGTGCAAGGAAAAACTCGTTCTACGATTCTTATTTATTACTGACTACGACGAGAAAACTTACGTGTGCATCCTAAGATCAAGACAAAAATACTACAACTGAAGGCTATGTTTGTACATGGCAACACATAGTGCGTGAGCGAGATGCACTCTAGTGGTTACAAGAGCTGCGAATCTATAGGTACTTTATCTTAGAACTTCCCGCATAATTTTAAACGAGTGCTTCTTTTATTGTGGCGCGCTCTACCGGCAAATAATCTGTCCCCGTAATTGAGACCATTTAATTTAACATTACGTTCGGACTCGGTATCTTACTTCGTGGCTCCGAGTTTCGTCGGGAATGTCAATCAGCAATGTTGTGTAATTTTGTGTTATTTTTCTAAATTCGTGTTATTTCGGTTTTTAATGTGTAATATTGGTGGAATATTAATCATTAATAATTATTCGTTGAGATGCACTAGTGTGGAAGAGTGATACATTCTACAAAATGCGTGCTAAATTGGGTTTCCCGCCAAAACTCCCTAGGAAGTTTTAGTAAAGCGTCTACCACTTTACTGACTATTTATTGGTACTTTGAATGCTTTGACTAGACTTTGGACTTGACGATCTAGAAATAAGACAAATATAAGAAATAAAACGACAAAAAAGGCAGTATGATCTAAGACCTTAGCTTGTTCCATTTCGGGACGAATTTTAAAAAGAGTTCCTCCGCTCCGCTGTCATCTCATTTGTCTCATACGTCATTCATACGATGTTCATACGTCACACTCACTGGTGACGTGATAAGTGTTTATTTATTTTTTGCTATAAAGACGAATTTTGTTGATATTCACCTATCATTTACATTAGTTCTAATAAAAAACAAAATATGTTCGTGTTACGTTGGCATATAATGTTACTGGAACATGAAATAAATAAAAAACGCAAAGCTTTGGCACAATCCTTAACGCACGACACAGCGTCTAAACCCATAAAACCTAAACGAAAAATTGTAAGGCTACCCAAACTGAAAAAACCTACTATAGACCCATTTGACGAGCTTTCGGACTCCAAATTCATTGAAACTTATGGTCTACGAAAAGAATCTGTAAAGGGTATTATTGAAGAACTAAAAGCTTACATTCCGAATCCACGCAGAAGTGACGGAATTTTCGTACACACAAAGGTCACAAACTCTTTTTAAATTCTTTACCCAACTTCAAATAAATAATAATTATGATGGTATGGAGCATACCTTCCATATTCTGTTAAGCCAGCCAGTGCTACAATTAAAATTCTAAAATAATGTTGCAGGTTTTAATAGCTCTATCTTTTTATGTGTCTGGCTTATACCAGAAGAGTTTAGGAGGGAATGCGCTTCTAAATGCGTCACAGACAACTGTCAGCAGATCAGTTACGCAAGTGACCGAGGCATTAAACAATATACTTTTAAATCATATAAAATGGCCAAAAGAAGTCACAGAAAGAGATGCAATAAAATCCAGGTAACTCAGCAATAAAACAATTACACTATAATATTGAAAATGAAGAAATGATTACCAATTCTAAATATTTTTAGGTTCAATGAAAAATTTGCATTACCTGGTGTTTTAGGATGTATAGATGGTACGCATGTGGCAATACTCAAACCTCATGTACAGGAAGAAAAGTTTCATAACAAAGAAGGGTATCATTCACTCAATGTTATGATTGTAAGTTACATGTATCATATGAAAATTATAAATACATGCTTACACTATGGCATTCGGCGTGTGCCAAATTTATTTATAAAAACTTGTCTTTAGTAGTATTATGTTAATTCATTTTACCTAATATCCCTCCATCTAGACAGGCAATATTTCGATAGTCCCTAGATAATTTTTTGTCCAAATACTGTGAACAATCTAAAGCAAAAATATGCAATAGAAAACACTACCATTTTTTACATGTCTGTTTGTACTTGGGGACCATTTATGCCTTAAATAAGTAAAAATAGCACTGTATTTACAAAAGTATACCCTTTACAGATATGTGATGCAGACCTTAATATTTTATCTGTAGATCCGAGCAATCCAGGCTCAGTTGACGATTCAAAAGTATGGGAGAAAAATATACTCCGTCCACACATGAACCAACTGGCTGACAGTGGAGAGGAGACATATCTGTTAGGTATTATGAATCCTACTGAAAGCTTGTATACTGGAAAACTACTAATGAAATAGCACATTTTATTTTAACCTAGACTTATGCCTGGTTTTTGAGGTAAATTTGACATTAGTTATCTATAATGCATTAGCAATAACCAATCAAAAGTAAAGTTAATAAATAGATAACTGATGTCAGTCAAATTCACCTCGGAAACCAGGCATCAAACATACAATAAACTAGAGAATAAATAGGTTTTCTTTGAGAGCAGAGGTTTGAAAATCTAATGATATTATATTTATTTACTATTGTGTGTAATTTTCTATTCCTAATATTATTTTTATTGTTTTAGGTGATAGTGAGTATCATCTAGATAAAACAATATTAACTCCAGTTGAAAAATGTACTGAAGGTTCATCTGAGCAACAATATAATTTGAAGCACACGACTGCTCACAACACCGTGAAGACTTGTATTAATATATTGAAAGCACGTTTTAGGTAATAAACCAAATTTTGTAGACACTTAACACCACAGAAAACCAACTTTCTAAACGGTTAAAATTTGTGTTTAACAATTCATTAGAAAAAGAAAAGATATTTTAATATCTTGGAAATAAAAATAAATGAAAATAAGAGATAATAAAACTCATTACCTTTAGTTTAATGCCCCAAATCAGGCAGATTGCAAGAAAAGAATTTACAACTTAAAAAATTGTGTCCAATAAAATATATTTTTTTTAATTTTGATACAATCTATGTCATTATTATTTTTTAGGTGTTTGCTCTCCGGACATCCCTTACACTATGACCCGGTAGCTGCTGGTAAGATTATTAACGCCTGTTGCCTATTGCACAATATCGCAGTAGCGACAGACACACCTTTACCCCACCAGTCATTAAATGATCTGAAGAGTGATATTTTATTGCAACAGGTAAGTTATTTTTATACCTAGATGTATGATGTATGGTGGTAATGGTGTACTTTCAGATTTAAATGCAAGTCAATTGACTTATAGATGTACCAAAAATGTTGTAATACATATTGTGCTTGCAAGCAAGGAATGTAAGTTTCTGACGATATCTGTGGCTCATTGGTTGTACATGTCGGTGCTCCAGCCGGGGTCGCGGTATACGCTATCTTATGCATGTCTTTTCTCTTGATCTATTTATTTGTTACCAACTTATGTAGATGCAGAGTAGTATATTACTATCTTCATTTTAGATGGAGGAACATTTCAGGAAACCACAAATCAGTGAAAAACACAGCCAGGATAGTATGGACCAGGATTTCAGTGATGACCAAATACCCCAAGCTAGTGTGACCACCAATACACTGAAAACAGACCAAAAATGCACTAAAGACGAGAAACCCAAACTAATTGTTATACAACAGTTGTGGAATGATGATCATTACATAATATAAACCAGTCGCTTTTTTTGTCTGTCCATTGTCTGCTTAGATTTTTATAACTACGCAACGGATTTTGATGCGGGTTTATGCGGGTACTAGATAGAGTGATTCAATAGGAAGGTTTTTATGTATATAACATGCATAATTTTGTAGAGAAACTCAGATAATTTTAGAGATTTCTAATGTCGTAAATAAACCCATTTTGCGCTTAATTTTAGAGATTTCTAATGTCGTAAATAAACCCATTTTGCGCTTACATTTTGTTTAACCTGGCTGAACCCTACAAGATAAATCCAAATAATGTACTTACTACAGTCATAAACGTATATATATTGTAGACGAGGCATGTTGAGACAAAAAGCATCTCCAGGTATATTTATTGCCCCACTTTTGAGATTTTTGGTGCCATTTTGACATTTGAAGTATGGTGAAAACCAAGATGATGTAACATTTTTATTGTATAAAGATTTGTTCTGTTAAATGTGCGGTATTTCCTATCTTGAGTTTAGAAATCTTCGACTACCGTATTCGCTGACTTTTTTGTACACCTTGAAAAGGTCTACAAAAAAGTCAGCGATGGTATATGTAATATGTCCATTTCTTAGGAATAATTTCGATAACCCACAATAACCATTTTTGATCCTTTAGATTTTACGATATACAATGGCTTATTTACGAAGCCATTTTAAACAATACATCATTAATCCTTACCCGATTAAGTACCTCAAATACATTGTACATTTAATTAGATCAATATGGCCCTTTACCCTTTACAGCATGTTATTTATATGAATATTTTCGAAGACATAGCGGTTTACTTAATAAAAGTAGCTGCCCGTACCCAGTTCATACTTATTAGTTATTGTTATATAATATATTGTATATTTTCAGAAGCTATCTAGAATAGGCATGTTGCCGAAAAAAATTTTTTTCGTCTATTCGATGTTAGTCAACATGGTAATAAACAATCCAGAACCCATTTTTGTATATCTGAAAAAATAACGAAGATACAAACCATTGAAATTTACAATATGAAAGAGAGCGATATATCGGCCTGTGACGTCACAACCTGCTACCGCCAATGGACCTAGTATAACAACAGGACAGACTACTGTGAGCAAAAAAACGAGCCGAGCGAGAGGTTAGAAGAGAGGCCGTGTGTCCCTTTCTAGTAGGGTGACAATAATATTTTCTGCTGTGGCAAACTGCAAAGCTGTATGAGACAAATTGTGAAACACTGAATGACATACAGCTGAGGCTTTAAAAGTCGACTAGATTGAATAGTGTAAAATCAAGAAGGTTTGAAGTGACGGCTGCATTAATATGTAACAGATTTTCTCTGCCTTACTTAAACACGATTGAGCCATTTTTGTCGCATTTCTTCATTGTTGGAAAATCTATAAAAACTGTATTATATTATCATTAAAGGCATTACTCGACTTCACACGTTTTTTCTCAGTAACTAGGTACTTACAGCTTACTACGATTCTAGGCGAGTCGCTATCGCTACTGACTAGTTTATAACAAAACGTAGTACAATTATAACTCTTAATAACGTCAGTTGCTATAATGTTAACACTTTTATACTAGAATAACTAGATTAACATTAACAATTAACTTACTAATGTTACTAATAAACGAAATATTGCAACCAGCAGAACTTTCACTTCGACAAGAATATATACAACATTTTTTTCACCATTTTGACTGTTAAATCATCAAACAAATAATAAAAACATAGTTACGGAGATGCATGAAGTAAGAAATAAAAACTATTTTCAAATTTAATATTATCCGGTGTTCAGCATAAAATATGTGTAATGGCGTATCTATTGTCTTGCGAATGATACCATCTAATAAAAAAAGAAGGAAAAGGATTTAATGTAAACTGCATTTTTATTTAGTATTAAATGACTATTTCTAACTTTTTTAATTAGAATATGATATAGTTATAAAAATTTGTTAAAATAATAATATAGTACACTCGTTTTATCTAAGATTTTTCAAGTTACTTTTTATAAATACCAACATTTTTCTGGTTGGCAACATGCAAGAACGAGACACACAGCCTCTCTCCTGGCTATCTCGCTCGGCTCGGATTTGCCTCTATGATACGTGCATTGTGAAATACACTCTATTACTAAGGTAATACAGTTCTTTTTAGCAATTACAAAATTCGGAGTCTTCTATCCATAGGTACTATATCCATGCTACCGCCATACATTTGTCATCGCAAAATGTATGGCAGTAGCAGGCTGTGACGTCACAAATCGTTTTGCGAGAAAGGGATGGAAAATATTTTTTATTTGCTTATATTTTTTAATCGCGTCACTCTAAATACCTATTTCTTTCAACAATTATAAAATTTAATTTGTAAAACTGTGATATTCCACAGAAGGCAACATCCCTATTCTTTATTCTAGACGGATACGGTATGATCCTTAATGTCCAAGCCGCTCGGTCTCGCGGACGCATATAACTAGAGCCTAAGCAAACAAAGTCAAAGTTACGACCAGGTATATTTTGTAGGTAGATTAAAAAAGACAATATATTTTTTTCTCATATTTATTTCATATTATAAAGCGGATCTTTTATAATCTGTACAACTTCAGCTTGATGCAGTTTACTGGCGCCAACCGCTGTCGTGGCCAGCTCCGGTCTTCCAGAGTAGTTAATCTGCAAGTGAATTTTAGTTATATAACTTTTGCTTTGCTGATTAGGATTCATTTTAGAAATTATGAGCTTTTAGAAATTTTACAAAAAATAGTTAATTTTTTATAAAGTAGGTGTTCAATGAGACAAATCGCTATGTTTTTTGAAATTTAACAAGTGGAGTGTAGCAAAGTAAAGTATCGGCGGGTCATTTCGATACTTCACATCTGCAAGGTGCCCGAGATGAAGATTGATATTTAACGTTATTCAATTATCAATTTCGATGGAAATTGATTTAACTGAAATTGCTAGTGTACGATGGACGCGACATTCGATAGGACCACTAAAATACTTTTTTATCGGTCTGAGGTACCTACATGATTTTAACTTTTATCGGTAAGTAGGTACCTACTTATTTAAATCACTATTATTTTAAAAAATCCTAACTTACCTTTCTGCCTAATAAGTTCTCAAATCGTGGTTTAATAAACGTCCACGGTCCCATGTTTCTATGTTCTTCTTGGCTCCATATGAATTCTAAAAAATAGAAGAAAACTATCAGAGTACATCAGGAGATCCGTCTGCTTGTCTGCCTGTTTTATACTAGAATACAAATGTTGCCCGCGGCTCTGCCCGCATAAATACATCCCATTCTTCCTTCCCCGTGCTCTATTCTACGACGTGTACCGGCTAAGATATGCTATACCTATATCAGGATTTAGAGCATAATGAATAAAGCAACTTTTGTTTTGGCACTTCATTGAATTAATTAGCATAACGCGACAAATCACAATTAAAGATCTTCATAAAACTTCAAAAAAACAGAAGTGTGTCAACCCTTGTCAGCTGTTAGGTCAACGACCGGTTCGTTCGAGTGTAGCAATACCATTATGGACTAGGAGCCCGTGATCCCAGATCTTCGTCATTTTGTAAAGACTGAAAGTTTGTCACCGCATGCTCCCACCACAGATAAAAACGCGCGATGGCCAATCATGACCTTTGGGTAATCCTGGCTTTGGCAGATAAGCTATAATAAAGATGTAAAATACCAACGTCAAATTGAAAAGGGTGATTTTTTGATATTATTATCATAAGAGTGTTATGAAAAATCATGTCCGTCATTGTCAGACACTTTACAATTAACATCGTGAAAACCCCTCGCTAGACACCCTGAATGCCTCGCGAGTCGGAATTAATTAGCAATTTTGCTAATTAATTCCGACTTGTTACTATGCGATTTCTACTAATAGTTAGAATTATTATTTTTATACGCTTTGAGTTTTTTTTGAAAACCTTAAAGCATTAGGAACATCAAACTGACAAACTTTCAGCCTTTACAAAATGACGAACGTCTAGGGTTCACCGGCTCTCGCTCTATTATGTGAGTATGAATGAACAATGAAAGAGACAAAATACTGAACTCTCTGTCACTTGACTTGCATTAAACTACTTCTTAGTTATGTGATCTTGGTATCTAAAGATTTTTTTTTTTCAACAATTTTGTTGTATTACGTACGTATTTACGTATCTCCTAATTTTTATATGAAAACTAGGGAACGAAAAATATTTTCGTACTAGGAAATCATAACTTAAAAAAGTACTTCCGTATCTCTATGTCTCTGTCACACGCGCAACTCTGTCTCTTTCTTACGCAAAAAAGTACTTCAGTATCTCTCTTTCTCTGTCACACGCGCAACACTCTGTCTCTTTCTTAGGCACGTGCGCAAAAACGTGCGAACATTAAGCTATGATTACACTTACAAAAAAGTTTAATTGCTATTATTGTTGGCGAACGAAACTTTACTGTTCCTAAACTGAATTTTTTTTTTTGTCATTTTCTTTTATTTTAAAGTATCATTATCGTTATATTCATTGCAACAACGATACCAACCCGATATTAAATTAATAAAACAAACCTGTTAGAATCTAAAACGCTACTTAATTTATGTAACGAAATCTACCATAGCTTTTTTTCTTATTATTAAGTTGTAACGGTCGCGGTACGACATTCAATGTGTACAGGCTTTAAAAAAACCCCCCGACACAAAAAATAAACTTTAAAAAATAATAAATAATATTTTAAACCTATTATAATTATATTATCACATATAATATTAAGTAAGTTGAAATAATTTTATTTTCCAATCGTCGCCTCGTCGGAGGACCGCTAAAGTTTATAAAGTATTTTTACAACAACAGCTAATTAATTATTACGAATTACATTTAAGTAGGTATGAGCAAATTTTTTTCGGAGTAAATTCTTTTGTTCATTCTGCGACTACACGTGTTTTTTTCACATAGCGGTCCCCCGACGAGACGACGATTGGAAAATAAAATTATTTCAACTTACTTAATATTATATGTGATAATATAATTATAATAGGTTTAAAATATTATTTATTATTTTTTAGAGTTTATTTTTTGTGTCGGGGGGTTTTTAAAATTTTTAATTTTACTTTTATTTTATCCTTTTTAAAGTATTTTTTTTTTCATTATTATTTTTTACTTTCAACGTCATTGAAGTAACATGGTACCAAATTTCGAATCGATAGGACATGTGGACGACCCCTCATCAACTAATAAAGAAAAGATGATCTTCAAACGGCTAATCAGGTCATGGTTACCTTACCATCTTCTTTAAATATCGTTGAAACAACACGGTACCAAATTTCGAATCGATCGGACATAAGAAAGTTAGTCAGATCCCCTCATCAACTAGAAAAGAGCTGATCATCTTCAAACGGCTGATCAGGTCATGGTTACATTAGCATGTTCCTTGAATATCGTTGAAGTAACACAGTACCAAATTTTGAATCGATCGGACATTGGAAAGTTAGTCAGATCCCCTCATCAACTAGAAAAGAGCTGATCATCTTCAAACGGCTGATCTTCCCACCACCAATTTTCTCATCAAACGAAGCTACGAACACTGTCGATTAAGTCATCAATATTCTCTTTCAGTGCGCTTTCATTTGAGACCTAACTCGAGTATATTTGCACATTCGGAATTTCTTCCCCGCTTTCACCCCCCACAACTTTTAAACGGCTCAACCGATTTTCATCAAACATGTCTAAGAACACTCGCATGTAAGTCACCTTTAATATAAAAGAAACTAAATTGAAATCGCTTTATCCGTTCGGGAGCTATGATGCCACAGACAGACAGACAGACAGACACACCCACAGACAGACAGACAGACCGACAGACAGACAGACACATCAAACTTATAACACCCCTCTTTTTGTGTCGGGACTCGGGGGTTAAAAAGTGTAGACTGCCGCGCGCGGCGGGCGGCGTCGGCGGCCCCTGTGATCTCGCCGAAAGTCGAACTATTGGATTTTTACAGAAATCTTTTCATATTTCAGTCGCTGTGGAAAGTTGTCGCATGCGATCGTTTCGCAAATTGGCGTGTTTTTTTATTTTAGTATTTTTAAGTGTACCTAGTTTCAGTTGAGAATATGGAGTATTCAAATGCAGAATACTAAGACATGATAATGTGTGTAGGACTGTAGGTACTTGTGACGGTAACCTGATGGAAGCTCGTCGGTTACTGGGCCACTCAACACCTTACAGCGGACGATTTTAGTTCCAGAATAAATTTCTGTCGGTGGTATTTGGATACTGTCAACGGAGACCCGGGCGTGGAAAATAGGATTATTTGGGCAGATGAGGCGTCATTTACTCGTGGTGGCCTTTTCAACTGCCACAACGAGCACGTTTAGGCTCTCGAGAACCCTCACGCGTCCAGAGATTCCTCTTTCCAGCACCGCTGGCGAATCAATGTGTGGGCTGGAATTGTTGGTGGGAAGTTATTAGACCCCATATTCCTTCCCGCCACTCTAAATGCCACACACTACAGGAATCTTCTGGAGAACGAAATCGAGGCTCAAGTAGAAGGAGCAGTATCGGTCGCCGATTTTTACCGCTTAATTTTCCAGCATGATGGGGTGCCCGCTCATTGTGCTTAGGAAGCGCGGTAATACCTTAATCGGCGGTTTGACAATTGGGTGGGTCGGGGAGGAACGGTGCCGTGGCCAGCTTGATCTCCCGGCTTAAAACTCCGTTAGACTTCTTTTTGTGGGGCCCCGTGGGCCCCCCACGTCGTCAAGAGCATGGTGTACGCTGAAGATGTCGGAAGAAGATATGCGTCGAAAAATCGAAGACGCTTTTCGACGTATCCAACAAACTCCTGACGTGTGTCTTCGCGCCATAAGCTCGATACGCCGTCGGTGCCTCCTTTGCATTGAAAAGAGTGGACAGAACTTTGATCAATTTTTGTAGTGATTCAAAACTTGTGAAAAAGACAAAAGATGTGAAAAAGTGTACATTTTGTGAGTTGTGACTGCTATTAGGGTTGTCACTAAGTTAGGACTTCATTAGTTGATTAAATTTTGTATGAAAAAAATAAAATGGGTTAGGAAGTTCGGGACTACCATGAACATGAATATTTTTATGGAGTAAATAAACCCATGCTTGCTTAGTAAGTCTTAACTGGTACATGTTGTATATCTGTGTCAAATTTCATCAAAACCGGCCGAGTAATTTAGAAGCCTATTTAATGCAAACAAACGAGGAAATATTTCCTCTTAATATTAGTACAGCAAAAACTTCAGTTCTTACTTCTAGCATTCTTATATTTATCCAGCTCTCTCTGTAGATACACCAGGGGGAAGGGGGCCAGCGCTTCCAGCCGCAATATGGCCACGTCCTCGACCTGGCCGCTGACTCGCTCGCGGTGCAGGTCGTAGTAGTGCTTGCCGCTGACTAGGATCACGCGCTTGACCTTGAGCGGGTCGGCCAACTTGTCACCTAAAAGCCGAATTGACAAAACATAGACAATTGATGATTGAGGAAATTGAATATACACCTAGCAGTTTGAAATACTTTTAATACAGTTTGGAATTATTTAGAACGATGAAACTGTTAAATATTAATTAAAGTAGGAATATCTTTACAAAATCATGAATTTGGGTCTACGCGGGCGAAGCAGACGGGGCGTCGCGTCTAGTGCCACAAGCCGTTGAACCACAGTTTAAGAACCGTCCAATCATTCGCTAGGTGTAGGGGGCCAATAGGGTGAAAATTATTCGTAATTAGTAAATAGTGAAGTTAGTAGAGATATGTTGTAAAAAAATGTTTACGAAGTTAAAAACGAAAGTAAATCCCAATATTAGATAAGTACTTATAATTCTAATTGAGTGCTTTAAAATTAACAACCCCTTACAATCTTGGCTTAAACTACTAACTATATAGCACTTAACAGTTTTCGTTATGAGCTGAGTTTGAAAATTACGAGAACCCTAGTAATAATTAATAAAGCTCAGTTCGACTTAGTTATTACTTAACTAACTAGCTCAGCACTTTTATTTGGCGTTAATACGTTAATAAGTTAATATTGTAAAATATGGTTTACCGTTTAATCGTCAAAATTATATTATTCATAATTATTTTCAATGTCTAGGTATGTCTTTAAATTGACAGCTTTTCAGTAAATAGATATGAAAGTAGGTACATATAAATTTTTGTCTGTTTGTTCCGGTTAATCTCTGAAACGACTGGACTGATTTTCAAGGGACTTTCACTTCACTGCCAGATAGTTTAGGCTGACCCCACATTAGGCATGCGCGTTCCTCGGGCGTGCACGCAGCGGGCTCGCGGCGCGCACGCTGCGCCCGCATCGCTGACACGCCCGAGGAACGCGCACGCCTAATGTGGGGGAGGCCTTAGGGTTACTTTTATCTTTGGGTTCCGATTAAAAATACATGGTTCCGTTTCCGTTAGCTCTACGCAAACGAAGTTAGAAACCATGTAGTTAAAAATAATTGTCAATCATTAATTATTTGTCAAAATAAATTTAAAACAAAAACCGTGGAAGAAAAATTCTACGAGCAAGGGGACTAAATTCAAAGTGGCACCTACAATTCGTTTACGCGTTCAGCTTACTACTTAGGTACGCGGCACTGTGGCGTCTGTGGCACAGATTACTAAATAGTTACACTGTGGTCCGAGTCGGTCGTCTTTAAGAGTCCATTAATCACATACGTTTTTTGAATCATTTCCCGCGAGAAAGATATATTCATTTCTGTTCGAACGTCCCATGGAGGAACATTTAAAACGTGCCCCGTCCAGACTGCTCGCTAAGGGGCCGTGCATTAATCACGTGATGTTTTTTACAACTTTTTAGACCCCTCCCCTCCCCCTGGTGATACGTGGTGAGGTTTTATACTACCCCCCCTCCCCCACCTAAGATCACGTGTATTTTTTTTACATAGTAAGCAAGTCATGTTTAAAGAAAAACTTTAACTTAAAAATCAATTTAATCGAATAATTTAAGCAATTAAAAACTATACAAGTCATTTGTCTTGTAAGTATTTAAACAACACTACGAATCTACAACCGATAATAATTTCGGTATGCATAGACTAGATTCAAAAATTAATACACGTGATGTCTTCTTATACCCCCTCCTCCCCTTGGTGATACTTGGGGATTTTTTTTCAGACCCCCCCTTCCCCTTTAGGCATCACGTGATTAATGGACGACCCCTAAGTAGGCCGAGGAAGTGCTCTGCGAAGTAACCCGAAGTATGAAAAGGCGAAACGAAGTGTGGGCACACACTGTCTTATTCGGCCAACCTCGGCCTACTTCGCGAGTAGTCTGGACGGGGTATTACCGAGTACTGGCTGAAAGTGCGTGCCGGGGGCGAAGTCTGACAGCGGTGACGTCGCGTCGGGAGACCGCAGGATGATCTTCGGCGACGCCACGATGAGGGGCTTCCTGTAGTTCCGCACAACCTGTAAACGTATTATAGAGATGAATCAACAGCCGTCTAGGGAAATTCTGAACGATTATCGCTACAGAGTTAAAAAGATTTTAGAATGCGACACACTTGACAACACACTAAGGCAAAAGGTTGATAAAACTTAACAAACAGTTGCCTTTTGATACCATTTTTTTATTAAATGAACCAGGAAATGAGTAGACGAATCCCTACCCCCTTGGGCCTCCGGTGACCCCATTCACTCGGCGAAACACAACGCAAGGGGTATTTCACGCCGGTTTTCTGTGAGGCAGTGAAATTTTTCCCATCGAGCCGGCCCATTCTTCTGTTTGCATTCATAATAACAGAAGTTAGAAGGGCGGACAGACATACAGGTAGAGCGAAACTATAAGGGTTCCTACTTCCTTGTACCTCGTAGGCTCTCATCATCATCATCATCATCAGCCTATCGCCGTCCACTGCTGAACGTAGGCCTCCCCCAATGAGCGCCAACCATCCCGATCTTGGGCAGCCCTCACCCATCCGCTGCCAGCCACCTTCTTCAAATCGTCGGTCCATCGTGCCGCAGGACGTCCTACACTACGTTTGCCTAAGCGTGGTCTCCACTCTAATACTTGTCTGCTCCATCGATTGTCTGTCCGTCTGCAGACATGGCCGGCCCACTTCCACTTCAGCGTGCTAATTCGTTGAGCAATGTCGGTGACTTTAGTTCTCTGGCGAATAACGTCGTTACGTATTTTATCCACCAGAGATACCCTTAACATTGCTCTTTCCATCGCACGCTGAGCAACCTTAAACTTATGAACCAAGCCACGGTGAGTGTCCACGTTTCGGCTCCGTATATCATTACCGGTAGAACGCATTGATCAAAGACCCTGGTCTTAAGATTGTGGGATCGACGATTCAAAGATGTCCCGGAGCTTCCCGAATGCAGCCCAGCCCAAGCGTATTCTTCTACTCACCTCCTTCTCAAAGTTGTGCCGCCCGAGTTGAATGGTTTGGCCAAGATATACGTATTCTTGCACAACTTCGAGACTAGCGCCATTTACGACGACTGGTCTCGGGAGAACGTGTTCATTATACATGATTTTAGTTTTGTTCAGGTTCATACCGAGACCCACCCGTCTTGAAGAATCGCTTAGGCTGTTCAGCATCTCTTCCAGGTCCTGCAGAGAGTCTGACATAATGACTATGTCATCTGCGAATCTCAGGTGTGAGATGTACTGGCCGTTTATGTTCAGTCCCCGTCCGTTCCAATCGAGCGTCTTGAAAACGTCCTCCAACGCGTTATTAAACAGTTTTGGAGAGATAACATCTCCCTGTCTTACTCCTCGACGCAGTTGGATTGGTTTTGTACTCTGTTCTTGTACTTGGACGGTCATTGTTGCGGCCTTGTACAGATATCTCAACAGCTCGACATATCGGCAGTCGACGAGACATCTCTGCATGGATTCCAGCACAGCCCAGGTCTCGACGGTATCGAAGGCTTTTTCATAGTCCACATACGCTAGGCAGAGAGGCTGATTATACTCCTCGGTCTTCTGTATAATTTGCCTTAGTGTGTGTATGTGGTCCACAGTGCTGTAGCCTTTGCGAAACCCGGCCTGTTCCGATGACTGAAAGTCGTCAAACTTCTGGGCAAGACGAGTCGATATAACCCTCGAGAACAGCTTATACACGTGGCTCAGGAGTGAAATGGGGCGGTAGTTTTCTAGTCGCGTGTTATCGCCTTTTTTGAAAAACAAAACCGCTATGCTCCTGCTCCATGTTTCCGGGGTAGTGCCAGTGTGGATGACGGAATTGAAGAGCTTGACAAGCTCAGTCAAGACGGGTGTTCCTCCTGCCTTGAGCAGCTCTGTGGTTATTCCGTCATCTCCCGGTGCTTTGTTATTATTAAGCTGACTGAGAGCTATTCTAATCTCACCCATATCGACATCAGGAAGCTCATCTGTAAGGTGGCGCGTGAGTCTGGCCCGTGAGTCATCTGCATGATGGGTTTGGGGTGGGCTTGTTTTTTGGGTGTATAATTCCCCATAGAACCTTTCGACTTCAGCGAGGATCTCCGGCTTCGAGGTGACGGTAGTGCCTTGTGGAGTATTGAGTTTCGTCAAGTGACAACGGGAGTTATTGGGCTTAGCGAATACCTTCGAGCCCTTATTTCGCACTATGGCTTGCTCGATGGCTTGGGTATTCGCCCGGCGGGTGTCGCGTCTAATTTGCTTTTTAATCTCCCGATTGAGAACTTGACGCTCAAATTGTGTGGCATTTATTTGTTCTCGTCTCTTCCTCATCAACTCCAGAGTTTCGCTGGAGAGCATAGACTTGCGTCCATGGCTCTTTGGACGAAAGTACTTACAACCCACCTCGCAGATAACACGAACTAGACTGTTGGCGGTGTGGTCTATGTCCTTCGTGGTTTCCAACATGGCGAATCGATTTTGGAGTTGTAGCTGAAAGCTTTCGCAGCCGGCTTCTACCTGGGGCCGTGTAGGCCTGAGAGTTGACCTTACTAAATGCGCTCGCTCTACACTGACATTTATACTCAGGCTGCCTCTTACCAATCGGTGATCACTTCCGGTATTAAACCTGTTAATCACGGAGACATCTCTGAATACATGGCGCTTGTCAGAAATAATAAAGTCAATCTCATTCCTCGTCACGTTATCGGGGCTTCGCCAGGTCCACTTTCTATGGGGCTTTTTCTGAAAGAAGGTATTCATCAGAAAAAGTCCTTTGGATTCGAGAAAGTTTACTAGCATTTGCCCCCTGTGATTTCTGTGCCCATAGCCAAAGGGACCTACTTTCGACTCGCCACTCTCTTGTACTCCCACTTTAGCGTTGAAATCGCCCATGACAACAGTGTAGAATGTATTAGTACCAGACATGGCTTTCGCTATGTCTTCGTACATGGCCTCGACCTCGTCGTCAGGATGTGCGGATGTTGGGGCATACACTTGGATTACCTTTAGGTAGTATTTTTTTGTAATCTTCAATACAAGGTATGCCACTCTTGCCGACACACTGCCTATTTCTACTATGTTGCCTTTAAGCGATTTGTGGACTATAAAACCGACGCCACCTTGGGATGGTTGATGTCCTTCTCGGAAGTAGAGCAAGTGACCGGAATCGAGAGTTATCGTCTCCTCACCCTGTCTTCGGACCTCTGATAACCCCACAATGTGCCAGTTAATACGACTTAACTCTACTTCCAGCTCAGCAACGTGCTCGTTCAGCCGTAGAGAGCGTCCGTTATACGTAGCCAAGTCTAATTTTCGGAGGTGGTACCCTGCCGTCGCCCGGGGATTCTTAGCACCCCCCGCCGCGCCGTTACCGTGGCCGGTACCGTGGCCAGGAATAGCGCAGCAACCGGGAACTGGGGGCCGTGAATTTGGGTTGTGCTGCATAGGGGGGATTTGCCGTAGTCACCACGCTTGGCGAACGGGTTGGTGACCGCAGACTGGAATGCTTTTCACTAATAGCGCTGCTGCCCACTATCAGTTGTGGTATTTAGAGCATTCCAGAATATATACATGGTTATACCGCCATGAAACGGTTACCGGAGCCCAAGCGGGCGAGGAAGATGTTTGCCCTCTTATTCGGCTGATATCCTTTAGTCGCCTTCTACGACACCCATAGGGAGGAGATGGGGTGGTCCTATTCTTTAGCCCGAGTCCGGTCTCAAAACCAGTCCAGAATCTCTCCGAGAAGTAGGTACTGAGAAACGTGATAAATGACTATGGACACCAGGACAATGCCAATTTCCATTTGAAGAGAAAGATGAGGCATTTTCGCCCGGTTGCAGGGACGGCACTTCTTGCTGCGACTCTGGGTGCCGTATTACCTGTCTCCTCAGCAGATGGAAGTACTGTGCGGGGGTGGTGGGGTTGGCGACGTTCATGGAGACCTCCTCGGAATCCGGGCTGGTCTCGGAGCTGTCGGTGAGCTGGAGGAACCTCTCGAGGCGGCAGGAGGAGTGCTCGGACGCAGCGCCGTCGTACCCGTGTGGGAGAAGCATTACGAGACCGTTGCTGCGCATCCATTTTGCTGTGGAAATGATATAATAATCAATAGTTAATCTTCTGTATTCTCCGTGGCCTAGTGGGTAGACCGTTTGATTCGCACTCGAGAGAGTGCAGGCTCGATTCCCATGTTGTGGCGTGTACCAATGAGACTTTTCCAGATCTCAGGTCGCTCACGCATACTCTAACGGTGAAGGAAAACGTCCTGAGGAAACCAGTACATCTGTAATCCTGGTATTCCTCAGCATAGTGCTGACTGTGTTGTCTGAATGCCGTGTAGGCTTGAGCTGGTCGTCCACACATTTAAAACCGCCTGTCCCTGGAACTACAGTAAGTATTTCATGAGTGTTATGAGGTTACTTCGCTCGGAGAGTCCTGTAGGTATATTATATCATCCAATAACGGATGAAAAGGTCTAAACTTTTTTTTAATAGTAAGTAGAATATTATTCTTGAATTTATATAATGTCAGTAAACCCACATTACTATAGGTATAATAAATTGTGTCATTGGGTATTCTCCATGGGCGGATATTTTTAACATCAGTGATTAGGCTATTCATCTGATTAAAATTATTGGCCATAATAATGTTTTTAAACGACTTCCAAAAAAGGAGGCGGTTATACGTTCGGCTGTATATATATTTTTTTTTTGTATGTTCGCCGATTACTTCGCCGTCTGTGAACCGATTTTCAAAATTCTTTTTCTGATGTAAAGGGTATCATCCGAGGTTGGTCCCATTTTCAAAAAAGTGGTGACCTGATGATGGGATCCATGAGGAATCGAGGGAACTCCTCGAAATTTATATGGATACATATGGTGATTTTGAGTTTTTTTAAAGGAATCCAAGCATATGTTACCAAAAAGTAAGATTTTGCTCCAAGGTATACCCTGGATCCAAAAGTAAAGAACAGAACTCCTGACTCCTTATATATACAAATTTGGGGATTTCGGCGTAGTTTAAACAACTGCAAGCATATGCCACTACGTCAATTAGAGTAATCATCATCATCACCACCATCATCACACCATACATCATCACATTATGATGGTATAAAAGGTACTTCTCATAGTATTTTACACCGACATGGATATCTTTGAACATTACTCTGCTATTCATGAACTTATTTGACAAAAATTATTTTGTTGTTGTAAAGGATATAATTCTAAATTAGTCCTTTAGTCACTAAAGTGAAAACCTAATGATGCGATCCATGAGGAACCGAGGGAACTCTTTGAAATTTATATCGACACATATAGTGATTTTGACTCTTACTGGAATAACACAAGCATATGCTACCAAAAAATAAGATACTTATTGTACCAAGGCATACCCTGGATCCAAAAGCGCTGAACAGAACTCCTCAGTCTTTAAAGATATGCGTTTGGAAATTTCGGCATTGTTTAAATAACTACAAGCATATGCCACTTTCTAACTTACAGTAATCATCATCATTTTATTAACAATACCTAATATAAGCTTGGCGCGTATTCAATTATAAACTCAATTTATTTTAGACGTTCTTAAGATTTATTAATAATAACTGAACAAAATATTTCACTAAAAAGGGTGAAAT
This sequence comes from Glaucopsyche alexis, assembly GCA_905404095.1. Taxonomy (NCBI): domain Eukaryota; kingdom Metazoa; phylum Arthropoda; class Insecta; order Lepidoptera; family Lycaenidae; genus Glaucopsyche; species Glaucopsyche alexis. The sequence continues at coordinate 4,050,095 of FR990044.1, read as the reverse complement.
TATTATTTTTATACAAAAAATTAAACCGACTTCCAAAGTAAAAATTCACAAAAAAGTATGAAATAAAACTTATTTTCTAAATAATTCCCCTTTTAAATTTAGCTAAAATTTTAATAATTTCTCTACTCAATCTTCTTAATTTTGAAGTCGGTACCAGCAAATATGAACGTGAGTTCTATAAAATATTCTAGGATATCGTTTGGGCTGGTAGCGACTTCAAAATTAAGAAGATTGAGTAGAGAAATTTTTAAAATTTTAGCCAAATTTAAAAGGGGAATTATTTAGAAAATAAGTTTTATTTCATACTTTTTTGTGAATTTTTACTTTGGAAGTCGGTTTAATTTTTTGTATAAAAATAATAATAATTTTGGCTAGCATTGTGTTCATGTTCACAAACCCAAAAAAGTTTTCGAGATATATCGCAACTATTTAAATAATTTTTAACGGTTAATTTTTGCTACTGCTTGTTATAGAGTATACGCAGTGTTAAGACTTGAGAGACTTGCACACATCATGTAGAATGCTCATGGCTTTTAACGCGAGTCGCGACCCGACACATTCTAATGCAATTACCGTTAGCTACATGCCGAGTGGAGGCTAAGCTCTAGTGGGTAATGTAGTTAATCTTGTAGCACTCAGAACCTATTATTAAGATAGTTAGCTTGAACTTAAACTCAAAGAGAAACACTGCAGAAGTAATATTAAATGTATACTATAAGGCCCTCTTTGTTGCCAACGCTGGAAAATTTAATGTGTGGCAATTAATTAGGATAAAGATCTTAGGCAATTTAGGGAAACCTAAGAATGTTCTTCAACCTCAGTGCCTAGCAGGAACATTTCACAGCGGCGTAAAAAAACTTAGGCATTTTCGTCCGTTAATGGATGATTTATACAGTATCCTCCGAGCGAAGTAACCACTCTTAAAATACTGTAGTGCCTGGGACAGGCGGTTTTTAAATGTCCTATGATTGCCCAAGCACATACGGCATTCTCACAACATAGCCTAGTCCAGAGGAATGACTGGTCAATACGTTTGGGGCCAACCATGTGCGCTTTTCCTCACGATATTTTCCTTCACCGTTAGAGCGTCAGCATAATGTACTTGAGATCTGAAAAAGTCTCATTGGTACACGCCACAACCTGGGATTCGAACCTGCACTCTCTCGAGTGCGAACCAAACGGTCTTCCCACTAGACCATGGAGCTCTTAACGGCCTAAACGTAATGCTATCGAATGAGAATTGTATGAAAATCTGACGAGATCATGTCAGTGCGGCGCGAGCGCCCAAACAAACATTCGATAAGATTACGTTTACATACGCCGCTGTCATATGTTTTTGTTAGGCCCCCAGCTCAAATTTTACTAACCATTAAAATGAAAGCCTTACTTTCTCCCGAAGCGATGAAGGTGTCCACTATAATCTGAGCCCCGTTGTAGAAGTCCCCGAACTGTGCCTCCCATATCACCAGATTGTTGGGGTTGTCGAAAGCCATGCCGTACTCGAAACCTAATACTGCTTCCTCTGAGAGTATGGAGTTCGCCACCTGATAGACATACCGAGTATAAATGACCGTTAATGCTGAGTGTAATACAATACACTGAGCATAATATCATAGGTAGTATACAGTGTGTCCCGACAGCTATATCGGAGCCCTTAGTGGTAACTGGTAAAAAATATGGAATTTTGTATCGACAAATTGCCCCTCCAATTTTATTTTTCTCTCACGATTGTGAAATGGCAGCCATTTTATTTTTTGGTAACCAAGACCCGGACTCTCGTAATAATTCGACCACCATTACTCATGTAAATGTCCTAAGAACATAAAAAAGGTCTCATTTGATAGCTAATTATGTGGACAATAATTATCAGTTAAAATGTTTTAATTTTCTTTGAACAGAAAAACAAAAAAAGGTAATTTAAAAAAATATATAGTTTTTTTGTGAATTTTTTAAATTATTTGCTTTTTGTGAAAATTCTAGGCCATTAACCTGCTTGTTTTTTGTTCTACAATGATAGAAGAGGACGTTTGCTAAAATGAAATACAAACCCCTTTACTCTCAGTGCAATAATTTAGAAGTTATAACAATCTGTTGGTATCATCTCAGGCCCAGAGGGCCAGCCGGTCGTCTTTTTCAAATTGTTACCTAAGTACATTGTTCATCGTACCTACTTTAAATGATAGATTTATGCACTTATATATAAGGTCTCCAAAAATCAATTACGGATACATCAGGCACATGATCCACTGCTTATGTAAAGACGTTTAGGCAGAAAAATAATTGCCATACTACAACTAAAAAAATAATCTCATGTATCATGGGTGACTAGTTCTTCACCTCCAAGAACCCCTTCTGCTCCTCGTGCATGTGGTTCAGCGGGATATGGATCCTCTCCGTCTGCTGGTCCACCAACATGGCGTGGCGGTGGGAGAAGGTGCCTCTGCCCACGTCCTCGCCAGACAGTCTCACGTGACGACCCTCGAGGAGCAGGGAGCCTGAGAAAATCATCGAAAATTATACATTGGAATGGAACATACTGGAACATACTTTATTAGGATCATAAATCTATTCTATCTGTGAACGAGGCATATAATCAGTGTCGTGCGTTGAGCGCTATGAAACGGTCGCGTTCCGCATTACACACGAAGCAAATTTAATTGTTTGCGAGTCGCGCGGTTACGCCGCTGCACATACACCATGGCGTTGGTGGCCAACGAGTTGCTGGCGTTCATCCAGCACGCCATCGACACTATGGACGAGGTCAGCATCATGCAGATCTGCAAATCTTCTTTCACAAGCGAGGAGATTTGCACGGGCAAGCAGCTGCTGTACGAAACGCTCGGACAGAGCGCGAATATGCCATCACGGAGGCGAGATGGCGGCGAACGAAGCGTGCAGGACATCATCTCCCTGCTGAAGCAGACGGATCCAGACGATGTACCGGCCTTTGTGGCGAAAGATCTCCACAAGCTGCCGGTAGTCACGATGGACCACGTCGACGTCTCCAGCTTGCTGAAGAACTTCAACAGGATGAAGGCAGAGCTGGACGAGATGCGAGGAAGGTTGGATGCATCGGAATCAACCATCCGTGACTTACGTAGTGAATTACTACAATTAAAATGTAATAATTCAGTAAGTAGGTCACCCGATCATTCAACCGCCTTTGTCAACACACGTCGTGGCGGAGCGCGTGCTGACACATCGTTTTGCGTGTCAGCGGATTCCGACGAGTCGGCGATCGCCGCCGCCCCCGCCCGCCTTCCCCTCCGGGTCGTGCAGACGCCGAGTCAACCAGCGACTCAGCAGAAAACTTTTGCGACTGTCGCCGGTCGCCCCGCACCTCCCCCGCGGGCGAAGACAAAGGGGGTGAAGGAGAGCCTTAAGGCTGTGGAGAGCCGCAAGGCCGAGCCTCCTCGACCTGGCAAGGACGAGAGCAGGAGGTGCGTTGAGGAGGGCTTCATACTGGTGGAGAGAAGAAAGAAGAAGAAGCCCGCCGCCCGCAACCACCGCGGCACCGCACCCTACGTACCGGAACTGCGCCTACGGTGCGAGGTACCTGCGACGCCGTTGTACGTATCCCGCCTGCACTGGTCTATGCAGGTCGAGGACGTCGTGGACTACATCCGCCAGAAGACGTCCATCGCCTTGAGGGTCGAACGTCTGGAGTCTCGCCACAAGGTCAATTTCAGTTCCTTTGTGGTGAGAGTGCCGACGCATCTTTTGTCGACCTTCGAGGTGGAGGAGTTCTGGCCGACGGGTGTGGTCTACCGGAGGTTCCGGGGGAGACTCCGGAACGAAGCGCGCGTCACGTCGCCGTCAACACGTGACAAAGTGTAGTTTTTAAGTATATAATATTATGTATGTTAGTCTGTAAGGTATTTATAATATGGGCCTATGCCGCCCGAAATAAAAGAAATTTAATTTAATTTAATTTAATTTAATTATGGCACTAACGGCCGCACTCAGAGTCATTTAATTGTTACTTAAACCATTACTTAGTATAGATTTAAAAAAGCTCACTCTCAGAGTCAGTTAACGGATCGTTAACGTGACTTAATGATCATTAAATTTAAGTACCGCAAAACCACTATTTAACTTGCTAATTGTGGATTAAGTCGATCGAATTTGAGGTTATTTATTTGTTTTTGTAAATAATTTACATTTGAATTTTACTAATACGCTATTACTAGTTATTGTAGTTATTACCTCAGTTACTACTACGTTGTTTTTAGCATTTTTATGCAAAATGTCTAATCGGATGTACCTACTTTATAGATTTAGAAAAATTTTCTTTAAGATTCAGAAATGTGAGACCAAGATGACCAAGACGCTATAGAAGACATTATTCGGATCCTTTCACTAAAATATTCAATCCAAGAATTCCATATTAGATATAGATTCACTCCGAAGTCCTATGTTGTAAAAAACTTAATAATAATATGTAGTAGAAATCAGATTTAAATAGATCAGATACCTATTAGAAGAGGATTACCATTTACCTACTCCCAAAATAATGCTTCTGTTTACTGTAAGATATTTAGCTACAGGCAGTTTTCAGGTTAGTTTCTAAATTATAGTACTTACCTAAAATAATAAACAAAACTAGAATCATGAGAGTTTACTATGTGCTTGTAATAATATTATTTGTATGTTGCTATCTTATTTTTATATTAATATCTGTCAGTAATCGGTCTCACGAATTGTCAGCAAAGTTAATTGCTATGAAAATGGAAGATTTTGTCAAGTTCCCGACTACTGTACAGGTACTGATACTACTACTGATATATTTTATTCGTTTTGAACTAAATGTATATGTATGCCAAGATAATGTATTATTATAATATTAATTAAACTACATCTAATGATTATATTATAATTATGTAATTTAAATAGTAATTTAAATAATAATTATTATATTATATTCTTGTTACAGACGACAATTCTATGAAATTGCACACTTTCCTGGGGTGATTGGGTGTATTGAATTAAATATCATTAATAAAATAAAAAGTCCTGGAGGAATCACTTCAAAAGTGTACAGAAATAGAATACAATATTTGTGCTACAGATGCAAGCTATACCTATGTTCTATTTATAAGATGTCATCATTCTTTCCATTCCGAGCTACCAAATCATGAATTTCCTTTGAATCTCTGAGAGATAAGTTTAAAGAAATAGGTATTCTGACCGTCGCTTCACAATACATTTGGACAAATACACAATTCAATGGACAATGTGTTGTATATCAGAAAGAATCTACTTATCTACATTATATAGGAATACAAGAAATAGAAATTAGTTAGATATACCTGTGATGAGTGATCAGACTAATTTTTAAAGGTGTATACAATAGAATCCCAGAAAACATTCAGATTCTTTCCATTAATAAATTAAAAAAGGTTGTTAAAGAATGTTTGTGTGCCAAAGCTTCATAAATAGAATAAGATGCTCCTTGCAAGGCTGTTTCTATGTATGTTATTATTATCTATATTGACTTTTGTCTTAGATTAGGTTACTATAATATTGTAATAAAATATTTTTTGAAAAGAACAATTTTTCTTCTCGCCGAGCATCATGATTCATGTAGCACAATTTGGATTTGATTAATAAAAGACAATACATATAAAATAATTTCTTTTATTTATTACTATTTTGTAACTTTTCTAATATTTTTCCGCTTCTTGTTTTATTTCTTCAATCTTCCTTCACAAATTTCAATTTTGGTAATCATATATTCACCATAGACGGATATTCACCTTAATATTAATATTATAATTTGAAACACAATTCAAAATTACATTATTACAGAATACTAAAAATGTAGAGTGCAATAAACTTTAAACTTTAGATTTTTTGTTTGTTTTGTTTGAACTGAAGATTTGACAGTTAGCAACTGTAATGCCATATTAAAAAATTGAAATTATTTTACCAAAATATTCGATAAATAGCTATTTTGGATGATTTTTTGTCGATTTTCTTTATTAATTAAATAAATTCTAACTATATTACTACTTTACATGATTTCTGATGTTTATCAAAGACAAACTTAACAGTTTCATATTAATTAATTTTAAGTATGGCTACATCTTCTCCAAGTTTTTAAGTAATCGACAACTTATTTCGAAGATGCACCGCCCTACGAATGATTAAATTTGTCATTAGCTAACGATCCATTAAATGTTGACTGTGGGAGACACGCTTCATTAAGATATTTAATGTTCATTAGTTAAATACTGATTAGGGCTAATTTAATGAACGTCTCTGAGTGCGGCCGTAAGAGTAACAATCCTGAATCGCGCCATTAAAGTTTTCACAGTTCGGCGCTATATACGTATTACATATAGGTACAACATCTGAAATGTTTTGTGTGAGCTTCGGACTGACCGTGCATACCACCAGCTTGGTCGAGCTTGGTTTTGAGGCTTCAACACCACTATTCCCACTCATAGGTTACAATGGGAAAGCTAGGATACAGCACGAATAGGACGGTTCGACCGATGTGACGGCTTCACCGACAATTTGCTAGTAGCCTGAGTAGAATAAAGTATGTTTTTAGAGGTAGTGAAGTGAAATACCGGTCTTACATACGTAGGTACTTATTATTATCTGTGCCCATTTTTTTTTTTCTGTGTAATGTTTCTTACATTAATATTTAATATCAATAATAGGAACTCAGTACAAATAACTCAACTTTTAGGACTTTAAGGTCTAAGGGTCAGCTCATACAGATTCGTCATTCGCGTCATTCGATTTTCAGAATAGTGATTCAAAATAGAACTTTATTCACTACACAAAAGATACATGTTTCATTGCAAGAGCGGTGCAGTTTGAAATTCGAAGTCCTGCAATGAAACGTGTATCTTATTGTATAGTGAATAAAGTTCTATTTTGAATCGCTATTTGAAAAAGTTTCGAGTCTCGGTGTGAACTGACGTTAAGACTGAATCAAGACATGAAGAAGATGAAGAATTACTCACCAAAAGCAAGAGCTTCAGCAGTAGACCAGTCCAGGGCGGTTCCCTCTGACAGCTTGTTCAGTCTATTACGAATGTGAGTCTTCGCCAGGTGAGAATGGACTTCCTGGAAATAATTGGACTTTTAGTATCCCTATCCATCGTTTTATCGGCTATGTACATAATATCAGGGAATCTAATTCATGAGTAGAGTGGTCTCATAATTTATTTGTAATACTAGCTGTCCCGACAAACGTTGTTCTGCCTTAACTATGAACTGAAATTTCTCACCGTTGACACCTTCCCTGAAATACGATTATTTTAAGATCAAAATTAGCCAAATCGGTCCAGCCGTTCTCGAGTTTTAGCGCGACTAACGAACAGCAATTCATTTTTATATAAGTACTAGCTGACCCGGCAAACTTTGTTCTACCTTAGAGGCAATAAATGAGCAGATTTTGGATTTCATTAAGTGCAATTTTTCATTAGGATAATAGATATAATTAAAAAGAAATCAATTATTTTAATGATTGTTAAAATTCGCCATGTATTTTGGTGCATGGGTTGCAATCTTCAGTAAAGCATCTTGTAATAGACGACATTTTTCGTTTTATTATCAAGCGCAAGAATAAATAACGCAGATGCTCTTCCGATCCGTGAATATGCCACATAATATAATTGACCAGGTGAAAAACATGGATTTTGTAGATTCAGACCACAAACTTTCAAGGATTGACCTTGTGACTTATTAATGGTCATGGCTAATGCAAGACGGATCGGAAATTGAAGTCGTTTGAACTCAAACCACAGAATAAAATATTAGTCTAACAACTCAAACGGCATATCGGTATTCGGTAGGGATCATCGGGATCTTCGGAATGAGAACTTCCTCACCTTCGAATTTTCCTTTGAGTATCGTCGCGTAAATCACATTATTTGTAAATCCCTAAATCCCATAATTACTAAATCCCCAAACATATTTTTCTGCGATAAATAGTAGCCTATGCTCTTCCTCGTAGTCTACTCTATAGTCTGTGCCAATTATCATAATGATCGTTTAAGTAGTTTTGCGTAAAAGCGTAAATACAGTTGTCCACAGGAACCGTACATTTCCCGCGATAAAAAGTAGCCTATGTCCTTCCCAGTGGTCTACTTTATATCTGTGCCAAATTTCATGATGATCGATAAGTAGTTTTTACGTAAAAGCGTAAATACAATATTCCACGGGAACCGTACATTTTCTTGCAATAAAAAGTAGCCTATGTCCTTCCTCGTGGTCTACTTTGTATCTATAGCAACTTTCATGATGATCGGGTAAGTAGTTACGTAAAAGCGTAAATACAGTATTCCACGGGAACCGTACATTTTTATGCAATAAAGAGTAACCTATGTTCTTCCTCGTAGTCTACTTTATATCTGTGCCAAATTTCATGATGATCGGTTAAGTAGTTTTTACGTAAAAGCGTAAATACAGTATTCCACGGTAACCGTACATTTTCCCGCGATAAATAGTATCCTATGTCCTTTTCCTCGTTCTAAGCTACCTCCCTACCAATTTTCAGCCAAATCGGTTGAGCCGTTCTTCAGTTATAAAATATAGTGTAACTAACACGACTTTCTTTTATATTTCATTTCTGATTATCTCATTTCTGATTCTATCACGTAGAGAGACTCCAAGCATAGCCCTCTCCATAGCTCTTTGAGCGACACGAAGCTTTTGAATAAGCCCCGTTGTGAATGACCACGTTTCGGCTCCATATGTCATCACCGGTAACAAACACTGCTCGAAAACTTTTGTCTTCAGGCACTGAGGAATTTTTGACGAGAAGATATTTCTGAGTTTCCCGAACGCTGCCCAGCCGAGCTGGATTCGACGGTTGACCTCTTTTTCCAAGTTGGACCTACCTAACTGGACTTTGTGTATACATATATAGTCGTCAACAACTTCGAGCGTAGAATTTCCAACGGTCACTTGGGTGGGTACAACATGGGCATTAAACATAATTTTCGTCTTATCCATGTTCATACTAAGTCCCACCTGTTGTGAAACTCTACGGAGGTCTTCTAGCATAGTGTTAAGGTCTTCCAGAGTTTCTGCCATAACCACGATGTCATCGGCAAATCGAAGGTGAGTGATGTAGTCACCATTTATATTGATCCCAAGTCCTTGCCAGTCCAGGAGTTTGAACGCATCCTCCAATGCAGCGGAAAACAGTTTCGGAGAGATGACGTCTCCCTGTCTGACGCCGCGCTGCAATGGAATCGCCTTTGTGCTATGCTCCTGTACTCGCACGGACATGGTGGCTTTACTATATAAACACTTCAACACTTCGATGTACCGGTAGTCGATCCGGCATCTCTGAAGAGAATGTAACACCACCCAGGTCTCAATCGAATCAAAGGCTTTCTCATAGTCCACAAACGCCAAGCATAGTGGCAGATTATACTCCTCGGTTTTCTGTATAACCTGCCGTAGCGTATGTATGTGGTCTATGGTACTAAAGCCTCTTCGGAAACCGGCTTGTTCGGGAGGCTGGAAGTCATCAAGCTTCCGTTCGAGACGATTCGTTATGACTCTTGAAAACAGCTTATAGACATGGCTCAGCAGCGTAATGGGTCTGTAATTCTTCAGCAAAGTCTTATCTCCTTTTTTGAAGAACAAGACTGCCACGCCCCTGCTCCATGCCTCTGGCGTTTTGCCCTCGAACAAGGCGGAATTAAAAAGTCTCTGGAGCATTTTGAGTGTTGGTGTTCCACCAGACCTCAGCAGCTCCGAGGTGATCCCATCTTCGCCCGGCGCCCTGTTGTTTTTAAGCTGTTTAAGAGCCATATTAATCTCGTACAGGCTGATGTCCGGGATATCTTCCGTGTGATGTCGGGTTAGTCTAGCTCTAGGATCTTCAGCCAGATTAACGACAGGCTTGGCAACTGAGGTGTAAAGTTGCTCATAGAAACTCTCGACCACTGCGAGCACCTCGGGCCCGGCCGACACAACTTTCCCATCCTCTGTCTTCAGCTTCTTCAACCGGCTCTGCCCAACAGACGTGTCTCTTGCAAACACTTTTGAGCCCTTGTTTCGCTGTATCATGTCCTCAATACTTCTAGTATTAAAGAGACGAATATCGTGCCGCAAAGACTTTGATATCTGTCTGTTAAGCTGCCTATAAGACTTAGCATCGTCAGAGGTTTGAAGAGTAAGGGTGCGACGCCTAGCCATTAGTGTAAACGTGTGGTCGGAGATTTTCTGTGGCTTACCTCTACGGCGGGTTTCACAGTACTTTGACCCAACCGCATGGATAGTCTCTGTGAACCTGTCATTGATTTCGTCCACTGACGCGTAGTTTTCCAGGCTAGCAAAGCGGTTATGTAGCTCGAGTTGAAAGCTTTCGGGGTTTTTAATTCCGGTTTGAGACGGTCGGAGCGTAGACTTTACCAAGCGAGCTCTTTCGAGTTTGATATTTAGGTTTAATGTGCCTCGCACCATTCGGTGATCGCTGCCGGTTTTCACTTGGTGTATCACGGAGACATCCTTAAATATCTGTCTCTGGGTGCTCATGATAAAGTCTATCTCATTTTTTGTCTCTCCGTCAGGGCTCATCCAGGTCCATTTCCTGTGAGGTGGCTTCTGGAAGAAGGAATTCATCATAAATAGTTCTTCCTTTTCCAGAAAATCGGCCAACCTTTGGCCCCTGGGGTTCCTCTGACCAAAACCAAACTTTCCCACTTTCAGCTCGTTTCACCTCGCTTTCCCAACTTTGCGTTAAAGTCTCCCATAACAACATTGAAGTGAGTTTTCGAGTTATGTATGGCTTTAGATATGTCCTCATACATAACCTCTACTTCTTCATCTGGGTGAGACGAGGTAGGTGCGTAAACTTGTATGACCTTCAACGAATATCTTTGAGTATAAGGTACGCAACCCTACTCGACACACTTTCGATGGCCATTATGTTGTTAACAAGAGACTTGTGGACGAAAAACCCGATTCCACCTTGGGACTGTTGGTCGCCTTCCCGGTAGAAGAACAAGTTACCGGATGCCAGGGTCATCGTGTCTTCTCCCTTTCTTCGGACTTCCGATAAACCAACTATATCCCAGCGTAACTTGCTCAATTCTTCTTCCAGCTCTATTATCTTCTCGTCTTTCCTCAATGTGCGTGCGTTGTATGTTACCAGGGCCAGAGGTCGTCGTCGGGAGTGGTAGCCGGATCTCTGACGGAGATTCTTAGCACCCCCTGCCCCGCCGTTTCCATGACCGCTACCGTAGCCAAGACTAGCGGGGCTGCCGGGGACTAGGGGCCTGGTCTCATATCTGGTCCTCATATAGGGGGAAAAATGCCATACTCACCGCGCTTGGCAAACGTGTTGGCGAGCGCAGTATTATTTAAAAATGATAAAGTTCGCGGAAACGCTGCTGCCCATTTCCGGTATGTATTTCCCTTAGTCGCCTCTTACGACACCCACGGGAAGAGATGGTTAATGGGGAGGTGCAATTCTTACTCCGGCACCACACTGATAACCTACATACCTAATTCGAACAAATTATGAAAAGTCAACCTGGCGAACTGCCCGATAGTAGTCACTAGTCCCATATGCCTTTCTAAATTCTTAATTTTATTAGATGTGTTCGTTGTTGTCTAATGTATGGACCATCGAAAATCCGCACACTAATGTGAAATTTTTTGTGTGTGGCTGTATGTTTGCCTGTCTTTCACGCTGAACAACTGAACGGATTTGAATGAAATTTAGCACTCAAATAATTTGTAGCCTGGATAGGCTGAAGTCTGAACATAGGCAACTTTTACTCCCAGAAATATGTAGGGTAACTTTTGCGTAAAAGAAAATCCCGTTCTTTTACGCAAAAGTTGAGGATAAAATATCTAGTAACTAGTTAGTCATTTAATCATTTTATTATTTTACCAGAACCTCTAATTTCGACAAAAAATCATGTAATTCTAGATTTTTCCATTTACCCTCAGTTGAGTAACGAGCGGTGATCAGAGCTGAGGGTCAGATGACACCATTAATTATATCGCGCTTGTCCGACAGCGCCACAAATGAAAACAACAGGACTGTATTTCAAAAAGCATAGTCGTTTTAAAAGTATAGTCTAATGCGACGGAGGTCCATCTATTTGCATTTGGCGTAGATATCGTGCCGATAGAAATTAGATCATTTTAGAAGCATTTGATGGTAACGTATCCTCCGTATACATATCACAAAGCAAGATACTTATATATTGTAAAACTTTATTAATATCTTTCGCCTTTTAACGTAGGTTCTTCTATAGAAATGACAGACGATGTATAAAAACGACGATTCACGAATGACATTAAGAACATGATGTACTATACTAGTAATCTAGATAATCATAAATATAAAGATAGTAAATAAATAATCCTTACTAATATTAGAAATGTAAATGTGAGTTTGTTTGTTGATTTATTTGTTACGCTTTCACGTAAGAACTACTTTACCGATCATCATGAAATTTGGCACAGACAAGGCACAGAATAGTAGCCTATCCTTCCCTTTGGTCTACTTTATGTAGACCAAGGACATAGGCTACTTTTCATTGCGGAAAAATGTACGGTTTCCATGGGACACTGTATTTAAGCTGTCATGTAAAAACTACTTAACTGATCATTATGAAATTTAGCTCACATATTCCTAGAGTAGACTACGGGGAAGCACATGGATTTTATCGCGGGAAAATGTACGGTTCCCGTGAGTTACTGTATTTACGCGGACGGAGCCGCGAGGAAAAGCTAGTAATAATTATAAAGCGATATTGCAGTGACGTCAATGCGGTATTCCCGTAGGAAATGGCATCGAAAACTACATTTGCAATGTGTAATGAACAGTAGACCATAAATTACGTTCACAGCTCGCATTCCCATCTCGAATTATTGGTTTGGTTATTTTATTAGCTACGCGCCCTAGCCCGTAGCGTCACACCTAATATATATTTAGTATTTGATAAGTAATTGCTATATATTAACATAAAAGCTTTGGTTTACTTAAATGAATAAATTGTCATCATCATCATTGTCTCGTATGCATGAAGGAATACCTAGGAATAGGAAGGACTCGCACTTGGCCGTTTTTACCCGACTGCGCGACGCAAAGGAGTGGTAATGTGTTTATCAGCCTGTGTATGTATGTATGTATTTTTATTTTTATTTAACGTCTTTATTTCATATTTTCAATACAGCCCTGGAAATCACTGTCTCACTGTCGGTGATCTTGGTAAATTGAATCACAATAATTAGGATCAAGCGTTTATTTCATTTTCAACCTCACAAAGCTTCTAAATTATTCAAGTCTCAACATAAATCCTCCTTTTCCACAGCAGTAAATTAAAACTTAGCGGTCGAAAACGAAAAAAAAAAAGAATTAAAACTTTTTCCGACTGCAAACTTGCATTAAATAACAATTCAGCTTGTATGACAATGTTTTTTTGCTTAAACAAAAAAAGGACATTGGAATATTGGTGAAGAAAGATAACATTTTAAATAGGTTAAATGTGTAATTACACTTGGATAACAACGGCATACTTAAGTCGCAAATCTGCATGAGAAAGTGTAGGTAATTTATATTATCTACTGTGATATTTTAACTCATTTCAGCGAAAATCACTACAACATAATATTATAATTAACAATTTATTGATTATCTCCACTGCTTCATGGATCTGAACTATAATAATGACGGGTAATTAAATGCGAACGAAAATTGTACAATCTAATAGTATCATGGTTTGTAGTCACCACTTTTTTAAAGCAACAAGTAAAAAACTCTTTGAAAACCTGAATAAGACTAGCTTTTCAGTAGCTAGTTTTCCTACTTACATAACATTCAGACTCGGATACACGGCGAAAGTCACGCGAGAAGTCGTCATTCTCATTAGGTCTCTACCGTAGAGACCTAATGAGAATGACGACTTCTCGCTCGTAGAGACTACGATAGAGCAAGTCCGAGAAAACGAACCACTGACCATATTCACGGTTCTCGAAGCTTCTCGAAGAGTCTGGATGGTCTGTAGATCTTACACAGTGATACGCTAGAAGTTAGAACTAATCCTTCTGTGGTGATACTCACGAAGTCGCCGGGCAGGTTAACTGACGCGACTCCTATGCTCTTCAGCGTGGTGACGTCCACACTAGTGTCCCATGTTTCCACCGCGGCCGGCGCGCTTGACATGGACGACCATTGCTCTGTAAAGTAGTCAACCTAGGGAGAAAGAAAGAAATATAAATATAAAGAATGTCTTCAAAACAATAATAACTCCCTACACCGATTTCGGTGGATGTGGCCGGTTTCATTGAAACCAGGCCAGTTATGGAGGAGTAATTTTATAGTGCCCAAGTGTGTGCGCAGTACACAAGAGCACACTCTCTCTCTTCCTTTTACTCTCATAGCCCAGTGGGACGGATAACCGACACGACTGACGAGAGATAAGGCGCAGGTCCGACTTTTTGACTTGAAATATGTGACCTTAAATTTTGACCAGATTATCCAATAAAATACTCAAATTCTATACATAAGCGCTTGGCCGTACTTTGCGGCGGGTGCGTGACCTTCAAAGCCGGTGCGTTGTACGGCAGTGTGAGTATGTCCATGCATAGTGCGAGTTGTCATGAAATATTATTTTTCTGTAATGTATTTTAAACTTTTAGTTATTCCTACTGTAAATGTAAGTAGTAGTAGTAAATACTCATTACTTATATTGTAGCTGATTGTTGGATTAAATGTTTAATTCGGATGAAAACACAGCCCGTATTTACCTCTGGCTTGTAAGTCTTCACGGCCTCATACTGTTGTTGTAAATACTGTGTGTAGTTTGTGCCGATGTCGGCAATTTCGCCTTCGTTGACGACGCCTTCCGACACCAGCTTGTTGGCGTACATGTCGGGTATGCTCCTGGGGTAAAAAGTATCCACATTATGAGCATATAAACATGGTTAATATTAATTTGCCGCATTTCCGCTCACATAAATCCAGGGTCACATTGGACCTGGTTTCATTTTCCATAGGAGGTGAATTTTGGAAATACCTGCCATAGCGGATGCTGTGTCATTACTATGTAACCAGCAAACCTGGCCACAGACGTGACGTGTTGTCTGAATATTGTCTATGGATTAAGATTCTTGAATTTAGGAAGGAATTCAGCACGTCTGTGGCCAGGCTAACTAAGCACACATATATGCTTTCCCAGCGTCATTCGTTTGGTACTCGAGCGTTAAATGTATTAGTTAGTAATAGTAATATGCCTGAGGCAGTATTATCTCATATCTGACGCGCGGCTGCCAAGCTGCAATTGCTATAAGTGTAAGTAAACTAAACTTACTTTCTACTGTGTATGACCTTGTACACGAGGGGGTTGGTGAAGGTGGGGTCGTCCATCTCGTTGTGCCCCCAGCGGCGGTAGCAGTTGTAGTCTATGAACACGTCCTTGCGAAACATGCGCTGGTACTCGAACGCTATGCGGGTCGCTTTTACCACGAGCTACAAATAATGAATAATAGCTCTAGTATGAGGAATGTACGTAAATGGTGGAGAAATCAGGCAGCGCTACCAATTAAATGTTGACAATTTTAAAGATATGATGAAGTCCCACCAGCTTTTCATTGATCAACAAATCCTAACGAATGTAATTTGAGGTTACTATTATTTATGGTATATTCGCGTTAAGAAGGCAGTGAATTATGCGCACAAATTTCACAATTATCCCATGACTCATCAGTGTGTTCACATTAAGCAAATAAAGTAAGCTATTTTGACATATTATGCACGCATGTTTCACCGCCCTCCAGATGGTGAAGGCTGGTTCTCCTTCATGGGGCAGCTCTAGCCTGTATAATAGATCTATACTTTTATTATAAATTCGAAAGTGTGTCTGTCTATCTGTCTGTCTGTCTGTTACCTCTACACGCTTTAACCGCTGAACCAATTTTGATGAAATTTGGTACAGACATACTTTGAGTCCCGGGAAAGGACATAGGATACTTTTTATCCCGAAAAAGTACAGTTTTCCCGAGAGATACTATTGGGGATTTGGATGAGGGTGTTCAAAAGGTAAGTGGTAAGTGTCATTTCATTTTCATTTTTGAAGGTGATAGGAACGGAGTTACAGAAACTCCACCTCACCGCTGCCCTCTTAACGCAAGTAGACTATACCTAGTTGATTACCTCTGGATGATCGCCGTTGACGTGTATGACCGGCACGGAGATGGACTTGGCGAGGTCGGTGACGTAGCGGCACGTGCGACTGCGGTGCGCGGGGAGCGTGAAGCCGATCTGGGAGCAACATGAAAATATACATTTTGTCATGTAATATACATATTATGTATAACAATAATAACTCCCCACACCGATTTCGATGACGGTGGCCGGCTTCATTGAAACTAGGCCAGTTACACAGGAGTAATTTTATAGTGCCCAAGTGTGTGCGCAGTACACAAGAGCACTTTCTCTTCCTTTTTACTCTCATAACTCAGTGGGACGGATAACCGACACGAATGGCGAGAGATCAGGCGCAGGTCCGACTTTTTACATGCCCATCCGGCGCATGGATCATCTTTCTTGTCAGACAATTAGGTGATCAGCCTGCATTGTCCTAACCAAACTTGGAAACAACATTTTATTTATTTATTTATTTAACAATTTATTGTACACACGGAAAATTATGACAATACAATTAGGTAATAACAAAGAAAGATGACACAAAGGACTGCTTATTTCTAAATAGAAATTTCTTTTGTTGTTCCAATACGGGAATCGGAACCACGACCTCCGAGTCGAGAGCCAAGCTCTAACCACTAGACCACGGAGGCTGTGAATTGCCTGTCATATACATATAGCTACAGCACAACCATTATGCTAATGGCCCTCGGTAACCATAGTTTTTATGAAAGCGACACACGTATGAAAAATGATGATCCTCGAATGATATGAGAAACATGGGCCTTTAATCAAGATGCATTCGATAATTTCGACAGCGAAATTCAAAAACAAAACGTATGGGATTTGACATTGGTCACTTAGCGATGAGTGACATACATTTTTGGTTGGTGGAAATTATCGAATGCATCTTGACTAAAGGCCCATGGTTTCACTGTGCGACATTTATATTTTCGCCCTGAGTATAGGCATTATTCGATAGAAATGGGCCTTTTTGATAGAAATGGGCGTTGCATAGAACCCGCAAGATATAACACTTGCCGTTTCGCCGAGCGAGTCAGGGCACCTAAGGCTTAAAACCAAAGATTCAACTCAAGATAGGCTATCACGTACATTAAGCAGAAAAAAAATTCATACAAGAAAAGTCTTGGTTTTCACCGTAACTCAAATGTCAGCCATCTTGTTTTCACCATACTTCGAATTTCAAAATGGACCCAAAAATTTAAAAATTGGGGCCAATTTACTGGAGACACATTTTGCCTCAACATGCCTTGTCTATAATATACGTCTATGCTTAAAACACTGGCAACGCCCTTTTTTCCCATCCAAATTCTGACTGCTCCTCTTCATTACTTTGGTGATGGACGTTACATACCTGGTTGTTGATGACGACATGAATGGAGCCACCGACGTGGTAGTGAGGCACCTGCGACAGCATCAACTGTTCCTGGTTTATGCCCTGGCCGGTGAACGCTGCATCACCATGAATCTGTAAAGCACATATCCATTTTAAAAGAAATTTGTAAAAATCCTTATCAAATTATTGAAATAACCAATGATGTCAAAACTAAGGACGGACGAACGAAGACAAACATTACCTGAACATTGAGCACTTTATCCCCAAACCTAGAGGACTGGTCATCGGAGTAGTCTCCCTCTTTTATCTGAAGCTGCTTGGATCTTGCCTTACCCATTGACACGGGATTACCGGCCTAGAAAAATACAGCTTTTAAAATATTATCATCAGCTCATAGATGATTATGAGCGATTCGCATATGGTTATCAAAATATTGATGTAAAGTTTCTTACTTCTAAATGCGAAGGGTTGTTTATCATGGACAATCTCACTTTCTTTCCGCCTACCGTAATATCAGTGGAGGCATCTGAAATTAATAAGATCTTAATAATTTAAAACCATAGACCTAATTATTGGCCTCGCTGGGCGCTCTATGTAGCGAGACCAATCAAATATATTTTGTAGCGAGACCTTAGAGCATCCAACCAAAAGCGAGATGAGACGAGACCAATCAAATATCTTTGTTTTAAACCTATAAACCTACTCAGTCCCCGGTTTCTTAGTCGGGACCTCTAGACAGATTACTTAGGTCTTTAGTGCTTTTATGTCATTCGTTGGATGCGCTGTTACGCTAGGTTTACCACCAGAAAATTCTTGTTTTTAGGGGTCTTACAATCTTAGTCCTTTCGAAACAAATAATTAATGGAGCGAAAACTTTACTCACTAAAATGTAGAGCTATATCACACGCCGCCTTAGCCTCAGGCGGGAACTCCCTCTGGCCTGTGAACTTGTGGAAGACCTTGACGGGGGGACAGTTGAGGAGACCCGTCAGTACGTTCAGCTTGCCGCGGTGCGCCATGATCAGCGTTATGTATTCCATTTGCTCTGGATGTTAGAAATGTTAATTAAAGTTTGTTCCTATTTCTTGTCTAAACTGCTCGTAAAAAAAACTTGGTATTTGTAAATTGTAACCTTGATTACCACGTGGGCTACTTTAGAATCCGCCAAAATAGTACGCTTCAGACGTCCTAATTAGGATTCTAAAAAGAAAGCTAATTAGAATTTTGCCAGTCAGTACTTCTTCCGATTTAGAATGCTAATTAGGTACCTAACCTCCTAAATGCTATTTCTCTTGAGTGAATTTAGTTTCTGAATCATTTAGGACGTCTAAATTTAATGCGTTGCACTTTAGATGGAAGGAAAGTCGTGAATACGTCGTCGGGATACTCATCCCAACTTACCTGTCCGGTAGTTGTGGTATGGTAATACGGGTATGCGACTCCGGCTTCCCTAGCTATTACTGTCCTATCTTTCCCTATTCGTACTCTCTCCGCCAATCCGTGGGAACGCAATGGATAATCATAAAAATAATTTAATTATCCAAAATGGCGGCGATGTGGTTCGCCACCCATCACGCCTCGTTCTCGCGGAGGCGAAAAGTGGCACATGGAGAGCCGCTTCGCTACGTTGAATGTTAAGAAGAGGAATGAATGGTAAGAATGAAAGTGGACGAAGCGAAACAAGTATGTAAGGATCGTAGCAAGTGGAAAAAAGTGATTTCTGCCTACCCCTACGGGAAAGAGGCGTGATTATAATTATTATGTATGTATGTATGAAAGTCGTGAATCGTGACCAACATCTTTAATCTTAGACAATAAATAATAGTCAATAAATAAAATTATCAAATTTTTTTTTGTCTTACTTCAAACTCTGTAATTCTATTAACGATAAAACTTATTACAAAAATTCACCAAGCTTATAGCAACAATAACATAGCCAAGAGTGTATTCTACAATATACGTATATTTTTCGGCAACAGTTTTATTGAAAACAATATTCATTTTGAAGGTTTTGATAAATGATTATGTTTCACAACAGCGGGCGCGCGCACATCAATCAAATAGTTTCCTAACAAAAGTCCCAATTGTTTTATGGAATAATGGCAGTGGCGTAGCGTAGTAGGGGCGGGGGGGCGGCCCGCCGTGGGCGGCACTTTTAAGGGGGGCGGCAAAACCTAAGTAAGGGGGCGGCAAAACCTAAGTAAGAGGGCGGCAAAACCTAAGTAAAATGGCGGCAAAACCTAAGTAAGGGGGCGGCAAAATTTACGTCCGCACCGGGCGGCAGACACCCACGCTACGCCACTGAATAATGGCCAAAAAATAAGTTATAAATTGAGTTTAAGGTGTAAGAACTTCAAAACTTTTTTTTACGTGAAGTAACTACCTAGGTTTTAAAATGGACTTTAAGATTGTATCGAATACACTATTTAGTGGCTATGTGAAGTAGTGCGGTAGGAAAAGAAGAGCAGTAGAATTAAACAGCCTGTTGCTGTTTCTTGGTATTGAGACACTGATATTTTGATCTCAAACAAAACAAACTAACAAAAGCAATTACTACAGCTAATCCAACATCGGAGTTATCATAAGTACATTACTGGCCTTACTAAATCCTACTACCTACTATTATAAATGCCAAAGTTTGTATGAATGGATGGATGGATGTATGTTTGTAACTCTTTCACGCAAAAACTACTAGAGGGATTTTGATTAAATGGAAATAGTATGGTAGTAGTTTAAGCTCCAGAACACATAGGCAACTTTTAACCTCGAAATAGTAGGTACAGTGTTGCCGTGGGATATTGTAATTACGCGGGCGGAGCCGCGGGTAAAAGCTAGTAGAAAATAAAATTAAAAAGTTACCAGCAGTAGTCAATCTAAACAGCGTAGAGTAGAAAGCCAGCATGGACTCCGCGCCCTCCCCGCTGTATCTCTTAACAGCTGGGAACTTGGTCGTCATGAACTTGTCCCACGCCTGGGACTGCAGGAGGTCCTTGAGGATCTCCCTCTGTCGCTCCTTGTCGATGACGTCACTGCCGCTCTCTATGCGCTGCGCGAACCATTCTCTCTCCGCGTCTGACTGGATAGAAAATTATATGTAATAATAAAAATATCTATGGATATTTACACCACGTCATCTTGTCCCGTGCAAAGTACCCGAAGAACTTGTGGATACCAGACAACGGATATATCTAATACATAATAGGTAATTTTATACTGGTGCTTATATTTAAGATTTTTATTATTATAATACTCATATTTAATGACCTAGGAGCACAGAAAACTTTGTTGTTCCCTGGCGGGATTCGAACCACTGAGCCACAGAGGTCGTCCAAATGTGCCCAACAGATCCATGGTGAAGCGGCGTTCAGTGTTCATCGGCCAGGGCATAAACAGGAGTGCGGTTATTGAGAAGCAGGGCATCTAGTCAAGATGCATTCGATAATTTCGACGGCGAACTTCGAAATCAAAAATGTATGGGATTTGACATAAGTCATCGTTGTGTGACATGTCGCTTGCGATGTGTTACGTCAAATCCCATACATTTTGTTTTCGAACTTCGCCGTCGAAATTATCGAATGCAACTTGACTAGACGCCCAGAGGAGCCTAACCCCCAATTTCACTAACGTACTGAAACAACGGTTAAGCTTTAAGGTCTGTCTGTCCCGTTCTAACATTGAATGAGAGAGGGATATCAAATCCGAGCTGGTGAAATCGGGGCTAAGTTAGCATAAGTCTAAATCTTAATCCAAAATTTTGTTTTTACGATACTATAACACTGATAATATGATAGGTACAAAAATTTGCAAAGAGTTAAAAGACAAAGTGCTCTTCAATAACCTATATCTAGAAAACATAGAGCTCACGTTAAATAGATTGAAAGTAGGGTATGGAACCGGGAAATCCCGATCCCGAAATTCCCGGGAATTCCCGAAATTTTGAATCGCTCTGAGAACCGGGAATCAAAAATTTAGAACCGGGAATTTCGGTACTTTCGGTACCGAACAAATTGTATTAAAATTTACAAGTACTTAAGTAAACTATCATCGGTAATTGTAAATATTAGCTAAAAATAATTTTTAATTATTTCCGAAAGCGAATTAAAGACAAAAATGAAAAATATATAAAAGGATAGAATGAGTAGTTCATAATATTATTAGATAATAGATTCTGTACATAAAAGTTAACTGTGAGCGGTGCGAGTTAATAATAACCATAATATTATGCCGTATTTAATATTAATATGTAGTATGATAGCACCACACATCGACTGACATAGTAGTCAATACTGGAGCTAATGGTATTGACGATTAAATAGAACATCTTGGGACTTGGCCTACAAGGTCTGTATGGCGTCTGTTTTTTTTTTTTTTGATAAATATATACGTATATATTCGTATACCTACTAATATGCATATTGGTTGCTTTTGGGGTTGGTGAGCAGTTTAGATGGATTTTAATAGTCCTTTAAATACTCTATATTGTCCTTATAAAAATAGTTACGCATTATATTAATTTTAAAATTTTAATTTCAAATTGGAGCATCTGTAGGATTCACTGAATTGAACTTTTGGCACTCGAGTAAATTTTTTTTTACCCCTTCCCACCTTTCACGCAAATCGTCAGATTAATATACACTTCATATCAGAGACTTATTTGCGCTTGAACAACACTAATTATAATCTGACGCGTTCAGCATATCCATGTCATGGTCATTTTTACAACTTTTTAACCACGCAGGACGACGACTGCTAAAAGCTGACACACTATTCCTATAGTGTGTCGGCTATTGTCAGTATGTGTCTGGTTATTTAGTCTTTTAATTATCTAATTTGTCACTTCTAATAGGTTACCTAGACGTTCGAGCATGTACACTAATAGCATTCTGGGCACTCCAACTATTTGATGTTTTGCAAAAATCAAATAACTCGAAATAACATATTTAAAAACCACCAATAAATGCTAATAAACTAAAATGGCATACGGCTCTTTACTATCGCCAGAAGTATTGTCATTAATATGGCGATGACATGTTGGCTGATTTGTCGAGTTGCCATTAAAACCTTATTTAATTTGTAATTGTACTATAAAATGTTATTATTATATTTTGAATTACTTTTTAGACAGTAATTATACTTGTATTTCATGCCTTCACACCAGTCCCGAAATTCCCGAATTTCCCGGGAAATCCCGGTTCCGAAATTGCTCAGTCCCGAAATTCCCGGTTCTCAAAATCAGACCGGTTCTTCCATTCCCTAATTGAAAGCCATTTACCAATTATAAGAGGATGACTTTTAAATTAATAAAGATTGTTATTAGGTAGTTGTCATAATAAATTTAACGTGTGTGTGAACATGCTTCGGTCGTGCCGAAGCATGTTCACACATGGGCTGGTTTTAACCGGATAAATACCACAGCCTCCCTGAAAATCGCGGTGAAATAACGCTTGCGTTGAGTTTCGCCGAGTGTCCAACTGAGAGTTCAAGTGGATTTGGGATTTTAAGTACCAGAAACTCAAGTGCGCAACACCAGAGTAACACTTGTAGCTCCGGTCGAACCAGCCCATTTGTGCCGAAGCATGGTTCTCCCACGTTAAGTAAATTATGATAAATACCTATTAAAGATCTTTGTAAAAATTTCAATCTATTTTCATCATCATCATCATCATCAGCCTATCGCCGTCCACTGCTGAATGATGAAATCCCCCAATGAGCGCCAACCATCCCGATCTTGGGCAGCCCTCATCCATCCGCTGCCAGCCACCTTCTTCAAATCGTCGGTCCATCGTGCCGCAGGACGTCCTACACTACGTTTGCCTAAGCGTGGTCTCCACTCTAATACTTGTCTGCTCCATCGATTGTCTGTCCGTCTGCAGACATGGCCGGCCCACTTCCACTTCAGCGAGCTAATTCGTTGAGCAATGTCGGTGACTTTAGTTCTCTGGCGAATAACGTCGTTACGTATTTTATCCACCAGAGAAACCCTTAACATTGCTCTTTCCATCGCACGCTGAGCAACCTTAAACTTATGAACCAAGCCTACGGTGAGCGTCCACGTTTCGGCTCCGTATGTCATTACCGGTAGAACGCATTGATCAAAGACCCTGGTCTTAAGGGATTGTGGGATCGACGATTCAAAGATGTCCCGGAGCTTCCCGAATGCAGCCCAGCCCAAGCCCAAGCTTCTACTCACCTCCTTCTCAAAGTTGTGCCGCCCGAGTTGAATGGTTTGGCCAAGATATACGTATTCTTGCACAACTTCGAGACTAGCGCCATTTACGACGACAGGTCTCGGGAGAACGTGTTCATTATACATGATTTTAGTTTTGTTTAGGTTCATACCGAGACCCACCCGTCTTGAAGAATCGCTTAGGCTGTTCAGCATCTCTTCCAGGTCCTGCAGAGAGTCTGACATAATGACTATGTCATCTGCGAATCTCAGGTGTGAGATGTATTGGCCGTTTATGTTCAGTCCCCGTCCGTTCCAATCGAGCGTCTTGAAAACGTCCTCCAACGCGTTATTAAACAGTTTTGGAGAGATAACATCTCCCTGTCTTACTCCTCGACGCAGTTGGATTGGTTTTGTACTCTGTTCTTGTACTTGGACGGTCATTGTTGCGGCCTTATACAGATATCTCAACACCTCGACATATCGGCAGTCGACGAGACATCTCTGCATGGATTCCAGCACAGCCCAGGTCTCGACGGTATCGAAGGCTTTTTCATAGTCCACATACGCTAGGCAGAGAGGCTGATTATACTCCTCGGTCTTCTGTATAATTTGCCTTAGTGTGTGTATGTGGTCCACAGTGCTGTAGCCTTTGCGAAACCCGGCCTGTTTCGGTGACTGAAAGTCGTCAATCTATTTTACACGAGCTCTATGTTGCGAATGTCCATGTACGGCGGTATCGCCATTCGCAAATCGCATACCATCAAGCAAACCGTCTGCTCGTTTCAAAAACGAAACGAAAATGGAATTACTCGTTATCAAATATAACTAATGAAATGTTTGGTTCACATTTTATGTACAAACTAAACACACACCTCCAAATAAGAAAATTCGTATGAAATGGGTCCACAATATATTTTCTCTAACTCTTCAACTAATTTGTTAGTGGACTCCTTTCCTTCGTACCCATACAGCAGTCCCAGATCCACTTTGTCCTGTGCGGTTAAGCCGTATCTTGATATGTTAAGTTCTTTGATGTTTCTGAAACGAAAAGAGAAGGTTCAAAATGGATTCGTTTCATAAATTAATAGCCAGGGAGCTGGTGGCAATTTAGATATATGATTTTCTCGCGGTTGAGACGTAATGTAGCCGGCAACTGTGTGAACTAGAGATAAATAGGGGCGAGTTCAGGAAGCTCTGATTTTTTAATAAGTAACTAGCTTTTGCCCGAGACTTCGTCCGCGTGGAATTCGGTTTCCATACAAAATGTTAACCCCTTTTTCACCCCCTTAGGGGGCGAATGTTCAAAAATCCTATCTTAGCGGATGCCTACGTCATTACAACTATCTGTTTTTCAGCAAAATCCGTTTAGTAGTTTCGGCTGAGCATTGATAGATGAGTCAGTCAGGTTTGCCTTTTATCTATTTAGATTTCGAAATTATAATTTAAAAACAGTCAAAAATTATACTATCGTTTCTGCCATCAATGGATATCTTATTTCATAAAATTTTTGGCGTTTGGTACGGAACTCTTCGTGCGCAAGTCCGACTCGCACTTGGCCGGTTTATTCATACATCTTCTCGTCATTTAAATAGAAAAACGTTACCTGTTACGTAAATAAATTACCTGTTACGATGTTTGTACTCCACATTGTCGATGGTGGCCCGCAGATGGCCGTACGTCCGGTACGCGTCCACAAGCCGCTGCGCCCGGCAGTTCTCGTACCGGCGCGACAGTACTTCCTCTGGTATATCTGGTATGGTCAAATGGTTCTTTTAAGTATATTATATAGTTAAGGCGAGCAGTAGCATCTCCTGATGATAGGCAATTACCGCTGCCCATGGTCACTGAGGACTTCTATAGCACCGGAAAACGAACCGTCGGCATGCCTGATGGTAATAATTGACTACCATAGACAACCTACTGTTATTAACTTATTAATTTATCTACTCCTTCGGTATCCTCAAAATACTTACAATTTTGACGACCTCTGTGGCTCAGTGGTTAAGCACGTCAGTTCTCAAGCCAGAGGTCGCGGATTCGAATCCCGATGAGGGAAAAAAATAGATTTCTGTGTAGAAAAATAAAATCTTAAATAGAATATGACGTATAGTATGAAAATATATTTCCCGTTGTCTGATCCCATAACACAAGTTCTTCGGGTACTTAGCACGGGGCCAGATGGATGTGGTGCGAAGCGTCTATAGGTATTACTATTTTACTATTATTCTCTAAATCAATTTCGTCTTTGTATTTTATTTGTAAGCTTTATTTTATAAACCATGAATAGGGGCTGAGATGTTTTGTTAAGTCTATTATTGTTGGTTACAGATGTCTATTGTAATAAATTCTCATAATAAAATTGAAGCGGTTTACTTTTACGTCTTTTCCAATAAACCTAATCCCGCAAATAAGTTTTCCAAGTTACAACCTATAAAAAGTTTCATTTAGTTTTTAAGGCTCTGTTTTTTACGTTTCCTTTCAAAGTTTTCCATAACAATTTTTCCGTTGTCTTATATGTATTACAGATTACTTACTAAATGCTAACCGCGAGTTTGCGCAAAAGGAAATCTTGCGGAAACCGTACATTTTACCGCAATAAAAAGTAGTCAATGTTCTTCCCCGTGGTCTACTCTACATCTGTGCCAAATTTCGTCCAAATCGGTCTAGTAGTTTCGGAGCCTATTCAATGCAAATATACAAACAAACAAATCTTTCCTCTTTTAGCGCCTGAACCATAATCTACTTTACTGATACTTACCTATCCGGCTATCCCTTATACTTTGTATGTATAGTTACCTACTTAATCACTACAATCACTATAGAAAGACTATTAGACTAGCTTTTTCACTCGGCTCCGCCCTCGTAAATATTATAGTATCCCACGGGAATACTCTACTTTTTCGGGATAAAAAGTTGCCTAAATATGTTTTAATCAATAGTACCTCTAGGTACTATTATTTATTCTGTGTCAATAGCCCAAACTACTAAGTACTAACATACCAAATTTCATCGAAATCCGTTTAGTACTTTTTACGTAAAAGAGTAACAAACATCCATCCATACATCCATCTATCCCCACAAACTTTCACATTTATAATAAAGAATAGAACATAACAAATGAATGATACTTACATAACTAAGTTTATCCTAGAAATGTACGTTAATTCCCCACATATTATTTGTACATAATGTAATATCATCACTATAATATTCGTTATTATCATAATCTTGATAACATTATCGGAACTTCACAAAAACAACTCTAAACAACATCCAAAATTCCAAACCCCCAAAGAAGTTCAAGAGATAAGACAGATAGATACAATTTTACTTATCGACATATTTGTTTTTGTTAAAGGACCTTTTCAGAAGTATTGGCAGTTGGCACAGTAGAGTATATTTATGTCATGGTATTATTTGTGGTGTTTTTAACACGCTTATATTAACTTCACCTGTATGTAAGCTTGTTTGCTTGTATGTAACTCCCTCTTGCGCGCCTGCTGCCTTCCTCGGCTCTGGTAGCTTTAAAACACACTTTTAAAGAATATCGAACTAAAAAGTTGAAAATAATTTAAAAAAAAAAAAATAAACTTAAAACAGTAGTATATAAAAAATACTAGTATAATTGAGGGAAAAGCGAGGGAAGGGCGCTTTGTGCCATAATTTTCGTATATCAAGCGACCCACGCTTTTCCCTCAATTATAAGTACTAGTATTTTTTTTAATTTTAAAATTATTTTCAACTTTTTAGTTCTATATTCTTTAAAAGCGTGTTTTTTTTTAGTTTTTTTAAACTATATTTATTTCAGTCAGTGTTCAAACTTTCAGGAGTGAATATACTCTTGAGTATAAGCAACTTTTACTATTTGCTCAACTTTCCTACTTGAAAAAAAAAAACAAATGTTTCCTACAAAACGGCCACAGCATACATAGGCATTTTGTAGGAAACAGCAGATTTTTTTTTCAAGTAGGAAAGTTGATCAAATATAAATATTCACTCCTGAAAATTTGGACACTGACTGTAAAAACATCATAATATATGTATGTCTACTGCGGTATTGGTACAATATTCATTATAATATAAGGTTGTTCAAAATCAAGTACAGATATTAACTACCTACTGCTTTTATCTAGCAAAAAAATAGAAAAAAATTACATTGTGCTCTTTACAGCGTTGTTAAGGTCATTGACCTCACACAGCTGTTGTATTGATGTTATTTAATCAAATTTTTTGCTATGCATAAACGTCTTTACATAAGCAGTAGATCATATAAAACGAAAACCTGCTATTAACTTAATATTCTGAGTACTGAGGAATAATGTGGCTCTACATTAAATAACTTTTTATTTATAAGTGCTTTATCTATCCCAATAGGGAATATGCACGTATTTTTTTTATTTTTTTATATAGATCTATCTTGTTTGGTAAACCGTATGGTAAAATCAGTTTTTTGATATCATTAAAAATAACGAAGATATGAACGTTTAAAGTGGTCTATTAGACAGAGAGATCCGACGTGTATCGTGACGTCACATAACACGACTTTCATAGAAAGTTCATACTAAATTTCGATTTGCTAGAAAGAGATAGATTACAAACTTTGACCGCTCATATCTTGCTCATTTATCAACAGATATTGAAAATTTTCACGCCATTTTCTTTATTTTTCTGTCTAGTATCATATTATTATATTTTAAGCTATTTTTATATTTTATGCATATTCCCTAATTTTTAATTGAGTTTACAAATAAAATCCCGATTTCTTAATAGCAGAATCGTGTTATATAAAAATTAATAACTTACTCGTAAAAGATACGCATAGTTAACGTGTACAAATGTGAAAATATTTAATTATGTTTGACTTTAAATATAGATAAGACAACAAACGGGTGCGAATTGTTACCTATTTACCTACTATCATGTTGTTACTATGCTAATAGGTACAAGGTAGGTCTCTTCAATTTCGAGTTACGAAACATTTTAAATTAATTCTAAAAATGTGCTCTATGTGAGCGTGTTGAGTAGTAAGTAGTAATTGAAGTAAACAACTGACCGGTCTCGCTAACCTCCCGCGGTCGATGGCCGAACACTCCCACTCCGGAATGGTAGCTCCGTAACCCCCACCTCGCGTGACGTATATTGTTCACTCCAATCATGTTACTGGCTGGTAAGAAAAAAAAAAAATTCTGGCCGGTAAGGAAAAAAAAACGCGTTCTAAATTCGAAACATTGCGCGGGAGTGTCCTTCGACGCGCGCGGGTCGGCACTGACGAAGATAGCTGCAGTAGATAGTGTGTGTGACGTCACTGATTAAATACAATTTTATGTAATGAATACTAATAAATAACAAATTATCGGGTACAATTGGATTGGTGGACGATGGATCTTAATTTTTTTGATAATGGTTTAGGGCTCCGAGACTTTACGAATTCCGAAATCCGGTACCAACCTGACGTAGCTACCAACACTTACTACAGTTCTTTGTCACCACAGTTATGGCAAACAACATAATATATTACTAACGTAGTTACGAGTATGGTATAATATATCATAATTCATATCCTATCTCCTCCTCATGATTCGCCCATTTGTAAATCTGTAGTTTGCCCAAAGGAATTTATTAATTTAAACACTCCTTCTTACTCATGAAAATATCTAATAATTCTATCAATGCTATTCAATCAAGACGGTAAGTCTTTGTCTATCAAGTGTCTCTTCCAAGTTCCAATGTATGCGTATCAGACCTTAAAGTTGAATAGCATAATCAGTAATTGTGTTCATATTTTTATTAGTAAGGGGCTTTAGAGTACAACTTTTTACCTACTTAAGTACTAACTTATCTGTAATATTTAAAAGAAACATACTTTATACTTACCTATAACAAAGAAAATATATTACTAACGTACCTATAACAAAGTAATGCTTGATCTGGGGGCACGGCAGTGCACCCGCCAAGTCGAGCGCGAAGCAAACACTGCCGTACCATCCTTTACTGGAACCATTTCGCCGCATTTTCAGGCCCCTATTTGAGAACCTCTGGATAAGACCAGAACACAGAAATTTTCGTCATCCAGTAAGCTATAATCACATACTTAAAATCCAAAATTTCAAGTCTGTAGGTCATTTAGTTCCGAAGTTAAGCGAAAGCAAAGTTTCGCATTTACGACACTCACTCACTCACTCACTCACTCACTCACTCATGATCATCAAAATAGAACTAGTACTTCCCATAAACTCAGAGAGCTGAAATTTGGTACAGAGTTAGGGTTTAATGGCCACATAAAGGGAAAACTATAAAAACTAGGATAAATCGATCTGGGGGCACGGCAGTGCCCACGCCAAGTCAAGCGCGTAGCAAACACTGCCGTACCATTATTTACGGGAACCATTTCGCCGCATTTTCAGGCCCCTACTTGAGAACCTCTGGATAAGACCAGAACGCAGAAATTTTCGTCATCCAGTAAGCTATAATCACATACTTAAAATCCAAAATTTCAAGTCTGTAGGTCATTTAGTTCCGAAGTTAAGCGAAAGCAAAGTTTCGCATTTACGACACTCACTCACTCACTCACTCACTCACTCATGATCATCAAAATAGAACTAGTACTTCCCATAAACTCAGAGAGCTGAAATTTGGTACAGAGTTAGGGTTTAATGGCCACATAAAGGGAAAACTATAAAAACTAGGATAAATCGATCTGGGGGCACGGCAGTGCCCACGCCAAGTCAAGCGCGTAGCAAACACTGCCGTACCATTATTTACGGGAACCATTTCGCCGCATTTTCAGGCCTCTATTTGAGAACCTCTGGATAAGACCAGAACGTCGATCTGGGGGCACGGCAGTGCCCCCGCCAAGTCGAGCGCGAAGCAAACACTACCGTACTATTATTTACTGGAACCATTTCGCCGCATATTCAGGCCCTTATTTGAGAACCTCTGGATAAGACCAGAACGCAGAAATTTTCGTCATCCAGTAAAGTATAATCACATACTTAAAATCCAAAATTTTAAGTCTGTAGGTCATTTAGTTCCGAAGTTAAACGAAAGCAAAGTTTCGCATTTATGACACTCACCCAGTCACTCACTCATGATCATCAGAATAGAACTAGTACTTCCCATAAACTCAGAGAGCTGAAATGTGGTACAGAGGTAGGGTTTAATGGCCACATAAAGGTAAAACTATAAAAACTAGGATAATCGAAGATCTGGAGTACCTGGTGACCCTTATTAGAAAACACAAAAGCCCAACCAAACTATTAGAGATCGACATACTGCCTTTACAAAAAATATTCAACTTGGTGGGCCACTTCATTTGATGTCAAAAATCGAAGGTCTGAAGTATCTGATGAAGAACCCTCAGCTGGTCTCAGCTGATTAGAGATATGGTAATGCCCCCTTCTACTATTGGTACATAAAAAAAATCGACTGTCATTGCAAAAATCCAGTGAAGTGGGACACATCTTCTAATTTAATCTAGCCCGTAGCATCCAACTGCTGGGCGAATGCCTTCCCTTCTGCTTTTAATACGCATATAAATAAAATTAAAGGAAAACTCTGGATAAGACTGGACTGGCTTTTATACTTATACTTACAAGTTTACAAGAAGAAATAGTCGAACAATTAACTTTATTCTACTCGAACATTACACAAATTAAATAAACAAATTACACTAAAATCTAGTAAAATAAATCAATATTCCTACGTTTCTACAAAAAGAAGTGAAATCCCACCAAAAACATTCTGTAAAAAACTAGCCAAGTCTCGATGGAGCTGCTTGTTTATCTCTAAAAAGTAATGAAATCTAGTCAAAGTCGTGCCAAGTCTAAGGATCCTTACTGCGATTTATTTATTATTATAGTTAATGTAGTGTGACTTGGCCGTTGAAGAGTACACAAGGGTACAAAAGGGGCTCCATGACACCATTGCTCCAATACATGTGTTATACAATCAACAACAGCCTAAAATAAGACACTAGCGTCCAATTACCAATACCAGTATGGGTTATTATCTCGCTTAATAAACATAGGTAGTTACAACAGAATCTGATATAACATTACGTGTAAACAAAATTGACTTGTAACGTATAAATAATTTTCAACGGCCAAGTCACACAACATTAACTATAATAATAAATAAATCGCAGTAAGGATCCTTAGACTTGGCACGACTTTGACTAGATTTCATTACTTTTTAGAGATAAACAAGCAGCTCCATCGAGACTTGGCTAGTTTTTTACAGAATGTTTTTGGTGGGATATAATTATACCACTTTGTCAATTACAGTAATCATCATCATCACCATCGTCATCACACGAAACACCAACATAAATTAGGATGACATAAGCACTCACTACTTATCAGTTTTGTTTACCAGTATCAATGTCTTTGAAATTGTACTATTGGCAAAATTATATCCCACCAAAAACATTCTGTAAAAAACTAGCCAAGTCTCGATGGCGCTGCACAGTGTGTAATATTGCCTAAGATGCGGCCATCCATGTTTTATGAATTCAATCGTTAGATATTACTATGATGTAAAACATTGGGGAAGTAACTAGTAATTGATTTTGCTTAGTTTTGAAAAAAAATTGGATTTTATGATTTTATAAAAAAACAGTTTTTGAAGCATATTTTCTAAAATTATAACATAAATTAAATTTTTCGTAAATAAGTCAACCTAACACAATAACGTCTACCTTTATGCAAAAATAATTGGTTATTGCTGCAGTAATTTAAGAATTATTGATTAATTTATGATTTTCAGAAATAATTCGTTTTCTCCATTGTCCTAGCGTTTTGGCAGTATTTCTTACTTTATATTGATGCATTATATAATTATCTTCAATATCTTAAAATATTACTTGCCTATCTCATGGGACTTCGGAGATATTTCGTTTCTATGAGTTTTGAAAATTTCTAAGAAAATAGGGTTGTCATCTCAATATACATCATAATTAACAAATAATGCAAATGACAACTGGTGATATTTGTAAA
Source organism: Glaucopsyche alexis (assembly GCA_905404095.1). Taxonomy (NCBI): domain Eukaryota; kingdom Metazoa; phylum Arthropoda; class Insecta; order Lepidoptera; family Lycaenidae; genus Glaucopsyche; species Glaucopsyche alexis. The sequence goes on along the minus strand of FR990044.1, from coordinate 4,017,441 downwards.
GAATAGCGTTGCTTAAGTCGGATAAAAATCTGAGTTACTCCCTAGTCGCGCCTAAGGAAGATTTACTTCAAAAATGAAAAAATATATTTTTACTTATAATCGAATTGTATGCATAATGCAGCGACGCCATTTAACGAGAGAGGAAATGTTAAGTTGTTCGTCCGAACGCAGGAACTACAAATGACGGCAACACGGTACGCACTGCACTATCAAATTTGCACCGAGAAACTTTTGCAGATATTTTAGGCATAGAAAGATGGTTTGTTGACGATCTACACACTTTATTGGTGGTGCTCTCAAGTTCTCTAGAAATCGATGTAGAAAAGTTTCATACTTTTTGCTAAAATGTTGCCACAAAATATGTAGATAAGTACAGGTGGTGCTACATGTCCGTCACTTTGCACAAAATATTAATGCATGGGAGTCAAATTATCAAAGCTAGTCCTTTGCCAGTTGGTATGCTATCAGAACAAGTCAGTGAGTCCCGGAACAAATATTGACGATACGACAGAGAACGAAAATTTAATAGAAAAACTACAGTGTTAGACCAGTTTCACCACGCTTTGGAGTCCTCTGATCTATACATTACTCTAAATAGTTGCAAAAAAATAAACAAGCGAAAGGTTCTTCCCAAGACAGTTCTTAGCCTTTTGAAAATTTCTATACTTGTTATATATATAATAGATAATGTAATCATCCAGACTGAACCCGTACAAAGCGCCACAAATGATCAAAAAAATCTTGTGTTAAAATTTATACGAAAACTAATTTTCATTTGCTGTAATTACTATTTATATTATTGTCTATCATTAACTTGTACGATTTTATTTTTTCGATAACAACGTTATAGAAAATACAAAAATTCTCAAGTGACAACCCTAGCCTGAAAATTTTTATTTCAATATCTCCGAAGTCCTACATTGTTTTTGCATAAAATTTTTAAAACGAATAAGTAATATATAAACAATATTTTTGGACTTTAAAATGATTGCCAATAATCTACTCTTTTTAAGAAAAAAAATATTTTCATAATAAGGTATAAAAGGCAATTACTGGTTTTTAATTTTATTTTACTAATCTCATGGACACTTTTTACCACCAGGAAACTGACTATTACAAGTTGATGTCTACAATAGTATCTAAAAAAAGGTTTTTAGGTATAATTTTGTGTTTCTATGGTAACTATGGAATTTTCTCGAGTTTTTTAATATCTCAAAAACCAAGCAACAGAAACCTATGGTTACTTCTACATTGTTGTATTTCTCAATTAGAGCTATCCAATGAGCTCATAAAACATGGATGGCCGCATCTTAGGCAATATTACACACTGTGCGTTGCTTGTTTATCTCTAAAAAGTAATGAAATCTAGACAAAATCATGCCAAGTCTAAAGTTCCTTACTGCGGTTTCTTTATTATTATAGTTAATGTTGAGTGACTTGGCCGTTGAACATTTTTTATACTTTAGTGGGTACAAGTCAATTTTGTTTACATTTGTAACTACCTATGTTTGTTAAGCGAGATAATAGCCCATACTGGTATTGGTAATTGGACGCTAGTGTCTCATTTTAGGCTGTTGTTGATTGTACAACACACGTATTGGAGCAATGGTGTCATGGAGCCCCTTTTGTACCCTTGTGTGCCCTTCAACGGCCAAGTCACACAACATTAACTATAATAATAAAGAAACCGCAGTAAGGAACTTTAGACTTGGCATGATTTTGTCTAGATTTCATTACTTTTTAGAGATAAACAAGCAGCTCCATCGAGACTTGGCTAGTTTTTTACAGAATGTTTTGGTGGGATGTTTCTTTACATAACAGTTTCAATTTTGTCTTCGTACCTATTTTTCGATTACTGGAAGAAAACTTTAAATTTTCGTCACGTATTTCTCAGAAACCCCAAAAATATTCTTGGACAAAGCGACTACCTTTAATTGTTTTCCAATAAACCACAAAGTGAGTAAACTTTTGGTGTTTAGTAAATCTATACTTCTATATTGATTACCTACTTAATGTTATAAAAGCGAAAGTATGTCTGTCTGTCACCTCTTCATGCTTTAACCGCTGAACCGATTTTTATAAAATTTGATATAGATGTTACGGGCAGCGTGATTAACTGGGCATTATTAATAAGGACCGGTCAGTATTAATAATGCCCAAGAGCGTCGGGCAAAGTGATTAATTTATCACTTTGACCGGCCATTATTAATAATGCCCGACGGCCTATGGTCCATGTAATAAGTCAGTTTGAGATAGCTCGTATATCACTTGGGATGGGCAGTATAATAGATATTTCAGTTGATTTTTCTCAGTATACTAATTTTTAAACTATTAATCCCAAGTAATATTTTTATCAAAATAAAAGTAGGAAATTACGGACGTTATTAAATTTTTAACTATTTATGTTTTAATTACTATGTTTAATAGTTTATTTTTTTAACTTTTCATGAAAATGATATAAGTTTAATTTCATTTAATGAACAAAAAAACTTCAGTTCAACTATTTTATTACTTTGCCCAAGATAGGGTGGGCATTATTTATAATGGCCGGGAAAAGTGATTAATCATGCTGTTTTAATCACATTGCCCAATTGAGTCGGGCATTATGAATACAGACCGGTCATTATTAATAATGCCTGGACTTATCAAATTGCCCGTAACATAGACATACTTTAGGTCCCGGGAAAGGACATTGGATATTTTTTATCCCGAAAAAGTAGTGTTCCCGCGCGTGTTTAATTAGTAATTATCATCTATTAGGTAATTATTATTAGATAAGTTGGTGTAGGTACCTATACCTACAGTTAAAACAACTGCAATATGTATTAAAAAAAAACAAAAATTGTTTTACATTTAAAATATCATTACGTATGTAATAGGTAGGTACTCGAGTTTAGAAAGTTCGTAGACTTCGTAGTTTTGCCTGGTACTATTATTTATTCTGTGGTTCTGCGAAAATATTACAATAAGCAGTTTTCTACGTGGTAGTGCCTGGTGGTACGTATCTATACCTACTAAATATTAATATTATATCATATCCTTACATATGAAATTGACAAACAAAGATATATTTGAGATCAAAGCGGCCAGTACGACAAAACGCCAATTTCATATGTAATGACCTAATATTGTAAAGAGGAAAAATTTCATTCTTTGTATGTTTGTTTGTTTGTTTGCATTGAATAGGCTCCGAAACTACTGGACCAATTTTGATAAACTTTGGCACAGATAGGTATATAGAGTAGAATCACGGGGAAGGTCAACGGCTACTTTTTATTGCCGAAAAATGTACAGTTCCCGTAGAACATCCTTTTCCGCGCATGGCAACTTGTATGATAATAAAATACGACAAAAAATTTATAACTTTTAATAATAAAAGGATAAATATTTATGATACGATTGAAAGAAAGCTACTGAAAAAGGTGGTACAGTGGACGTGTCGTCTATGGAGACTTCATTTGTCTTAACTCTCAAACCCTAGAATTATGTAAATATTCTTCACAAAAACAGTAGGTAATATACGACGTGACGTTATATGTCACCGTAAAATTGTAAAACCGTTAGATTATAAAATAACTATCGAGATTGTAAAAATATGTCGAAAGTTTAAAAACTATATAGGTATTTATAATCTAACGAAAAATAATGTGTGAAATTATAGGCAGCATATTCGCGTTGGAAGTCTATCAACATTTTACAATTTCACTAGTTTTATTATAATCTAACGGTTTTTATAATTATACGGTGACATATGTATCTATATGTCCCGTAAAATTGTAAAAACCGTTAGATTGTAATATAAGTAGTGAAATTGTAAAATGTTCATAGACTTCGGACGCGAATATTCTGCATATAATTTAACATATTAGGTTGTAGACGGGTCTGGATAAGTTTTGAGGGTGCAAAAATTCTAAAGTCTTTTATTTTTTGCATATAGTTTCCGGACCTTCTTCTTAGTCTAAAATTTGATTTTGTGCCATTTTGGATGGCTGCGTTTGTAGCAATTTAGGTTTTTGTGTCTTTCATGGATATTGGCCCAAAAGTAAATTATAGCTAAAAATTTTACTTTCACGATATTAAGGAAAGAGTAACCGATGCACATATGCAGTTTGAGTCGTATCCAACCAGGAGTTTCCTGGTATTCGGCTACTATATAAAACATGGTCTCACCAGGCCCACAACTATTCTAATGTCTGACAAATCTTAAAAAACTGTTCAGAGTGTTAATATCTGAGTCTGTGAGAAAGATGTGCCACATTCGGCAATTTCGTATAAAGATATTCCATTTTTTTTCCTCAAACTCGCTATAAAAACTACTAATGAAACTTTTAGCTAGTAGAGTTCATATCTATATGATGATTATGGTGTTACAAAACACTTTCTATAAGTTTAACCATGTTTATCCGCGGGATTTTTTATTAGAATGTAAAAAACCAACTTTTATCATGTATCAATGGCGAATACGGGGTGCGGGCCTCTCGCCACGCGGGGAGGGGCCCAAGTTTCATATTAATACGACAAAATGAAATGACAATTTATGTGACAACTTGACAAGTAATAATGTTCTAAATGCGAAATTTATAATTTCAATTTTAAATTTATTTCATGTTTAATGATGCCAAGACGAGACCATAATATTATGACTCGCCAATAAAAAATGTCTTCTCTAGATCTCGTCTAGAACCTTCTGACTCCACTCTACGTTATCTAACTCTATAAAGCTTGAATTTACAAACTCGTAAAGTAGAAAATTTTAGTCACTGTTCATAGCTTTTATGTTAGAGAACACAATGTTCTGGCACAACGACGACGCTCGAATATTGCTAGTGTGGGGTGTGCCTTATACAAAAGCTCATGAAGTAATGAAACGCTCAAGCTATGCATTTTGACTCATTAGACGGATCGCGCTAGCTGTTTTTTAGTGGGAAGTGGAAAAATTCTAATGTTGCTGAATTTTTTCTGTACCTATATGTAGTTGATAGAGTAGTCCCTAGGGAGTTAATAATTTAGTTTTGTGCCATGTCTGCCTATTGCCTTTTCAGCAATTCGATTATTTGTGGTTAATTTTTCCGTGGCTGCGTAACGTAAGACTTTAAAAAAAAATAGTCAAGGAGTGTTCCCAAAAAGGCAAGCAAAGTTTAAAATTGATGTAATTCAAAGGTCAGTTACAAAAAACAAAATAACTTAAAGATAAAAAAATCATAGCTTCTAATACTACTTACTGTACCTACGCGGGCGGAACTGCGGGCATCAGCTAGTTTTAACATAAAACTAACAAGCAATAATAAATAAATAAAAATTCAAAAATAAAAAACCTTTTATTTCCAGTTTCACAAATTAATGCTTTTTATAATACTAATTAAAAATTATAATAAAATTACAAATTAAATTAAGACTAACGTTAGGTATTATAAATCAATTATTTTATAAGACTAACATTATTATAAATTAATGCTAAACATAGTAAACATATTATATCGAAAAGCAGTACAAGGATCGGTCCACATTCGTACGTAGTGCTCTGATGTTTCACTAGGCTCGACTTGGCGGGGCCCTGCCGTGCCCCTAGATATAAAATTGTCAACGGGATGAATAACAATATATACAAATATTATTTTGTTGGTTTGTAAAATGTATTTAATTATATAAATTATTACAATCAATTAATAACCTAATAAATAAGTCCTTAACCACGAGTATTAGAAACATGTATTCAGCAACCTACGTATAAAATTCAAGCGTTGAAATAATTTATTTATTTTTTATTAAATAATACTATATATACAATAAATATGATGTAGCTGAAGAGACTATTCAGTTAAACGACTAATTTCAAGAACTAAAATTAGATATTTGAAATTGTAATTTTTTTGGTGTTAGATAACCGAAGTTTCATGTGGAAGCCTATCGGATATCAAATTTTATTGTGCATTTATGTATTGTATAAAATCAGGCGACAATTACATTCAGCTTCGTCATTCGTGCTACGCAAACAAAGTTGCGGGCAAAAGCAAGCTTAAATTTTGTAATCGCTGTAAAATGCGAAATATAAAAATTTTGAAATGTAGTCGAATGAATGACATTTTATCACACACATTTACGTACATGTGTAATGTGTATGTTGTAGTGCGAATATTCCACAATACTTCGACCGCATATTATAATAATATTATTTTTGCATTTTATTATTTAAACCCACCATGAAAAAGGCACAAACTTGGAATATAGATTCTTTATGACTTAATAATATTGAATACGTGAACTTTATTTAACGATTATGTGTTTTTGGAACGCTTTTAGCTTAGGAAAACTAAAAAACTTAATTTCTCTAATCGCAGTCGCTTAATGTGGCACAAAATTTGGAATTAGGCCTATTTTAATAAACAGAAAATAGTCGTTTATCACACTTTAGAATTTTTGCCGGTACTGTTTTCAAAAAATGACCCTAAGTCTTTTTTTACTGGACGAAAACGACGCAAATTAAGTCTCCATACTCTGGAAGCTGTCCCAGTTAAGATACCATTAATATTTTAAATTTTATATCAATATTGCCACTTTTATAGCCATATAAAAAAATCAACCACAAAAAATGGAATTGCTGAAAACGCAGTGGGCAGAAATGGCACAAAACTTAATGATAAGCTCCCCAGGGACTACTTTATCAACACACAAAAATTCAGCGACTTTAGAATTTTTTCCACTTACCACCTCGAATACGCCTAGCGCGACCCGTCTATTGGGGAAAAAGTTTCTTCGCATTTTATATAAAAATTCAAAAGGTTTTTTTATAAAGTTTATTTACAAGTGACTAAAGTATATAGGTGCCATTTTGTTCGATAACTTTTCGCCATCTTGTTGGTAGGTACATGATCCCATTGCTATAAAATTTTTGGGGCTTCTGATGAAAAAACTGCGACAAGTGGTTTTGGCAGTCCTCTTGTGATGTCAACCTGACACTGCCTAAGGAATTCTGCAGCGACCGAAACAGGTGGAAATCTGAAGGTGCAAGGTCAGGACTATACGGCGGATGCATTAACACCTCCCAGCCAAACTCCCGTAATTTTTTCTGAGTGGCTAAAGATGTGTGAGGTCTAGCGTTATCATGGTGAAAAACCACACCCCTTCTGTTGATTAATTCCGGCCGCTTTCTCTCAACTTCTTGCTTTAATCTCATCAGTTGTTCGCAGTACAGTTCAGAATTGATGGTCCTGCCTGGCGGTAACAGCTCATAATGAATATTGCCCTTCCAATCCCACCACACACACAGCATCACCTTGTTGCGAGTTAACCCGGGTTTCGCTACAGTCTGTGAAGCCTGACCGGCCTTTGACCACGATCTTTTTCGCACATTCTTGTCGTACGTGATCCACTTTTCATCACCAGTTATCAGCTTCTTCAAAAATGGTTCGGTTTCATTACGTCGTAATAAAGGATCACAAATGAGTACACGGTTCATTAGGTTTCTTTCAGTGAGCTCATGAGGCATCCAAATATCTACTCTACTAATATGCCGATCTTGCTCCACTTTTTCAAAAATGGCAACAGTTTTGTCCGTAACAGGGCGACCAGAGCGACGTGCATCTTTGATATCAAAATTTCCGGATTGAAAACGCTTAAACCAAATTTGCGCTACTCTCACAGATACTGCATTAGGTCCATAAACATCACAAATTTTTTTCGCGGCTTGTGTTGCATTTTTACCTTTTTTGTAATAAAATTTTAAAATGTATCGAAATTCTTCATAAGAATCACTCATTTTAACAATAAGAAAAACAAATGAAAATCTCAAATTTACCTAATTTGAATTTGGAATTGTCTTCTGTAAAATTAAAACTTTTTAATGATACCAAAATTAGCCAGATACAATTGGTATAGCCCAAGATATTTTATGGCAAGTTCATACATACTATAATGCGAAAAGACTTTTTCCCCAACCTAATATTATTTTTCGTTACATTATGAATATATTATATTTTTACAATCTCGCTAGTTATTTTACAATCTAACTGTTTTTACAATTTTACGGTGACATATACATAAGTACAACTGTTCACAAATGTAGCTCTTTTATTCACCTACGTCGGAAATATAAGCTCTGTATTTAGCTCGATTGATCAATACTGTGTAGCAACGACATGTTATTGTATCACTAAACAACAAGTGAAACAGTGATGGCAGGGAAAGGCAAGGGCAAGAAGAAAGACAAGAAAGAGAAGAAAGAAAAGGAAGATGGCGACAAGAAGAAGGCAAAGAAAGGAAAGGCTAAGAAAGGCAAGTCCAAAAGCCGCTGTAATATAGACATGCTGACCGAAGCCGCCATGAACAATGTTTACTACGCCTGCCATAATGTACAGGAGTTGCTGCAGGCGAGGGGTTTCCATCCACCTGATTATAACAAGAAGAAGAAGAAAGGAAAGAGATAGAAGTGTAGTAGACACTTCTATCTCTAAACAAGAAAGGAAAGAGATGGGAAGGATGAAGACGCTAAAGTGATGACGAGAGAGGTGTTTCTACCTAGCTTAGATGGTGAATTTTTCAATAAAATAAAATACTTCTTTTATGTGAATTGGGTATTTTCCTACATACTTATCTATAATTTTTTAACATTTATAGGAATAATATTTCTTAAACTGTTTAAAATATAAAAATACTAGACGTTTCCCGCGACTTCGTATGTGCAAAAGGAAGTCTTGAAGGAACCATACATTTTGCCGCAATAAAAAGTAGTCTATGTCTTTCCCCATGGTCTATTCTATATCTGTGCCAAATTTTATCAAAATCGGCCCAGTAGGTTTCGGAGCTTACTCAATGCAATTTATTAGTATAGAGTTATAGACAAATATTACCTGTTTAGGATATTAGTACCTACTACCCATACATACTTGAGATAGGTATCTATAAAAAATGCAAACGACTGCTCAGTCAGTGGAGGTGAAAGCTTTATGCACTTTGGGTTATTAAGAGAGCTTACACGGAAAAGCTCTCGCCATGTCGATCGAGTATGATTATGGAATAACACAATGGCTGTGTTTCGCAGAAAATAGCCTTTGTTAGCGTTTGCTAGCGCTAAAAACAGATCGGTCAGGACACGTTTGCTAATATCAATACTGCTAACATAATCCGCCATTTTGTTTAATTAATGCCAGCGGTCGCCATTTTGCTTAGGTTTTTTTGTTATTGCTATTTTTCGCGGAACACAGCCATTGTTTATATACCTACTAGTGAAAACGTAATTTTCCTCTCATCTTTGTAATGTATTTTTTTATAGTAGGTATACATATTTAAGTATACATCTAGATGTTGCACAGACTTCGTGCACGCAAAAGTTAATTTCGCAGAAACCGTACATTTTTCCGCGATAAAAAGTAGCCTATGTCCTTCTGCGTGGTCTACTCTATATCTGTGCTAAATTTCATCAAAATCGAGTCAGTAGTTTCGGAGCCTATTCGATGCAAACAAACAAACTTTTCCTCTTTATTATATTAGTATACACCAGTGTTTTTCAACCTGTGGGTCGCGACCCCCTGGGGGGTCGCGAAGCTTCTGTAGGGGGGTCGCCGGAGGTCGAGAGAACTTTGGTAAAAAAACAATAAAGATTAAAAAGATTGATTTATTAAGTAAGAGAATTTTAACAAAATGATATACTCATAAATCGATCATCGATATCATCGATGTATGTAATTGTAAAATAATGTGTTTGACGTAGGTACTAGGTACTATATTATGTACTTATATCCGTATCTTAATTATGGAGACGCATAAAAACGTCGTATGGAATGAATATTTGTAACACTGTAACATGTGTACCTACATGTTACAGTGTTACAAATATGATAAATAAGCGAAGGGTCGGGGGGTCGCGAAATATTTTTTCATACAAGGGGGGTCGCATCATGAAAAAGGTTGAATGACACTGGTATACACTATAGATATTTAAAGCAGCGGTCTCAGGCGGTGAAGTTACCTTCAGGATGTCTGTAATAATGGCCTACATACAAAAATGTATAGTATCTTTGTCGTTTGTGATAGTCCATACAAACTATACAGTAAGCGATATTTTATCTTAACATAAAATATTATAGTATATTCGCCATCTGTGATGCCCCTTAAAATATAATTAGGGTAAAATAAAAATAATATCCATTATAATATATTGTATTTATTCAACAAATAAAAAACATGGTAATAAAAAAGTATTTGGTAAGGTCAGGTTGGGGAAGACCGTCTACAAGGCAAGACCGTCTGCACGCAATAACTTTTAATTATGAATAGCTATGCAGCTTGAATTGACAGTCGGTAAGACAGTATCATACTTTGGTTAAAATTTTTAATCATAGATGTCGCTGGCAACACTATGATGGGAGAAAATTTGCCGCCAATTTTATTTGGGTTTTGAAGGTCCATTAAAAAATAACAGATGTTGATGAAAAAAAAGAAAAAAGTGATTTATCGAAAGAGTTTTATAAAACAAAGTGGTTGAGTAAGTATTTCAATTGTAACTTTAAAATATTTTCGTATTAGATTATTCAAAATGTTCTTAGTTTTGTCACAGTTTGCTGTAAAATATTTTCAACCTAAAAACTTTCTAGTTGGGAAGATCGTCTGGGTGGTATAAGGGAAGATCGTCATATGCCGGTCTTGCCTTCAGACAGAGATCACAAACTTTTTTGCACCCAATGTAGGTAGGTACCTACTAGGTACGTATGTTTCATTGATCACTTGCTTTTATTACAGTGAGGTTCGCCTATAAGAATGGTGAGTAACTATAAACGTAAAACATGTAATTCAAGCGTAAGAAAATACATGTAATTCAAGCGCCGAACAATTCTAAAGAGTTTGTTTTGTCTGATAATGTTGACATGATTTATTTTTCATAATTCATTTATATTATATTCAACAAAAATCCTATTAATAAACACAATTTGAAATATAATATACTTGTTTGCACTATTATACACTGCCTACTTACACAATTATTTCAATTGATATCATTAGTATTCTAACCTACCAGCAAAATATCAGATTAGATTTTTATTTTAGAAATTCTAGTAACTAGCCGAGAAATTATAATCTGAAAGGAAATCCCTTATCTCGTTTTAATATTTATAAGGTAAGACCGGCAAATATTCATGAAAAATGTTTACAACCCCTTATTGCGACGATATGCCGGTCTTACGTTTTAAATATAAAAACAAGAATTTCATATGACTTTTAACTTAATTGTCCTACAGTTAAACTGCATATTTGAAGGTAAAATACACTTTTTAGATATAAGTTGGTATAAATACGTATAACATACCAAGTGACGTGTTAAATGTCAATAGACGGTCTTGCCTCCAATAGCACGGGAAGACCGTCTGCATGCCGAATTTTAAAAAAGGGTTTGTATTTGAAAGATGTGCTATTATATTTTAATTTATGTAGCACAAAATTGTTACTGTTAATATGTTTCAGCACATGGAATACTTAAGATCGGTCTAGAACATACCAAATATTTGTTTTATGAAATTGAGTAAATTTTTCAATGAAGTATGCCGGTCTTTCCCAACCTGACCTTATTCCATTTTACATTCAAATGTATAAATGCAGCATTTCATAGCAACATATTATATTTTTTGCACACAACCATAATTAATCCATAGGTACAATATCGACAAAGTTCCTGTTCGACCAGTTTCTAAACATATTCCTTTGCACTAGGACACCGCAAAATATTTAAACACAAAGGAAGTGACCGCAACGACTACAGACGTCTGTACACACACATACTCACGTGTACTTATAGACGTGAGTATGTGTGCGTGCGCACGATACAAAGGCGATTTGTTAAGTGATTTTCATCTTATGTCTGGTCGAGCAGCATGTTGTTCGATAGTACATATCGAAAGGTTTTGTTCGTCGGCCAATCATTTAAAGAGGCATCGTGCGACTCTGCACGCGTAGTATGACCACTATAAAGGAAATCTGACATTTTACCCATACAATCTGGCAGCATTTTTTAGTCTGTTTCTAGGGCAGGCGGAAAAAAGTTTGGTATCCCTTAATGGAAGCGTCGCTCACCCCAACCCGTACTATGAAACGCAGCTAGCTACTTAAACTTATTTACATTGCGTAAAGGAATGTATGAAGAACGATACATATCGCTTTCTATTGACGATAACATAATACTTCGGGTCAATTAATTATCTTTTTTCCGTTTTCCCTGGACTATATTCTTGTAAAGACAAAAGATGTGAAGGATCAAAATCATTTTCTACTAGTCTACACTGACGTAGCGACATGGCACTTACAGCAATATAAACAAGTTATTATTAACGGCCACCATTGGCGTAGCTAGGAATTTTGTCTAGGGGGGGCAGCCGTCCATGGCGTGAGGGGGGGGGGGGGGGGTCATTTAAGTTAGTAATTCATTAACACTGTCTATGGTCTAGGGTGGGCAAAAAAGTTTCTAGGGTGGGCGCTGCCCACCCTTGCCCCTCCCTAGCTACGCCTATGACGGCCACACATTACTCGTAACAAGCCATTTTCCGTTTAGTGGGAATCATTATTTCTATATCCGTCTCTGTTACACACCTCTTTGTCTCTCTCTCTCTCTTTCTCATTTTTCACACACACATACACTCCCTTTCACCTAAACTCTCTAAGCAAGGTCATCCCTGTATAAACTTAAATCTAAATGACAGAGGCCCAATTCCAAAGATTTTAGATATCGTAGATTATAGATATCGCACCAGCGCGGCGTTTGAAATGTATCCTGACTTAAGAGTGCTTAAATGCAAATAAGCGGAGTTGGGCTCGCAATCGCGCGCGAGCTATCCGACCGGCAACATGCCTTTAGCCATTCTAAAATAGCATGAAATTTCTTATTTTCTGTATTTACTCAATCTCTATCTTAATGCGTTTTTTGCTAAATATTTCTTAAAACTTGATCAAAGTGCTATTTAACGTAAATTCTAATGAAATGGACGTCCCGCTTTGGACGCAACTGGCCCTTTTCTTCCCGTGAAGTAGATCGTGTGTATGAGTGAAAACGAGATACTATGAATTCATACATCAGTAAATATTGAACCATAATAGTGTAATAGATAAAGTCTACAATTGTAATACAATTAACGTTGGTCGTTGGATTTACGGTGGTGATATAAATTTACGACCTAAGCATTATTTACGCGAAATAAAGCTGTATTAGTGAGAAATAAGGTTTCAATAACGTCAAATATGGAAGATATAGCTTCGTAAATAATGCACTTTGCGGACAAGGGCCTTTAGTCAAAAATGTATGGGATTTGACGTAAGTAATCGTTAAATGACATGTCGCTTGGGATGCCTTATGTCAAATTGTTTTCGAACTTCGCCGACATTATCGAATGCATCTCTACTAAAGGCCATGTTTTCGCTAATTTTTTGTAGGCGATCGGTATCTAAAATCTTGGCCCAAGTCACATACCTACCTAATATTTTTTTGTCAAATCTCAGTAGGATTTCAAGGTTTCGCATTCGCACAACACGGTTTAACGCGTGAGAACCACGTGAAAATGGCCTCATTTTGAAAACAAGGCATAACAAGCACCTTTTTATGTAAAAAAAAAAGGTTTTATAAGTATGTTGCAAGGACAGAAATCATTTATTTTTATTTACATTCTGAGGTCATACATTACAAAGGCATTACAATGATGCATGTAGATAAACTTAAATAATAATTAATTTAATTAAGAAATATTCAAAATATATATTTTTCATTACTTATCTACAGTTAATGCGGGATTCATAGTGTATTAAGAAGACAGTGACTTGTCAAAAAATTAAAAATTCACCAATGACGCATACGCCGTGTTCACATTAACTATTGCTGTAGTTAATTTTGACAATATGTACACGTGATTGATTATGTTTACTGTCTTCTTGCGTTAAGAAGACAGAGATAGACTATAACCACTTGCGATGTCGTCGCTAAATTGCCATTTAGACGGTCGATTTCCGCCGTGCGGCTTCAGTCACCCGCATAACAATTTGCATTTACAAATATTATGTATCTATCACTTCAGTAAGATACAAATTTTACGACGACGAAAGACATTACAGACTTCTTAATAGAATGTTGAAAAAATATTAAAACATTACGAGGTAAAAAAAAATTGTATCAATTATAAAGCCCTCAAAATATTTCAAGGAAGACGATTTACAATAATAATAATTAAGTAAGAAGAAGATAAACATAAACTACATTATAATATAAAACTATTTGTGCCTCTTTTCCATTAATATCTACTACTTAAGGTGGTTCGTTTCCCATACAAAAAAACAATGGACATTAATTAGGTAATTTCATACTATTACTACATAAATTTATATGCACATCTATTTATTTTGCAATACAATTGTCGCAAAATATATTTAAAATACTTTATTCCACACAGAAGTCACATTTTTATTGAATTTTCGACAAAAAGTGACATAAGTTACAAATGTCACTTTTTGACGAAAATTCAATAAAAATGTGACTTCTGTGTGAAATAAAGTATTTTAAATATATTTTGCGACAATTGTATTGCAAAATAAATAGATGTGCATATACATTTATGTAGTAATAGTATGAAATTACCTAATTAATGTCCATTGTTTTTTTGTATGGGAAACGAACCACCTTAAATTTAAGCACCTTACTTATAAATACTTATTTTCTTATATTATCACTTTTTTCCTACAAATAACCATACTACAGAAACGCAACTCTCAGCCATTTACCGCTTTGATTTGGATTTCAACTACGCACACAAACAAATAGTAATGACAACGAAACACTCACACTCCCTCAGTGCAAGCTTGCATTGCGATTGGTCGCGGCGCGCGGTGTATTTTTAGCCCCGCCCGCCGCGCCGCGGTAACTTTTCCGTGGAACCATTTTTTACGCTTCTATAGTATTGTTATTCATAGCTTTTTCCTATCATAAAGGCCAAATTCTTTAACGCTTCTAATAAAGTAAGTATTTATTTCCGAACCATATATCACCCTTTTTATTTTACTGATTAAAGACAGGGGACAGCTTGTCTTTTAAGGGTCCCCTTCATGGGCGTAGCCAGCCATGAGTTCAGGATGGGGCAGCAGCCTAAAATAATAATAAATGTAACTAGCAAGATATACCCGCGGTCTTTTCCCGGTTAATTTTTTCATACAAAAAGGTTACACCCTATGCCACTTGTATTATTGTAGATACAGGTGGACTGTATGTATAATTCGAATTTAAATCCAAAACACTTTCTTGTTGCTCACCTACCTACACCACGAAATCTTAAGCTTTTAGGCTCTGGGCGTATGCCAATTTGTCGATTGTGAACTTTCTTACGGATATTAAGTATTATAGTTAGTACCTAGATAATTTACTTTTTAGGTTTGGTAATTGGTTATATATCTTACAGGTCAGAGCCAGGGCGGGGCAAGCGCCCCACCCAGCCCCACCGTGGCTACGCTCATGGGCCCCTTACTTTAAGAACCTATAGAGAATTCGGCCGTAAGCCTTTTAAAATTTTAACTAAATTGTGTGCCTTAAAAAACCAAGTTTTACTTGGCAAATTATTAC
Source organism: Glaucopsyche alexis (assembly GCA_905404095.1). NCBI lineage: Eukaryota > Metazoa > Arthropoda > Insecta > Lepidoptera > Lycaenidae > Glaucopsyche > Glaucopsyche alexis. The sequence continues at coordinate 4,001,864 of FR990044.1, read as the reverse complement.
TACAATATTTCGTCTAGATTAATGAAGTCCTTAGAGCGTAAAAGCTCTAACATGTGAGTTAGATATCCGAAATATTATTTTTACTAATTGAAGTACTGTACTCATTAAATGCAAAGCCAGTTTCTACATTTGGAGTTTTGTCGTGCCAAACATACATAATGTACAGACATACAAATCTAATATTTACAAACTTTAAATAAATAAATTTGATTTATGTCATACAATCTACGAGTACCTATATTGTAATATTTTTGTACTCTTTCACTTACACGACACCGTATTGCAGCATCTTCTCTATGAAAGCACCTTGGATGAGATCAGCTCTGAAAAAATACACATCATGTCAAAAGAGATTACCTACTGGTGAAAGAATTGGAATTTTTTTTTCATTTTCAGTATTTACATGAACGGAAATTAAATGACTTTACAATAGTTTTTTTGCAACATCTTGTTTATTTAATATATTATGATTTATGATATGTATATATAAAGATAATGTATAACATCTATTATGAAGAACGAATGAAGAAGGAGAATGAATGAAAAACAATTGACGAAAAAAGTGTATAACGCGAGTGTGAATGGAAGTGTTGGAAGGGGTAGACCTAGACGGACGTTCCAAGACCAAATCGGGGACGGACTGAAAAAAGGCCAACTCAAGAGTACCCTAAACCGAAGAGCATGTATGAAGGGAATAATGAAAGTGGATGAAGCGAAACAAGTATGTAAGGATCGTAGCAAGTGGAAAGAAGTTCTCTTAGCCTACCCCTACGGGAAAGAGGCGTGATTATATGTATGTAATATGTATGTATGTATTATCTTCATTCAAAATTAAATAACACGATAACTAGATAACAGTTCACGCACAACAAGCGGCCATGTACTGTGTCCATGAAACTGTCCCTGGCATCATCATCCTGTCATACTCGACGACCTCTGTGGTTCAGTGGTTAGCGCGTCGGCATATAAACCGGGTTCGGTTCGGGTTCGAATACCGCCGAAGCGATAAAAAGTTTTTCAGTGTTCCTGGGTCTTGGGCGTGTATTAGTAGGTATACTTAGTACTCGTATAATAAAAATCTTAAATATGTGTATAGTATAAAATTATTAATTTTTTTTCCGTTGTCTGGTATATATGTGATACAAATTCTTCGGATACTTAGCACGGGGCAAGATTGACGTGGTGTGAAGGGTCCATATATATATTTTTTAATGAACCAGGAAACAAGCAGATGGATCTCCTGATGGTAAGCGATTACCGCCGCCCAGGACTTGCGTTCCTGGTCCTTAAGATCCCCAATCCTCCACCTTGAGCCTCCGGTAACCTCACTCGCTCGGCGAAACACAACGCAAGCGTTATTTCACGCCGGTTTTCTGTGAGGCCGTGGTATTTATCCGAACGAGCCGGCCCATTCGTGCCGAAGCGTGGCTCTCCACCGTTTATTATTATTAACTAACTGATGCCCGCAACTTCGTTTGCATAGAACTAACGGAAACAGAACCCTATTTTTAAACGGAACCCTAAAATAAAAGTAGCCTATGTTAGACCTTATAACATTAGCTATCTGCCAGTGAAAGTCCCGTGAAAATCGGTCCAGCCGTTTTAGAGATTAGCCGGAACAAACAGACAGACGGACAGACAAAAATTTTAAAAATTGATATTTTATTGTCAGTACAGTAAGTATAAACATACTTTCATATGCATTAAGTAAAAAGCTCTTAATTTGAAATAACAAATAGACACTTCAATTTTATTTATCTGTATAGATATAATATGTATAATATACTCACTTGCCGCTGGTGACGGTGGTCATGAGGTTGACGATGTACCGCGGACAGACGTCCTCGTGCATCACGCGCGCGTGGAACAGCAGGCCCTGGCACAGGCAGTAGCCGAGCTCCACCAGCGGCCAGGAGGGGGGGATGGAGCCGCGCTGGTGGACCCACGAAAGCAGGATCTGGCGAGGTGTAAAAACGTAGTACAAAATCGAACCGAATGAGTAAACGGCCCTATATATGGACCTTCGTTACTCGAGATTTACAAAAGTGTTTAATTAGAGTTTTCTAGTCAATGCTGTCTGACAGCAGCTGTTTGGAAGGAATTTCCCCCTCCCCAGGGAACCCTACCCTCCAGGGAGGAAGAGGCAGTTTCGAAAACTGTCAATGGTAGATACTTTTTGCCACCAAACGGTAAAAATTGTAAATAAAATTACATTACGCTCTTTACGGCCTAGCCTAGGTAATGACTTTGCTCTGGCTTTAAAGTCAGCTGTTTCTGTGAGTCTAATGACCTCAGCGCCTTAGAGAGCACAATATAATTTTAATCGAAATTTTTTAATTCTTTTTCGTTCCCAATGTGAGTTACTTTATTAATTATAACTCAAGAACGGCTGAACCGATTTGGCTAAAAATTGGTGGGAAAGTAGCTTAAAACTCGGAGACGGACATAAGATACTTTTTATCCCGTTCCCAAGGGACGTGATATAAAACGTGGTATTATGTATAGTCAAGTCAAAGTCAAAGTCAAAAATTTTTATTCAATGTTGGTATTTTTATACACTTATTGAACGTCGGTATACATGATGCCTACCACCGGTTCGGGAACTAGCCCGGCGAGAAGAACCGGCGTAAGAAACTCGCGCGGGGCCATCTTTTACCAAAAAGATGGAAAATTGTTCTTTTAAAATAAAAAAATGTATAACAATGTTATGACTTAAACTATATAACTAGAATACAATAGTATATGGAAGTAGCCTTGCAGGGGGCCACCTCATTCCCAAGGTGTGCTATCATTCATGAAATCATTAAGTTTATAATAAGATTTACTACACAAACGTTCTTTGATTACTTTTTTAAATTTATTGGTTGAAAAATGTTGAACGTTTTCTGGGATCCTATTGTATATACGTATACATTGGCCTTTAAACGAATTCTTTACTTTACTAAGTCTAGTCACTGGTACATCAAGCTTATTCTTATTTCGAGTATTTCTATTGTGGTTGTCACTTTTTTTTTTGAATAGGCTTACATTTTTTTTAACATATAGTACATTTGATAGAATATACTGAGAAGCTACAGTTAAGATCCCAGTTTCCTTAAACTTATCTCTTAATGAAGTGTTGGGGGCCAGCTTGTAGATTGCCCGAACAGCTCGCTTCTGCAGCACAAAGATAGTATTTATATCTGCAGCATTGCCCCATAGCAGAATGCCATAGGACATTATACTGTGGAAGTAACTAAAATACACAAGCCTTGCTGTGTTTTCGTCTACAAAATGTCTTATTTTACTTACTGCAAATACTGCTGAACTAAGTCTGTCGGCCAATCCAGCAATATGAGGGCCCCACTGAAGTTTCGCGTCTAATGTAATACCTAAAAAGACGGCTGTATCTACTAGTTCCATACCTTCCCCATTTAATAGCACATTGGTTTTAGTTTGCCTTACATTCGGCAACGTGAACTTTATACATTTAGTTTTTTTGCTATTTAACAAAAGATTATTGACACTAAACCAGTGTACTATTTTTAGAAGAGCATTATTTACTTCGTCATAACACGAGTTTTGGCGATTAATATTAAAAGTAAGTGACGTATCATCGGCAAATAATACTATTCCGTTTTTTTCATTAATAAGGTATGGTAGGTCATTTATATAAATCAGAAAAAGAAAGGGTCCTAAAATTGACCCTTGTGGGACCCCCATCTCAATTTTAGTACCTGTGGATCTTTTTCCATTTATCTCAACTCTCTGAATCCTATTTGATAAATAAGATTTTAGGAGAACGAGTGCTGGACCCCTTACTCCATAGTGGCACAATTTCCTGATCAATGTTGAGTGTTGCACACAATCAAATGCCTTAGAGAGATCGCAAAAGACTCCCAGAGCATCATGCGATCTCTCCCAAGCATCAAAAATATAACTAATTAGATCGACGCCTGCATCTGTTGTAGAGCGTCCCTTTGTAAATCCAAATTGTTTGTTATGTAAAATTTTATTTATATTGAAGTGTGCTAGCAACTGATTAAGTATTATTTTTTCATAAATTTTACTTAGTGTTGGTAAAATAGATATAGGTCGGAAGTTAGATGGATCCGACTTACTACCAGACTTAAAGAGAGGTAAAACTTTACTGTGTTTCATTAGATCAGGAAAGACGCCACGTTTTATACAATCATTAAAGATAGTTGCTAAGTAAGGTGCAATAATATCGATTATAGATTTAATAACTTTCATAGATAGGCCCCATAAATCTGAAGTATTCTTGATATTTAACAAATTAAAATGTTTAATAATGTCTTGAGGTCCTATTTCTTTAAATCTAAATTCGATTTCACACTCTTTTACGTTTTCTTTAAGTAGCAATTCAGCAGCAGCAGGAGAGGCGTTTAAATTTTTTGTGGTTGAAACTGGAATGTCAGCAAAGAATTTCTCAAAAGCAGTTGCAACTTCAATGTCGGATTTGATTATTTTACCATCTATATTTAATTTAAAAGATGAGTTGCGTCTGGTGACTCTTCCAGTTTCATTTGCAATTATTTGCCATGTTGTCTTAACCTTGTTTTTAGAATTCTTAATTTTATTTCTAATGTGAAGAGATTTTGCTGCTGAGCAAACTTGCTTAAATATTTTTGAATATAACCTTACATAACTTTTAAAATCTTCACTTTGATTCATTGTTCTTTCATTATAGAGTTCATACAATTTAAATCTACTTTTCAAAATACCTGCTGTTGCCCATTCACTGAATTTACTTTTGTTGTTTGTTCTCACTGTTTTAGAGGTGAAAATGGTATCAAAATTATGTTTAATTAATTTAAACAGTTTACCAAATGACATATCCGGGCTATTATGATACTCTAAATGTAAAATATTAGCTATAATTTCACCTCTAAACTTCTCAATACGTTTAACATTTATTGGTATACATGTGTTTCTGTCCCTGTGTAATTGTTTGCAATTATTATTATCTATAGGGAAAATAGCTTGCTGTCCACAGTGATCAGAGCTTAGTTTCTTAATTATTTCTTTATTTAATGGATCTACGTTGGTAAAAATATTATCGATGCATGTAGCAGAGCTGTCACTGATCCTTGTCGGTTCAAAAAATAAATAGGTTAGGTTATATGATTTTAACAATGAAGTAAATCTAACAGTGGTAGAGTTACTTTCTAAAATATTAATATTAAAATCACCACATAATAATATATGTTTGTTAGATGCACTTATCTTGGTTAATAACATTTCCATTGTTTTTTCAAATGAATCATATAACCCTAAAGGTGGCCTGTATACGCTTACAATAATAAAGTGTCCCACCTCTATACAGGCTATTTCGGTTATTCGTTCTGTAGAGAGATTCACTATGTCTTTTCGTTCTTTATATTTTAAACTCTTCTTAATTAGTATAAGTGAGCCACCTCTCATGGCTTTTTCTCTGCAGAAAGAACTAGCCAGCTGGTGCATACCAAGATTTAACATTATTTCATTTTTCTTAAACCAATGTTCAGTTATACATAAAATGTCTATATTATTATTTAAAAACAACTCAATTTCTAATTCTTTACTAGACGTACCTTGTATGTTTTGATGCACCAGCGTAAGTGTACATAATTTATTATGATTTATTGAAACTTTATTTTTGTGATTACTTATACCTACAATGCTAGAGACTTCCTCTGTTGTCTTACAGGCTAATTTAAATTATTATTATTTGGAACATTTTCCAAGCTGTTATAATCAGTCATATTATTATGTGTTGTAATGTATAAATTCTAATCCCTTCATTATCGATTGGCACAACACTACATGTGTGTCACATCACTTGTATCAACTTGACGTTTATAGATCTGTGGTAGAATTCTCTCAGGCAATACACGTTTCTTAGTATATGATTTACTTTTATTTAATAATTACAACAGGTTATGGCCCAGATTCGCTTAATTATTGTAAAATAAAGTTTAAAGTGAGAATCAGTATAAGTAAAAGTCAATCGTACATTATTTCCGTAAAAGTGCGGCAGTATAACCTAAGTGAGCACGTGCTTACCGGCTTTGGATATCTTCATCAGCAAAAATGTCTTCAAACAACACATCAATACTAATAGAAAAGCTGACTGGAAGAAATAATTACCCTACCTGGAAATTCGCAGTTCAGACTTACCTCGAGCATGAAGAATTGTGGACATGCGTTGTTCCGGAAACAGACAAAGAGTATGATAAGAAAAAGGATACCAAAGCGAGGACGAAAATCATTTTATTAGTCGATCCTATCAATTTTGTTCACATACAAGAAGCTAGAACGGCAAAGGAAGTGTGGGACAATTTAGCCAAAGCTTTTGACGACAACGGATTAACTCGCCGAGTCGGCCTGTTGAGAGAACTGATTACCACAACGCTAGATGGATGCCAAAATATTGAGGAGTATGTTAATAACATCATGACAACTGCTCACAAGCTGAGAAACATCGGTTTCATTGTAAACGATGAATGGTTGGGAACCTTACTACTGGCCGGGCTACCAGATTTATACCAACCTATGATTATGGCATTAGAAAACTCAGGTTTGGCAATAACAGCTGATTCTGTTAAAACAAAGCTCCTGCAAGATGTTAGAAAATCAGAAAGTACTGCGCTGTATGTTAACAGAAGTAAAAACTATTCGCAGAGTGCCAAACAAGTTTCAGATAAAGTGTACAAACCTAACAAAGGTCCGAGGTGTTTTGTATGCAACAAATATGGTCATATTAGTAAGAATTGTAGAAGCAAGAAAAAGGAACAAAAGTCAAATGAGAAATCTGGTTATGTAGCTGTATTTTCTGCATCAATGTGTAACGACAATGGCTGGTATGTGGACTCAGGAGCATCAATGCATCTAACAATGTATCGTGACTGGCTCTATGATGAAATACCGCCTCCGGTTAATACTATCAAAGTAGCTGATGACAAGAAACTTGATGTGAAAGCATGCGGAAAAGTGAACTTGCATGTTATGAATAAGAACGGCAAATCTGAAGTGATTTCTGTACAGAATGTTCTCTATGTTCCTGAACTTGCCACCAACCTTCTTTCTGTAAGCCAAATAATACAGAATGGCTGTCAAGTGCAATTTGACAAAGAAGGCTGTAGAATATTTAATAAAATTGGTCAACAAGTGGCACATGCCAAATTGAAGAATAATATGTACCGGCTTAATACACATAGTGTTCCAGCATACATATCCGCAACAGAAGAAAATGATCCTTACCTATGGCATCAACGAATGGCTCATTTGAACTTTGAAGATTTAAGCAAACTATCTGGAAGTACAAAGGTAAAAATTGAAAATAAAGACAGAGTTGTATGTATTTCATGTATGGAAGGGAAACAGTCGAGAAATCCATTTCCTTCAGAAGGTTCCAGAGCAAAAGCCTTGCTAGAGCTCGTACACTCAGACGTCTGCGGCCCTATGGAGGTGCAGTCCCTTGGTGGTGCACGGTACTTTGTCACTTTCATCGATGACTTTTCCAGGAAAGTATTTGTTTATTTAATAAAGAATAAATCAGATGTTTTTGATAAATTCAAAGAATTTAAAGCCATTGTTGAAAATCAACTAAATTTATCAATTAAGACTCTTCGTACTGATAATGGTAGAGAATATCTTAGCAATGAATTTAAAACTTACCTAACTAGATATGGTATTGCTCACCAGACATCCACACCTTACACACCCCAACAAAATGGGATGGCTGAAAGGATGAACCGTACATTAATAGAACGAGCTCGCTGTATGCTAATAAATGCCAAATTACAGAAGCAGTATTGGGGAGAGGCAGTCTCAACGGCAGCCTATATTACCAACCGCTGTCCAACTAGAGCACTGGCATATTTATCACCTGAAGAAATTTGGACTGGAGAAAAGCCGAACATTAGTCATTTAAAAATCTTTGGATGTGAGGCGATGGTACACGTACCCAGGGAAAAGGTGAAGAAGTTTGACACTAAAGCAACTAAAATGATATTTATGGGTTACAGTGAACAAACCAAGGGTTATAGGCTTTTTGATCCCAAAAGAAAGAAAATTATGATTAGCAGAGATGTTGTATTTTTAGAAAATTCAGTTGTGAGAAATTATGCTAAACTACCACTTTCAGAGTCGGATGCTGTTATAAGTCAAAATGAAACTATGAAGAGTGAAGTGACTGCTGAATCATCTGAACAAAATGAAACCAGTGAAGACTCATTTCATTCTGATGAGGGATCTGTATATGAGCCAGATGAAATTTCAAGTCCAGTAAATGAAATTGGTTCAAGTATTATGACAAGATCAAAAAGGAGAATAATTAAAGAAGGTAATACTTACATATGTTCAAATTATATTTCAAATCAGCAGGATACCCCTCAGACATACAGTGACGCAATATCTTCAGATAATGTGAATGCAGCACAGTGGAAGCAGTCAATCCAAGATGAATTGTTGGCACACGCAGAAAATAAAACTTGGCAATTGGTGGAAAAACCACCAGGAGTACGGATAATTGGTTGTAAATGGGTCTTCAGAGTAAAAGACTTACCATCTGGTCCGGCTGATTTAGCTGGCTGAGTTTATGGCTGCATGCGCTACTACAAAGGAGGCTATGTGGTTAATACAACTACTAAAGGACATAAATGCTTTTCATCAGGATTCAGTGACTCTTCATATGGACAATCAAAGTGCTATGTGTTTAATTAAAAATGTGGACTATCATAAACGTTGTAAACATATAGATGTTAGATATAATTTTATAAAAGAGAAATTTGCTGATAAATGTATAGATTTAAAATATGTATGTACCAAAGAGCAATATGCTGATATATTCACAAAAGCTTTACCTAGAGATCAGTTTCAATATTTAAGAAATAAGATAGGAGTACTTAAACTTAACTAATTATTTTCTCTGTAGCTTTGTGTTAACATATAACAATAAGAATTGGCAATATATATAGAAAATATAATAGAATATTGTTTGAATATATTGTGTAAGTAAACTTAAATATATTGTGCCTATAATTGAGTGATCTCATGTTGTTATTGATCTCAATTGTCACTTAAATTTGAATGAAGGGTTATAATTTGGTAAGAGTGTTGTAATGTATAAATTCTAATCCCTTCATTATCGATTGGCACAACACTACATGTGTGTCACATCACTTGTATCAACTTGACGTTTATAGATCTGTGGTAGAATTCTCTCAGGCAATACACGTTTCTTAGTATATGATTTACTTTTATTTAATAATTACAACATTATGACTAAGACTATGTCCAGAAACTGCGTATTCTTACGCACGTAAGGTCTACGCACGTAGTCGAGGTACTAGGGCCCCATACATTGCGTCCAGAAGCTACGTGCGTATTATTTTAGCTATGCGCGTATCGTACAAAATTTCGTCAAAAAGAAACGATAAGATAAGAATCTCTACGTGCGTAGGTTTACGCAGGCTTACGCACTTTCTGGACAGAGTCTTTACTGCTCAATAGAAGCAGTTGTTGTCTTACTAGCCAAGTACTTGGCTGAGTTAAAATATAAAAAAGTTAATAGCGATCTTGCTATAAGTCTTGTATAATAAAAGGATAGATAATATCTATCTAATGTCAACTTACATTTATAATTTAAAATATTATTAATGTCAATTATATTTATTTTGTTGTCAAATTTATTTAATAATATACAATTATTATTAACAGCTGTATACAATTGGCTGTTAAGCTTATATCTAATTTTGTTTTCCTGTGGCAACCGTTTTATGTAAGGAAATGTGAAAAATATAACCTTATTAATATTTTGTAATTTGTTTAGTGACTCTAAATAATATTCTAATTGGTTACTATTCGCATTTCCCAATCTCCCCACTAAAATGATTAGTGTTGTATTGGGACAGTGAGTTGTACCTAAAATCTTTTTTATTATTTGTGTAAATGTTGCACCTGGCATACAGGTGTTGTACACTGACTGTTCCCCATACAACTTACTCAATTGCACCCCGACTCCCCGACCAAGCTCATCACTATATATAGTGACCATGCCCGGACCCGAGGCCGATGGCACAATCAAGTTTTCATGAGAGGAGTTAGCATGAGCCTCCACACTTAAATTACAATTAATAATATTTGTTGAATCATTTACCAGACACTGACATGATGAGTTGTGTCTCAATAAAGACTTAACTCTATCTTCATTGTAACGGTAGTCGTCCAGTAAAATATTCAACGCTGATATATGACTGGATATTTCTAATTGGGCTAGTTCATATTTTTTTGTTATGGATCTTAAAGTGTTATGTAGATCAGTAATTTCAGTTTGGAGACTGCATACTTCTGCCTCATAGACACAAGTGGTATTTTCTAACTCTTTAATACTGTCTAAGTATTTATTCTCAATAAGATTTTTTTGTTTTGTCAGCTTAGATATTTTAAAAATATTTTTTTTGTTTTTTATTAACAATTTACTTGTTTTCTTAATGTGTTTATTGACTTTAATGTATTTTTTAAACTTATTTTTACTTTGAAATGTATGGGAGGGCATAGTATTGTCACCAGTCAAGTCAATTATTGGTATGGTTTTTGTGACATCTTTTTCAAGAATGCTAGGAGCCCTGCCAAACATTTATTGAAACAAGTTTTGTGTTTGTGAAGAATTATGCTCCTGTATTTGACATTCCAACATCTTGATTTGTGTATGGGCTTCCTCTAGTTTGTGCTTCCATATAGTACTATTTCTCAAGGCTTCCTCATACTCGTCCCTGCACCGGTCAAAGCTGTCTACAATGTCTTGTAAAACTTCATTTTTTTGGTACAATTCTTCACAACTCACATTTAACTTGTTTAGTTCAATTTTTAGGTCACTATTTTTGTGGATAATTTTCAACATTTCTTTTTCATTATCCTCACGTTCAGAAAGCAATAGTTCATTTTGTTTCTTGTATTCTTTAAGCTCCTGAAGGGTCAGACGGAGTTGTTCCTCAGTCTGACGAGCCAGGTTTCCTCTAGTCATCATAATTAATGTATAGAAAGTAGGAAACTATGAGATAATCAGTTAATTAATTGACTTATTTGTCTATCAATGAACCAACTACCTATTTAGCTTGCAAATCTAACACTTTCTGATACCTCCAAGTAGACCCAACCACTCTATATCTATAGATGGTGAGATATTTGCTCGGTGTAAAGGGGTCACGCAAGCTTGAGTGGGGTAAGTAAGATGGTAAAGAAGATATCAGTCTATGCCAAACCCACAAGCCAACCTATCAATCAATTTTATCTTGCAAAGTATAAAAGGAAATAAGTTTAAATTTCGAAATAAACTACAACTGCAGTGGAATCAACAATACCCCGTCCTCCTTAAATGATCCTATTACTCGATATCTATAGATGTTGAGATATTTGCTCGGTGTATAGGGGTCACGCAAGCTAGAGTAAGGTATATGAGTTGTTAAAAAGGAATAACAAGGTCCATTAATCCCACTGACCGGCCTAAGTAACCTTTATGTATTAATTAGCTATAAACAGCTGATCTATTGCTTCCCTACAACGTTTATTAACATAGCCTATCGTCAACCTTAATCAGCTTATGACGATTATTGACAATAATAATCTGTTTGCAGAGATTTGTTTGGAATTATATGCGTTTTTAATACAAAAATTTAAATTACCTTGACAGCTGATCGCCGTTGACGTATGGCACAATTAAAGTTGCTGATTACACAACTAAACTTGTTCACATCACTGAGAATTATTATTTGTCTTATTACTAATACTTAAATTAATATAAATATCAACTTTTTATAACACTTAAAACGAAATTAATAAATAATTTTCAATTTTTAGTTGGGAGACGTTACAATGTCAAGTTCTTATATTAAAATTGATTGCGATTCCAATGGACCAGTCTCGATAAAACTCGAGAGCGGCTGGACCGATTTGGCTAATTTTTGGTCTTGAAATAATTGTGGAAGTTCAGGGAAGATTTAATCGGTGAGGAGTTCTATATTGGAAAAGGTGTAGGTTGTAGGATTACGTGTGTAGGATTAGGACATAGCCCGTAGGTTGCATTGTAGGTGTAGCAATTTATTTATTCCAGTTCATATTTAGACAGAACAACGTGTATCGGGACAGCTAGTTTCTTTGTATAAGCAGTATTTTATATGAATTATATGCCCAAAATATCCGTACTTGATTTTACCAAACCTTATATAAGGTTCGGTAAAATCAATTACGGATATTTTGGGGATATGATCTGCTGCTTATGTAAAGACGTTTAAGCAGAAAAATAATTAAATAGTTCGGTTAAACCTTATATAAGGTTCGGTAAAATCAATTACGGATATTTTGGGGATATGATCTGCTGCTTATGTAAAGACGTTTAAGCAGAAAAATAATTGTCATACTTGAAAAAAAATTTTTTTCTTTATATGGGCGAGCTTGCGTTTTGCGGAGAGTCACCCATACAAGAGATGATTTTTTACTTTGAGTATGACAATTATTTTTTTTGCCTAAACGTCTTTACATAAGCAGTGGATCATGTGCCCGAAGTATCCGTAATTGATTTTCGCAGACCTTATATATGTGTTTCGTACTTTCGTCGTTTTACCTGTAATGTGGAGGTGAGCGGCGCCAACGATATCGGCGTGGAGGGCGACGCGCGGAACGCCGCGCCGGCGAGGAAGCCCGCGGGCAGTGCGTATAGCGCGCTGTCCTTCCCCCGCGTGCGGCATAGCAGGCACACTATAAGCTGGAATTTAATATAATAATATACAAGGTTTGGTAAAATCAATTATAAATACTTCGGGCAATATGATCTGCTGCTTATATAGAAACGTTTTAGCAGAAAAATAATTGTCGTACTCGAAAAAAAAATATATCTTTATATGGGCGAGTTTGCGTTTAGCGGCGATTCGTCCATACACGAGATGATTTTTTTAGTTTGAGTATGACAATTATTTTTCCGCCTTAACGTCTCTACATAAGCAGTGGATCATGTGCCTGAAGTATCCGTAATAGATTTTGGAGACCTTATATTATATAATCAAAAGTTACAAAGTATAATTCAACTACGCAAATCATATAGTCTTATGTTACGCGGGCCAATATTACGAATTTATTGACACCGTTCATTTAAATAGGATCAGTAGTTTAGGCGCTACGGTGGAACAAACACATACACACTTTTTTTTTTTTTTATGAAATATGGGGGCAAACGAGCTAACGGGTCACCTGATGGAAAGCAACTTCCGTCGCCCATGGACACTCGCAGTATCAGAAGAGCTGCAAGTGCGTTGCCGGCCTTTTGAGAGGGAATAGGGTAATAGGGGAGGGTAGGGAAGGGAATAGGATAGGGGATTGGGCCTCCGGTAAACTCACTCACTCGGCGAAACACAGCGCAAACGCTGTTTCACGCCGGTTTTCTGTGAGCCCGTGGTATTTCTCCGGTCGAGCCGGCCCATTCGTGCCGAAGCATGGCTCTACCACGTACCAACATACATATACATACATACATAGGCTGCCAAAATCATTATCCTTCCTTTTGGCTTCGCCATTGTAATGGTAAACATATTGTGTTTACATCAGAACCTGACCATTCAAGTTGTTAAACGTTATGATAATAATCGCAGTTGTTTACAAACTTTCGACTTGAGAAGTTACTGTAAACTTAGTAATGAGTACCTTAAAGTATTATAATATTTTATATCACTAATTTCCATATACCGAACGGCGAACACTCTCTAAAACTTAAAACTTAGGCCTTTTCATCCGTTATTGGATGATTTATACAGTACTCTCCGAGCCACTTGAGTAACCACTCTTGAAATACTGTAGTGCCTGGGACAGTCGGTTTTTAAATGTCATATGGTTGTCCTAGAACATACGGCATTCTCACAACATAGTCAGCCTAGTCCAGAGGAACGACTGGTCAAAACGTCTGGGGTCAACAATGTGCGGGTTTCCTCACCGTTAGAGCGTGCATATAAGCTACGCGCACATTAGATGCGCACGTAGCTTATATGCACGCACCCGGGCCGGCAGCGTGCCGGGGCGCAGCGCAAAAATCCGCTCAGATCGCTTTCATACAATTTGTATGAAGTATCGCACACTGTGTCGGGCCGCAGCGGCGCGCATTACTGCGAGGCGGATTTCGCCCCGTCAACAGTGTGCTATAGCAAGCGGATTTGTTTTATGCAGATCCTTCTTTATTATTTCAAGTAATTGAAATTGAAAATATCAATCAGGAGTCTTCTGAAAATATCCCCAAAACAAAAAGGTATTCACCGAATACCTTTTTCTTGGAACAAATTGGATGTATCCATATTTTACGTTTTCTTTTTTTTTGACGAATTTCTTGTCTATGCTGTTCATTATCTTATTCTTCTAACAGCAGTAAAAAAAAGAAAGTTCTTCGTCAGAGCTATCCATAACGTTAGTTGCACACAAATTCTGGCAGTACACTGTACTCAAAATCCGCAGTGTGCTAGGTTAGCATTTCTCGCTGCGTTGCGCTCCGCCCCGGCACGCTAAGGCCCGGCATAATGTGCGCGTACCAATAATGTACTTGAGATCTGAATGTCTCATTGGTGTACCAACCTGGGTCAACCTGGGAATCGAACCTGCACTCTCTCGAGTGCGAATCAAACGGTCAACCCACTAGGCCACGGAGCTCTTGAACACTCTCTATAACGTCGGAAAAGGTACGCTCGGTCCCTTGAGCGACGTTACATGGTGTTTACACTGTGCTTCTAACCACATTATACTCACCCGGTAAATACCGATGTATCCCCCGAAGAACATGCCGAGCTTGAGGTGCGAGAACTTCAAAGACTTCATCGCTTTGACGGGAGTCAATATGCGCGGGATGACAGTCCGAACGGTCGACATGAGGACACCCACACCGAGTAACTGCATGGCGCCCTGTTGGTGATTAATAAAGAAATGTTTATTCGGAAACATAAAAAAGCTGCCTGCTTACATTAGTTTCTTTTAGACACATAAAAAAATATAAAAAGCAGTGAGCCAGCTAATGATAATGAACTATAATGTCTCCGAAAATCAATTACGGATACTTCGGACACATGACCCACTGCTTATGTAAAGACGTTTCGACAAGAAAATAATTGTCATACTCAAAGTAAAAAAATCATCTCATGTATGGGTCTCTCCGCAAAACGCAAACTCTCTTTTTATATCAAAAATATAAAATATATTTTATTTTCGAGTATAACAATTATTTTTCTGCTTATACGTCTTTACATAATAATAGATCATATGCCCAAAATATCTGTAATTGATTTTACTGAACCTTATATAGCTAAGAACACTCTCGATCATGTCAGCTTTCAAACAAAAAAAAACTAGATCAAAATCGGTTTATCCGTTTGGGAACTACCACGGACAGACACACAGACAGACACGTGAAAAAATATAACATCCCTCTATTTCAAGCTACGGATTGTTTGAAGCACTTTTGTGAGTCTTTTGAAAACGCCCCATACAAAATTCGTACCGGCAGGTTTGTGACGTCACCGGTTTGTAAGTTGCTACGAATACACAAAATTCCGAAGACATATTCAGGAATTTTAATTAAGAACATAAACGCGCAAACTTCGGAGTTTGCGCGTTTATGATCATACTCGCCATATTATGTAAATATTTTCGTATTGTAAGTAAACTAATTATATAGGTTTTTTACACTAATGTTGTACAAAAAATTCCAACCTTTTTGTCACTTTGAGTAATTACAAAACTACACATAAAATCTTAATTCTTTTTACTTTTATTAAGTTGTGTAATACCTAATTATTTCTTCCCAATACCCAATTGGGACTCTGCTGAGTGCTGACCTCAATTGTTCAGCGATATAATTGCTTTGTGTTGGTTGTCTGTGAGGCCGTCGCATTAGCTCGGGCCAGCCCATTTTTGTCAAAGCAAACAGAATTCCCAAATTATTTTATCCTCGTATGAACAATGTTTACTTACTTGACGTAAATTATCCTTAATGATATTATAACTAGCTAGTTACATACAATCGACACATTTACCTAGCCATAACTTATGTCCTTATAGGCTTATACAATAACATATTATTTTTCCCTAAGTTTAGACATACCGCATATACAAGAAAGAAACATAGAGTTTGAAAATTGAAATGTACTGGAGGAAATACTAAAACGGGTTTAACATTTTACTATTTTTTGATTGTCAGATTGTCTTTATCCGTAACATATATTACACAACAATATATTATTTATGTTTGGCATAAACAATAATGTAATGTTATATTTTGCTATTTTTATAACTCCTTAATGAGAACAATATGGTAATAAAAATCGTAAAAAGTTGTTAATGCATGGGTAATTAATAATTATAGTGCGATTCAAATGAGAACAGGATCAAGTCGGCGCCATATTGTTTCGAATTTAGACTGTTATGATAGTTAAATTTATGTTTAGATAATTTATTACTATTTAACGTTTCTATTTAAATTCGATGCAAGACTATTAATATTTATATGCACATAAGTTTTTCTGCAAATCGCACTTTTCAAGTGATATTTGACAGAAAAAGGTCATTGACGTTCCTATTCTCATTTGAAGCGCATTATATAATAATATCTACGAACGCTTCACACCACATCTATCTTGCGGCATGGCCCACATGTTAAGTGCTCGAAAAACTTATGTCACGGGGACTAGACAACGGGAAGTAGATATATTAAATTTTAATGTTATCCAATATCCATATATTTAAGTTTTTTTATACTCATCCATTACCCAGGAATACAGAAAAGCTTTTTGTTCCTTCGGCGGGATTCCAACCCGCAACCCGGATTGAGCACCAACGATCCACAGAGATTTTTAAACTTACAGAATATACACACTTCCAACCTTCAATGACTTAATCAATGGGCCAACGCAGTTTGGTTAAAAACTACACCAACACAATAATACAGAAAAGTAGGTATGTAAATCTTGGACGTGTTAGTGTAAAGTTGTATGTAAATCCTATGTTGTCCGCGACTTTGTGCTCGCTAAAAGAAATCTCGCGGGAACCGTACTTTTTGCTGCAATAAAAAGTAGTCAATGTCCTTCCCCGTGGTCTACTCTAATTCTGTGCCAAATTTCATCAAAATCAGTCCAGTAGTTTCGGAGCCTATTCGATGCAAACAAACAAACCAGGAAAGGTTTGTTTGTTTGCATCGAATAGGCTTCGAGGCTTTATTATATTATTATTTAACATGACAAGACATGTAACATAGTCTTGAATAAGCATTTGCAATTCAAATTTGTTTCTTACAACAATAAGCAAGGTTTTTTGTTATATTTTCAATGCTTAGTTACTATGTTGCTTAATATTTATCTCCCATACATTTTGACCGACCAACTTTATCTACGTAATTAATAAAATATAATATTTTATTTTAATTGAGATACGAAAATAGAATGATATTGCTGTCACTCGATCTACCTACCTAAGCTAACCTATAAGCTGAAAATATATATTTATTTGGCCTAACTTAGGTCACCTAAGTGACGACATTATTTTTTAAAGGGAATGAACTATACGTGAATGGACAATATCGTACTGTTGGTGGTTTACAATAAATTTAGAGTTATCGCTTATTATCAACGTATTACTACGCCCTATGTGCTTGCTAATAGTATATTTCACATCAGGTAGTAGCGATTGCTGGTGATTTTTTATTGAAGTGAAGCGGCATTGAGGGGTAAATTTACAGATCGCGTCACGTCACGCGTCACGACACGATTTTGGATATAACTCTAGGATTTTGGATATAACACGACGATGTTGGATATATCGCTATCTGTCGGAAGTTACTTATACTTCTTACACAACAACTTATCTTTCTTATGTACGGCTATAAGTTATGTTAAAACTTGAAGTGTAATATTATGTTAGGTTTAAAGGACTTGTATCCAGAGCTGTTAAATAATAATAAAATGGACACAAACCTTTAGTATGTACTGCAGACATGGGCCTTTATGTGGACAGGCTGGACTTCTGCCATCAATGCCACACACGGGTCTTCCTTCCTCCTTCGACACGCGAGGTGGTGTAAAAAACCTGAAACCACAAAACAACAGATATTCAAAGTATTGAAAAGTACTTTACAGTATGAAAATTAATTTATCTAAGTAAAAGGAAATGTGCTTAAGATTTCTTTTTTTCTGAGTGTTCTTAATTCTACGGCAAAAAATTGCAATTTTTACAAAATTTCATCTTTTAAATTCATATTTTATACTAGATGTTGCCCGCGACTTCGTGCGCGCAAAAGTTAGTGTCGCAGAAACCGTACATATTTCCGCGATAAAAAGTAGCATATATGTCCTTCCTCTACTACTCTTCTGTGCCAAATTTCATCAAAATCGGTCCAGTAGTTTCGGAGCCTACCTCGAAGCGATGCAAACAAACAAACATTTACTCTTAATTATATTAGTATAGACAGTATAGATTTAGGCATAGACCAAAATTACAATGTACAATAAATACCTACTATTTACCCATCAGCAAAATGTTAAATTATTTCGTATGACTTCTACTATTGAAATCTAAAAGGCATAACAATATTGCCAACAAAATCTTATTTTAGAATGAACATTGAACAGTCTATTTTAGGCAATAACAAAATATATTAAATTAAAAACATACCAAAACAATGGTGTGCGTTTACTGTTCTCCCTTTCTAATCTCATAAAATAAAAGAGTGCAGCGCTACCCAGCATAAAAATAAGCGTCTCCTTGCCTGGAGACCGCCGAAGCCATCCTTTCATTTCTAATGTTCTTACCCAGTACTCAAATACCTGAAACAATTTGTTTATTTATGGTCTTAAACATATGACATTTGATAGCTTAAAGGGAACTGTCTAAAACTGTGTCTGCATTTGTGTATAATGTATGTCACCGTAAAATTGTTAAAACCGTTAGATTGTAATATAACTAGTGAAGTTGTAAAATGTTGATAGACTTCCGACGCGAATATGCTGCCTTTAATTTAACACATTCTTTTCGTTAGATTATAAATATATAGTTACTAGCAGATGTTGATCGCGGCTCCGCCCACGTAAATACAGTATCCTACAGGAACACTGGATAAAAAGTAGCCTATATTTTAATCCAAGGCGCAATCTACAACCATACCAAATTTCATCAAAATCCGTTCAGTAGTTTTTGCATGAAAGAGTAACAAATATCGATCCATCCATCCTACTAATATTATAACTGTGAAAGTTTCTGAGGATGGATGGATGTATGGATGGATGAATGTATGGATGTTCTTTAATATTGTAGAACATACTTTTGTTCTATCATCAATAGTTTCCGCAGCGCATGTGACGAAAGTTTTATGGCATTTTTTTACACCTTGGATTACGTTACTAAAGTTTTAGTAAGGATCCATAATCTTTTCTAGCAATAAATATAGCCTATGTTACTCAGGGTGAATGTAGCTTTCTAATGGTGAAAGAATTTTTAAAATTGGCACAGTAGTTTTTGAGTTTATTCATTACAAACATACACACAAAAATACAAATCTCTCCTCTTTATAATATTATTAGTATCTTTCGACATATTTTTACAATCTCCTTAGTTATTTTCAGGGTTCGAGGATATATATCAATGGATATATATCAAAGGACTTTTTATGATATATATCAATACAAAATTGGTTTTTAAAATTTTATACTATTAAGTAATTTTTGGCGTTTGTTACTGTATTTCTACTTCCTAAATGTACCTAGGTATATGGCGTTAGAGCTCTACTCCAAATTCCTAACATATTCCCTACTAATAAGTTCTAATCCATAAATAGCAATAGCAACACTTCTGCCGGCAATAATGGTGTCAGTCATGTCTGAAAAATTTAGTTTTTGTTTGTGTTTACTCTATTATTTTTTACAAAGAAAGTAATTGATAAAGTACAGAAACGATTTTACTTCATTTGAAGCATTAAATAACTTTCGTATATATAGAATACTAGCTTTTGCGTACGGCTCTGCCCGCGTAAATATATTATCCCGCGAGATTTTCGGGATAAGAAAATATCCTATGTCCTTTCCCGGGACCCAAAGTATATCTATACCAAATTTCATAAAAATCGGTTCAGCGGTTAGCTTTAAGTGAAGAGGTGACAGACAGACACACTTTCGCATTTATAATATTAGTGTAAAGTATAGATATCTTGGCTTGGATAAGCTATGTCTTTATTTTAAACAGAAGCGCGTCGGATTTTTTTCGGATGATTTTAAGTACCTAAATAAATAAAACATTAAAAATACTTCAGTTTTTGAAGTAGATACCTCTTCAGCGGCGCTGTGCACTTTTCTTGGGATGGGTAAAAACTGTTAAGGGGTCGTCCATTAATCACGTGATGCCTAACGGGGGAGAGGGGGTCCGAAAAATCACTAAATATCACCAAGGGGAGGAAGGCGTATAAGGGGACATCACGTGTATTAATTTTCGAATCTAGTCTATACATACCGAAATTATTATCGGTTGTAGATTCGTAGTGTTGTTTAAATACTTACAAGACAAATGTCTCGTATAGTTTTTAATTGCTTAAATTATTCGAATAAATTGTTTTTTAAGTTAAAGTTTTTCTTCAAACATGACCCGCTTGCTATGTAAAATAAAAAATAAGTTAAAAAACTATAACCCGACTACGTAAAAGGGGGTCTAAAAAGGCCGAAACAAGAAAATAAATCAGATAGAAATCCAGAAATCCATAGATAAAAAATGGTCAAATTAGAGCCGTGGTCGCACCTACCTACTAATGGCGTCTAAGCGTCAGTTCACACCGAGATGCGTCGCGTCTAGGTATGAGCTGACCCTAAGACCTAGGTCCTAGACCTAGAGAAGTTTCTAGAAGTATACCCTTGATGATACGGACGGCTGCGATTTGACATCGACTGTTCCGAACTCTAAAAAGTAGGTGCGACCACGGCTCTAACTTGACCATTTTTTATCTATGGATTTCTGGATTTCTATCTGAATTATTTTCTTGTTTCGGCCTTTTTAGACCCCTTTTTACGTAGTCGGGTTATAGTTTTTTAACTTATTTTTTATTTCGTACTTTTCCGTTTTCCAATGGAACATATTTTTAGAATAATATTAATAAGTACCTAATCAAAACACTTGAAATTAAAAATATCTTCTTCACGATTGCGGAGCGAGCCGACCGACATTTTTTGACATATTTGTGCAAGCACACGATAAATATGTAAAATATATATACATATTTGTGGTGTGCTTGCCAAGAGCATTCTTTTGATACCTAACACGTGATGATTATCTCGGTTTAATTTTTTTAGATGTTACAATCTGAGGTACAATTTTCAAAATACAGAATTAAAAATAAAATTCTATAGCCTATGTTACCCGCGGCATCATTACGAATCCATTGACACCTCATTTATTAAAATCGGACCAGTAGTTTAGACGCTACGAGGGAACAAACATACATACATACATACATAGACTGCCAAATCATTACCCTTCCTTTTGGCTTCGCCGTAGTCGGGTAAAAAATACACGTGATCTTATTCCATTAATCACGTGATGTTTTTAACAACTTTTTAGACCTCTCCCGCTGGTGATACGTGGTGAGGTTTTATACTACCCCCCCTCCCCCACCTAAGATCACGTGTATTTTTTGTAAGTAGGTAATGTTTGAAGAAAAACTTTAAATTTTAAAACAATTTCATCGAATAATTTAAGCAATTAAAAACTAAACGAGTCATTTGTCTTGTAAGTATTTAAACAACATTACAAATCTACAACCGATAAGAATTTCGATATGCATAGACTAGATTCGAAAATTAATATGTACACGTGATGTCTCCTTAAACCCCGTTCTCCCCTTGTGATACTTAGTGTTTTTTTTTCGGACCCTCCTCCCCCTTTAGGAATCACGTGATTAATGAACGACCCCTAAACTCGCGCGACATTTCACGTGTCCTGATCGAAAATGCGTAAGATTCAACTTGCAATTGTTTGTTGTCTTGGTTTACGCGAGCATGAAACTATTTTAGTTCGTATAGACTTTTGACCCCAGCCTTCCCAGGACGACCTTTGACCTGAACATTTGACCTTGCCCTTTGACCTTGACCCCAACCATCCCTATTACATTGACCTTTACACTGAGCTTTACCTCCAATCCTATATACTGATAATTAAAGCAATTCGTGCAAAATTATTCCCTAACCATTCCAAAATATCAAAAATGCACAACGTTAATATTCAAGTTTTTACTTCTGACGGCACTCCCGGAGTGCAACCCGTCATTTTTTTTAATAATTCATTATGTTTATAATATAACACATATTAGGTTGGGGAAAAAGTTTCTTCGCATTTTATATAAAAATTCAAAAGGTTTTTTTATAAAGTTTATTTACAAGTGACTAAAGTATATAGGTGCCATTTTGTTCGATAACTTTTTGCCATCTTGTTGGTAGGTACATGATCCCATTGCTATAAAATTTTTGGGGCTTCTGATGAAAAAACTGCGACAAGTGGTTTTAGCAGTCCTCTTGTGATGTCAACCTGACACTGCCTAAGGAATTCTGCAGCGACCGAAACAGGTGGAAATCTGAAGGTGCAAGGTCAGGACTATACGGCGGATGCATTAACACCTCCCAGCCAAACTCCCGTAATTTTTTCTGAGTGGCTAAAGATGTGTGAGGTGTAGCGTTATCATGGTGAAAAACCACACCCCTTCTGTTGATTAATTCCGGCCGCTTTCTCTCAACTTCTTGCTTTAATCTCATCAGTTGTTCGCAGTACAGTTCAGAATTGATGGTCCTGCCTGGCGGTAACAGCTCATAATGAATAATGCCCTTCCAATCCCACCACACACACAGCATCACCTTGTTGCGAGTTAACCCGGGTTTCGCCACAGTCTGTGAAGCCTGACCGGCCTTTGACCACGATCTTTTTCGCACGTTCTTGTCGTACGTGATCCACTTTTCATCACCAGTTATCACCTTCTTCAAAAATGGTTCGGTTTCATTACGTCGTAATAAAGAATCACAAATGAGTAGGTACACGGTTCATTAGGTTTCTTTCAGTGAGCTCATGAGGCACCCAAATATCGAGCTTTTTTGTGTACCCAGCTTTTTTCAAATGCGCCAAAACCATTTTGTGGTCAATCCCCAGTTCTTCAGCTACATCGTAACTACTAATATGCCGATCTTGCTCCACTTTTTCAAAAATGGCAACAGTTTTGTCCGTAACAGGGCGACCAGAGCGACGTGCATCTTTGATATCAAAATTTCCGGATTGAAAACGCTTAAACCAAATTTGCGCTACTCTCACAGATACTGCATTAGGTCCATAAACATCACAAATTTTTTTCGCGGCTTGTGTTGCATTTTTACCTTTTTTGTAATAAAATTTTAAAATGTATCGAAATTCTTCATAAGAGTCACTCATTTTAACAATAAGAAAAACAAATGAAAATCTCAAATTTACCTAATTTGAATGTGGAATTGTCTTCTGTAAAATTAAAACTTTTTAATGATACCAAATTCAGCCAGATACAATTGGTATAGCCCAAGATATTTTATGACAAGTTCATACATACTATAATGCGAAAAGACTTTTTCCCCAACCTATTAATATGCAAATAGTACCTATACATAAATAATACAATAAAATAATAATATGGCTTTCATACGAAATGGATATATATCAACATTTTGGATATATATCGGATATATATCATAAATATCCGATATTTTGATATTTATAATAAATATCGGATATTTTCGAACCCTGGTTATTTTACAATCTAACAGTTTTTACAATTTTACGGTGACATATACATTTTTAAAAGCGAAAAATTAAAGTCTGAAGAGCTTGGAAAGAGTCCAAGCTCTTCAGACTTTAATTTTTCGCTTGCTTTAGTTATGTTTGTTAAAAACCTTTTGGTTATTTTTTAATGTATATTTAGTCTTTTAAACGACTTACCAAATTAGCAAAGAGATTTAAAACGAGAACTCTTCTGTGTGGTGGTTCAAAGTACACAGCTAATCCACTCACTGTACATGGCAATAGAACTGTTGTGTAATAACTGAATTTACTAAAGAATAAGGCCCTGAAAAAAGTTTGAGTTTAATAACACATGTGTTTTATACAGATAACTTACACATGAATAGAACTAAACATTCTGATACATTTTCCTCTTATACATTGCTAGAAACACAAAAAATATTATTGTTTGTCAATTTTACTAAGTAATGTACGTGTACACATGCACAAATCTTGCCAACATTTTTTAAATATTTTATGGGTAAGGACTTACATTGCCAAAAAACGAAGAACTTCACCAATTTTTTTTTTATGTGATGATAATGACATTAAATGATCTCAAAAACCAATTACCTGAATATACAATTAAGTGTGACAAAGGAGCTACCCACAGTCAGGCCGAATATGCCTGACTTTAAATATAATTTAAACTGCTCCATTATTTCTTCTTTACTCAATTTTTTCCCCTTCATTAGAATTTGTATCTGAAATGAATACAGAATTTAGTAAGGGAATTGAACTTTTTTGTGGTAAACATATTAAATACCTACTAGCTTTTGCCCGTGGCTTTGCTCACATAAATAAAGTGTCCTATGGGAACACTACTTTTTCAGGATAAAAAGTATGCCTATGTTTAAAATCTAGAGTCCAAACTAATACCACACCAAATTTTATCAAAATCTGTTCAGTAGTTTTTGCATGAAAGAATAACAAATATCCATTCATATAATCCAAACAAAATTAAACATTTATAACAGTAGTAAGATAAGCTGTATAAGTAATATGCGCTTTAATTTCCCTGTTCATTCCTAATTTGGTATGGCTATTGACATTTCTCTTGTGACTCTTCATCTATGTACAGGTAGTAGATTAAGATAAATATATCTTACATTATTAAAAAAATATATAATTTTAAACAGAATAATTATGATAAGCTTATCATAATTTAGAATAATTATCTTCTTATCAATTTAACATTCCTTTATCTTACAGCTTAAAAGAATTTTGATTATGGAATTAAGTCAAGTTCTCCCAAGCTGGGGCACAGGTTTTATAATTTACAAGCTTAAATTCTGTATAAGGGCCTACAAAATACTTTTAATGATGTCAGAAATATGTTTTAGTGTGTCGGGACTTGATTGTAGTTACAGTATTAATGCACATTTTATTTAGCAGCATTGACCAATGATGATCCAATTTAATTAAAAAAAACAAAGAGAACAGTGGTACATATAAAGGTTACTAATTTAAATATCACTGATTTACCGTGCATTAAAGAGTACAATGACACAATTATTGTGGGGAATTTAATATTTTTGATAACATTTAGAATAAGTTGAATCTTAACAGCGACAAGACAACCTATACATGATTTCTTATTTAATATCTTACAATTAAACTGGAAAAATATAGCAGTGCAAAACATGAATATTATCTTTTGCTTCCCACTGTGAGGGAAAAAAGTGTAATCAATAATAAGTACTTTATTAAATCACTTTAACACTTACTATGTATACCATGGCATAGAATTTGTAGCTGCCTCTTATGCAGCTTGCAACCATAGAAGTAGTCGCATCGGTGCATTTGTGCGTCCAAGGGTGAATGAGAGTAGGACAATCAAAGTCACTGCAGGCTTTCTCAAACCAAAATTTACTGGCTTCGACCATTTTGAATATCTCGCACAAAGTCCAATATTCACGATAATCCTGCCGAACGACCGCTTAACCCGATAGTAAGTATCACACTAAGCAGTAGCCAGTAAGCTCAAATATCATTATTTAACTCGAACATAGAAGAGAGCGTCATAGCTCATAACTAACGACTGAGTATAAAGAAAAATGTTATTCTAAATGCCAAATTCACAAAATGCATAAATCTTGTTTGTTTTAATTAAACAATTTCTTTTATTTATTGCGTTTTATCAACAAAGATTTTTGTTGCGATTTATGAACAGCCAACAAGAACAGATGACATGAAAAATGACAATTGCAATTGACATTGGACATTTTTGACAGCGATCAGCTGTCAGAGTATGACATTTCGCGTACCGTCATAGACAAACAAAAATATATTTTTTTATTTATTTATTGATGGCGTTACGGCTTAAAATTTTCCAGTGTCAATTTATAATTTTCCATAATAATTGAAGTTGGCCTTGCAATCTTTGAGTATTTAACTACCAAGGAATTTGTAAGTAAACAACTGGAATGAGCTCTTGGCATCAAATCTATGCCGAGAGGGGGATACAATACAAACCGTTCCATCTCATTCTCACAAGACAACAATATTTTAAAATTTGGGGATAAATTAGTCGAAATTTGCTAATCTATCTTTTACAACATGAGCCCCCATTTTAAGTGATAAATGATAATACAAGTTGCTGAAAGGTATATTATAGGGCGACTTTTAATTATTAGTGTAAAACACTTTACCATGTGATAATGCTCATGATAAGAAACAATTTACCTAAATAAACTTTTTAGAGCATTTTTTTATAAGTGAAGACTGTTTTAGCGGCGCTATGCACTTTTCTTGGGATGGGTAAAAACTGTTAAACTCGAGGAAGACACGTGAGTCGTGTCACCCCAACCATCACTTTCACATTTACCCCTTCATTGACCTTTACCTCCAATTGTCCCCCCACGAAAAGTGTCTCCAGTTAAATGGCCCCACTTTTGAGATTTTTGGAACCATTTTAAAATTTGACGTATGGTGAAAACACTATGGAGAAAAAAGTGTCTCCAGTAAAATGGCCCCACTTTTGAAATTTTTCACTTCTACCGGCACTCCTGGGGTGCAACCCCTTGTTTTTTTTTAATTATTTAATTCTCTACCTAATTTTAAGTTGAGGTGGATTAAATAAAAAAGTTACTCTAAAAAAAAGTTCCATTGGTAAAGTTCTTTGTAATCATGAGCACTACCACGCACAGTGGGTCGAAAATCGGCTTTCATAGACATAGAAACAAAATCTCGAAAGTGATAGATTTTTTGATGGAATTTTTTTCAGTTTAGTACTACTATATAGAAAATGGAGTTTGAGATAAGTCGGCCCAAAAATGAGGAAGTAATAATTTTTTTACGAAAAACTTGTATGGAGCCAACATGAAAAATTCTTTTATTTCAAAAACGGCATGTTTAACCGTAATATCCTGACAGATGGTCATAGTACTAATTATTCATGATTTTTGGGCATACATCATATAACGGTTTTAGCTGCTCTTTTTTTTTAAAAAATCGTCGAATTTAAAAAAAAAAAGTCACCCTGTATTATTGTACGATTCGATAGTGTTACTATTATGGAACAATTTCTGGAAAGTAATGGTAAATTGGTTTTTACTAGCAAGACTATCAAATGGTGCAATAATACAGGTTGACTTTTTTTTTTCAAAATTAATATTTCGAATTAAAAAAAATGACAAATAGAACCGTTTCATGAACTATGACAAAAAATCACGAATAAATAGTACTATAATAACGTGTAAGGATATTAGGATTTACCTCGCCGTTTTGAAGATAATTGGATTTTTCTCATTGGCTCCTTAGAAATTTTCTATAAAAAGTTATGAATCCAGTATTTTTGGGAAGAAATTACTTTGACATAATTTTTCTTCACTTCACAGTGTACGACGAATATAAATGCATTATCAGATTATAGCCAAGTCAATATCCTTGGTTGGGATTCGAATCCGTTAATTTTGAAAAAAAAGTCACCCTTTATTTTTGCAGCATTCGATAGTCTTGCTAGTAAGTAACAATTGCTGGGAAGTAACTATGTGTGAGAAAGTAAAGGAAAGTGCTCAATTTTAGCATTTTATATAATTGTTCATACATTTCTTCAAAATATGAAGGAGTTTATTAAAAATCAACACTTTCCTCAAGTTTGCCGTATACCATTACTTTCCAGAAATTGTCCCTTAATGGTAACACTATCGAATCGTACAATAATACAGGGTGACTTTTTTTCAAAAATTTCGACGATTAAAAAAAAAACGAGCAGCTAAAACCGTTACATTATGATGTATGCCAAAAAATCATGAATAATTAGTACTATGACCAGCTGTCAGGATATTACGGTTAAACTTGCCATTTTTGAAATAATTGAATTTTTCATGTCGGCTCCATACAAGTTTTTCGTAAAAAAATATTACTCCCTCATTTTTGGGCCGAATTATCTCAAACTCCATTTTCTACATAGTAGTACTAAACTGAAGCAATATCCATCAAAAAATATATCACTTTCGAGATTTCATTTCTATGTCTATGAAAGCCGATTTTCGACCCACTGTGCCACGTGGTAATGTATATTTTACACTAATTAAGAGTTTGACGACCTCTTTGGCTTAGTGGTTGAGCATGTTGGTGATCAAGCCGGGAGGCACCAACTTCAAAGAGTGAATCTATACTAATCTATACTAATATTATAAATGCGAAAGTGTGTCTGTCTGTCTGTCTGTTACCTCTTCACGCTCTAACCGGTGAGCCGATTTTTATGAAATTTGGTATAGACATACTTTGGGTCCCGGGAAAGGACATAGGATATTTTTTATCCGGAAAAAGTAGTGTTCCCGCGGGATTACGCGGGCGGAGCCGCGGGCAAAAGCTAGTAATAAATAAGGAAATTTTTGAATTATTTTGTGGTAGAGGAGTATATGGGTTAATGAGTAGATAGATATGAGTAGAGAGATGAAGGTGTAGGTTGTCGTTGTAGTATTTTTTATTTTGTCAAAACCCTAACGGTCTGCACAATATCTATAATAATCCGCACTTCGTCAATAAAACCTCAAAAATCAATGTTTTTCAAACATTACCAAATATTGTCATAAACGCAGGTACGTACAAGATGACTTTAGGAAATTGACCATTCGATTACCGCATGGCAAAGGCCTGCGCCTGCGCACGAAGTATAGATAGCAGCGGATCGCACATTGGTAATGCCTGTTCTACAACAATATATTTGTGACGGTAGTATATTTTTTAACTTCCCGCTAAGAAAATCTATGATTTTCAAAAATCAGGAAGTTATTGGTTTTACCCGTCTGTATGTACCTATGTATGTATGTGTGTGTGTTATGAGAGTTTGAAATTTCAAAAAATAACGCAAAGCTCAAAAATGACGGATGGCCAAAGGTCAACTGTTTTCCTAATTTTTTTAAACAATAATCAATTAGGTATATTATTAATTTGAAAATTAATTAGCAGAGTATGTTATGAGATGTCCTAAATGTCCTAAATGGCAAATAAAATCAGTGAAACATCATGCATCTTTAAAATACAAAGACATTCTCATCGTGCTTAAAGCACATCAGTTCAAAAAAGGATAAAAATATACGTAGGTACCTTATAAAGTTTATTTGTCATAATAAAAAGTATAAGTAGCTTCCGACAGATGGAGTTTTATACAAAATTGCAATGTGACGTGATACTAGAAATTTTACTCTCAACATCGCAAAAGTAGTTTCACTTCAAAACATTTATTTACGCGTATTATTTTTTATTTATAATTTAAACTTTATTAAAATATCAATGTAACTTACTAGATGAACGATGTAAATGGGTCCAAAAAACAAATAAGCTCCCCTTGTACATGATATAAAAATATCGTAAGCTGCCTTCAAACAGTTATCCTCCCAGGGGTGAACTACGCGTGAACAAGGTAATATGCAAAGTCCACTGTTTTCAACAAGGGGTCTGCTCATCATCACCATTTTTTGTTTTTTTTTGTGTAGAACCAAATGTACAATCAGTAACGTTAAATTCCAAGAAAGGACTAAGTAATTCACTGTAATTGAATATTTTGGTTTCAGTACAAAATATGCTAATTAATTTATTCAAAAGATCGGAGGTTACTGATGTTTAATAATGCTTTCTTTGGCTTTTGAAATAGTTCTAATTAATGCATAAAAATATATTTAAATTAAAATATACAGTTATTGTAAAAATAAATAAATTTAGTTCTAAATCTAATTTAGAGAACACCAACACATCTCTGAAAAACTAGACCGATTGTTGTCAAAAAATAAATTTGCATATTCGGTAGGTCTGAGAATCGGTCTTAATATTTATTTATTTTTCCGAATTTTTTTTAGGATTCCGTAGCTAAATGGCAAAAAACGGAAACTGTCTGTCTGTCCGTCCGTATGTCACAGGGAGGGAAATGCTTTAGCACGAATATGCTGGCTCGACCGTATAAATACCACAATGTCACAGAAAACCGGCGTGAATCACTTAACGGCGCTTGCGATGTGTTTCACAGAGTGAGTAAAGCTAGTGGAGGCCCAAGGGGGTTGGAGATTTTATGGACCAGGAACACAAATGCGCAACACCAGAGGATTCATAAATTTATAGCTCTAGTGTTTCTATTGTCTAAGGGCGGCCGTATAAAACGCTAGGCACTAACGATCAGGCGATCCGTCTACTCGTTTCCTGGTCCATTACGTAGGTACTTAAAAAAAAATTGTCTATGGAGACGACCTACATAGGAAAAGTTCTAGAATTTGCCGCATAAGTTGAATGGCGCTGCAGTCGGTAAATGGACGTTTGATGTGGTGTTTGTCAAGATTGTGCTGTTGTGTGTTTACAGTGATTTTTATCCCGTTACTATAATCCGAATTGAGGCAAACGCTTTTCAGGAGTAGATGAAGGTATGTTTACTATTATTTAAAGTTTATTTCACATATTAGACTGTTCTGAATGATAATAGTGATTTGGCGCTTGGAGATCGTCAGTTTGCGTCGACCCATCTCTTTCATGTCAGCTGTATACAAAGATATACGCATTTGCCGTTTTTCTTCATTTTAATGAATTAAAAACGCTTTCTTCTGTATAAAAGGGTGCTATAACGTTGTAAAGAGGCTTTTATAACTATTAGTTACATGAAATCTTCAGGTTTACTTCTCGAACGACAGAGGTTATGGAACGCTCCCGTTGCCCGTATTTCTTGATGGAAGATTACCATTTACGATCTAAATACATCTCAACAACCTTAATGACCTGTCGAAGTACAAAAAGGTATAGATGGCACTATGTAACGTCTTACAATTTGGCATAATAACAACATACTATCTTGTGTTTTTATAGATAAAGTAATGTATAAATAAAGTAATCGAATGTTTGGTCAGTTTGTACGACTGTATTTAGATTCCTAACGTGTCACTTCCACTATAGTAATTGATCTTATTGTAGTTACTTTCATAAATTAGTACTACATAAACAGACTTATTTTATGAAATATTGTTTAATGAAAAGTTGTCTTCTGCAAGTAGTCAAGTACATAGAAATTAAAGACAACATAAGTATCTAGAATAACCATTGAATATCTCTTGGTTAGCAGCTCATTATAAAATAGATTTGTGGATAACGTAATAATGTTTATGAAAATAGAAACATATTTAAAGTAATCATTTAATGTCATTGCTCACTACATTTATCTCACATTAATGACCCATTTCAATAACCTATCTACCAATGACTATTTGTTAAAAACATCACATTTAGCATTGCTATCAGAGATCTCGACGTTACAGACAAATATTCCTCTAAGTTAGTTTATTGAAACACAAAAAACCGGCAAATGATATCAAAGGTGACGTTTTTAACAAATTTGAAACCGGCCGTCAATAGTACCAATATATAAGTTTTGTAGTGGTTATAAATCCATCAAATAAATTAGTACAAATAATTATTTTCAACTATGTTACCTTCTGCATTTTGTTCATTACAAATCATACTTTGTTATGAAATAATATGTAATCATTTTTACTTTTTAGGGTACCATAGTTCTCATGGAACCCTTATAGTTTTGCTCTGTCTGTCCGTCTGTCTGTCTGTCTGCCCTTCTAGCTTCTGTAATCTATGCTAATATTAAAAAAGGGAAATATTTGTTTCATTGCATTGTCCAAAACTACTAGACCGATTTTGAGGAATTTTTAATCACAAGAAAGGACATAGGATTTTTTATGACAGGAAAATGTATGGTTCCCATGGGAGTTATGGATGGAATAGTTATAGATTGTGTATAGATTTCAGTATCGGCATCATAAAGTAATAATATTTATATTTAAGGGATGGCACTAAGGGTGTGCAGGGATGAAAAAATGTTTTAATTCATCCCCATTTATAAATAAAGGCAAGGTTTCATACCTACATGACTTTTTTAACTTTTGTTTGTGACTAAAAATATAAGAAATACAAACTTGAAAGTTTCTATGCTGATAGATCATGGTAAAAACAATAAAAAATTGAGCAAAATCAAACTATAACTTTTGAAGTAACTTAAAGAAAACATATTGTTCATTGAAACCTACGGAACCTTATTTAACATCTCCTGACATGCTCTTGGTTAGTTTAATTGTCTCTACAATTTTAAATTATTGATTTATTACCAAAGATTTCAAAACTAAAGATAAGAAAAAGCTACACCTTGGTTCACCATACCCCAAATGTCAGCCATCTTTATTTCACCATACTTCAAATGTCAAAGTGGCCCCAAAAACTTCAAAAGTGGGGCCATTTTAGTGGAGGCAGTTTTTGCCTCAGCATGCGTCATCTATAATTTATATAGGTAGTATATACAGTTCCAAACTTCAGAAACTTCGATAGTGCAATTCAGGACTGTGCTGATTGGTCCGCCACAATGTCTATTTTTAATATCCTATGTAACTTGATATATTAAATTATCACTTTATAGGCAGTCTTAAATAAATAAATAAAATCCTAGTTTATAAATTGTTATTAGGCATCATAATGTATTAGGAAAGATTTTTCAAATCACAAACCTTTACAGGTTGCTCATTCGGTGAATTATAATAATAAATTAAGTAGAGATATTTATTAACTCCAACAAATAATTAAACTTATCATAAATAAAAATGGTAAAATTAAAGCTCCACCAGCTTTTTAAATATACCTAAAATAAGGATAAAAGGTTATAAACGGAAAAATATTATTTTTAGCACTGCATGGGCAAGTGTGTTGTTACTTGTTACTACTTATTTATTCTTTTCATACTGCAATATTTAATAATAATCATCAGACAGCTCATAAGCGGCATTCATAACAGTCTACCAATAATCTAGAAGATAAGAGAATCGATTTATAATTATGGATGTAACTCGTATTGTCCGTGTTGAGAATGCTGAGCGTTCACGCGAGTGAAAACGTTTACGATGCCATTACGTGTTGTTTATTTAAATAACGTAAGTCCTGTCCACATAATCGTTGGGTGGCAACCGTAAAATCGTTATCCATTCGTAAGACGTTATTACACAATCCGATTTGTGGTAATCGTAATAAAGTGCTTTAGGAAACGAAATCACTTTACTATTATTCGCAGTTCTCTTCTGAATCTGAGAATACGTCATCGGAACTGAGAGAAAAAAAAGACTGTACTAGGTAACTAATTGAATTCTAAGTCGGAGAATAAAGAATCGAGTAATCGGTAATTAAAACTCTCGACAAAGTCGTAAAAAATTACTACTTAGAGAGATCGGGATCTTCCACATCTTAGAGTGGTTAAGGCATTTAGTGTTGCGAGAATCCATAGGCAACGGTTATCCCATACATCGTGCGAAAAGGCCATTGATGTACTAAAGCCGATGCATGATGATGGTGATACAGGTTACTTGTCTAAAGGTAGCGTTTCGACGGACGCGACCCGAGATCGGGATCCAACACCGAGATAGGGTCGCGGAGCCACTGCTTAGTATGGATTTATAACTCCCCCACACCGATTTCGGTGACGGTGGCCGGTTTCATTGAAACCAGGCAGGAGTAATTTTATAGTGCCCGAGTGTGTGCGCAGTATACAAGAGTCTTCTCTCATAACCAAGGGGGACGGATAACCGACACGACTGGCGAGAGATCAGGCGCAGGTCCGACTTTACATGCCCATCTGACGCATGGATCATCTTTCTCGTCAGACATTTACCGAATAGGCAAGCGGACTGATTTTTTTTTATTACATAAATGAATAGTACTCTTAAATATGAGTAACTTCTCAGAAGAAACCGTATATCAAAAGTCAATATTTTCAAAGGTACAGCGATTTGTATACAAAATTTCGCGAGTCTTTATACCAAAAAAAAAATTTTTTTTTTTTGCGAAATTGGTAAACAAAACCTACATCATTAGTTTACTCACATCATATACAAAAACATTCATTATGGTAAGTATGAACTTAAACGCACAAATATCGGAGATATTTACAAATATATTCCTGCGGCCATATACTTCATATACTACTTCATACTACTTCATATTCAAGTGACGTCATGTGTATATCGATTTTAGTATGGAGCGTTTTTAGGAGGCTCGCGAAATTTTTTATACAAATCGCTGTACCTTTGAAAATATTGACTTTTGATATGCGGTTTCTTCTGAGAAGTTACTCATATTTAAGAGTACTATTCATTTATGCAATAAAAAAAAATTTGTCCGATTGCCTATTGGAAACAACATAATATTTTGTTGTTCCATTGCGGGACTGCATAAATTGAAAACCTCCGAGTCGAGAGCCAAGCTCTAACCACTAGACCACAGAGGCTGTTCTAAGTATGAATTTACATGGATCACTAAATAATCCCCGCGACCCGTGTCGCGCGACCGGTGAGCGTGGCCAGAGAACCTGATTTATTGATTACTAGCTGTTTGAGTTTTGACTCCGCCCGCGTACATATTATACTATCGAGTATCCCGCAGGAACACTGTACTTTTTCGGGATAAAAAGTAGCGTATGTTTTAATCCAGAGCCTCAATTACTACCATACCAAATTTCATCGAAATTCGTTCAGTAGTTTTCGCGTGAAAGAGTAACAAACATCCATCCATACATCCTCAAAAACTTTCACATTTATAATATTAGTAAGATAGTAAGATCTGGTCGTGGTCTCGCGTCGCGAATCGCGATCGCATAGATCGGAAGGCTACCTTTAATCAGAACCACAAACAATCTATGTTAGTTTAAATTTGAAGTTGGCGAAACAAAGCCAGCGAGGCGTGCCGTACACAAGGTTAGGGTTGCCGGAAGACGGTCATCTGAGGACGGAAATATGGCTGGTTTCCGGCTGGGTAGTGGTTAGTGTTACCGTCAGGGTTTACCACTGTACTCTGTTCTCGTAGAATGTGATATAAGATGAAGTAGATAACTAGATAATGGTTTCTTTCTACCTACTGAATTACTATTTACTATTGAGTACGACGCGGACGCCCGCGATGGGCCAGGCGGGCGCACGGCGCGGACACTCGCGGGCTTATTACGTATCTTGCAATAGCCAAACAATAGCAAAAATGCGCAATTTTTGCGCAAAAATCGCAAATTCGTATTACGTATCTGCAAAAACCTAGCAGAAGCAACCTAACGACAGTGCTGCCTTTACTGAACAATCGAGGAACTATAAATTGCAATCAATCGTTCGAGCTCTTCACTGCTGTCTAACTTTTGTATTACGTAAGACTTTTACAGCAAAGCGAAAGCAATCAGCGAGCGATTTGAAATTTGAGTTAGCAATAATAATCGAAAATGAAGCAAAGTGCATTCAAACACAATTTTATTTGACGTTTAGCGATCGACTGCGCGTCTATCGCGCGAGGACTGCAAGATTTTTGCTAATCGCTATTTTTACGTAATACGGCGGCCGGGCCGCGTCGGACACTCGCGTCGGGCACCCGCGACGGGCTTCCGCCTAAGCGTATAGAGGTGGGACGTATTTAACGTAACAGGTAAAAAGGAACAGGTAATTGGAAATAACACATAACAGTCGATATCCAGTTACTAAAATAACAGTTATTAAATAACATAACAGAGTACGTCAGTTACTAGCAGCGTAACAAGTAAAAAATACCTACCTGAGTACAGCGTACGTGTTACCGCTATACTATAGTCCGATCTTGTCTCTCTGTTACACATACAACGATTCCATATGCAAAAACGAAAGGCACTTAGTATTTAAATACTCTGTATGTCTCTCTTACACTTATATGCATCTACTACTTGCTAGAATGAGAAATAATTAGTATTTTTTTAGTAAAAAATTCAGGTTGTAGTCAATCAAGAACAAATCCCATATACACTACGTGCTATTACATATGGTCGGGTTATAGACAGACGTCATTTGTCACGAGTTCTGTCTTTTTTTTTATACGCGTTGCGACTTCAAACCATTTGCCAGTGTCAAGTTGAAAGGGCGGGAAATTGAATTTTCTTTTAAATTTTCAACACCGTAGTCAAGTCCAAAGTCCAAATAAATAGTCAGTGCACTTAAAGTCAAGTCAGTCGATTCAGTAAAGTGATAAAAGCTTTACTGAAAGTTCCTAGGGAGTATTGATTATTTATTCTCTTTGAACTATCAATTAAATCAATTTAAAAATTCTAAAGTCAATCAAAAATAATTGTCTTTCAAAAGTATTGTTATTTTGGTTGTTAATGCCTAATATTGGTAGAATATATTTTACCTTTAGATATTCGTTGTCGTGTATAAATGTGGGCAAGTGATTCAACTACAAAATGCGTGCTATTTTGGGGTTTTCCGCCAAAACTCCACAGGAAGTTTCAGTAAAGCGTCTACCACTTTACTGAATCGACTGACGACTCATTGACTACCCTGACTGTTTATTTGGACTTTGACTAGACTTTGGACTTGACGATTTAGAAATACGGTGATGAAAATTTGAACGAATATTCTATTTCCCGCCTTTTTAACTTGAAACTGGCAAATGGTTAGTACTGTTATAATTAAATGTACTTACAGACTACAGTGTTATAAATTCTAACATCACACTAAATATTATGAACAAATACATTTACAATATGAGGAATTTATTGTAAACGTTGTGGAAGGCCGTTCAAGTATACTTGAACGACCTTCCAACCTAGTAATCGAACTGAGTACGTATAATACATACGTACCTACTAACATGACTGTTATTTTTTAACAGGTATCCGAAACAGGTAGTTACGTATAACAGTAACAGGTATAACAGGTATCGTATTTAACCTGTTATATCCCACCTCTATAAGCGTAGCCTTTCGAAGCGAGCGTCAGTAACACCGCGGCACTGATATGAATTGTATGGGACGGCGATCGTGATGCAGTGACGCCGCGGCACTGACGCTCGCTTCGAATGGCTACCTTAACGCAGCGAAGGCCCTAAGAAACCTTATACCTAGGTAACATTGAAAATGTTTAGAAAATTAAAAACGGCTTAATGTAGAAAGTTGCCAATACTTTTATTGTTTTTCGAAGTAATCTCCGTTCCTCCCTACACATCGTCGCATTCGATGGAACCATTGAGAAAAGCAGTGGGCCCATTCTGCCTTAGGGGTCTCTTCTATGGCGTTTATGTACGCTTTCACCGCATCTTCAGGGTTTGTAAAGCGACTACCTCGAATTTTTTCTTTAGTTCTTGGGAATAAATGAAAGTCGCAGGGCGCCAGGTCAGGACTGTATGGCGGATGACTCATTATCTCGACACCTGCCATAGTCAAATATTCAACAGTCCGTTTTGCGGAGTGTGCTGAAGCATTGTCGTGGTGAAGGAGGATCCTGCTTCGAGGGCGCTGCTGTCGAATTTTTTTCCAAGACAACAGGCAAACAGCGACATGACATACCAGTCTGCAGTAACTGTCTTTCCATCTTCTAGCACAACTGTTGCGAAATGACCTTTCCGACTAAGGAATGAGGCAATCATCTTTTTTCCTTGACTTCTTCCTTTCTTTACCTTAGTTGGCCGATCCTCGAAAGGAAATACCCACTGAGCTGATTGTCTTTTGCTTTCGGGTTCGTAGCAGTATCCAGCTTTCATCACCTGTGACGATGTCAGATACGGCATTTGAGTCACCGCCGTTGAACTTATCTAACATTTGGCGACACCAGTCCATGCGAAGGTGTTTCTGGTCGTCGGTTAAAGTATGGGAAATCCATCTGGTACAAAGCTCCTGACGCCTAAATGTTCGTGTAATATTTTTTGAACTTGACTCATACCAATGCCTAGGCTTGTCCGTATCTGCTGATAGGTCACTCTCTTATCTTCCTCTATCATGCGTCGTACAGCACTGATGTTATCTTCAGTAGTCGCTGTTAAAGGACGTCCCTCACGCGGATCATCATTGAGATTGCTACGTCCACACTTAAACTCGTTAAACTAATTGTAAATAGTGGCACGAGATGGGGCTTCATTAAGAAATGCTAATTGCAGCCAATCATAGCTTTGTTGTTGGGTAAGCCCACAACGAAACTCGAAAGTCATAATAAATCATTGACCGAAAATTTTCTCGCGTTTGGTTCATTTTTACGTGTAACAAGAGTTTTAGATTTGCCGCCAATTCACAAAAAAAAATATTACAAATGAATGCAATATAATTATATAGGTTACCAAAGAGTTCTAAATTGAAATAAAAAAAAGGTTTCCTTAGCACCAGTTCTAAATATTTTCAGTGTTACCCACGTATAGTTCAAACTTAAAAATTATCCCCCTTACTAATAATTGCTGTATAAGCTTTGAATAGTTATAGTGTTTTGTCTCCTTCTATCGAATTAAAAATGTCACTTGTCTGACGTGAACAAAACACTGTATAACTATTCAAAGCTTTATACAGCGTTTATTAGTAAGGGGGTATATCTATTAATTAACGACGATTATAATTAATTAATAAGACCACACGGCGACTTCTAGTTATATTAAAGAGGAAATATTCGTTTATTTGTTTGCATAGAATAGGCTCCTAAACTACTTGAATGACTTGACAAATATAGATAACTTTTTATCGCGGCAAAATGTACTGCTTGATTTCGCGGGCAGCATCTAGTTTTATATAACCAGCTGAAGCTGTATGGCTGTAAACCATGACGTGTCACGTGGACGAGGCACAGCCGTGCCATTGTGTTTGTGAAAGTGAATCTTCATTACTGGTTTCGCGTGTCGCGTAATTTTGGCATATTCCATTACTGTATTGTGCGAGAGTGGGTCACCTGTGGGCTGTGTGTGACACAGCTTGCTTTTCTCTGAATGTCCACACGTCACAAAGTGGATGGTATTTTTGGAAACAA
Organism: Glaucopsyche alexis; assembly: GCA_905404095.1. Classification (NCBI taxonomy): domain Eukaryota; kingdom Metazoa; phylum Arthropoda; class Insecta; order Lepidoptera; family Lycaenidae; genus Glaucopsyche; species Glaucopsyche alexis. Next base: position 3,962,778 of record FR990044.1, on the reverse strand, counting down.
ATAGCGAATTCTTTTGCATAATAAGTAAATATAGTTTAAAGAAAACTAAAAAAAAACACGCTTTTACCACAGCTTTTACGGCACATCGAACTAAGTAGTGTAAAATAATTGTTGAAATAGGCTTAAAACAATAATGAATGAAAATACTAGTATTATTGGGGAAAAAGCCTCGGGCGCTCGAGCCTCGATGTACGATAAATATGAAACAAAGCGTGTTTTTTAGTTTTTAGTGTTCCGTACCACGAAAGGAAAAAAACGGAACCCTTATAGGATCACGTTGTCCGTCCGTCTCTCTGTCAAGAGTCAAGAGCTGGATTTTATATCAAATACTCAGGTCTACTGTTCTTTGGAGCTGTAAAAATGTCAAACTTCTAAGTCAACGCAATCAAAAGATACAGACGTTTATGCTGCAAATTTTCTCAAAAACTCAAAACCAACGTCATATGTACCTAACATTGAACAAGGCTTTGAAAAGGTTTTTGCTTAAACATTATTATGAACTCCCACGTACACTGTACAGTGACGAAAACCTATAAGACGGAGGTCGCAAACGCGGCTTTACATTAGTACACCGTCTAACTTGTAGAACTGTTATATCTTGAGCTGTAGGTAGGTAATCGTGGTTAGTGTTCTCAGAAGACCATTTTCGACTAGTCTACTCAACACGTATAAAAATTGTGTAGGTATGTGTAGGTACATTGTTCAACATACCTAGTATTGAATATTGATCTTCTTAGACTTAATCAAAGTTCTAAGACAGATCTATCATCTACTAGACTCTAGAAGTCTAGAGTCTAGCTAGAGCTTAGGAAAATTCGCATTTATTAATTATACATATGTAAGCATTTAGCAGGGATTTTACAAAAATTAAGTTACCAGTGACTAACCAGTTTTTGTTACATAATATATCATTTATCTATTTATTATTTTACCAGTCTTATGGTGTCTACAGACACACGAATCTGGTACGGAGCGTACAGCGGATCTGGTACGCTCCGTACCAGATCCGGGGGTGTGTAGGGCAGTCCGGCAAACATAAGAAGGCGAAGAGTTCACCGTTGTCCGCATCGGATCTGGTCCGCTCCGTACCATATCCGTGCGTGTACACGTAGAGCAGTCCGGACTCCGGTGGTTAGGCCGTACAACGGTATCAGTGTTGCCAACTTAGGGATGTACTCCTCAAAATTAGGGAAAATATCTACGAGGGTTTACTAGGGGACAGGATGTTTAGAGTTTATTCCTTATGAATCAATTTGTATGTAATAATAAAAATTATTTTAATGTGTGTATATAGCCAGGGATATGAAAATGTATTAGGAGTGAAATCAGATTAAGACAAGTTAGTTTTATGTTATTCACGCGTAAGTCTTTATGTTCAACACATAACCCCTTCTTTCTAGCTTATTATCTCTTAGACCTGTCAATGGTATAAGTAATCAGGGGTAAAATTTGGGGAGAAATATTTTTTAAAGTCTTGGTATCACTGCCCGTTATCAATGAATTGCGGGAATCATCGTCGTCATTTAAAAACAGCACTGTAAATATAACTCTGTGCTAATGTAATAGAGCATAAAATCGAACACACGAGTGTAGAGCGACACCAGATTTGGTCTCCGGATATGGTTCGTTGTACGCTCCGTACCAAATTCGTGTCTGTAGATAGCATTAAATAGACCGCAAAATTGTTTGACAGAGATGTCCTAAAATAATAAAGCTAATAATAATTTATTTGTTTATTTCATTTAATACGTTTTTATTTTTTATTTTAAATACGCATTTGATTCAAAATACATAAATGTACTTAAAAATCCTTATCATGAAAAACATTTCATTCATGGAAATTAAAAGCACTTATCATGCTTGCTTGTAATTGTTAGTGTGTTCGGTGCCGTATTTTTAATTTTTTAATCCTGTTCGTTTTACCTGTGAAAGAATCCTAAACTTTAAATGTCACCGAACTTGATTTATTGTAGACAAGTGATGAGTTCCACTTGTATAGTCCAACTATGGTCAGTGAGGAATAGTGATCTGTGTTTTTCTAACTTATCTAATAGATCATACCGTATATGGAAGATAAAGTTCATTTAAATAGTTAATTTTAATTACACGCTGATTATAGTAGTATTTATTTCAGCTTAGAAAAAATAATGTCGCATAAATTACTTTTTGGTACATAGTTTATTGAAACCGGACGTTAGATTTTCAATGGATTATAATTTTTAACTGAATCATCTTCATATTATAAACTGATTTTGGAGCTTGGACTAATAAAAACGCGTTCGACGTTAGTTTGATATATTATTTATATGAGAATGCTTTTGCAGTTATAACATATCGAAACTGTATTAATGTAAGATTTAATTAGCAGAATCGACCTACATACTACATTAAACTAGGCAGGATAATTTTGTTCAACTAAATGCTAAACGAATGCTAATGTTATAATAAGGATACTCCAATACACTTTAAGTAGGCACTACATAGGTATAAAACACAAAAACCTCGAATAATTATTTCATAATACCTTGGCATATAAATAAAAGTACAAAACATAAAGTAAACTCAATTATCGTGGCATAAACGTTTCTTTTTTATCTAGAATAAGGTTAAACTTTTTGAGGTTAGTCAATTGTTCTTGTGTAGGTATATGAATAAGCAGTCTCATTTTATAAAAATGTAGAGTAGGTGAGTAGGTACTCACTATACCCATTACCTACACAGAATCAAGGAGTTAGCAGAAAACTAAAGCATACCAGGATCTTAAACATTATCTACGACCTTACCTCAGGCCAAATAAAAAAGTGAAGAGTTCTGCGAACCACATAGTAGGGCCGGTCTAAAATACGCCTAGCGGGCGGTGTCACGCACACACACGTAACGAAACTACGCCTTACCTCGTATGGCGAGTTTGTGGTTTTTTATGCATGTAATGCGTAGATACACGCGCACTATAAATTATAATACAGTAGGCTCCGTCCGCGTAAATACATTCCTTATATACATACCTTCGAAAACACTGTACTTTTTCAGGATAAAATGTAGCCAATGTTTTAATCCAGAACCTAAACTACTACCATACCTAATTTCATCAAAATCCGTTCAGTAGTTTTTGCGTGTAAGAGTAACAAACATCCATCCATATTCCATACATTCCATCCTCACAAACATTCACATATTTTATAATAGTAGTAGGATAATATGTATGTAAACCGCTAACTTCTTGCCTCGATGTTTTCAGGTGACAGGATGTCTCGCAACAAAGATAAGCACGAGGGCGCGAGCGGGCGCACGTATCATATCATGTCGGAGGCGGAGCGGGCGTCGGGCAGGCGAGGCGGGTGGACTACTCTTGAGGTAAGGATATCCAATACCCAGATTCCAGGTGCACTATAGGGACTCTATATTCTGAAGAGCAATACATGCCATGCCACCCGGCGGAAACCAGCTAAATAAGATAGGAAAGTCCTCAAAGTCCTCGGTGGCAATGACAGGCGTTGCTGGTGTGTCGTATGGCGTGAATGCGCTTTACATATAATATGTGCATACTGCCACTTATTTGCTTGAAGAAGGCGATGATTAAGTTGCCTTCTTCGGCAATACCAGTCATAAAGAAAGAAGCTCTGTTCCAGTTAATAGCTAGTTGAAAAGGTGCTTTAAGCCATAATCCATTTCATAAGTTAAAAAAAGTAAGGTATGGTTGCAAGACGAAAAGTTGCAGGATTAAGAAGAGTTCCGCTTCTGGATAATCTATCAAAGTAATTTATATCTTGTTCAATGTAATTGCTGCTTGGAATGTGGCCTTAATTATGCAAATAAAACAAAAACAATACAAAGTCAATGCACGTTATTGCGAGTTCTATTTCAGACGTTTTCAGAACGTCAAGGTGATTCCATCAACTCTGTTGATCAACACAAAGTAACACGTTTGCGTTGTACAATGTACATATACCACATACAAAATTGCCGTATACGGGGTGACCTATTTTTAAAAGGATCCTTATAGAATCGTTTGCATTCCCATTTCCCAACAGGGAAAATAGCCTGTATTATCCATTCTCACATGAATATTAAGCCTCTTTCGCCTGACTGACTGTCAGAAGCCTGCATAAACGTTGTGACGTTTCACCGCACAGTGATGTAGTGTCAAGTTGGTGGTGCTCCAGTGGTGTATGGGTTCTAAACGCTCAAATAACTTTTGATCTGTGGCGGACCAGTCAGCGCACAGTCCTGAATCGCGCTATCGAATTTTCTGAAGTTCGGAATTATAAATACGACGGCTGCAATGCATGCATGTGGGCTTCGGACTGACCGAGCATATCGCTCGCTCGGTCGGAGATTTCCCTTTGGAGCTTGTCCCCCTTTTCCCACAGATCCATCTCTGTTCTCTAGATACTTTGCTGCGGACGAAAATTCGGATATTAATTATATCAGAATATTCGTTTTTGTTTTTTTTATTATATTAAATAACATTGTATTTTTCAATTTCCAGATAACAGGAGGTGTGCGCGCGCTGGCGCCGCCCCTGTTCCAACTGACGCACCTCACCGCGCTGTACCTCAACGACAACTCGCTGCAGCGCATCCCGCCGGACATCAGCACGCTCGTCAACCTGCACACGCTGGACTGCTCGAACAACAAGCTGCGCACGCTGCCCGCCGAACTCGGTGACCTCATCCAGCTCAGGTACAACAATTACCTCGATGCTCCATGACCGTGACCAACATTTGGGTGACATCGTACGGCTAACAGTCACTACTGGATATTTCGGCGATTTCGCACCCCCAACTGCCAGCCACCATGAGACATGTTAAACAATAAAATACGCGTAAGAATATCACCGCCAGTACACGACACAATATGTAAGCCACCACAAAAAGTCGAAATTTTGCGTGACGTAAAATATGGATGACCCTACCCACCCCTCTTGTGAACACAGCTTACTAAAATACGAGCATTTAGAAACTAACTTTAAATAGGATTTTCAAAGTGTGTAGTTTCAAAGTAAAAGAAAATTTGTGTACATTTTTATTGGTAGAGCGTTTTGTTTTTTTTTTTTAATCCGTAAGAGCCAGTTTTGCACTGGATATTGGATAATGAGCTTGTTTATTGATATATGAAAATACTAAGACAAGCAAAGGTGAACTGTATCATATATTATATTCAATCTTATCTACTAGGAATCAGGAAACAAGACCACAACATAATGTAGCTTTTTGCCTCTTTTGCGTACGTGATAAGATATAAAATAGATTAGCACGGTTCGTAGCTAATAAGCGCTATAATAGCAAATTTCAAAACAAACATGCCAATACAACACAAGGTTGTTGAACTTTGATAACGGAATAAATTATGGACAACAATTTAGCAAGTCCAATACTTGTTATTAAACTTGCTACATTCTAGTTTTGCTAGGTATGTAAATAATGAGAAATATTTTTGATACCAATTTTAAAGCTACAAATCAAAGTAATGTAAATAACCTTGACTGGGGTCAAAAAGAATCTCATTGCCATATTTTAATTATTCATTTCACAGTTGACACAATTAATTACTTAATTTCTAACTAAAGAAGCAAGGAATGGAGCTGCTCTCAATTTTGATAAGTACAGAATAGTGCAGGGCATCCTATGGTTTCTAATATAATCATAATATTGTATATTTAAATAAGAAATCAATAATAATAAATATTACAATTATTATTTTTGGCAGATAACGGCATTGTGGCCGTTTGTCTGCTGCTCGACTACCAGCGCCATCTAGCGTCAGTGGAAACAAATCATTTTACTTTGACATCCAATAGGTGGCGTTTTTAACTTGCTTACAAAAATGCGAAACTGTTTTATTCCAAATGAGAGCTACTTATTATATTCATCTTTTACGCATATTTTAATTTGAAAACACACTATAGACGTAGTATGTAGGGCTCACTAATCCATAGGTTATATTTTCCTTATGCTTATCCGACTGCTCCTCTCGAACCATACTAATAAAAATATTTACACCACGGATACGCTAATCCATGTTGCTGTCTTTATCTGATATGTTGGAAAAGCCATTTGATGGACAAAAACAGCAACAATCCAGTGGGGTAAATATTTTTATGTGTGGTTAATTTTAATGTGCTGTTCTATTTTATGGCTGAAAAGAAAAAAATGCCCACTGCAAAGAGCTCTACAAACATAGACATTAGACATCACTCATCAGTGGCAAAGAATATATATTACTGACGTAAATAATCAACAATTCCCTATTAAAAAAATAAAGTGTATTATAAATAAGCACTATTCATAAGGGAAGCGGGCTTGTATGCACGCCTCGCCTGTGAAAGACATAACACCAACAGTCTTTCCTCGTTTCAGAGAACTCCACCTCCACAACAACTACCTGCGCGTACTGCCGTACGACCTGGGCAAGTTGTTCCACCTGCAGCTGCTCGGTTTGCAGGGCAACCCGCTCAGCAAGGAGATGCTGTCCATATACAACGACAGCAATGGCACCGCGAAGCTGCTCTCGTACCTGCTCGACAATTTACAAGGTCAGTCACATTTTTTTTAAATTTTATTGACATTTGACTGTGTGACACCAACAGTGTAGGGGACAGTATTTTTCCAACGCCGGTTCCGTTCGGACTCGAAGATATAAAGGTTACACCGACATATGCAGAGCGAAGTGTGTAATGAAACACTAATTGAGGAGAACTTTCTACACAAAATTAAAAAATCGGTTTACTATTCTAGCTCATGGCAATGCCGTATAGAGACTCCTCTGGTTACGCCCCCTTTGAGCCGATTTGCCGTCTCACTTGTATCTTATACGGCTATTTTCCTCCGATTTTCCTAATTACCATGAGCTAGCGACACATTATTTTTCGTTGGATTATAAATGTATAGTTATGAATCATTCAACATATTTTTACAATCTCGTTAGTTATTTTACAATCTAACGGTTTTTTCAATTTTACGGTGACATATATACACTCACTATGTGTTATTTCACTGCGATGCCGCTGTCCTTAACAAACAGACTGAAAAAGCTGAAAGCCTGTGAAATAACGTCAATTATTTCACAGGCTTTCAGCTCATGTCTAGTCTGTTTTCTCATTCTAGTTTCGGTCCTTTTTTGTGCGTTGCTTAGGTTAAGGTTAGGTATCTGTCCTTTTTTTGCAATCGGGTTTTTTTTTATTTTATTACAAAGAACTTAAATACTACTTACCGTTTTATTATATAAGTTATTACTAATTTGTATTTAACACCATGTAATATAAGGATATTCCTATACCTCCTACACTCTGAAACAACTGTTTGAACTTCCATATACAAAAAATCCTTTGGTAAAAAGAGTAAACTGTCCTCACGGACAGTTTACTCTTTTTACTTACTTATTAGGTAGCATGGAAAGTTACAAGTTTACCATCCCTTATAGTTTAGAAGTGCCAGGGCGGGGGAACAACATGACTATGTAAACTAGAGAATGGAAGAACCGGTTTGATTTTGAGAACCGGGAATTTTGGGACTGAGCAATTTTGGAACCAGGATTTCCCGGGAAATTCGCGAATTTCGGGACTTATGTTAAGGCATGAAATCCAAGTATAATTACTGTCTCAAAAGTAATTCAAAATATAAGAATAACATTTTATAGTACAATTACAAATTAAATAAAGATATATGTAATGGCAACTCAACTCAACCAACATGTCATCGCCATAATAATGGCAACTTTATTGGCGATAGTAGAATCCGCCTTTCATATCTCGGCAAAGCGATTCAAAATTCCGGGAATTTTCCCGGTCCCATACCCTAATGTAAAAAACTTCGTAGGTTGTTCAGTCGGCAATGGTTACCAACTAGATGTTGCCCGCAACGTGCGTGCAAAAAATCGCCTAAGTTTTAATCCAGAGCCTAAACTACTATCATACCAAATTTCATCGAAATCACTTCAGTAGTTTTTGCGTGAACGAGTACAAACATCCATCCATCCATCCTCACAAACTTTTACATTTATAATATTAAGTAGGATTGTCATAACGTTCGCTAAGTGATATAGCGCGTTATAAGTCAATACCATACATTTTGATTTATAACTTCGCTATCGTAATTAGCGATTGCAAACAAACAAATCAATCCTCTTAGGTATAATATAAAATATTAAGTAACATATTACCGAAGTTAACAAGGGAGGACGGAGGGACAGAGCGAAACTATAAGGGTTCCTTTTAGTTACTACGGAAACATAAAAATGACTTCAGTTTCCAGGCGATAATGATTATAACAGAATCAACTTTGTATATCCAATGCCTTTCTCTACGGTCAACTATAACTACTGCTACTGAAAGTTATAAAAGCTTATAATTTTCTTTCTATTTGTAGCGATCTTTTTAATGATAAAGTTGAACAGAAGGAAAGTGTTCACAATCGACGAGTTATAGGTATCTGAAGGCCCGTCGTCCGCGCTTACACCGCTCAATACAAGTGACACTCCAAAACAATATCCACGAAACACAACCTTGGTTTTCACCATTGTCAAGAGCTTCACATTATCCGATCCGATATCTGTGTCAACGATACGAGATCTGAGCTACTTGCTTGCTAATTTATGAAATACTAGCTGCCCCTAAAGAGTGACACACGGACGGACGGACAATGCGAAACTATAAGGGATATGAAAGTATAACGGAACCCTAAAAAGTTATTCAAGTCAACATCCAAAAAAAATTTCAATTTTCTCCTCAATTTTTTCGTTTTTTCTCTCCATAATAACTTTCCTATTTCCTAATATGTCTTAACGAAAATATAGAAACAAAAATTATTTATCAGAATTTGCTCGAGCCGTTCTTAGTTTTGAGTTTAGCAACACATTTTTAAATTCAATTTTATTTACTTAGATTTAGATATTGTGCTTTTCGTTCACATTGTTCGCACCGGTATCGGTTATCGGATTCGACAAATTTCACACATTCTACTTGGCTCGACATCGGATCGGATAGTATGAAAACGCTCTAACGGAACGAAACAATCAATTATTATCCAAACGTCTTCCCACACTTTCTAACTCTATTGTGCGGAGCGAGACAATCATATCGTTCATTGTCGCTGCATCTGGTATAATCACGACATTATTTTTATTAAATAACCGGGATTCTGTACTTTCATTTGCGACCCACGGATTCGGAGACAGAAGCGATTGAGGTCGTCTTCATCCGTCAGTATAAACTTTCATATGTAGTACAGAAAGAATTACGCTATGTGCCCATAAACTTTGATATCCCATACACATAACACAATACATATACCCAGACGTATTTTATGTGTCGCCGTATTATTTTGTTGTCTTTCCTTGATGAAAGTTTGTTGTTACGTAAGAAATAGATGTCATGTCATATTTATAATTCGTTCATTTCTTTCGAGGGCTCTAATTTTTGGATGTTTCTTAGTTTCACAGTATTTTTTTTTTCGATTTGATTTGATTTCGACTGGCGGTGTCGAAAGCATGGATGTATGTTAAAAATAATATAAAATTAATGTTTTTGTATTTTATGCAATTTCTGCTTTTTTGTAACTTTGAAATGCATCCAACTTACAAAACTACACATAAAAATTTATAATCTCTTATATTAATCAAGTAATAATACCTCAATATTTCAGAATGTAATAAATGAAACTGAATGTTTTACATGTAGTCAACTACCCTGTGTGTGTAGAAATAAATAATTTTCTATCTATTTATCCACCTAATATTGTAGCTACTGATGATGATTAAACGATCAAAGTTCTACGGTTCCTTGAACTTGTCGGGTTGACTGTACAATACTAGAAGTAGTCGAGTTAGAAATCAAGTTTTATGTCTTGAATCTTGTACTGTATGCAAATTAGGACCGGATAACGATAAGTGAAATCCACTGGTTACTTGACAATATTCCCCTGGCTAGGTTAAACCTATCCTGTCTTGATTCTTCCATTGATATAGAAATCTGCGAAATGCAAATGGTATAGAAATTTGAACAGGTCGATCCGATGTTTAGGTTGCATGTGTAGTAATAATAATAACTCCCTAACCGATTTTGGTGACGGTGGCCGGTTTCATTGAAACCAGGCCAGTTACGCAGGAGTAATTTTATAGTGCCCAAGTGTGTGCACAGTACCTACACAAGAGCATTCTCTCTTCCTTTTTTTTCTAAAATAGGAGGCTCTTCTAAGGGCAAGTCTGCTCCCAAAACTCGCATCAGTGCCATTAGCCATATTCCTTTGGCAAATTTGACTTAACAACGTGTTATTGCATATTATGTGGCACGATTAAAGATCTTGCTAATAAAATAAAAGTAGAAGTAATTTCAATGTTTTTTGACATTTTGATTACATACTACTAAAAATAAAAGACAATCCCAAATAGATTTTTTGTATAGGAATCATGGACGCGCGGTCTCACAGACCGTGGTCGAAGTTTACAACGAAATAACTCACTAAATATCCTGCCGACGACGCAATATTTCTCCTTCCCACATGTCGCCACCAAAACTGAAGCTACTGAGCGCCGTAGAAGCAGAGGGTGCGGGGAAGTGGGGTACATACGATAGGCAATCGGACTGGTTTTTTTTATTGCATGAATGAATAGTACTCTTAAATATGTATAACTTCTCAGAAGAAACCGTATATCAAAAGTCAATATTTTCAAAGGTACAGCGATTTGTATATAAAATTTCGCAAGTCTCGTAAAAACGCTCCATACTAAAATCGACATACAAATGACGCCACTTGAAGGTTAAGGTGTATGAAGTAGGTATAAAGTATACGGCCGCAGGAACATATTTGTAAATATCTCCGATATTTGTGCGTTTAAGTTCATACTTACCATAATTAATGTTTTTGTATATGATATAAGTAAACTAATGATGTAGGTTTTGTTTACCAATTACGCAAAAAAAACATTTTTTTTGGTACTTTTTAAATGTATTTAATTAGTAAACTACGCATAAAATAATATATTTTTTTACATTTACCAGCTAGTAATGCCTCAATATATTAATGAAACTAAATATTTCAGATGTTGTCCGATCCCCTATTATTGCAAACGAGAGCGGCCTGTGAGACCGCGCATCTATAGTTAACCTTTAACTATGGACACTCTTTTTTTGTAACACTACTGTGGACAAGCGGTCTGACAGACCGCTATGTTTCGATGTAAAATATTTTTAAATAAAGTTACGTACCGGTTTGCTATAATTTTTATTGTTTCCAAGGTACATTAAATTAAAACATTTTTAAAGTTTTTGAAAAATATTTATTTCTTTTCTTACATAAATGAAGTTTAAAATTATTTAAAGGCACTTTTGGTATTAATTCACTTGAGATCAGTTCTAGGACTTAAACTTATAATCAACTAAACTTTTAAGAAAAACTAACATTCTTATCTATAAATCTAATATATCTACTAAATAAAAATCAACTAAAAAACTTTCCAACATAAAATATAAAAATTCTGACAGTGGTTTAATATAGATAAAATTATTGGCATTATTTGCAGTCAGGTTTCGAACACCGTAGGCATATGGCCTGTTTACAGTTTACACAAGTGTACTGAGTCTTTCTCTTTCGCTGTGAAGGACAAAGTTGACATGTCTTCCGGTTAGATGAACTAATCTCTTGTGTAGGAGGTACTTCTGGAGGCATGTCTGCTCCCAAAACTCGCTGCAGTGTCAGTTTCAGATCTTTTGTAAGATTTGATGTCATTACACGTCTTTGCATATGAGGAATAACTACATTACGAGCTATTCTTTTTAAGAAATCACCTGTTTCTATTGCTGTGGTCTGGTGCTAGTTATACAGTACATACGCATCGACTCCACACATGTCGAGAATTCGATAAAAAATGACCATAGGCCATCTCCTTGTTCGTCGGCTGCTTGAATAAATGGAACATTTTTTTATCTGTTTCGTCGACCCTACCTTTGTTACCCGACCATCTTTTAGGACAACAAACCAACAGCCTTATAAACCTCATTTTCAAAAGTTGGACTGTCGACACGTAACTGTTAGTACGCTGTTGAATCGGTGACCTTGACATTCGTTTTGAGGTGCTAGCACTCTCTTTGTTATTTTTTGACATTTTGAACCAAAATAATCTAAAAAAAACAAAACACCACAAATTATTATTTGTATATAAAACATGGACACGCGGTCTCACAGACCGCAGTGAAAGTTTAAAGTAAAATAACTCACCTAATTTAGAGCCGGCGATACAATCTCCCGCTTCAACACTCGTTTTGCCACTAAAACTGAAGCTACTGAGCGTCACAGGCGCGGGGATTAAGGGGAAAGGGGTAAATTCGAAAATTAAAAATAGTAAGCGGTCTGTGAGACCGCGCGTCCACAGTTAAAGGTTAAAGGTTACAAAAATATCCGCAAAAAAAGTTAATGTCCACATCCCACACATTACTCAGAATGTATTTGTTGTTGTGGTTAAGTTCCGAAAGCAATAATTTTGGACAGATAAAGATGCAGTCAGAGATTAGATTGTTATACTATTTTATTACTACCGTTTTGTTGATAATAAACACGTGCAGTAAATATTATTATTCAATGCACGTGTTTTTAATATTCTATTTTTTATTCTCATCAAAATGACACAAAAATCATTTTGTCTTCAATAATTGACAAAGAAGGAAAGAGGTTAAAAAACCTACAGATGTTGTTTTAAGGGTTCTGTACCCAAAGGCCGCCAAAGGGTAAAATAGGACCCTGTTACTAAGACTCAGCTGTCTGTCCGTCTGTCTGTCCGTCTGTCTGTCCGTCAGTCACCAGGCCGTGTGTCTCAGTCTCATGAACCGTGATAGTTAGACAGTTGAAATTTTCACAGATGATGTTGCCGCTATAACAACAAATACTAAAAACAGAATAAAATAAATATTTCAGTGGGGCTCCCCATACCTACAACGAATGTTTCTTATTGCCGTTTTGTATGGAAGAGTTCCATACAAAACGTGCGCGAGTCTGACTCGCACTTGGCCAGTTTTTATTTAATTGATTTTAATGGCAAATATTATGAATAGTGTAGAGATTATAACTTATAATCGAGTGCTGAGTGCTGACTGGAGGCAAACAGAAATCGTTAGTTTTATAACTATTCAATATTCCCTCGCACGCGTCGACTTTCTAGTTGGTTATATTCTAATCATGCAATAAAAGCATGAATAAAATGATAATCTCTGCGACGGCGGCGCGGCGGCGGCGGGCGCGGGCGCTACCGGTCGCCGGGGGAAAGTGTTCGAAAGCGAAGCCGGAACCGACCGCGGTGACGTCACGACTCACGATTGCGAAACTGTTGCGAAACGCCATCTCGTATTGTTGCATGAGGCTGGAGGCATCATTCAATAACGTGTGATGGATAATAATATATCCTTGATATTGGACATCCTCAAAATTCTATCTGATACTGCTAGATAAAAAGTCAAATTACATAATTGTTTCAATCTATCTTATATTTTTAAAACAAAAGTAGAAAGTGACTGATGATTGATCACACTGGAAATGTTGATAATAAGTAGGCGATAATAATTTAAAAAAAAACAATTTAAGTTGACAATAAAAGTATTCGATTTAGAAAAATCGAATACATAGTCTTAAAATCGCACCGCTTAAACCTTCTGAAACTTCAATGTCAACGATAACAAAAAAACATTGAGCCCTGCCGAATACGTATTCTGAGCGCTGCGTTTTATCGAAACGACTTAAGTTTATTGCGTTTCGGTCATTATTCGGTCACATTTTACTGCCATGGCCGTCACGCGACCAAGGGCGGACTGTTTCAGTCGACCTTGCCCCTAAAGGTGGGATTGAAGGTCGAGATACACCCCCTTTGTTGAATCAGCGGGCGGAATACTGCAACTTGCAAGCGTCTAGTCTGTCCGTTTAGTTCTAAGGGTTACGTAGTACATACTCCATATACGTTTTACATAACGAACCCATATAGTTTCGCTCTGCCCGTCCGACGGTCTATACAGAATTACATACCGACGGACAGACAATTTTTAAGCATTCAAACTGATAGATTACGCTAAAAACTAAGAACATTATTTTCAGCGAAATCGGACAGTGACTTTTGAAGTAATTATTGTTAAGTGATAGTTACGGAACCCTCCTTACTCTTTAAGTCCTTAGACATGTCCTGAGTCCTGACATACTCAAGTTTAAGCAATATTCAAATAATAAAAGTCGGGCCTCAAGTATTGAGTATAAGGGCTTGGCATTATTATTATTTTATGGTGCCGAATTGGTTATCTTGAAAGTAGTTCAAGATTAAACCAATTCTATTTCAATGTTTATTTAAAAGTAGTTTGTTAATACAATAGCAGCAATTTATTATTGAATGTCATTTTGTCATGGGATACTCATCCCAACTTACCTGTCCGGTAGTTGTGGTATAGTATGCGACCCCGGCTTCCCTAGCTATTACTGTCCTATCCCTTGCCCTCCTGGGCGGTAATATCCTACATTTCCTATTTCCCACTCTAACAATCTTCCTTTCCACACCACCTATCCTTCCCTTTCCCTATTCCTACCCTCTCCACCAATCCGTGGAAACGCAACGGATAATCATAAAAATAATTTAATTATCCAAAATGGCGGCGATGTGGTTCACCACCCATCACGTCTCGTTTCTCGCGGAGGTGAAAAGCGGACCATGTAGAGCCGCTTCGCTACGTTGAATGTAAGATGAGGAATGGACGGTGGGAATGAAAGTGAACGAAGCGAAAGGAGTATGTAAGGATCGTAGAAAGTGGCAAAAAGTGGTCTCTGCCTACCCCTTTACGGGAAAAAGGCGGCGTTATATGTATGTATGTATTATTGAACTTCAAAGGTCGCTATCAAAGGTAGTAAAGTAGCAGAAACTGAAGGTATCGTCTGACCTTGTCTGATCTTCAAACTTTTTCACATTAAAACTGAAACAATTATAAATTAAGATAACGAACTTAAATTTTTACATCGTCCCTTGATTATCTGTAGAGGTGACCTTTCTGATATGTATCTTTATGATAATAACCTATTCGATAAACAGAATTTTCAATGTCATTCGAACAATGTATTCTTCAATACGGTGAAACACCTGTTTAATTTTTGTCTATACCTGCATAAGTTAGACAAAGACCTAATGCAGCGTAAAATCGAAAATGTTACCAATATTATTCATTATTGTTCACTTTAAGTTGCAATAAATTGTATGCGTTAGTACTTGTTGTTGATACAAACAAAAGAACTTTCAAGAAGTCTTTGCTAACGTTAAAGGACACTGGCTTATGGTTTAGGGATCTTTTGTTAGGAAGGTAGGTTTATAAGTAGGTTGACGCGATCAAAATGTATAAGCAAACTAGCATTAATCGCCCGTGGCTTCGCCCGCGTGAAATTAGGTTTTAAACTTTTACCCCCTTTGGGGGTTGAATTTTGAAAAATCCTTCCTTAGTGGATGCCTACGTCATATGAGGAATACGTGTGCAAAATTTCTAGCCTTAAGGGTTTGGCCCTGTGCGTTGGTTGATACGTCAGTCAATCATTTTTTTTTAATATATATAGAAGATAGATAGATAGAGAACATTTACATTATTTTTGATTGCGTATCTAAAAAGCAAAAAAACCTTAGAAAAGTTGAAACTTAAAAATTAAAATGTGAATTACGGTTGAATTTCGGTTACAGGGCGACCTCTATTTTAAGTTGTTGAACATAATATAGGTAGTCTTATTTTATTTGGGAATTTATTATTCAAATGGTAAAACTTTTCATGTCTCTTAAATCGAATGCATACCTACAAACTATTTAGCAATCACGTCCACACTCCACAACCACACGCCATCACAATGCAAATAATTTACTTTTTTAAATAATAACATATCCTGCGTGATTGAAGTTGAAACGATTGAAAGACATCTCCGAGTGTCTGCGATGTGAGGCGTTAAGGCCGTAGATCTGTTTTTAATGACACTAAAGACGGTCGTAGAGAGTATCTCGAGACTAGAGACTATCTTGGTATTTACGGTCGAATAAGTTACAAATTACAATTGGCCGGAGCCCGTGGATACTTGGATAGCTCTTAATATTGCCAACTTGAGGTTCGACACAACGTACTTTATGGCGTCGTAAAGAGAGCCCGCACCGTCACTAAATATAATTCAGCATTAAGCAGGCTCTTTATTATTACTGAAGGTCTGCTAGGTATTTTAAGAAAATCTCTCCGAAGTCGTTTATGGATTTTCTTTCATTTCGAAGCTTAAACGTTATCTACGAAATTTTAACCCCCGACGCAAAAAGGGAGGTGTTATAAGTTGACGTGTCTGTCTGTGTGTCTGTCCGGGGCATCATAGCTCCCTAGTTTTTGTTTATAAGCTGACATAAACGAGAGTGTTCCTAGCAGTGGCAAAGGCTAGTTCTCCTTCATAGGGAAGCCGTAGCCTGTATAATAGGTAGGGTTTTGGATGACGGTCGTCAAAAGGTAAGCCGATAGGAATGGAGTTATAGGAACCCCTCGCCATTGGTTCCTAGCTTAATTCATCATCTTCAGCTCGCTTACTGCTTAACATTTCGGGGGTTGATCACATTTTTTTATTTTGTTGATTAAATCACTTTGCACAGTAGCTCTATTACCTACATACTCTACGCATGTTTTAGACGTGTATTAGCTAACAGTAGTCTATGAAGTGTGGAATGTGTGCTCCAGGTAGACGGTGCTTGGAGTATTTTCATGTATTTATACATCTGTTACTGTCTTCCGACATACTGTAGTGGTTCTGCTTTACCTAATGTTACTACTATTATAAAAGTGAAAGTTTGTGAGGACGGATGAACGGATGGATGTTTGTTACTCTTTCACGCAATAAGTACAGAACGGATTTTGGTTAAATATGGTATGATTGTAGTTCAATCTATTTAACACATAGGCTACTTTTTATCCTGAAAAAGTAGAATGTTTCTCTGGGATACCGTATTTACGCGGGCGAAACCGAAAGCTAGTTTGGTTCTGAAGGCTGCTAGTAAGAGTAGGATTATCTTGAATTCTTGCACAAAATTCTCATTATGTGACTTCCCGCGGGGCGTACCTAGAGTACCTACCTACTCATGAATCATAAAAAAATCCATTCGTTTTCCGAGCAGGATATTAAGTTTTATATTTCTTATCCTTCGTGCACTTTACGACGAATAACCGTAATGTTTAATGGCCCTTGACATTATTTGTGAATATACTTCCGAGCTAGATAAACGTGTTTACCGGAAAATTGTGTCTCAACCTCTCGACCATTATCCCCGTTCCCTGTGACCCAGATACTCGTAATGGTTCTATTATTCAGTGTTAGCGAGATAAATAGAACGTCGTGTAAAAATACAACAAACACGAGGTGTGAAACCGAGAGAAAACATAGAACCGGTAACCGCGCCGTGGCGCCCAATTTCTACACGGAAATGATCGATTAATTAAAATATTACGATGGATGCAAACAAATTAATATTTTCAACAGGTCTCACAAACATGATCGTTGGAAATGATTAATAATAATATCGAAGATATTAATGATAATGTTGACATAGCGACACTATAATAAATTGTAGTAGGTACAGTACTTACGGCCGAATAATGAAATGATAATCAAAATTAAGAGCCCTCCTATCCACAGGCTGTCGCTGTCCTGCTAGCCGAATTGACAAGGACAGCATGTGACCTGAGCGTCACTTAATTTAACTGTCGTTTCAGTATTCGGTCGTGAAAGATTACTAATGGTATGGTTAATAGTTCAATGGATGGTAGATGTTGGATAATGCGTTGAGCAATGTACAATAATACGTCTAGTTTTTATCTGAATAGATCATGTACAACAACAAGAAGAATAAGTTACGAAAATGCGCGTAAAAAGAGAACGAGCATGGCATAAGCGTGGTGCGGCGCAACTCGCAAGTGAAAGTGTGGCTGCGGGCGTCAATCAAACTCGCATTAGCGGCGCAAGCGCAGCATTGTCGCCCGCGCATAATTACCTATTCCAAAACCATTATGAACACCTAGTATTTATTTAACCATACCTATGATATGCGTGGATATTCTCTTGCTGAGCTTCAAAAATGAAAGTACACAAACCAATTGGCTGTTTCAGAAATGAGTACCTATAAATGCAAACGCATCGTGCGACTTGCTGAAAACAATTTTCCTAAAAGAACTTTCATGTTTTGAAATAGAAAGCAAAACATTGCTTAACGAAACACTTTTTTGTGGATATTGTGTTTGTTTAAAATACTATGTTTAAATAGCTACTGTCAAATGGTTTGTTGTTGTTCTTAAAAGCAATTTAGTGAGTTATCACACAGTTTCAACTTGTTGTTGAAAATGTGCGATAGTGATGATAATTGATACGCAAATACGATTAGCAAATTTCAAAAGCTACTGTTTTGGGGTCACCGGCATCGCGGTCCGCGACGCAAACATTCGGTGAAATTACTCTTTTGTGTGACTAGATAATAATTATTCAAAACAACAAAAATTGGTCAAATGTGAAAGGTAACTATAAAAATATTTTGCAATTAATCTTGAAACTTGTAATTAAATACTTGACGCTTTCCGGTTTATAATTTTAATCATTTATGAAAATTCAAATCGCCGATTGAAAAAAATATTTATGAAGCGAGACTCTTTGAATATCAAAATGAAATTAAAAAATAATGAGAATTGAGAGATTCTTTTGTACAAAAACTCCATCCAACCTCGACAAGTGATTTCCTGTCATTTTCAATTTGCCGAAGAATTATTTGCTCGAATTTACTTTTTTATTTTTGTTAGGTTATACATACGAGTACAAGCCGGCTTTCCTTATGAATATTAGTTATCTATAATCCTTCTAATATTATAAAGGTGAAAGTTTGTGAGGATGGATGGACGGATGGATGGATGGTTGGATGTATGGATGGATTTTTGTTATTCTTTCACGCATAAACTAGTGAACGGATTTTGATGAAATTTGGTGTGATAGTAGTTTAGGATCTGGAATAAAACATAGGCTATTTTTTATCCCGAAAAGGTAAAGTGTTCCTTTGGGATACTGTATTTACGTGGGCGGAGCCACGGGCAACAGCTACTATATATTAATTTTTAAAATACAGTACTAAAACAAAACAATAATGTGCGCCCAATATACCCATAAAATTGCGCTAACACCTTGTGAGTTTTGACTTGTGATTAGGGTTGCCATCCGTCCGGGTTTCCCCGGATTTGTCCTAGTTTAAAGGGCGTCCGGGGAGCGTCCGGGCCGGATTTTATTTGCTACTCCGGGTTTTTGTAGGCAGAATTAGAAAGGCCTAAGTTTTTTTTTTGATTTGCAGCAATTATAAATCTTCCTTTCTTTTTGTCATTGCCGTAGTCGGGTAAAAATTCTTCTATGTCCGGGTTTCGTACTCCAAAATCCGGGGTTTTCACGCGTCTTGTCCGGGGAGTCATATGTAAGATATGGCAACCCTACTTGTGATGAAACAATCCCGTTCGACGCACGAGACGCGCCGAGATTAATTAATAAAAAGTCATCTATGTTATATGTAATATGTATAATTTGCCGGCTTGTATAGATAAAAATGAACCTTAAATTGACATAAATAAAGACAAATGATAATGACAAAAATTATTAGATTTTTATTTTTTAAGGATTTATTCATAAGACGCTACGGCCTACGCGCAATAAAGACAAAGAACTGTTGTTATGTATTATAATAGAATATAGATATTAGCTTAAGCGGCTTACTACTCCGCGAATCTCAAGCTTCGTCACTGCAGTACCTACTACCTACAGCATTTAAGCTTGTAAGGAAAATTAATTAAAATTGAAGTTTCCTGGCTGCATGGATATATTTTCATTGGAAAGTCCCAAGTGATTTAAATGAAGGGTAAGAAGAAACATTGCGTAAAGGATAAAGTGAAATCCATGTGACTAAATTGACTCACTCAATCGCGAGTCGCTTTCAAAGGAGCCACGTCCAGCCAGCTTGTTGTTGCGTAATAAACATACTTTCTATTTAAACGCCAGAAAGCGCCACAGTATTATGAATGCATTTCTATATGCGAAATAATGTTTACATTTAGGGCCTGTTTCACAGTCTTCTTCTTATATATAAAAATGAATTGCTGTTCGTTAGTCTGGCTAAAACTCGAGAACGGCTGGACCAATTTGACTAATTCTAATCGTATCAGTTCAGGGAAGGTTTAAACGGTGGGAAATTTTAGTTCATAGTTTAGGCAGAACAACGTTTGTCGGGACAGCTAGTCTTCTAATAATTGTCGGAGAGCTTGTTTCGTAAGTTTTTCGCTGCTTACTTTATATCAAGCGAAAGATGCTTGCCATCTGACACTTACCTGTAGATCATCATACAGGTCCGTAGCCTAGCCATCAAAAAAGCCGTACTCAGAGACTTGTAATGCTTACTAATTCAGGAGTCACTTATTAGAGATTTTGACAGGAACTGTATGGACTTTATGTCAAAATCTGGACTAAGTAGTTCCGTAAGTAAGCATTAAATGTCTCTGAGTGCAGCCGTTAGACTTTTAATGCAACTGAACGGTTGTTACTGGAATTCTTCATATATTTTGAAGCTTAATACGATTAAAAGTTGTCCTGATAGCTAGTATTTGAGATACCTTAGTAGTTAGGTAGTATCCTACCGAATTGTGGGAACTTATTTGAAAATACTTTAGATAATATGTCAGGTTTTGAAGATCTATAACATCGCACAGTGTTTTATAAACCCAAAAAAAGTGACATCGTTTTTTTATTGCAGTTCTTTAAAGATTAGATCAAAAGAAATGCGAGAGTAGAATTCCCGATTTTCTAGTGTGCCTAAATCCGGAGATAGAAGCCTTCGAAAATGCGAAATTTTTCATCCGGATTTACAGATAAAAATTAATTAAAAATTACTGGTGCATGTTAGCATCAACTGGATTTATTTCATCGATGAAGACATTAAAGACGCACATAATTCAGTTACAAAATTTATTTTAAGTTTATTAGAAAATATTTTACAATCATTTTTAACATTTTAGATTTTATTTATTAACTCGAATAGTACGCAAAATCGACACTTCTTTCTAATTTATAAATATAGGTATTAACTTGGTCTACACGTATAAAAAAAATCATAGGTCGATCTCGTGAACTAACAAGAGTTAAGACGATTATACGTACACCCGGCGTATTACCAGGTCGGCTTGAGGTTAGGGTTGTCAAATAGCAATGCCTGTATGTTTTGTAGTCTTTTCGTTTTCGGTCGGCCATAAATCAAACATTGTTTTTGGTTTTAGACTGATGTAAGAAATCAAATTTGCTTAAGCCATTGTTCTTTAAACTCAGTATGAACGGGGATGTTATAGATTGAAAATCACAAAAAAGTTTAAAAAATATTCCTATATTATTATGCCATTTGAAAATATTGCTAGCAAGGAACATTTTTTGTAAGTAATGTTATATGCCATTTTTTTGTAAGTGATGTTATATCGAAAATTTGATAGAAATAAATTTATGCACGATATATTCCATAGAGCTCATGTCATCAGATCCAATAATTGCTGCACACTCACAGCTCAATAAAGAATAAAAATAAAACAGCCATTGCCTGCTCCCGCTCTAGCTTTACTGCAAGCCAATGAATATATTATGTTGGGATTTATTGACGAGATATGATCAGAAAATATTGTTAACTGAAGACGAATAATAGACTTTATTTAAATTAAATTTCCCGCCATATTCATTACATTCTTCTTGTTTCCCGCCACTTTGTGCGCGCTAAAGGAAAGCGGCAAAATGTTCGGTTTCCATCAGGACCGTACATTTTGCCGCTACGAAAAATTGCCTAATATGTCCATCCTTGTGGTCTAATCTATATCATCTAAATCGGTCCAGAAGTTTCATAGCATATTCAATGCAAACAATCATTCCTTTCCTCTTTATAATATTACTTATTAGTATAGATATACTCATACTTTTAATATAATAATATATCAAGCGGTCTCACACGTCGCATCGGTTTCGCATTGATATGATAGGGTCCTGTTTTTACCCATCGGGTACGAAACCGTAATAACATTTTCAATATTGTATACAAAAGTATACAGCAGTGAGTGAAGTTATTTGCTGAAGAAGTTTTTTCTCCAAGAACACTATTACGCGCGGGCGCAGCCGCGGGCACAAGCTAGTAAATATAATGAGACGAAATCTAATATTTAGAGAATTGTAAAACCGTAGAAAAAACGATGTCACTTTTTTGGGTTTATAAATTAGAGTTTCATAAACGCGTGGGACGTCTGTTCCAAAAAAGTGGTCTAAATGCAAATAAATAGGTTTAATAAGTAAACTAAAAACAATTCTGCCTATGACAGACGTTTATATTAAATAGTTACAACTTACCAACAAAAGATATGTGAGTTAATTTTTCATTTTTAATTTACTCGAATTATGCATAAATTGTGTTAAATTATGCGTAAATATTCGAAAGACATTATAGATCACCATATTATATGAAAATGACGCAATCCCTATAATATGAAATTGATAATCTCTTTTTTTTGTTGGTTAATATAGCATACAAGCGTTATGATAATATTGGCTCATGCATAAAGTCTTAAAATTTCGTTTAAAAAATTACAATTCATAATATTATCAAATCCGGGTTTAAGTGACAACCCTACGAAAAATATTTGAATGCTTTTAACTCTGTTAGTTCACGGGATCGACCTTTGATTTTTTTTATGTGTGTAGACCAAGTTAATACCTATATTTATTAATTAGAAAGAAGTGTCGATTTTGCGGACTATTCGAGTTATTAAATAAAATCTAAAATGTTAAAAATGGTTGTAAAATATTTTCTAATAAACTTAAAATAAATTTTGTAACTGAGTTATGTGTGTCTTTAATGTCTTCATCGATGAAATAAATCCACTTGATGCTAATATGCACCAATTATTTTTAATTAATTTTTATTCGTAAATCCGGGTGAAATTTTTCGCATTTTTGAAGGCCTCTATCTCCGGATTTAGGCACACTAGAAAATCGGGAATTCTATTCTCGCATTTCTTTTGATCTAATCTTTAAAGAACTGCAATAAAAAAACGTTCGTCACTTTTTTTGGGTTTATAAAACACTGTGCATCGTGATATTTCCCGGCTGAAGACATTTATCTGATGTCGATGAATACGCATGTCCTAAATCTTACATTCCACCTAAAAACTATTTGGGAAAAATAACTGTAAGTTTTAAATTTCAAAAATGTAAATTTATACTTTCATGTGTTTCAAAATTTTTTAATTATTTTTAATGTGTGCTTTCTAGCAATTAATTTTTTTTTTGTATATTTCTTTCAGTTTATTGCTTTCAAAATGCTTAAAAACATACATAGGTATGTAGAGTTTCAAAATATTTTAACCTACGCGTCCGTATGTGTTGGTATTATATTTTATAAAAATACAAAATGCCTTCACGATCTGTACTGTCGTTGATTTCAAAATAATTTCCCAGTATGGTGTTTGCTTAGTTGATATAATTACGCAATTTGCGATTCGATTTGCTCTTTGTTTATTTAATGTGGCCCGGACGTGAACTTCCACAAGAACGGTTGCACAATCGAAACTTTTCATCATGATTAATGGTCGGTTACGCAACCGGCAACATGCGGCCGGCTGGATGGACCCTAATAACTTTCACCTAACGCGAATCGGTAATAAGTCGGCCCCGTAACAACCATCATAACTCGATATATAAGCGCAGCGAGAGCGAGAGTGGCTGAAAATTTAGGGTTGCCAGTTGCCACCTAGTTACTTTTTAAGAGAAGTAGAATTAACATATAAATAAAGCGCTATTTACATAATCGGAATGGTTTAAAATTGACGTACACATTTTTTGTAATTTTTTAACGTTTATTACTGCTTCAGCCCGAAAAGTAAGTAATTTTAAAGTAGGCGGTTAGTGGGGTTAATCGAAATAGACAAATTGAAGAGGCAGCTAATTTCGATGCACTGCTGTAGTAAATATGACGTGCTATAGCTAAAATATGGTGATATAGTACAGGTGGGAACCCTAGGTGAAATAGTATTGTGCGAGCGCGCGATCGCAGTTCGGGTCGTTGGTCGGCCGATCGCTTTCTTGTATACCGATGAGATGCATCGGTGATATTTACGAGGTCTCGCGATTGTTGAGCAATCGCACGAGCGTGTCATGCCTCGTTAACGGGACCTATTGAGCTAAGTTCGTCCTTGGTTATGGTACAAATAATTTAATATCTCAGTAAGTGGACAACAGTGTAGACTGTAGAAGATCGCTGGAACCAAGTAGACGTACGACGATTATACATAGCGAGCACTTTAATCCCCGGTTACCTACACCAAACTTCTTTAAACGTGCTTATCGCGAAACTCAGATTTGATCTCTCTTACTCTGATTTAATATAAGAACGAGACAGACCGATGTTAAACCAAAGATAAGTGTAAAACGACGTTACAATACGTTGGTGAAATTGGGGCCAAGTAGTCTCATTGGTGTCTAAGGTTAAATTGTCAGATTCCAAAAAAATAAAGGAACCAATTTTAGCCTAATAACTTAATAATCAAGTCTGTTAAGCCGTTTATGGGTTCATCGGTATCATGAAAGGGTTGTTAGACTTGCCAGTATATTTAGGTAACCATAGTTTTAGATTTTCCAAAGGCTGCATTCGAAACTATGACTCCTGCAAAATAATTGGAAGACTTCCGGAAGTCGTTCATAAATACGGTACTTAAATACCTTACTAGCATAATTACTCGTGTTTCGACTACGACCTGACATTTCGTAATGCAATCGTAAAGGAACTGCAAAAGGTCGCACCAAGCCTTCGCCAGCTATGGAAAATATTGAACTAATGTTTCATGAAATATTTCTGTGTCCATTTGCCAAGCTAATCGACCTTTTTATGTGGAAACATTAGTGCATAAAGGCCACAGGTATAATATATTATACACACCAAAAAATTATTTGTTAGGGGGTTTAACTAATGAGTACTGTCAGTTTTTTCAGCAAGACTATGGGCTAGAACAAATTGGCTTTTTTAACAATTAGTGCGCTTAGTTCTTGGCCATATGGAGTAATCTAAATGTATTGTAAAATATTGGTAGTAAGTACAATCTACAAAAAAGTAAAATAAAGGTAGGTAGGTATTTTACATAAAAATCCAGTTAGGAACAAATTTTGAAGCGTCGTGTTGGGAAGAATATTTGAGGTTGACTACCTATAAAGCTGATAAAAGCATTTGTCGAAACTAGGATTTATTACCAATATTATTAATTAATGTAAAAATTAGGATGGATTTATGGATGGGCGGATGGATGTTACTGTTTCACCCAAGAAGTACTAGTCGGATTTTATTGAAATTACGTATGGCAGTAGTTTAAGCTCTAGATTAACACAAAGGCTACTTTTTATCCCGAAAAAGTACAGTGTTCCTGTGGGATACTGTATTTACTCGAGTGGAACCGCTTGCAAAAGCTAAACATAATAATAGATAGTATTCCTGACCTTATAAAAGTGGAAGTTGTATTGGACTCACTGAACCATACGCCTACGTTCGCATTGATGTAGGTAACTGATGATAGTGTCGATTAAGGCGAAAATATACGTAGATGACGTCACAGATTCGGGCGTGGCCTAACACTTCCCGCCGCGCCACCCGCATACACCCCGCAGCGCACGCGATCTCCGCGCCGCGACTCAAATTATAAACTGAGGAACGGCCCTTTTAAACGACTTTAGGATTGATTTAAATGCAACTTGAAAATATTAATTTATTTCTGGTCTGGGAGCAAAGAAAAAACGTAGAATGTATTAGCCGCTTCTCCTTCTTCTGTAGAAGCCGGTCGAGGTTATTCCCGAAATCTGGAAATTATTTGGTAGGCAATGCGGCTTCCAACCCATCATATTTGATTTCATTTTCCACCTCTACGCCCACCAAAATGCAATACTTAGTGCTATTGACAGAATCACTAAAATATCCGCTAGGTGTTTTTTCGCTTTCCTAAAAAAGAAGTTTCATATCGACGCTTGAAAGGTAAAAATGCCTAAGCGACAAAAATACCGAAAATGAGTTTAAATATCAATGAGTTTGTATTTTTTTTTTGCGTCGATTGGTCTAATCGTCGTCTTCCTACGACGATTTTTTTGTCGCTTAGATATAGTGAAATTTATACAAAATCATGAATGTTATGTTCACTAAGCGACAACAAAAAGCGATTTATAAAAAAAAATCACTTGGATATTTTGAAGAATTTTAAAAATCAACAGTCTATTTTTATGTTTTTACTTTTTTTGTTTGCACAAAAATATTTTTACTTGTTTAAAAAATTCTTTTCGTGGACACTTTGTACATTTTCTTCATACAAATTATTTGTGAATTGTCCTTACAGTGCATTTAATTTGATACCATTATTTTACGAAAGTGCAACTTGTAGAATTTTACCCACAGTGAAATAAAACAATATTGGCGTAAAGATAGTTTTACATATTTGACACAATAACTATTCGTGCTATGTAGATATTTTTATTTCAAACTTTTGTTATTTAGTATGTCGGTTAGATATTTTTTTTTGGTTCCCTATTTTTTCGCATAAAATCATATGTCATAATTTTACTTGGCATAATTTCATTTGACCTAATAGTTGTTTCGCATAGTATTTATTTGGTATAATTTTCTTAGCTTAATTTTTTTCGCATAATTACTAATAGCATAATAATTGTTAGGCATACTTAATAAAAGGCATACATTTTTTACGCATTATATTAATTAAGAATAATTATATTTAATGCTTAATATTAAAAAATTATAAATATAAATATGCGTTTAATTACCTTATCCGTGTTTTATTATGTCCTTCCATTTTATGCATATTTGTACCTTGTGACAGAATTACTTGAATTTATTATGACAAAAAATATGCCTAACGAGTTTATGCCAAAAGCAATTATATCAAAGTATTATTATGACAAGAAAAATTATGCCTTACGAGTTATGCATCATTAAATTAGGACAAAAAATATTAGTCTAAATTATATTTATGCCTAATGATGTAGTATGCCAAGAAACCATTAAGTATGCCAAAGTTATAGTATGCGTAACAAAATTATGCCAAGAGAGGTATGCCAAATGAAATTATGACAATTAAAATTATGCGAAAAAAGGGGATACCTTTTTTTTTTTGAAATGTTCAAGAATGACGAAAAAAAATGTAATTTTTTCCTGTACCCAAAATATTATCTTACGTCACTAAGATACAATACGAAATCAAAAATGTCGCATGAGTATCAATAAATTCCAATACGTATGAATTTATAGACAGGAATAAATAGCTAAATGATCTGAGTGTTTATAAAACTGACAAAATGTAACTTAAAGTATTAAATTAATAGTGTGTGGGAACATAAATGAACGCAAACATTGCTAAATATATTTCTATATTTATGCGCCTAATGTTTCGCTAGTTAGTCCTGTCGGTAGTAGTAAATATCAATATACTAGGTTATGGGAGTAAACTTTGCGCACATACTTGGACATAATAAAATAGCTCCTAAAGCTGGTCTATTTTCAATTAACACTGGCAACAGTCACTGAAATCGGCGTGGTTTCATTATTATTCCTTTTTTAAGGTTCCGTAGTTCATGTCTCGGAATCCTTATAGTTTTGTCATGTCCTTCCGTTCGACCGACCGTCCGCCCGTCCGTCTATCCATCCAAACGGTGGTGCTTGAAATATAAAACTTTGAATGGGTAAGTTTATTTATCACGTCAACACAATGCTAAAATAAATGAAGATAAATTTGGGTACACCCACACGAAAGGGGGAGATATAATTAGGTACATAGATATTTTAAGAACATTAAGAGGTTTCTGAGATTATATTTTGATGTACGTACATTCCGTTTGCGCGATATTCCACTTTTAAGCGCATTTCTTGTTAAAATACGGCGTCCCCCCTCTAAAAGCCAAACGGCTGGCTCTAAAAATGTGGAAAATTCATGATGGTAATCCATGTAATAAACTTTGAACGAAAACTATAACGGTCCAAAAAACTTCATAAGTTCAGGAGTTATAGAGACTTAAATTGAATCAGTTTAGATGAAGATATCTGATACAGAGCCTACAGATTGTCCTTGTCCATAAAACATCCTAATCTTATAGAGTAGATTAGGATAATTTAGATGATATTTCTGCTACTGTCAATGCTTTCAGCGCAGTCTATCAAAACAATCACACTGCGCTGAAGGC
The DNA here is from genome assembly GCA_905404095.1 of Glaucopsyche alexis. NCBI lineage: Eukaryota > Metazoa > Arthropoda > Insecta > Lepidoptera > Lycaenidae > Glaucopsyche > Glaucopsyche alexis. Next base: position 3,934,498 of record FR990044.1, on the reverse strand, counting down.
ACTGACAGCAGCAGAAAGAAGAAGGGGCATTTTTGTATGGATCCCGTCCCCACTACTGTAGCACTACAAGACATATATCAAATGAAAGGACTTAAAAAGCGTGTAATTTTTTTGTATGACGAAAAATCTCTAAACCATGGGAGAAAAAAGTTTTAACCCAAAGGTGAAAAAAAGTTAAAAAATCATTCTGTATTATTACACCATTTCATAGTGGAATAAGGAACAATTTTTGGGAAGTAATGGTATACAGCAAGCTTCAGAAAAGTGTTATATTTTGATAAATTGCCTCTGTTTATAATATTTTGGTAAATTTTGATAAATGTATGGAATGATAATAAAATGATAAAAATAAGCTCTTTCCTCAATTTTGTCGCACATAATAACATTATGTATTTTTTTCATAATTTATGGGTTCCAATCCTGTCTAGGAAAATTGAGTTATTAAAAATTTTCATGTTTCAAGAGTTTAAGTTTTCATCAAGTCGGACTCGATATTCCGTAGGGCTAAATTGCTATTGCTAATTTTTTTTTGACTTCTTTTACAACGCCCAGAAGTATAATTTACCATGTACTATATCTTTTTTTTCTGTACCTAATCGTTTGAAAATTATTTTTGCTATTTAATTATATGTATTTTAATGTTTTATCTGAATTATTTGATTTTACATAAACCACTTTTCCAGGCCAGGATTCAAACCCGCAAATTAGGAAAAAAATACATTTTGTATTATTGCGCCATTCGATAGCGTTGCAAGTAAGAAACAATTTCCAGAAGTAATTATGTGCGAAAAAATTGAGGAAAGCTTATTTTTAGTATTTTATTATCATTCCATACATTTCATCAAAGTATGAGGCAGTTTATCAAAATATAACACTTTTCTAAAGTTTAGTGTATACCATTACTTTCCAAAAATTGTTCCATAGTAGCAACACTATGAAACGGTGCAATAATACAGAATGATTTTTTTAACTTTTTTAACCTTTAACCCGCATTAACTTTTTTCTCCCATGGTTTAGAGGATTTTCGTCATACAAAAAAATGACACTTTTTTTAAGCCCTTTCATTTGATATATTATGTCTTATAGTGCTACAAGGATGGGGACTTTTTGCCCTTTCTTCTTTCATCTAAATAAGTTATGGCTTGTGTTCAAACGCTAAACATGCTAGGACGAGACAACAGCATCAATCTGGTATGGGTTCTAGGCAACGGCAACATCTCCGGCAACAAAACCGCGGATGAGCTGGGTAGGCTTTGGGCCAATTGTGTCACGGTGTCATGCCCAGAATCGGTATTTGGAATATCTCCCAGCACTACCAAGAGAGAACTCAAGGAATGGGACCGCAGCTTAAGTATAAAGCAATGGGCTGCAATCCTAGGGCTTGAGTTTTTATATTTCTATACTTTTTATTATTTCAAGATCAAAATTAGCTCGTTTTAGTAACTGCAATTAATTTTTATAAACAAGAAGAAGGAAAATATTGTCAGTTAGGAGCAAAAATTTACAATGTCATTGAATTTACTAAGATAACTTTAGCCGTAGAAAATTCTTAATGGAAGCAACATTTATGTAACTTATCTTGTTTTATTTTATAAACTCTTAGGCCATTTAGATGAATACTCCTATAATTTTTTTTTGTTTGGAATTAGTTATTTCTACCTGTTACTACAGAAAATGTATCTATAGCTTATCTATTTTTACAAGTTGCTGAAAACCTTTAAAATAAAATTTAGGCAATTTTACTTGCTATTACATAACTTTCGTTGATAGCTTAGATAATTTTACCTATTTTTCGTATTAGGACTTTTTTACCTAAGCGACATAAACTGCCTGTAATTCGAAAGCTATATAATTCGTTTTAATATCAAAAATTGCTATAAAAATAAGATACACGTTGTATTTTATTGATATATAGATGTATGTTAAAACCATCTAAATCCGACTATTTTGTGATTTTTAATGTTTTTTTTTTCTAAAAATTTTAACTTTAAATCACTCTTCTATAAAGTTTACTAAATTTATGCGTCATATGTGTCTTTTTTAATTATTATTTCTTTAATTATTATTTAATATCAATTATTATTATTTAAACTGGAAATATCATAATATGCATTATATTATAAAATATGAATTTGCTTTCCTACGCTATCGAATTGGATTTTGTCTGTAATAGTAGTTGTATGTGTGTTAAATAAATAAATAAATGTCGCTTAGGCATTTTTACCTCATATACTATATAGCTCAAAGCGTTGATATACTAAATAGACAATTAAAAAAGAAATAATATAATATATCTATGGACGCGTCACACCACGTCAATCTGATCCCGTGGTAAGTTCTCGAAGAACTTGTGTTACGGGTACCAGATAACGGAAGTATATTTAATAATTTTATACTATACACATAATTAAGATTTTTATTATATTATACACATATTTAATACACATCCATGACCCAGGAACACAGAAAACTTTTTGTTCCGTCGGCGGGATTTGAACCCGCGCCCCCCGGCTTGAGCAACGACACGCTCAACCAACTGAGCCACAGAGGTCGTCATAGAAATAGAACTATACACTTTCTGTGAAATTTACAAGTACCTACATATACAATAAAATATTATACTATAATATACACTATAATTATAATATTATATTAATATTATATTATTAAAATTTCAAGTAAGAAGTTGAAGGAACAAAAAAGTACATTCAACGATCGAACATTTTCATTCTATCGCAGGCAGAGTGCTCGCTAAGGTTTTCATAATTTATTTTTTACGGCATGTTGTTCCCTATTATTTCAAGAGTAAAATAAACGTTGCGAAATAGCGGCACCGCGGAGAGTGACACAACCTCCTCGTACGAAAGTCAGCGGCTCACTGTCCCGCGCGCCCGCGCACGTACCGCTTACAAATATTTTCACAAAATAATAGTTATTTACGTATATTTTGAAAACAAAACGGTATTTCGAAAAACCCAACGATGAAATGTTAGATAAATATATTCTTCACATTTTCGTAAAAGAACCATCTTTATAGCCGTAGTAGGTAGTAAGTAGATAGAAAAAGAAATCTGAAAACAGGGCTACTTAATTTTAATTTATTTAATATTAATCTTCGTCGTATTAAAAAAATTAACGATGATATTAAAGATGAAGGATTGAAGTGTGAAATGTATATTTTTTTGAATTTTTTTATTCCCATTTTTCGGAGTAGTTAGGACTCAAACTGAGCGATTTAGGGGCTATTTGCCCCTTAAAGAAACTTTCAATTACCGCGCGCGATGAAAGTCTAGCTTGCCTTTATAATTATTCACATGCTAATGTTATACACACAAGACTAATATTTTCTACGTAGCGGCCTCCTGCAATGGAAATTGATATTTACGGCGTGCAATTATAAAGTTTATATTTAATTACGTTGACATTATAAATATTTATATTGGGAAAGAGGCGGTGTGAGTCACCAGGTTCACTTTCACTTGACCTATAGGGTTTCTTCACAGTATACATGTTTTCCAATTTTACTTAATCGATGATCATCTCAGTTTGTACTTCTTTTTTATTACTTTAAATAACATCTTCGACGATGCGACTGACGTCGAAGATTTACATGGAAAGGTGTGGGTCAAAAGATGACCCAGAGTCGTCAGCTACGAAATGGTTGCCAATGTGTTTTTTGAACTTTTAAGTATATTTGTAAGTATGTCACCAAAAGGTCAATCCCGAAATATGCTGGGTACAGAAGTTATGAGCAAAAAAAAAAGCAATCAGTTTTCTTATGGAAATGATCACTGGAAAATATTAAGAGTTGTAATCCTACTACATAATATTATAAATGTGAAAGTTTGTGAGGAATGAGGATGGATGGATGGATGTCTGGGTGGACGTTTAGTACTTTTTCGAGCAAAAACTACTGAACGGATTTCGATGAAATTTGGTATGGTAGTAGTTTAGGCTCTGGATTAAACACAGGCTACTTTTTCCCGACAAAGTACAGTGTTCCTTTAGAATACTGTATTTACGCGAACGGAGCCGCGGGCGACAGCTAGTGTATATATATTATATGTTGGTCGGTGTAGATCAAGTTTTTTGTGTTAAATTATTATACGCCTACAAATTACAATTTCAATATACGGAGGTAAGATTTCTTCCGGAAGTTCCGTAATTTCGGAGGCAGAAACGAAGCTCCGTTACATCTCTAATTTATATACTATAGCTAACCTAACCTGGCAACAAATACGTCAACATTCGACACTTACCTCTCCAGTTTGGATTTTATTCTTGCTCGTTACTTCTATAGCCGGCGTATCGGGGTTACCCCTTTGGTTACATGGAATATGCTTCATATTCCATGTTTTATTATTATATTCCATGTATAGTCACAATGGCAAACATTTCATTGCTATGTCGTTTGCGTGTTGAAATAGCGCCGTCAATATTTTCGGAATTCTATCAATTGGTAGACAAACTAACAATTTCTTATTGTTTCGAACTCTGAATACAAATTTTCTAAAAACATACATGATGTATAAAGTCCTCAAACAATTTTATATCAATTTTTTCATACAACGGAGATAGAACCGAATACGTAAACCATAAATAAAGAGGCTTCTAACCTCACTCAACTCAAAATGAAGATATACCTACTCGAGAATTATATAATTTAAAAATTTGAATACATTAATTAGAAGTACATTCTAAATACAATGCGAATAATTGAATTGAATTCAAACATCGTCAGAGTTCGTTTAACAGTTGCTTATACTAAGTAAAAAATATAAATGTGAATAATTTTAATACTCATGCATATTTATATGAGTTTTATGATGGTACATATGATATATTAGAAAATATTTAAGTGTATTCTTGTGTTTTAAGTGCTTCTGAAATGTAGATTTCTACTGAAATTATTACTTTGCGTCGATTTACAGTTAATGTAATATCATAGTTTATGCAGTTCTATAAACTTTATAATAATCTTGAGTAGCGTTAGTTATAGGGATTAAAGGAGTTTTACGATCTCATTTATGTGGACACGGCACATTCCTCGTAAAATTGACTATTTTCTAGACTTCATTTATCATGTATTATTATAACAGTGAACATTAATTTTATCCTAGACAAAAGGGCATGAATTTCTAATAGACAACTGCCTAGCAAAGTTTGCTTTTGTAACCAGGATAGTGGTTAGTGAATGATAATATTGAGAAAGTATGGAAATTACATTTTTTGACTTGGCCATTTTACTGAAGGATCTACAAAGAAATCATTATAATATGTATGTTTAAAATGTTACTAAACTTTTATACACTTTAGTATCATATTACAATGAAATAGATGATAAAAAGCTAGCTTCTCACTCAAGCCCTAATACAGTCATCTATATAAATAAAAAAAATGAATTACCGAAATGATTGTACGCGCATAACTTCCAAACGACTGCAGCAAATTGGATTAATTTTTCTTTTATGTGTTAGTTATTTTCGGGAGGTTTGTATGAAAAAAAAAATATAGCAAATATTTTTTTTTACATCTGTCATAGCAATGTTTGCCGGGTCAGCTTTTTCATAAAAATTTCCTTTATCTAGACCATAATGAATTAGGAAATCATAATTTAATGGTTTTTTATTTTTGTTGCATGAGTGTCAACTATTAACATTTTTTTTATTTCGTATCTAAGAGGGATAAGGAACTCTTATGAAATTTAAACTTAAAAGTTATATCAATAATTATGGGGGCCACTGGGCGACCTCTAGTTATGTATCTAATAATACTTATTCGACATTCGAGATAATTATAATAACTTTGATTTTATTGTTTCAGGTAAGAATCATCCATGTTTCAAATTACAGATGAGCTTTTCCATTTACGTCAGGTACGCACGATTTGAATTAAGTACATATTTTAAAACCTCCTTAACCTGTCTCTATCGTCTAAAAAAATTAAATACGTAACATCATTATTCAAAACATAACATGTGTTATACTTTTTTATAAAATCTTATCAAACAACATAGTAGTCTGCCCCGCGCACGTTATCACACTCGCTAAAATGGTCAGAAAAGTAAACTAGGTTTTAATTGCGCCGCGATTAGTAGTTATAGAGCTTTCCGGTACGTCCATAGTGGCGATAGTTGCGTGGAGCGAAGGCGGCACTCCCGACGGCACCGCGGCCGCGACCGGCCCGCGCTCACTCAGTACTCGCCGGACGACCGCGGCGTACGCACGCCATTCACTCACGCGCCCCCGATGTTCGTTTACGATTACAACATCGCGCCGCAACTCGTAACTTCGCCGTGACAATGTGGACTACCGTATTGAATATGGGTTAAACGACCGTATCGCCAACATGAGTCCGGGCGAACGCGCCGCCCTCGGGCGCCGCGAGCCCCCTCGCCCCCAGTACGCTGCCACCGCGCCGGGATTCCCGCCACCGTACTACCCGCCCTACGGCGTTCCACATCCAAACGCATGGCTCGGGGCACCCCTTATATCCATGGCGGGGCGCTCGCCGCAACAGCGAAATACTCCCGTGTCCAAGCTCGCGCTGCACGCTCAGGGGGCACCTCTGATCATCCAAAATAGACATGACCGGCGAAAATATACAACCGTTCCCGAGCAACGCTATCATCGACCGATTGAAGATGCTGAAAAACATTCTATGGATAGATATGATGCATCGGAAAACATGAGAATGAGGAACCAGACGCTCCAGCCGCACCAGTCCCGTCAAATACGAAACGGACGCAACAACAACAATACAGATGCAGTCAGTGTAGCTAGCGATGAAAGTTCCGGCTCGACAAATTCTGAAACCATGCTCCCCAGGATAATAAAACCACGCAAACGACGTAAAAAGGATAGAAAACCTAATAACATAATGCCACACGATTTGTCGCCTGGCACGTTAGATCTCGGCGAAGTCGATCACTGTGCGGTTACAAATATGGGGCCGACGTCTCGCGGCGGTTACGAGGAATCTTACTGTCGAGAGATTTGTTTGCCGTATCGTTTAGACGTGAAAGTGTTAGATTACCCGGATCAAAATGAAACGTACAGAGTGTCGACGTTAGGAGAAGCTTTAGAGGCTACAAGATATGGAATCGCAGAAGCCGCATCGCCAGTAGAGTCAGCAGTTAGCTCGTGCCAGTGCCGCTATTGCGATCCCGTGGGACAAATATGGGACGCTGACTCCATAGCCCATTTGCTAGATGAGAACTCGAGTGGCGATTTTGCACCAACAAAATTGGAAGATTCGATGAAAGTCGTGGGACCCTTGGGGCGAAGAGGTGCTGATACCATGTTAAGACGCAGCTGGAGTGATCCTTCATCAAGAGTTCCTGAGAGAAAAGTAAACAGCAGCGACACCGTTTCTGCTCCTAATCTATATTCGTTATTCCCACCTTCAAGAAGAGCTAGCTCACCGGGGCCTCGCTCTCCGCTAGCTTTAGAAATTTCATCGGAGATTGTGACTTCAATAAACGGACACCGTGACTTGGAAATTAAGTTATTTTCGACCTCGCTCCCGGCGACAAACTCCGACCGTGGCGCGTTTTTCGACGATAAAAGTGAAAGTGCGGTTAACGATAAATGTACAATCGCGAGCTATGATGTAACAACAAACAGTGTAGTGAACAGTGACAGAGTCGTGGCGTGCTTAAAAGAAAGCAAAAAAAGTGAAGATGTGGATTCTGGTTGCTCGTCAGCCTTGATTGCTAGCGAAATCTCGCGCAATATATGTGATCTAGCCTTAGTTTCTGCCTGAAATTTTTGTGGTTGATAATCTTCAGTGGTTATAGATGTATGTAAAACAGTCCAGGGAGCACAAGGCTCGCCGCTAAAGCTAGACCCAATAATCCAGCGAGGCGAGCACGGAGTGTCTCAAAGTGACGCAGATTAAATTGAGATCTCCGATTCGGATTCCTGTAGATTATAAAACTAATTTATTTTTTAATAGTAGCTTAGGAAGAGGACATGGAACTTTGTTTGATTCATAAAAAGTCTGATTCGCTCTTTAAAACACATACATGACATGTTAGTATCTACAACAACAATAATCAATGAAGGGAATATTTAAATTAGACCTACATTTTCACTGTAAGTGAAAGATGTGAACTGTTACACTCTCTATCGCGGATTGTGTATACGTTTGATATCTAATTAAAAAAAACTAGTGTAGTTGTGTAAATAGAATAGAATCGGCGTCGCTAGTGTGCAATTAGCGTTTCACACTACTGACACGGTTGCGCGGCCGGTATTGCGGTTTCCCGTGGTTTCACTGCGCGCCGTTCCGGGTGGCGCCCGCGCGCACCGGTTCATGCACCTAATCACTATTTGTCCCCGATCATCTTGGCTATTAACATTCACGTTTCCATTTAAAATAATCGACCGTCGAATGCACGGCAAAATTTCACATTTTATTGCTTCACGTGTCGAAAACTCCGAACAAAATAAACGGGTGTTCATTCTAGCGCATGCCAGTTTCCTTTTCGTTTGTCCTATTTACATCGAACTCACGAAAACGTTTTGTAGTTTTAACGCGGTATAAATAACATTTTATGAATGTGTTTCGAAAAAATCGAGCTAATTTAATACACGGATGTGTGAAGCGGCGAATCAGAATTTTTAATAATGAAATCATTTGGATGTAACGTTAAGTATTTCAACGACGGTGGTGTCGATGATCAGATAAAGTTCCATATTGTAGATAATGTGAATATAACTATTAAGTTATTCCTCGAATCTAACTCGGGTCGTATATCGTTGGGTTTTACATGCACCATGGGCTGTTTGTGTTACTCTACACTTTTTATTTTAACGTCGTTTGGCTTATATTGGCCGACGCGTGCGTGGGAAGGCATGATAAATCGGTTCTTGCTTTATTTTTCTCTTAGATAGGCTTGACGTGGACGAGTAGTCGTTACGGTGTCTTATCAGTATAAAAATTCTTTAGTACGTACTCGTGAGACAGTGTCGAGCGGACTGCGGGGTCCACCTATCGGGTATCTTAATGCTCTCTCCCGGCGACCGGTGCGCCGCCGCCGCCGGTCGCCTCCTGCCAGCCCAAAGTAAAAGCCCGATATCTCCACAATTAATTACCCCGATTGGTATTTTATTATCTCAAGCGGGCACACTGCTTTCAATTGTGAGCCTTAAAGTTTTGCAATTCTAAGCTCTATTTTTATCAAGCTAGCGGATGAGCATTCCACATTATTTATCTCTTTCTCCGTACGAGACAAGAGAATGAAACAATCAGATGTCTCTTAATATAGTAATGAAAGAGACAAATGATGCTTCACCTTCTAGTCTCACGTAGATGAGGCGGGAGATAATTGAGTCGGACGTAAACGTCAAGCCTTCTATGTGTTGGGATCAATGTTTTATGTTGAAACTGTAAAACTCAACGATTAAACTCGATATATGTAAAGTTAGGTTATGTCTTACAGAGCAAGCATTTTATACATGAAATTATATAGGTTTAGTATTTGTTTGTTTACGTCGTGAGACACGTGTTACAAGCTTGCACACTATTTTTGTACAATAAAAATCATCATGCCCTAATTCTTTTTGTTTCATTTCATTTTGGTGAATAGAGCGTTAACGATGACACGGTTTTGAGCAATCATTTATATTATTAAGATCATCTAAAGCAACGATTTCTAAATAATATACTTCTAAGAACTTCTGTTTCAACATTTGGTTCTTATCAAAGCACAGAATATTTTAAGTTTAGATTGCGAAATGTTTCCAGAATAATTATCCATTTCTTAATCTGTTTACATACTTTTTATCGTAAGACCATTGTACTGTTTAAACGTTACATAATCACCTTTCAATTTTGGCTGTTGAAAGTATATTTTTTTTTTTGTAAATAAAATTACAATACTAGCAAAAAAGTTGTAATTACTTACTGCAAGGCGCAAAAATATAGCGGTTGACCTCTCTGAAGTTTGCATTATACTAGTGCTCTGTTCATATTTCCTTCATTTGAATAGATAAATTGCAACTTCACTGCTGACTAAATCTAGTGAGGTCAATGAACATTTTATGCCTTAACGTTGAGAGGGTACAACTTAGAATTAATTCATACGGGATTAATCAATTCCGGTAGTTTTGTTTCAATAAGATAATTAATGTAATTAACTACCTCAGTAAATAAATTATGTTGTAATACACGCTTATCTTTATTGTAATTATCTTTTTTATTATTGTATAGTAAAAGTATTTATCGCGTCAATCGCCCATATCAATAAATAAAGTAACCGCTCGGTAGAGACGATGCCATCGAGTCGTAAATCAGATCTCGGTAGTATAAACTTTCAACATAACAATATAAACGGTAGTCCTAAGCTCTCTCTAAGTTCCGTGGAACAGAATCAAGCTGGAAAACTGATACAGAACCTTCTTCTATTGAAATTTATTTCGTTTTTGTCGAATATATAACATTTAAAGCCTTGTGTTTTTAGCTACTACGCCATTAGTAATTTAAGTTTGCATTGATATTCTTAAGTATTAAAACTACTACTGGTACCAAATATTTATCTTCTTATAGTCTATAAATAAAATGTAATACTCTTATATTATATTGTTGTATATATAATGTTAAATTAGCTGAAGAAGATAATAATAAAAAAGTTAACTATGAAATATCGATGCAAAGCATTTTGGACATGTAGGATCGAAATAATTGTTAGCCATTATCCATTGTTGAGAGATTGTCACAGGCTTACGCAACGCCTATGAGAAGTGAACTGCGCTCTCTGATTGTTAAATATTTTATGGTGCCACATAAATATGTTTACGAGCCGCTAATAAAACTTATATATACGACTTAGCAGCCCATTTGCAATATTGTTACGTGTTTGCGTAACCCTGCAAAACAATGAAAAAATGGTTATGAAATTGTTTCACAATATTGAAAATTTCATAAAACAAGCCGTCTCTGATTTCAGATAAAACAAATTTTGGCTTTAATTTAATATGAATTTGCGAATCGATAAATTATTTTGCTTTTGAGATGTTTTTCACGTTTCTCTAGGTTCATCAAACTCTAACATTATTCTGTAAATTACACGTTTACAATCCTTATTTGAACACTGAGAATGATTTTCCTCCTTTTAAATCGAATTTGGTCCTTCAAGATGCGTATTTAATAGTTCTCGCTACGCACATGAAAAAGTGGAACCCTTTGTGTTTTGCACACCTTTTTCTATTAACAGATTGATTATTATTTATAGATCATCGTGATACTAAAAACATAATTATGTGAATCTCAATATGGATAATCGTTCAACTCGGGTGTTTTCAATTGAGATTAACAGCTATGTCTCTAGGCAATGATTGATGTGTCATGACGATGATAATAATCTAATAAAGTGTACATAATATAGACTTCATGTTCAAAATCAAATAATACGTTATTTGTTGTTGTGATCATAGTAGGTATTTTATTAGTTTTGCTAGCTTATAAAATTTTAACTAAGTTGGAAGTTTTATAAAAAAAAATAACTTTTCTCCGTCAGTAGATACCTAAAAGTAATATTGTCTTTAACAAGAATCCCACGTCGATTGAAAATGTTTAAAAGAAATCAACGGAAAATATATCAACGGCCACATTAGCATAAGTACAAAACCAGAAATAATTCAAGGTGATATTTAAACGCAAATATTTAAATTTCTCTGACGTCAGCTGTTTGATGGTCTGTGTGAACTGTGTATGGCACCATAGGAAACAAAGCGACCGGCACACGTGGCGTCCGACCTTGAGCCGACTATTAAAGATGTTTCAATGTAAACACGCAATAGAGCGACTGAAGAAAACACACGAGAAATTGTTGTTTTACGTGCCGATAAGTGTCCACGTGTCTATTTTATACTTTATAGCACTACATACTTTGTTTTACCATCTGGTTTTTAATGTACTGTGTATAATATCTGAAAAAATAATTATTTAGTCCCCATGAAATTCTGAGAAATATTTGTACAACAACAAACTAGAGCTTGAGGATCATTACACAGAAAATAAAATGAAAGTAGTAAAGAAGGAATAAGATAACAGACGGGAAATCCGATGAAAAAGTTAGGGTAGATTAAAATCAACATTCAACACTAAGAGATAAGGATTTCGATGTGAACTTGTACCTAATGAGGGTAAGATTAATGTTTCCGTATTCCCATGATAACCAACTAAAAAAATAAATCTCTTATAGAACTAGACAAGTTCTATATTCCAGTTAAAAACCTGGTTTTAGTAGTTTTACTTAAACACAGAGTTGATTTTTAGCGGTTTCTGAAATTAGCTAATGTAAATCTTGGTGTCAAAAATATTACTTAGAAATTGGTTTTCCGTTCAGTTTTCCTGTTGGTACCTACTACGTAGTAACTATATTTTTTCTTAATTCGTCTTTACGAGTAGAGCTTGCGTCAAATGATACAATTACTAGAATGTTGTATACTGCTGCTTTCTGTTAACATAATTCTTGGCAAGTGTAAAGTAATTAAATTAAGTTATTGCTAGCCTGTTTCTTCTCTTGCTCTCTAATCCTTATCACTCTCTGAGATAGAACGAGCCAGGGTAAGGTTTCTTTCAGTAGGCAGTAGGCGGGGTAGAAAGCAGACTTGTATCCGACTGACGTTTCACCAACGCTTTCACCCGCGAAAGCACTCGTCACCAGATATACCGGGTTAATAAGAACTCTATATAAGGCTTCGGACCTACGAGCATCCGATATTATATCTTATTAATTTGTATATGCAGCGTGGGAATTGAAAATTATTTTAAGGTGGTGAGCATTAATATATTTTTTTGGCAAAGACAAACCGGTAACATTTTCGGTCTGGTTGAATGAATATTATAGTATCATATAATATTTAAGAGCTTAGGTATATCCTAACCACTACACAAATAAGTGTGGTTAGTATTCATATGTGCCTTTTTGTTAATAACATTTATACACACTTATGCTATATCGACTATAGCACGGCTAGCGGTCGCTCCAATCTTATTTACATTCGCTTATCCGTTAAATGCGGTGCTAGGTCGTCGCTCGAATTATGATTGTGCAAAATATATTGATGAAGGATAACAATGAGCCACATTTATATTGTAAGTATGATTTATTTTGCGTCCTTATGGTGGCAACAAAAAGTCACATTCACATATCAATGAGGATAGAGCCGTAGACAATTCTTGTAAATTGGCTTATTATATAGTAGATTGATGTGACACTTATTTTTGCAATCCTTTTGTTTCCGTACTAAGTTATGTTTTTGGAAAAATTACATCAAATTACAATACAAATCTATTGCATTAAGAAGTGTCAAGGATGTAACTAATTTATAAGTTTTAAAACATCCACATGAAAACAAATTAGTATAACTAATTCAGTTGTATTAAACATACAAAAACTTCATACACAAATGACATTCTCTGGCTGCGGGCCAAATTCTTGAGGTCGCAATAGTTTTATTTACGTTCATCGTTACTACTTAACCTGTCCCTGATTTGTTCTGTGCTTTTAATGACCACTGTAGCGAAGGTTAAAATACTAATGTTTAGTGGACCAATTTCTGAACTGCTTTTGTTTACGGTAAAATCAGGAAAGTTTACCAAGGACACATTAAACAGTTATGGTAATAAAAATATTGGCAGAGGTCAGCGTGTACAAATATTAATAATAAAGATTTTGGAGATAAGAGAGTTGCTGATTTAATAAGCTTATTCTCTCAATGGTTTGAAGGCTAATGACTCATTTGAATAAATTTTCGCTTCGCTTCATAAATATATCAATATTTATGAAAATTGAATTCTTGTGGTTTCAAAGAATAAAAAGAGCATTTTTTTTATTTTAGCATATTTCTGACGTCACCACATTTAAATACTAGATTCATTAGTGAAGCTCTGCAATTTCTATGATTGAGTTTTAACAAGAATGATATAGCTACAGCTATGTTCAACTAACAAATAAATGCGATGAATTATAATATAGTTCCTTCATTTGTTGATGCTACTGCGCTAGTCGATGCACTTGGCCCTTGCGTTTACAATTTACATACGGACCCGACCCTACAGTCCCTTCACTCAACATTGTCATTGAGTTGTAAATTATTCTACGCATAACTTCATTTATCTGTAAGATTTCATTAAACGGACGTTGACTTGTGCGAGATGGCCTTATTCCAATCCAAATTTATTCTGATATTGAAAATAGGATTTTTTTCTAGGATTTGATTTTGGATTGTGAAATATAGAAAATCAATATTTTTAAAGAAACTACGGATATTTGAAGCGTTTTTGTGAGTTCTATGAAAACGTCCCATAAAAAAAATCATTGCGGTTGTGACGTCACATTTCGTAAGTTGCTACGAAATGTATAGTCACATGCACAATATTTGTAATATTTCTATAGTCTGTGCGTTTATATTACTTACTTACCATACTCCATAGTAGATCTATTTGTATAATATGGTGTACGTAAACTGAATATGTATCCAACTTTTTTGTCACTTTAAAATCATTTCTGAATGTATTAAAAATCCAACTTTTTACATCTAGTATACCTGATTGTTTGGCTTATAGTCCCTATATTATCTGTTGAAGACTACTACCTACTCTGGGATTTACATGGGTCGATTTTAGACGTGCGGTGCGAGTCGCTTGACAAATCGCCTTGTCATAATATTTACGACCTAGCTGAATTAACACGTGTAAATCCCCCATTACCGTGATCAAGATGTACGAGTATACTTAGCCATACAATCTAGATTTCTTAGTGTAATTTATTTGAGGTATAATTCAAAATGTGTAACTGTTTCACTTACTTCTAAGTTCTAAAATGTTTTATTTATTAATAGAAACATTTAAATTAGAAAATCAGTCCCTTCAGTGTTCCTAGGACCACAATCTAATTCCATACCTTCTCAATTGATGTTTCTATATGTATTTTAATTTTCTTTAATAATACTGAATGCACCCAGTGAAGTATCGCTCGTCGTTCGCACTAGATCTCTCGGAGACAGCGGCCGATGCGAGAAACATGAGAAAGTTGCTCCGTTACAGCTCTCTACATTGATTCGAGTTGGCGTGCGACCGCTGCACCGCGCCGCTCCATCTTCCTTAATGAAAGCCATTGTTTTTAAACTGATACGCACAATAAATGTGTTACACATCAAGGAAGAGAAATTACTAGGTACTATAAATATTATTAAATTGGCTAAAATATATTCACGAGTATAATTTAGCCAATTTAAAGCTAGTGTTAAGTGTACATATTCTATTTTTTTTTTTACCTTGCAAGAGTTGCCCAAGATTTGCTGATAAAATCTGCTAAAATTCTTAGTCTCGAAGGAAAAATTGGTACGTTAAACGATTTACGTCATGTTGCGAAACAAAAATGCTTAAATGATTTGAATTAAAATAAATGATTTTAATTATACCATGTAGGTGATTCATTATACTTAATTAAATGTATAGGGATCATCGTTACGGCCTCGCTAAAATATTAATTCTTTCAGAAATGTCACGGTCAAAATTTTTGCATAGCGAGCTAATTAAATACTTTAAAGTAGTTAAATTTCATAACCAACATATTAATGGCCGGATTTTCAATTGACCCGCACTCGTGTGTCAGCCCACTTGACATATTTTATTAGAACGGCCTTGGCAATTTCTAGTTTGATGATATGTTATACAGTTTTGCAGAGCTTCGCATAAAAGCTGTATGTTGCTCCATTTTATTTATAATGCTGATTATTATGATTCTACTAGACACGTATAGAATTACGGTTTCCATAATTTTGTATTTCAATGATAGTTGTATCTTTTGATAGGTATTTCTATTATTACCAAATCTGCTTTTAATTCCATAATTGTCTATTTTCAAGTGCCATGTCCTTTTCGACTTGAGGACTCCTTAGTTCTTTTTATCACAATAACTCACGACACGAATTTAATACCTCCTTGAACCTCATTGGAATTGGACCTCATTGAATACATATTATGTACTTATGTAAACACATTAAATCAATAGCGATAAGGGCAGTGTGAAGTGTTAAATTTACAACACAATTATTAATGAATGTACAACTGATTGTTATCACTAGTTTTCATTCAAGTTGCGTTATCTCAGTTGCATGTACGGTGCGGTGACACATGCGAGTGTGCATTTTCATTAGCCAAATACGAGTAGTATCTTGTAGAGAAATTATGTTCCCTGCGAGATCAGCTTACGCTAGCCGTGGTCGAGTCGCCGTCTGTACCTGAGTTCGCTTTTTACGTAGATATCGCGTTTTCCCAACGTTCGTTTGTTCTCGTTCGTTATCTGCCTCATCCAGGCCTCTTCAGTGCATAGCCGATATCCCACTGTTTCTGTTTTATTGTCAGGCGCTTTTTCCATTTTTAACGACAGCTCCAATTGTTACGTTGCTTTCGATCAATTGTGTTTGCAAATTTTCTTTGCTACCTATCGTGTACGTGTTTCCTGATCAATTAGTATTCAGTTTTCACCGGTGTATTTTTTCGTCTCGTTTGTTCGTTCATTGCGTTTATATTGGTTTAAATATTTTCTGTGTATTTTTGAATATATGGATCGTTGTGTATCTACCAATTGTGTGCATTGTGATTATAATTTTCGCAATTTTTACCATAATATCCTATACACCGGGCTAAACAGTGCATAAAGTCACGTTGATGATGAGAACTATCACCGGAGTGAAAGCCCTACGTGTGCAGTGGCTGACGAGTTGCGAGATTTTAATAGCGCAATTAACGAGTCATTGTCAAGACGGTGCGCGCTAAACGGTGGGTCACGGAGGTCGCACCTTTTGCTTTCTACTTTGTTATCAATATGAAAGTGTCAAATTATTATGCATTTTACAATGTAATCGTGAGACAGGACAAATGGCGATACAATACGGTCAACCATACACAGACATGTGCTGGTTACCTGCTCAGATAAACAGCATGCTTGGGTATGTTAGAAGGCTTAAAGAAGAACCTGCTCAGATAAACAGCGTACCTGCTCAGATAAACAGCATGCTTGGGTATGTTAGAAGGCTTAAAGAAATTTTTAATTTTGTATATTCGCGTTAAATTTTTAGTACGAATTTCATAATTGACCGATGACGTTTCTGCCATTTTTACATTAACCAATTAACCAGTTTGATATTTGCACTGATGAGTCACTCCTACCTTAACGCGAATTGATTACAGTCCAGCATGTGGTAGACCTTAGCGTAAATGGGCGTCACATTTAATGGCCGGACGCGTAAAATGTCACACTGCTAGAATATGGAACGACAGTCGCGAGTTCTGTTTACTGCTGTAGGGTTTATGTCAATAGGTTACCCAGAGGCCGACTGTTATTCGACAGGCTTCCATCAGAGAAAATCTATTGCATTGATTTGGTTCTTACTTCTTAGTAATACATTAATGTTAAATGTTATTAAATTATTATTTTTTTCAAAATCTAAATATATAAAAGGCAAACCTGACTGACTCATCTATCAACACACAGCCGTAACTACTGAACGGATTTTGCTAAAACATGGCGTACAGATAGTTGTAATGACGTAGGCATCCGCTAAGAAAGGATTTTTGTAATGCGAAAAAGGGGTTAAAACTTTTATGGAAACTGAACTCCACGCGGACGAAGTCGCGGAGAAAATCTAGTTGGTTTATAAATGTATAGGTACGTTAGTAATATATATTCTTTGGTATAGGTACATCATTTAATTGGCCCCAATTAACTGCAATAGGTAATCAAGGCTTATTTATTCCGTCTCTTGTTAAGTTTTCAAAGTTCATTTTTGATGTGGAAAATATAAAAAACGTTTGACTTCACAAAAAAGCTGGTAAGTTAAATTCTGACTGATTTCCCTTTGTCAGTACGCAGTAACAATGATTTGTTAAAATTTTACTATCTTATCCAAAAGGCTACGTTAATTGCCATAAAGAATGGTACAAACTTATAATTTCAATCCCTACCAACTTTCTTTTACCAATTGTGTTAATACCTGCTGCAAATTTTGAAATGGTTAAGAAATGTTCCGTATTAAGAGCATTAAAAATTCCTATTACATAGGATAAGTATTAGGTAGATATAACAATGGCGGCTAACTTAACCTTTATAGAGGTATGAATTATTACATGAATTACAAATATTGTACCTATATAATATATTGTCTACTTTGTGTACCTATTGTGTACCTATATAATATTTGGTTTTTGAATGATTGAAATTGGACGTGTGGTTTTGAAGTTATGGCGAAATTAAAATATGACGATTTCTGCTGCACGGCCCGTTACGAAGTGGGCGTCGCCAAGGCAGGGGTGCGTGTGCGGGGGGAGTTTAGATCTATGGTATTTCATACGATAAAAGTATACCCACCTACTTATTTCATTGAGTTTTAGTAGGTACCTATATCAATTTGTTTCTGTTTGTTTTGACTAGATTTCGCCCGTTTTGTTAGTGGTTTAAAGACATTCTGTAGTATTAGTATCAGTATTGTACCCGTGCGAAGCTGGGGCGGGTCGCTAGTATTTTATATAAGCCGTCGCATCCGTGGTAATTGTTGATAGTCCACTGTAATTTGTAAGTTGTAACACAATCCGTTGCGTTAGAAGCCATCAAAAATATTGAGTGAGGCGTGACCGTAATTGAGTAATCGTCTGATTGTTTTCATTAGATCGGATGAACGATGAACGACGAATGACGTACGAGGCTAATGAAATAAAAGCTCGCCGAAGATTCGAGAGGTCGTGTTGCGGGAAAGTCCATCCGAGCGTGCGAGGGCCGGATCACTTACTCCATAACTAGGGTTGTATAGCTGTCGTGCGTTACGTTAGTATTTGTATGGTTATTAGTTATTACTTATTAGACAGAACACCAATTCTCGTAATTAACATACATTTTCATTTTACTTTTATTATAAATGAATCGTCTTGATATCATGACTGATTTTTGGAATTTGGACCCATCGGACCGGGTTTGACGTTTAGGAGAATACCATTTTGCAGTTTTAACATATTGGGACTGGATAATTCGTAAGTGTACTATTGCAGGTATACTACAGGCTGTATATATACATTTATTAGCAGAATCGACCTTCAGTTTAAACTTTTCACTCTATTTATTCATCAGTGACTACTGACTACTATCGCCCCTACTACTGAGGCTCTGAATGTGATAACAAAGTCAAAGTCAAAAAAAATTATTCAAAGTTAGTATTTTTTATACACTTATTGAACGTCGATACTCGGTATACATGATGCCTACCACCAGTTCGGGAACTAGCCCGGCTAGAAGAACCGGCGTAAGAAAGTCGCGCGGGGCCTACTTTTACCAAAAAGATGGAAAATTGTTCTTTTAAAATATTAGGCCATAATAACATTAAACAGTTAGGCCGTTCTCCGGTCTCCACCTGCATTGAGTTGGCAGAATACACATGCCTTTGTTTGTAGATAGGCTTTCCTTTCTTTTTCCTTTATTTTGATCTTATTACTACATAATCTTAAAAATGTCTAGGAAAACTAATACTGTATTTACTACCGGTTAAATTAAATTGCATTTGTTGATTTTGATTGGGCTTAAGAAAGTCCGCATCACATGCGTCATGTGGTGGTAACCCTACACGTAATCGGATATCAGATGTGTTGCGTAACAGATAACGGGCGGTGTAACGGAGATTCGACCGTGACGACAGCGGGTTACGGTTTATTTTCGAACGACACCCAATACCAGACGTACAGCCTGATGTTATCAGTGCATTTGGATTTGTAGAAAGTTCGGTAAATGGACGCCGTGTTACGTTTTATATTACGTGATTATGTATTCACTTCTTTTATGGCTTGATTTCTATTTTCAACCGACTTCTTTTATTTAATTTTGTCATCAATTTATGTTCACTTAGTACATTGAATGACAAGTGACATGAATAACAAGTGAAAAATATGTTTTTTTAAGATCTGTTAGATTCAATTCGTCATCCTATAATATACAATGTACGGTACAGTACTTATCCGTTTGATGATACATTTTGCAGCAATTAAACGCGCTAGGAAAATAGCATACATACGCATATAATGCAACACATGATCATGCCTATTAGGGGTAGGTGTGCATAGACCACAGATCGAATCTTTCGTTGGACATATTGCAATAAAATATTTTATACCTAGGTACAAAATAAGAACGTGTAAGAACAGAGTGTGTATTATCGACAATTATCTCTAAATATTCATATAACCTCACGTTCTGTTTGATTAATGTTATCTCGATCACGTACGGCACCTACTGTATTGTCGTCTGCGATTACACAGTAGGTATTGTTGATAAATTACTGTTCCAACGTTTTCCGTGTTCCTGCCACCAGTTGCAAAGTTTCATGTTCTGAAGTCATTGGTATGCTTGTGCCTGGAATGTTGTATCTATATCATATCTATTATACTTTCAAAAATCAATTCCTTTATACTGTAGATTAAAATCAAAGTTTCATTTATTATATTCGAATCACCTAGGCAAATAAATAAAACTAAAGTCAATATGAGAATATTAAATTACCATGCTAGTTATCCTTAAGATATATCGCCATTAAAAAGCGGCTCCACGAAAATGTATTTACTTGATCAGATTATATCAGTATTCTGGTTACTGTTTGGACTAATTGGTCGGCTACTATTTTATCTCAGTCGAGTGTGGAATTTCATTCCTTATTTTACAGTTTATCAACGAAGCTGTTGACCGCGGCCGTGTGCACTTGAAACTTAAATAAACTGCCTTGTGTCAACTATAACTTTAAATGAATCGAGTATAGTCAAGGTTTCGTATATTTTATGTTTCCTGTTGTCAGTAATATGCCTACCATTTTAGGTTCTCCGGACTTCAGCATTCAACAGCTCAGAGAATTCCAATCCAACGTCAAAAAGCAAATCATCTGAAAGAAGACCCGAGAGGGCCTCGAGAGGTCAAATCGAGATAGCGAAAAGTAGAAGGCGAGATATTGTTCATATTGTCGATTCTCGAGGCTTCTCAATGAGCCACGAGAGATCTCATTTTCTCTATTCGGCCCTTAAATGCTCTTAGAAAAGGTACTCAGCAGGGCTCGTTTTTCAGCCCTGCTGAGTACCTTATAAGATACTGTCCACATTCCTAGTGCTTCTTGGCGAGAGTCTAGAAGTTTAGAAACCTTTAAAAGTTTGCCGGAGCTGCTTGAATCTAGTCCTACCTTATTGCATAACCCATATGCTGGTCTGTATTTCTGTAATGTACTAGTCAATAACGTAATAGCTATCCATACGTTCCATATAATACGCGTGATTGATTGACGAGTGCCGTTGGCCGCTCCAAATGAAGCCCAGTCGTTTTGGCGGCAATTAAGGCCAGGTTAATTCGATTAGGAGGATGTAGGCAGTCGTCCCGATTAGACATTATTACGACGATTGTATAACTATATTCTACTATAGATCACGCCACATTGTGACGTCGGAAAAGGTCAATTAGGTCGGAACTCTGAACTGTTGTAGTAGAAAGACTATCAAAATGGTGGCAATGTATAGTGGTTAGCGTATTTTCATGCGTTTTTCTCTAATCCTATTTAAGTTTTACTAATTGGAAGAATATCATGTATCTGATTTTATATCTTTTTTAACCCCGATTTAATTTAGGTCCTTTTTAACCCCGATTAAACCCCGATTTAATAGCTCCGTGGCCTAGTGGATAGACCGTTTGGTTCGCACTCGAGAGAGTGCAGGTTCGAATCCCAGGTTGTGGCGTGTACCAATGAGACTTTTTCAGATATCAAGTACATTATACGGACACTCTAACAGTGAAGGAAAACATCGTGAGGAAACCCGCACATGGTTGGCTCCAGACGTATCAATGACTAGTTATTCCTCTGGACTAGGCTGACTATGTTGTAAGAATGTCGTACTATGTGCTTGGGCAACCATACGACATTCAAAAACGAACTGTCCCAGGCACTAGAGTATTTCAAGAGTGGTTACTTCGCTCGGAGAATACTGTATGTAGTGTATGGCTGTGTATGTAGCATAGATATTATACTGTCTCGAGTGCTCTTGCCAGAGATGACAGTAGACTTGTCACAGTGACATTGACACTTAAGATATCAGTCCTGATAGAGAGGCCATGCGGGCAGGGTGTGTGTCAATGGCAGAGCATCGGCGAGCCAGTATTGTTGCGTGCTAGAATACTACACTGTATAAATCATCCATTAACGGATGTAAAGGCCTAAGTTTAACCCCGATGAAAACAGAGGGATGCTACAAGTTTAATGGTTATGTCTGTGCGTGGCATCGTAACTTCCGAAAGAATGAACCTATTTCGATCTACTTTTTTATGTTTAAAGCTGACATGATCGAAAGTGCTCTTAGATATAATTCATCATCATCAGCTCGCTCACTGCTTGTCAATTCGGGTGCTACTTAAACATTTTATTCAGCTTAAATATCCACTCACTAGCTGTTGCCCGCAGCTCCGCCCGCGTAAATACTGTATCCCAAGGGAGCACTACTTTTTCGGGATTAAAAGTAGCCTATGTTTTAATCTAGACCCTAAACTACTACTAAACGAAATTTCATCGAAATCCGTTCAGTAGTTTTTGCGTGAAAGAGTAACAAACATCCATCCATCCTCACAAACTTTCACATTTATAATATTAGTAGGATGAATTACGTAATGAATAACTTGATGAAAGGCTACTATTGTGTTCTACCGTATACCGCTACATCGAAGTTTATTAAAACGTAATTCACGTTGACCCCCACAAAGGTCAGTCTAGTTGACTAAATTGGTTTATTGATAGTATATTCGGGCAGATGTATCCGGATGTCACAGATTCGAGTCACGGCCAGGGCGCGTCGCCTTGATACGGTTATTTCGTATGCGAAGGTTAAGTCCTGGTGGACTGGGACATATTAATTGACTAGATGTTGCCTACGTATTTGTACGCGCAAAAAGGGATCTCGCGGGAACCGCATATTTTGATGTGACAAAATTGTGTTAATCTCGAGTCTAAACTTCTACCATACCATATCAAATTTCATCAAAGTCAGTTCAGTAGATATTGCGTGAAAGATTAACAAACATCCAAACATCCATGGAAACTTTCATGTTCATAATACCTATTATGAAGTAGGGATGTTCATAACATGGTGTGTATGAAGAAATTGTTTTTTTTAGCAGTTTTAGGATGTATGCGTAGGTGTAGGGTACTTCAGAAACTTGTAAAATTACTATTTTACAAAAAAAAAATGAATACGATCATATTACAAAACATATAGGTATATGGCTATTTTAAGTATATAAATATACCTTTGAAATTTAACTTAGACCACAATATTACTGTATTTACCTAAAAATAAGACTGACGGACTGATGGTAGGTATTCGTTTTGTATTTTGTAGTATTAATCACTTTTTATATGTATCTAAATAGTTTTAATGTAATGTGCATTAAAATTTCAAGATCAGGTTGTAAGTACCATACAGGAAAATAATTTTAACGATAGGAAAATAATAATCATGTGATTGTTAATTTTATAATGATACTAGCTGACCCGGCAAATATTGTTTTGCCTTATAAAAATATAAAAACACTATAATTGATCAGTTATCGAGCGGGATTTAAAATGATTAAATTATTAAAATGGCTATAAAAAATAGGGGTTGGTGATAAAAAAGTAAAAATTTAGGGTTGTATGTATTTTTAATGCCACATTATAAAAAAATAAAAACAAAAAATTTTGTCCATTAATTAAAAAAAAAATTAAGGGTGGACAACCCTTATTACTTAGGGGTATGGAAAATAGATAGTAGCCGATTCTCAGATCTACTGAATACGCATATAAAATTTGGTAAAAATCGGTGAAGCCGTTTCGGAGGAGTACTAACATTGTGACATGGAAATTTTATATATTAGATTTAAAACAATTTTTTTTAACTCACTTATTGTCAAGCAGTGAGCGAGTTAATGATGTTGAATTATAGCTATGAACAATGTCAATCATGACAGCTTACAAACAAAAAAAAACTAGATCGAAATCGGTTCGTTCGTTTGCTTGCGTTGAATAGACTCCGAAACTACTGAACCGATTTTGATGAAATTTGGTACAGGTGTAGAGTATATCACGGGCATACTTTTTATCGCGGAAAAATGTACGGTTTCTGCGAAATTTACTTTTGCGCGTACGAAGTCGCGAGCAACATCTAGTATATAATATTCAAATTGTCTTAATAAATAATAAATCATTCGTACATTGATATATACGTATTTAAAATTGTCATCTCCTTTTCATGTAGGTTGTTTTAACCTATTTCATGTAGGTTGTTTTAACATATTTTACTTACTTCTTAACGAGAACCATTTTTTTGTTGTCTTTAAGTTTTAAATTATTCTCGGTAAAACTTTGACCGGGTCTGAATAAATTTACGAATATAACAACAGTGGAACTAATAACAAAATAAAAATTCAAATTAGCCAGGACTGAAGTAAAGCGGTCATGCGCCCTGATATTTCCATAACGATACGGTTCGACGCGGTAGAGACGCGGACGGTAACGGGTAGAGGCTTGAGAATTGAGATATATAAGGTTCGGTAAAATCAATTACGGATATTTTGGGCATATGATCTATTGCTTTAATTAGTCTGAGTCACAAGATCCATTTCAGTGAATTTCTGTCCAAGAGCACCCAAGCACATACGGCATTCTCACAACACAGTCAGCCTAGTCCAGAGGAATGACTGGTCAATACGTCTGGTGCCAACCTAACCTGTGTGCGGGTTTCCTCACGATGTTTTCCTTCAACGTTAGAGCGTCCGTATAATGTACTTGAGATCTGAAAAATTATCATTGGTATACGCCACAGCCTTGGAATCGAACCTGCATTCTCTCGAGTGCGAATTTAACGGTCTACCCACTAAGCCACGGAGCTCTTTTTATTAAATATGGTACAAATAAAGCCTAAAGTACCTTACATATTATTATCAACAGCTATATATGTAAATAATTATGTGTAGCGCGTTTTCTGTTGCTTGGAATTTATATTACAAAAATATTTTTACATTTCGTGTCCTCAAGATCCTAGCAAAAGAAAAATTACTTTTGTCCGTTTTGAGTCTTGACTCTTAACTCTTGATCTTCTTAGTGTCAGGAGAATGATTATTTTATCAATTATGTAGTTTTTTTTTAATATATATTTATGGACGCTTTACACCACGTCAATCTGGTCCTGTGGTAAGTTCTCAAAGAACTGGTGTTACGGGTACCAGACAACGGACATATATTTAATACTTCCATACTATACCCATATTTAACATTTTTATTATATTATACACATATTTAATACCTTGAGCACCAACACGCTCAACCACTCAGCCACAGAGGTCGTCAAATTTGGTATAATATTATGTGAAATCAAGTTAACCCGTATACACTCTAGTGTTGCATTATCTTTATTGGCATCGCTTTACGAGAAGCCAAAGTCCCTAAGCTATAAACTTGTTAATTTCATTCGAGCTTCAGTGGCCAACACTTTCTACAGGGCGACCCGCAACGTAGGTGTGTATTGGGTGTACGAGGAGCCGTAACACCCACCCAACACATAACCATATTATATTAAACTGAAGACGACATTTACGATGACCATACACATATAGATAAGATAAACCTATGCATGTCACACTAGTTCATGCATTTATGTAGAGTTATGTTTCCTCTACACGATTTATGGTGTTTTAAGGCGTTACTCAACACCCAAATTAGGTATGATGTTTTGTGTAGACGTCGCGTTGGTATACTATAAAATAAAACCAGTTTGATAAGTCGGTTTACTGGAATATTTGAGTCATGTTTACTTCCTCCTAAGACCAGAGTATACATTTCTTAATAAACATAGTCTTTATCAAATGTTTGATAACAGGTTCAAAGACCCGTAATCTACCCCGAATTGTTTGTCTCGAACCGACCAGGTCGTAGTTACGTCAGCAGCCTAATTCTCGTGTTTAACTTACACTTTCAATTTCCTTTCAATGAATTATAAACGAATCGTCTTGTTATAAACAGTTTTATGGAGTTTGAACAGATAAAAACTCGCTAAACTTTGGTTTGACGTTTATGAGAATACCATTTTGTCTTTTTAACATATCGAGACTGCATCAAAACTGTTTTAAAGCAGAAACGACCAACTGAACTGTGATTTTTCTTGATGTATCCCTTACAGAGTGCAATGGGCTCCTCGCGCGCAATAGCTAGTAGTAGGTAGTAGGTATAATTTCAGCAGCTATGCAATATGTTATGACTCATACGTTTCCTTGTTCTTTAAATGTTCTAACTGCAATATGACTGCAATCAAAATCTGGGTCATCTGTCAATATTGCATGGTTAGTGGTAACATAGATGTTGATTGTAGATACTAGTTAGGATTAATAGCTGTGAAGTTTGGCTTGTCTTTTTTGGTGTTTATGTCGATGTGAACATTGCTTTTGTAAAAGTGTAGATCATGTCTTAGATAACGTTAATGTCCATAATAAATTTAAAATGCCATTGCCATTTAAGATTAATGATAAAGTGACAACTATAATATAGTCCAAAAATTTATTCTAATTAGAATAATATTCGTTTCTGAATTTTTTCCATTTTAGGTTAAGTATGTGCATACCTAAAAGGTCAATTTTATAAACATCAGCGGTTGCGAAATTTTAAAAATATATATTTAATTAAAGTGGAAACTTTATTTCTTATAATATATTTTATTATATAAAATTAAAATTGCAAATGATACCTATTTATTACAAAGTTAATTTTTCGTGTCCTTAACCTGATAAGTTCGCATAGTGATTAGTGATAATAGGCCTACTTAATCTTGTAATTAAATTAATTAGTACTTTTCGACAAAGCTTGAACCGTGAGCCTAATTACTTAATCTGTATTGACAAATACCAGTGGCAACTGGCCGCCGGTTCAATGACACTACAAGGATCTTCACTTGACTTCTGTAGCGCACTGACGTAAGATGTTAGGGTCAGTTCATATTGCGATCCGCGACGATACGCGGAGCTGCATTTTAAAGATAGCTATGCAAAATTGAGCTTTATTCGCGACACAAAAATATACACTTTTATATAATATGACAGCATATTATGCGCTGACATTCACACTCTGTATCTTCTGAATATGTTTTTAAATTAAAATTTAAGCCAAAAACATAAATAAATGATAAGACTTCAAACTATAATTCCCTTTTTTATTTTAGTTAGTATAACTCTCCAATACATTATAAATAATTAATATAAAAAATTTAAGAATAGAAAAAGATAAGATATTATAATTTCTCTGTTCCAATTTTTTTGTTACTATTAATGCGAAGCTGAGGGATATAATATATTGGTAAGATTAAAAAATACATTCACTATTCCATCCAGTTAACTCGAGTTAAGTAACTCGAGTTCAACCCGAGTTACGTGAATTTTAACTCGGGTTAAATCGAGTAATTTTGTTTTTTGGCACATCACTAGAATAGCTATCTTTGAAATGCAGTACCTTGTCCGTGTCGCGTTACGCGTATCATTTCGTTTCGGTGTGAATTAGCCGTGTTATAATCGAGTGCGCGCATCAAATATGCAACGCTCCACTGCAGCTACTAGCTAGTTCAAAGTCTATAGCAGGTAAATAAATAATTCAATTTTCATGTCCCAACCTCGTTTGTAGGCTGTCAGCTTTAAATAGAACCCGAAACTTTGTATTTTTTTTGAAGCGGAAACCTTTAAAATAAAGGGTACATGTGCTCACATATTTTCTTTAACTTTAAACCCATTTAGTAGAACTTTATTTCCGGCCTAAGGAAAATACAAAATAAAAATGCGAGTCAGTGAAAAATGTTATCTGTTTCCCTCGATAACGTAAACTTCGTGAGTACGTGACCGTTTACCGGCGCAGTACACCCTTTACGCTATCAAGAATTTCACACATAAAATTGCTCCAAATTCTGCCAAAACTGTATTTGTAAAAGTTCAATTCAATACGTGTTCGCACGGAACGACAGATATTTATCTTAATTTCACAGACTTTTAAAATATTTACATACTTAAATGTACAATTTTTCAAGAAAGATATTGTGATAAACTTAATGCATGGTTGGATAGGTGCACCTTGAAAAAAACTAAAAATAAATCTATCCAGATTTTATTACTTTGCGCAGAAAGACAAACTACATCAATAGCTTTGAAGGTGGGGCGGGGCTCCCATGTATAAATTGTGTAACAGGCAACAGAAGCTAAAAAGTTTCTAACCCCCAAATTGAAGGGAGACGTAAGAACTATCGAAGCGATATACCCCAATCCCTACGTCTATATTACTATATTATAAGTACAGATAAACAAACAAATAAATCTATCAGCGTAGCCAAACTTTTATAAACTGCTTTTAGACTTAACGAGTTTAGTGAAGGAGAAAAGACGGGATATAAACCCTTATGATCGGCAACGTAGCGTCTATCTTCGTTTACGGCTACGAAAGTAACTTTTGATGTCATTCCTTCATAGACACGTGCATCTTGAGTATCGCGTGACTCGGAACGATTCCACCCTTGTAGGGTAAGTTTGGAGATATCTCCGAGTGGAGAAATGGTAGGCCAACGTGACATATGTACTGTTTGCTATGTATTACAAATCAATCTTATTGAGTTACTTTAAAGCTAAACTTATGTAAAATAACATGTGCTGCGTTGCAAATTTTTGATTCAATATTTAACGGACGGGACTCTAGACATTTTGAAATCATCAATATCAGGGACATTTGGGGCCATAAGTTAATGA
The DNA here is from genome assembly GCA_905404095.1 of Glaucopsyche alexis. Lineage (NCBI taxonomy): Eukaryota > Metazoa > Arthropoda > Insecta > Lepidoptera > Lycaenidae > Glaucopsyche > Glaucopsyche alexis. Next base: position 3,905,673 of record FR990044.1, on the reverse strand, counting down.
TTTGGATACAGTCCCAAAAAATCTATAAAATGTTTTTAAGTCTGAAGAACACTCCGCAAACGGATGTACCTATATACATCTTCAATGGAATTAGGTTTGTACTGAAATACGTGACCGTTTGCGAGCATTGTTGTAAAGTTCGCATTTAAATCATGCGTGCAGCGTGATCGGTTGAAAGTATCGTGGGCTTATCGTGGATCTTCCCACGAATCTCTATCTGCCTGCGCCGGATATATAATAGGTTACATTGTCTATGCTCGTCCTGTATCCAATCAAGTGGATTAATTGTGCATTTTACACCATTTACTGCTTAGAAATATTATTCAGAAATAGGATTCACAATCTAATGATAATTGTCATATAGCTTATTTGCATGTTTTGTCTCTGTCGCTCGATACAAAGTAAGCAGCGACAAAAGTTACGAATTAGATATGAAACTTATTACCCGACTGCGCAACGCAAAGGAGTGGTAATGTGTTTATCAGCCTATGTATGTATGTATGTATGTATGTTCCTTTGAAGCACTATACAGACCAAACGCCTGGGCCGATTTTTATGATTCACACGTCAATCGATTCCTCTTAGTCCGGCGAGTGTCACTAAAGACATGACGTTAGTAAAAATTTAATATGGCGACTACTGGACGCCATATTGTGAAAATGAAAAAAATGAAAGTCAACAAACTATATCAAGTGGGGTATCGTTGAATAGGTATTTAAAAACCATTGTTAGTTTTCTCTCAACATTTTTCGATTCGACTGACCGTTTAGAATCTATATCGATTTAAAGTTGCGTAACAACCATTCTCACATTCCTGTGCAATTGTGATGTATTACTGATGCTTATAGGAAATCCAGTCTGGTAAATAGCTAGCTAGGTACTCATAACTAAAAAGTATAAAATAAAAAATAATAATTTAAAAAATTTAATGGATCAATGGATCCTGACTGTTTAGTTGTTATGTTCCAATAGTATTAATTTAATAATATATTATAGAATTCTAGGCCACCGGATATCTAAGTCTTGTTTTTTTCTTTTCGGTTTTAATTATGTACTTAGTTTGGTTCACTTTTTACGCAGTCGGTTTTTTAAATTTTTTAAATTATTATTTTTTATTTGAGGATTGTTAAACAGGTCCTTACTCCTTAGTGATAAGACCCTTATCGGAAACTAATACATAATTGATAATCACTTAGTGTTATTATTTTAATTTAGAATTTAATTGAATTGGTATTTATTCTGTGTTCATCCTATTAAGCTGCTCTATATTATGTCTTTAGAGTTTTATGAGCTCAGACATTTTCTTAAATGTTTATGCTTATTTCATCCAAAACAAACAAGACAACGAAAACGCGGCCATAACGTGTTCGATGAATATTCACAATTTCTGCCACCACATTGCCCATTAAAATGTACTGTTCGTCTCGTAAGGAAACTGTGCGAAGGTGAAATGAGCGTACGTGTGGCACATACAAATTAAAATGTGATCGAGGATGGAAACACGGCTCGAAATAATTAATGTGACGCATTCAATCATTTGAGATTAAGAAATAAGGGCTTTTTAGGGTTCCGTAATACTTAAGGAACCCTTATAGTTTCGCTCTGTCCGTCTGTCTGTCTGTCTGTCTGTCTGTCTGTCTGTCTGTCCGCGCCTCTAGCTCCTGTAATTATGAATATAAATTGATGAAATTTGGTGCAATTATAGATTGTGTATAGATCACGGTTTCGGGATCATAAAAAAATAATAATTTTATATTTTAGGGGTGGCTCTCCATACATGTGAAGTGGGGATGAAAAATATTTTTTCACTCTACCCCATCTTGTGGGGTATCATAGAATAGGTATTTTAAAATAAAGGCAAGATTTCATACGTTACTTTTTTATAAAGTTGACCATTTTCGAGTAATCGGCCTCCAAAGTAGTTTGTAAGTTGGTCCCCCCTCTAGCATTTTTAAACTATAGGAGATAGAAACTTGCAAATTTTCATGCTGATAGATCATGCTAAAAACTCTTTAGGAAAACTATTGTGAACCAAATCGGACAGTAACTTTTGGAGTAATTAAAAAAAAAGCATATTACGCGTTTAAAGTTACGGAACCCTCCTTAGACATGTCCTGACATGCTCTTGGTTAGGTTATTTTTATTTTAGACTAAGGTTACACGGTCAGTCTGGCATCAGTTTAGTCCATCAGTCTCAGACTGACGCCAGAATGATGGCCGGAAAGTACATAATAAAAAAATTATCAGTCTGTCAATCACACGGTTACACGACCATTCTTTCGTCAGTCTGGATCATACTGATGGACTGAACTGATGCCAGACTAACCGTGTAACCTTAGTCTAAAAAAAGCCCTTAGTCTTACGATCGGGTCAGCGGTACCAGACATGAGACCGGTAATCTCTCTCGCAGTTCGTGACTGCGTTTCGCCAGGTAAGGGATTTGCTTTTTTGCGTTCGCAGACATCATTTATCATATTTTATTCGCTGACAATTGATAACATTTTTTTACGGTATACTTTTTGTGAGCTGATTAGATGTTTTGATTAATCCATGTACATTTCTACGTTATTTTAAAGTAGTTAATTTGTTATGCATATCTAGGTAGGTACTGTATTTAGAAGTCTCTGCGTATTTAAAAGGGACACCTTAAATAGTAAGGTGACACATCCGATTCCGACTCAATTATTTATACACAGACTTAAACGCTTTCAAGGAATTTGTGCCGCAATATCCTCCAAACCTCCACATAAAATGCGTAACTATCGGAAATAGGTAATGAAAGGTTTCGAGTTAACGACCAGCTTTATAATTTACCATATAGATAAATATCGATGATGCAGGAAAAGGTAGTGCATTAAAACTTGTTAGCCTTTAACTGTAAATATGTCACGCCGCGAGTAAACGGGCACTTTGCGTTCACAAGTGGGCATCATGAAACGGTTCGCTCGTCGATTACCCCATGCGATAGAGCGCCCGGGGTGTGGGCCGGCGCGGGAGCATCGTCATATCTAGCGCGATGTGTGGCTCGCCCGCCAGCGGCAATTCAGCCCCGATGGCCTCGTATTTTCCGCAATAACTCGCGCTCTTTTCAATTGCACCTACGTCTCCAGAGCGCGTGCCGATCGACGCTATCGAGATATCGCCCGCGATCTCTCTCAAACCCTATGTTCACTCTATCGCAGGCCAGTATTACGATGGGGATGTTTGGAAACACATCCGAAATCACGACTCGATGCAATCACGACGCTTATCCTCGGACGCTTTATCATCCACGTCCCCGGGGGACCATTTTAGTAATTTTATAGCAACGTCAAATCGCCCACCGGAATTCGACTGATTGATTGATAATAATGGCTATTGTTGGCCGTGTAAATTCCCTCCGGGGCGAGGGACGGGCGGATCGGACGTCAAACACGACGGCTAATATTAGCATTTCTATTTCCCGGCTTTGACTGATAACTTGATAACTAATTCCCGAGGCTAAGGCGAAACCGTACCGTCAATATTGACATTGATAGCGGAGAATGGCGTAAATTATTTTACCCTTATCTAGATAATATACTGTGTACACTGTAGTGTATTGAAATTGTATACGTGCCGTTGTATTTTACGTTCGGAACCCCGATACCGTATCGAGTGGACTATCTTTCCCCATAAAGTTTCGTTGTCATCGACGTCACAAAATATATTTGTGGAACTGCCGATGCCGTTTGGAAAATGTAGAGCGGGCAGCGGCTCCCTAAAACTGGACGGCGAAGTTTTTCTGCGAAACTAAATCACAAATGTTCACGGGGAAACAATTGTATATAGTCCGTGGAAGCGAAGTTACTGCTAATGGAAATTGGTAATACATACTTAATGTAATGATACTGCCGCCGGCGAAAGTCTTCGGATTTCGATTCTGCTCGGCGATTTACGTTACGTTCTGTTGCCATTATAAACTACATAGTAAAGCTCATTTCAGACTACGCTATACTATTTTGCTATAGGTATATTATAGCAAGGAATGACCTAATGCCATAATATATAAGGTTAGGTAAAATCAATTACGAATACTTCGGGCACATGATCTACTGCTTATATAAAGACGTTGGGGCAGAGAAATAATCGTCATACTCAAACTAAAAAAATCATCTCATGTATGGGTGACTCGCCGCAAAACGCAAACTCGCCCATATAAAGAAAAAAAATTTTTTTCGAGTATGACAATTATTTTTCTGCTTAAACGTCTTTACATAAGCAGTAGATCATGTGCCCAAAGTATTCGTAATTGATTTTACCAAACCTTATATACCATGGCGTTCACATTACGCGATATTATCGCAAGTATTTATAGTATATATAGCAAGCTCAGTTGACTGATGACTCGGGGGTGAGGGAGGGGGAAGAGGGCGGCCTGCGATATAGCACAGCATGAACTCAGCGTATCGCACAATTTTATAGCGTAAGCAAGCCATTTATAGTACAGTACAGTGTGAACGTGTCATAACAAGGTATGGTGCGCGATATTGTTGTGCTATGATCTGTATACTATAGCATAGCTATTATATTATAGCGTAGTCTGAAAGCCGCTTAATTGAGTATTTAAATCCTTTACAGTCGTATTTAATTTTCGCTTAACTTATTCTCTCGTAAAGCACCTTAATAAAAGACGTTTAACTCGAATTCTAATTTACTACAGAGCTGTTTGTTGTTACCACTTACCATAAAGAAATACAATTTACTTTTATTGTATTTACAATTTTAATTAAACATTAACGCATAAACATTAAATATATTAAATGATACTTTTTAGGTTCATAACAGATAGTTTATAACAGAATTACTCCATAGGCTGTGAAGATTTACTCACTCACTCAGTACATTCCACTTTGTTAAATTCTATTAATTAATAAATCTGTGTACAAACAGCTGCACTCGTTGGGTTTGGTTATTTATCATCCCTAGGTACTGGCTAATTGTGTATGTATTTATAAATAATAACATCTACGGATGCTTACCACTATGTCAGTCTGGCCCCGTACTAAGTATCCGAGGAACTAGTGTTACAGGTACCAGACAACGGGAAGTATATTTAATATGTATTCAATAGAATAAAACATTAAAACAAGCCAGTAGACAGTCTCGAACAATGATGATCATCACGATGACAAGCCAAATCCACAACAAAGAAAGTATTATAGCGTGATTTTGTTACAATTCCTTTCGAGTCGAGTAGGAAAATCTCTGTAACAATTAATGTTTAGACAGTTTTAGTTATCTGATGGACTCATCAGTTGTAAAAAGTCACGAAGTTGTACTGGACCTCGTTACGAGAGATTCGTTTGGTCGGATAAATAAATAGGTCGACAGATGTTACTCGGATCATGTTATTTGAACTATTGAGATTATCCTTAACGCAGCCCCTATAAATTTCTTTCTCGCCGTGTCGTAACTATATCAAGATATTGAGAAACATGAAATATTTACTCGCCGATATCGCCCTATAGGCTATAAACTTATCGGCAACAAAAATGTAATAAACTGCCTGCGTTTTAATTACAGTATTTAAATGGCTGCGATTTGATTTCAATTACCCGTAGTGTAACAGTGTTGCTAATTGATTACATTCTGTGTACTATGATTAAACAATCAATTAATGATGTTTTAAGAACTTAAAAGCTGTAATCTTCTTATATATGTTGTTATGAGGATGAGGATAAGTATCTACTTCACTAAGTAACCTCATAAAGTATAGGAAGACTAGCTTTTTCCTGCGACTTCTTCTGCATGGTCCCCCATCCCCCATGATTGCTGCACACTCGTGGGGGATAAATTTCGAAAATTCCTTTTAAATAACGGATGTCTACGTTAAAATTCAAAGCAATACGTCCAGTAGTTGATATTTCACTATGCAAACTTTGGACCTCCATTCACCCTAAATGGTGAATTTCAATAAACTTCAAAGTACGTACTCAATAGTTTGAATTTATTAGCTCAGATGTTAATAAATCGAGGCAGATTTTAAATATTTTTCATGCATACTTTCAACTACTATTTTACTCCCTCAGATGGTAAATTCTAATAAATCTTGAAACACATAGTTATCTCAAGAAGTGTATTTAAGAACATGAATCCTAATTTTTATTGAAATCGGTGCAGATAAAAAAAAAAAAACATTCAACCCCTATTTCACCGTTTTTAAGGATGGAACTTTTCAAAATCCCTTAGTGCGCGTCTATATAATAATTGTAAATTAAAACCACTGTCCAAATTTCACTTTTCTACCAATAGTGGTTACGGGTGCAAGCGTCTATACGTCAGTGGGTGGGTCATTCAGTGGGGACATATTATTTTTTTATAATAAATATAGGTAAGAACCTAAGTAACGTTAAAAATATAGAAGAAATTGCCTACCCACTACCTAGGCACTATCGCTTATCATAACATTTTGCAAATCAATCGGAGGATAATGGAGAGACGTGTACTAGCCGCCGCAGACTAGATATCGCTGTGGTATTGCTAGCACTTCTTTATGTATAATTTTATCGATCCGGTATCATCTCGATCGGCCCACTGCATCTCGTTCTGAAATCGGCACGCGACCAATTCATGGAAAGTTCTGATTACTAACTAGTCCTGCTGTAAAAGGCGCAAGTTCATACCTATCGCGATTCGCGATCGACAACTGTTTCCTCCCCACGCCATCCATATCTTTATCGTGCTATCTTAAGAACATAATAATTATTAATATATTTACGAGAATATTAGCATGCCAAAATGTACCTATTGGTATTGAGACTATTTAACTTCGTCCTACGAAATTGGTATGTACACTTGTATAGACTATAGCAGTGTTTTTCAACCTTTTTCATGATGCGACCCCCCTGGTATGAAAAAAATATTTCGCGACCCCCCGATCCTTCGCTTTTTAATCATGTATGTGTATGTGTATGTTACAGTGTTTCAAATATTTTTCCATACGACGTTTTTATGCGTCTCCATAATTAGGATTTGGATGTAAGTACATAATATATTAGGTCTTTACCTATGAAATTGCCGTTTTGTATGAAAAAAATAAAACGATTTTTTTTCATGTATTTATTATTTGTATTAATCGAAGTAATCACTCATGCAATCAATGCATCATTGCCAACGCAGTGGCAGTTTATTGATGCCCTTCTTAAATAAATCAGCTGGACGGGACGCAACAAATTCTTTAAAGGCATTTTGTACTGCCTCTCGGGTATTGAATTTTTTTCCCGCCAAGAAGTTATCCAAATTCTGGAAAAAGTAGTAGTCTGTAGGCGCAAGGTCTGATGAGTAGGGTGGATGACGGAGAGCTTCCAACCCCAGTTCTTGCAACTTGGAGACCGTCTGCTGTGCAGTATGAGGTCGCGCGTTGTCGTTCAGGAGCAGCGGAGACGAGCGATTGACCAATGCTGGTTGGAGATGTGCCAGCTTCTCCATCATTGTATTCAATTCTTCACAGTACACATCTGCAGTAATGCTTCACCATGTTTGGTAAAAAGCTGTGGTGAATCACACTGGCGCTAGACCACCAAACAGTGACCATCATTTTTCTAGGGGTAAGTTTTCGTTTAGGGCATTATTTACGTGCTGAACCAGGATCCAACCAACTTGCTGAGCGCTTGCGGTTATCAAAAAGAATCCATTTTTCATCGCAGGTAACAATGCGGTTAAAAATTCCTTCATTTGTGTGTCTGTTGAGCAGTGCAAGGCACGTCTCGACGCGTACTTCGCGCTGGCTATAATTGAGTTCGTGGGGCACCTATTCGTCAAGCTTTTTTACCTTGCCAATTTGACGCAAATGGACTAATATTGTTTTGACGCTAACGTCGAAAGCTGCTGCTAATTCAGCCGTAGATTGTGTATCATCAGCTTCCACAATCGCCTTTAATTCGTCATTGTCGACCAAAGTCTTCGGACGACCGCAAGGTTCATTTTTCAGTTCGAAATTTCCAAAACGGAAGCGAGCAAACCAATAACAGGTGGTGCGTTGGTTTGTAGTGTTAGCTCCGTAAACGTCGTTGATGTTGCGTGCCGCTTGTGCCGCGTTGCTGCCATGACTGTACTCATATTCCATAATTACTCGAATTTTTAACGTACCATGATGACGAAAAAGATTGATATGCGATGAAAATGTAACACTAATCAATAAACAAATGACTACTTTTGGAAAAACAATTCCATGTTTTTAAAATAAAATTAATTTATAATTAGAATTCTTAGCCAAACAAAAATTATTTTGATTTGAAATGGCCAGTAATTGCAAAACGGCAATTTCATAGATGATCGATTTATTAGTATATCCTTTTGCTAAAATTCTCTTACTTAATAAATCAATATTTTTAATCTTTATTGTTTTTACTAAAGTTCTCTCGACCTCCGGCGACCCCCAGGTTGAAAAACACTGGACTATAGATCACCTTTAATACTCTGTATCTCCTAAAGTATTGATCGTACAGTAAACATTTTAAGACGTAATTTATATAGGAAGTTTAATGTAGATAATTAATGTAGAAGTCACTAAAGAGATATTATAAATAATTTTCGAGTCACAAGCAAAAACCTTGAAAAAGAGACCTTTCCCCCCTCTCCCACCGCCGGCTCGTGTCCCTCCCTCGGGGGCTTTTAGTATATTCATCTGGACACCTTTAGGAAGAACTGTAGCAACTTTCAAAACTACATGAATTATTCGGTCTGAATTCCTTAATTTTTCCAGACTAATACCTATTATCCGGAATCCGGAAGGCCAGTAAAAATTCAGAGCACCCAAAATCTGCGCTAATACAATAGAAAAATCGAGGATACGAGTGTTGAGTCAAATGTCAATGTCAAATATAACAGCCCTACACTCGACACTTCGATTGTCAGCTCTATTTTATTAGCACAGTGGTCTATTTTCAGTGCTCTAAATTTTTCCGGGCCTACCGGATTTCGGATCATATACTCCCACTCCATGGGCCACTCACATTACATAGGCTACTACTGTTGATTCATTTAATGTAATAATGGTTCCAACTTCCAAAGGTCGAGCTGAACATAAAAATGAACCAACAACAATGTTTCTTTATCTAGTGCAGCGTGATACTTGAGATTTTCCGCAGTGTCCGATAACTAAAGCCCCCTTTACGACCACTAAGTTCGTTATACTTACTGTGGACATCGTGCACTGTGTTTTACGTTTAGTGTAGTGAACCTAGTAAAATATCAAATTTCTACTAGTTACGTTCCTGCACATCGCCCATTTAATACAAGTTTTATTGAAAAGTATCACAAAACTTCAAAGATGTGTTAGATAAAAAATAATACAAAAGAATTTTAATTGTGAATATAAATTGGCCTTTATGTCTATTCAGTATTTTGTATTAGCCGGTTAAATTATTGAGAAAGGCCGCTAATTTATGGCTTAGTTTATTATTCGAAGGATTGGAACTATAATTGAATTTCAACCACGCACGATAGTCTCTATTCCGTAAGAGTTATGGAATGACATTGAGAGATGCATAGCTAGTAGGTAGACTTAATCGATTTTACTATTTATCTCTAAATAAAATATATAGGAGAGGGCAACCAAGAGGCACTACCGGCGCTACACAGAATAAAACCTTACCAAAGACCAAACAGTAGTATGAGAATACCGAATTCATTAAACACAGCTAATAAATTTGGGAACCTCTGCTCTATAGGATGCTTGAGATTTATTAAATTTGATACACACGTTAAACCAAAAATCGCGATGATTACACAGCAAAAGATCAGTCACATGTATAAGTGAAATCCACCTTGATCCAGAAGCCTTAAGGCGCGTCCACGAGCGCAATCACACGTGCAGCTTGGCACGGCTCATGCCGTCTGCGTCTGCCACGATGCCCGCCGCGTGATCCCAACTTTTCATGTTTTAATGCGAGGTGGATTATATTATTTATGATTCGTGTCCTGAAACTTTATAACTCCATGATGACATATGATCACGTTGCTCTTTTATTGTTTTCGTTTTGCGTAACTGTACGATTTCGGGTATCTCTGGAATTGTTACAATGTTTGCAGGAATGTTGGATATTAGGTACATTTTAAATGAGCCAACTTTGTTAGTTTGTAAAGTTATGATTTTACGGTAGGTATACCATTTATTATAATATTTCAAATCTATCGTCGTTGAATCTTCAACGAAGATCACCTATTTAACGTAAGCTGTTCAAAATTAGATGTTGTATATGTAATTACTATTTTTAATTAATTTGTTATATTACCAGACGCCTCTTTTGCATTTTAATTAATTCAACCAAGGCGAAGGGAATTTATTGTTCATAAATTTAAATTGAACAGACAACGTCGATTAATGTCTATTAGAAGTGGTTACATAAATTGCCTGCAACTAATTGCACAGATGCATATAATGTTACTCAGCTCGGGTTGGAGTCTTGGAGCACATCCAGCCCATGTATTCGCACTTGTTTGTTTGTTTTATTGATTTCAAAATAGAATCCCTTTGAAAGGATGTACCTAATTAAATTCCATCGAAATATCTACGGCACGATTGTATGTATGTACGGTACAAATTACTCTTAGCCTGAGGTTACATCGAGTGGAGTTGTGAAATTGAATATAATTAAGTTCAAGACCACGAACTGCTGTATTGTAATAGTTGGTAATAGTAACGATCTGTATGCTTTTTTTAAAACAAGGTTTGGTAACAAATAAGTTATGTTTGGGATATTTAATATCATCATATTGTATTATAATTGGTTTGTCTTTATTTTATTGGTATTCATCAATTCGGTCATTTCGATTTTTCGATTGTTGATACTTGATAATACCTAATAAATGAAAAGTTATCTAGGAATGCAAATGCTCTATGTCACACGACGAAGTTCGTCCATCCGTTAACGTGCCCGTATCCTCCAATAAGAAACCGCTTTCACGACATAAGGTGTCCTATGCAGGGCCTTTACTTAAGAATTCAAGATGCATTCGATAATTTGGACGGCGAAGTTCGAAATCAAAACTGTATGGGATTTGACATAAGTCATCGCTAAATGACATGTCGCTTGCGATGCCTAAATATCAAATCCCATACATATTGTTTCCGAACTTCGTCGAAATATTATCGAATGCATCTTGACTAAAGTCTCTGCTGATAATATCTAATATCTACATATTTTTCGAAGAATGTGCTAAGTAATTATTTACTACTAATGAAAATATAAGTACAAAACATTACAAAACTTTAAATAGAAGTAAATAAATAAAAGCGGCTAAGTGCGAGTCAGACTCGCGCACTAAGGGTTCCGTACAAACCTGTAGGTATATAAGTAAAAGTTCACCCATCACGTCAATCGAGTCATAGTAGGGGTAGTAAGTTTAAAATTATTAAAAATATTTTTGATATATATAATGTAACTAACTGTTTAACTGTTCACAGCTCCGAGGGACAGTAGACCTGAGTATTTGATATAAATTCTAGCTTGATGCCTCTATGCGCTCCTGAGAAAAAGGATCTTGACAGACAGACGTCCAACAAAGTGATCCTATAAGGGTTCCGTTTTTTTTCCTTTCGAGGCACGGAACCCTAAAAATGGTAAAAGGATGCGACATTGAATGAAGAGGGCATTTTTTCGAAAACAGTAACTGATTATCATGTGCAACCTGGCTTATATCTTGACACAATTTTTCAAGGATATCGGTATCGATATTATATTCAAAATTCTTGGAATAACTGTATTAATTTTATTCGTCGCCGCTACACTCACTTTTGCAAGGTCGTAAGGTATCTTAAGTGTTGTTTTCATTAATATTATCGGTTTTTTGCTTATTACAAATCAAAGCTGTTCTTTCTCCTGTCCTTCACATTTAAAGTGGCTACCTTTAGTCGAGATAGCTCCCATTGTTACAAATAACTGGACAACAATATTACATTTACATTAAAATAAAGCAAAAACAGTAGTCGTAAGTGGCATTATTAAATAAGCATTAAATTTTATAGGCAGCAAATGATCTGTAAATAAATTATCAACTAATGAATCGGATAGAGCTGCAAAAACGCCAGTTGCAATGGTCATATACGATATAGGACAAACATAATAAGCTGCCGATATCACGCCACGCGGGCTTGTGTAGGGTTGCCATCCGTCCGGGTTTCCCCGGATTTGTCCTAGTTTAAGGGGCATCCGGGGAGCGTCCGGGCCGGATTTTATTTGCTATCCGGGTTTTTGTAGGCAGAATTAGGAAGGCCTAAGTTTTTTTTTTTGATTTGCAGCAATAATAAATCTTCCTTTCTTTTTGACATTGCCGTAGTCGGGTAAAAACTGTTCTATGTCCGGGTTTCGTACTCCAAAATCCGGCGTCTTGTCCGGGGAGTCATATGTAAGAGATGGCAACCCTACTTGTGTCGTCCAAGATCGGACTAGTTTTTCTATGTGGCGAGATGAGAACGAGGTTGATCGCGAACGCTATTTATGTCGATTCAAGTAAGGGGCGTGTGCGATTCAAAGACGTTTCTCCAAAGATATATCATTTTGCAAGTGCCTATCGCCATTCCTATTCAAGGGTATTCGTTTCCGGAGCGGGTTGCGCGTAGAAACTGCACTTACTATTCAATTTCATATAATTTCTCAATCCGATATGCGCACTTTCTTAAATGTACTAAATTGAGTAGCACGTTTGTGATATTGATGTCTACGATAGTATTCGTTATGCAGTTTACTGGCACCTATCAATAGTTGCTATGATAATATAACCGTGTACAGTAAGTTTGTTGAGAACATCCGAATCATATAACGAAAGCAGCGACATGCTATTTCAGATAGATTTCTAAGGACCACTTGCGCCAATCCGAGTTAAATAAATAAACCCAGAGTTAAACCCTAGTCTGGAGTTAAGTTGACATTTCGTCTTGCACCATCGAGAATTAAGTGATAACCTAGAGTTAAAAATTTAAAATTTTAACCCTACCCTTTTGGCAGGTTAAATTGTCTAACTCGGGGTTAATTTCTTATCTAAGCAAATATCATTGACAAAAATTGATTTTTGAGGTTATATTGTGGTTATATTATTATTATTATTATTTGTTTTTGAAAAATGATAAATGAAAGTAATATTATGTTTTCTGATCGAATTTATTGGTTCGGATTTTTTTAACAGAAGGGTAGATGAACACACTGATCCCTCCAAGATAAAAGTTTCCAAAGAAGATTCCGTCTGGAGATATAATATAGTGTACCTAATGTTCTTGTTAGACGAAATAAAGTATAAATTAGAAATACGCAAATGAAAATAAAAAGTGAGCTTCCACCATATATGTAACTTACTACATATTTGTGTCTTTAATATGGACTTTGTTCATTATGATTTACCTAATTGTTTTGTAGAATTAGGTCCCCTTAACCTATTTTCTTCTCCATTTTTACTCATAAATTGAGTTTTATTTTTGATAAACAAAATTATCGTTTTGATGAAAAATTTTCAATGTCAGCTTCTAATTATTGACATTGGCGTATATTATTATGAAACAAAAAGAAAAGTCATTGTCAAAATAAAATAATTTTCGACATTCATATACGACAGACTGTAGTGCAAAAGAGACAAATACAATTGTCACTTCCACTCAATTATGTCGTATTATACTCGTTTTAAATAGCACATGCAATGTTGCCAGTACTAAATGAACTAACACAAGGTTAGTTAACTCGGGGCTAATTTTTATTGGCGCAAGACAAAAAAGAGTTAAATATTTAACTCTGTAACCCTGAGTTAACAAACTCGGAGTTATCGAAATTTAACCTAGTTTTGGCGCAAGTGGCCCTTATATTCACAAATACGAGTTTTGATTAAACCTATTAGTTATTAGTTATTACCAATGATGTCTTGAGATGGGATGGCTGACACAACGCAAATGCGTTGTATAAATTCTACTAATATTATAAATGTAAAAGTTTGTGAGGATGTATGGATGGATGTTTGTTACTCTTTCACACAAAAACTGCTGAATGAACTACTTTTGATGAAACTTGGTATGGTAGTAGTTAAGACTCTGGATTAAAACATAGGCTACTTTTTATACCGAAAAAATACAGTGTTCCCGATTCCCGAGGGATACGATATTTACGCGGGCGGAGCAACAGCTAGTAGGTATATAATGTAGGTTTATTGAACGCGTTTGTTAACAATCTAACATCTGCTGCATGCATGATGCATCCTTGAGCCAATAAATGTCGTAGACGCCGTGCCGTAGTCGTGGGAGCAGCCGTTCAAGGCTGTCCTATTCCAAACGTTCATTTGCGCACTCGACTAATCAAAATAATATGTCCTCAATTGTTCCCAATGTCGTAACATATTTTTAAATGGAAAATATTTTATGACATTGGGAATTAACAATTAAGGACAAACGGAATCTTTCTAAAAAGGCAGCCAAACTTTTTCATTTCCTGAGGCTCTCTCTTATAGATTAGTTCTAATTTGATCATAATGAAATTATGCTGTCTTTGATTGTAATTGATTGTATTTTTAAAGTCTTATCTATTAGTATAGCCATTATCCATATAGGTATACCAATTATTTGAATTTATCGGAGAAAACAAAATAATTTGACAGAGTTTATACCTTAAATGTACACACTTGAAAGTATTAAGGTTTGCAATAAGATAGCCTGTTCCATCTACATTTAATAGAAAACATATTTATGTTATTTCCGAGTGCTGCGCAGTAACTGATCCAAAACATATTTTATGAAGTGTAAGTATTTATCGGCAATAAATATCGCAATTCGTTTTCCCATTGATGTTTTCAATATGGGATTCGATTATATCGTGCAATAAAAAGCATTTGATAATATTACACTCAGCGCTGGTGCGTAACTCACAATATATTACAATTTCTCGAACGATTTCCTTATTTACTTTATGACCGATAGTAATTTGGCTGACCTCCATTTTTGGCGTCAAATAAACGCTGTCGATAAGATAATTGTTGCACGTATACGTAATAGTTTCATCGGCATTGGAGTCCAAGAGAATGGAAGGTTAGACGAATAGGACATACGCTGTCAAAGGTACAATTTGCATTGCCGCTCCATTCGCGCCTTTAACTGGCATGGAATACGACGTAATTAGGACGTCGCTGGAATGTTGGTCGCCGACTCTGTTGTCTATACTAGTATTTATTACACTACAGATACAAAGCTCTATCATGTTCATGCTTAGAGTAGGTATTATAAGCAGCGAAATTAACATAGTGATATAATGGTCTAGATTTTATAATTTTTATATTAAATTAATTTTACGGTTTATATTTATTTTAAACAAATAAATATAAACCGTCTTCCGAAGTAAAGCAATAATATTATTAGAAATACACTAAAAAAGTGAAAAAATTCTTATTCTCGAAATATTTTCCCTTTTCAATACATCTAAAACTGAAAAAAAATGAGAAGATTGAGTAGAAAATTGTTATTTTCTACTCAATCTTCTCATCTTTGATTCGGTACAAGTCAATCTTGAACATATGAGTTCCATAACATATTGTTTATATTAGGATGTAGTGTGTTAAAACTAATTATTTTTGTAATTTGTCGATACTTTTCGTTAAAATATATATTGTACTTAAGGGCTTCATTGTACCTATGCAGAATGTATTTTAAAAATTCCGATATTGTTAATCGATTTGTTTGATGATATCTATGAGTATTGAGTAACCTTGAAATATCTAGATAGATTCTCGTGTAATTTAGACGTAGGTACGTACCTACATAAATTCAAAGGGCAAAGGCGTGGTACAAGTTGTTCCAACTCGTAAATGTAAATCAGTAGGCGCAGCGGGCGACCTCTTGGGTGTTTTGTTCGTGAATTACATATTTATTGCGCCTCGATCTATTGCATCGCGCCTGGGAGAGACCATGGTTACATGACATGATAAATCTCCGCTCAAAGACTTTAGTTTTGATTAACTCCGCCATAAATCTTACCAGCTCCCAGCTCCGACGTATTAATCCGTCAACTCACCTCATGTGTTTTAATTTATTTTCATTTTATGTCGTGCATGAGCTTTTGTTCGAGGTTAGATAATTTTATGGATAAACGTTCTTATCGATGGTTAAGTTATGCGCGTCTAATGCCATGGCCTTATGAAGCCCTTCGTTTGACGCAGCAAAAGTTGTTACTTTTAATCCAGGTTTTCTCTAGAGTCTAGTCCGTGTTTACAATATGGCCGATTGCTTCACTGAAACCTTTTGTTTGGCCCACATTTGGCGCGATTATTGCATATTGCATCCAAAAGCACTTGCATAGTGCACAGCGAGTACGTAATCCGCGTGGGAATTGCCGTGAGCTCCTTGTGTTGCGCCAGAGGTCGGTGTTGCCTCGTTATGAAACGGTTTACTGTTTCATAGGAAACTATAGCACCCGTCTCTCTTAGCTCCTCTATGATTATTAAAAAGTGCATTTTTCGAGAGGTAAAGCAGCCTACTGCTTAGGTTTGACTACCGCTTCGAAAAACGACTTAAACCAGTAGAAAATTCCCGCTTCAACTGGGTTCATAAGCTTTTTAATTTCGATAGGCAGTGGGAAGTTATTTGTGCATTGGTGTGACAAGAGACAGGCGGTGTATATATTTCCTAGAAGCATTTTAGTTTAACAAGCCAAACTAAATTCGCCCAGACTGTCAATGTTAATATGAAATCAGATATGTTATCTAAGACATCATTGAAATCATAACCTGTTTAAATAATATTATACTCAATCATATCATCGTCGATTCGCTCTATGTTACAACACCTTTCAAATCGTGTTTTTTGTCGTCTGCAAACGAACGCGCGCCGCACAAAAAATATTCATATTATTTTAATACAACATATTCGCAATAAAGATACCTGTTGTCGATTCAAGAGGTATGTCTACCTGTTGACAGATTTATGAATAGATATTAGATCTATTCTAAAATTTGTGATTGGTAGTTTATAATTTTCATTGTCAAGAGGTCAATGTAATAAAATGTATAAAAGGCTTATTGGTTATTGCTGATTCTGGCTGCCAATAAGACGTGTAATCTATTTATTTTAGTTCCTTTATAACTTACATAGATAAACTAAATGTAGCTAACCGTGTCCATATTCAATACGTCTTTTTAACTCTACTATTTTGAAATAAAAAACAAAAAAAAATCAAAACAGATCAGCCTTAGGTTCGCGTTGTTGTTATGCATCTGCACTAGATTACAAGTCAATCCACTCTGTCACTGTTAGACAGCCTTATTATCAAGTACGCGATTAGATGGGCCCTCCATTAAGTCTGAAAATAGAGGGTATCGTTATTGTAACATAGTTATTTTGACATATGGTTCGAAGGCTTCGAAATCGCCACACTGAGAAGCTTTTCAAACATTTAATAGAACTATTTAGGAGCCAAATTGTTGGATGAGATTTGTTTTACAGTTTTATTCGTACAGTGTACAGTTCGTACAATCATACTATGTCAAATTTGTAGCGGGCCACTTTTATTGAACAAACCGGATTTTGTGCAACAATATTGAATGTGAATACGAGAGAACATTTCCACGTCACCGACTCCATTGTTCCCAGTGGGATAACTGTAATTACAGCCATGCAGATATTTTCTGAATAAATTGAAAATGTCGCATAATGTATTGTTAAGTGGGTATTATTGCGTGCACTCGTTTTATCCGCGCCGATGCGATTGTCCCGTACCGGCGCCTAACAATGTTAACTGGCGGGACAGGGATGGAGACTGTGTCAGTGGGCGCAGGTGAACGGCCGGCACACATTCACTTATCAGCCGCCGACCGGTAGTGACGTCCCGGCGCAGACTGCAGAGCACCTGTCGATGCCTTTTTTCCTGTAACTGGTCGTGAAAGTATATAATATATAATTTATATTGGCTCCCCATTCTTTGGAGCTGTCATCGGTGCTGAGATAGTGTAAGATAGCTGATAAAAGAAATGTTCCGACTTAAAATCAGTTTATCCTGATTATTATCAGCAATTGGTAGTCCGATTAGGTGTCAAATCCTAATTTGTATTCTAAGTAAAAATAAATAACAAAACTCAAACCTTTCTAGGTTTTTCTAGGTCCTCAATATTTAAAATTAATGTTGAGAGAAAATATCCTTAAGATAAATTGACCTATGTTTCTGATAAATACTCAAACCTGTAAACTGTAAACATTTTGAAACTGTAATTTAAAACATAATTTAAAAGCCTTCAACGACTTCATTACTGGAATGCTAATAAGCGAAAAAAGCTGTAAATCAGAGCAACTTATAAAATGGCAATTGGATAAAGGTCATTTTTTATTACGTCTCTACCTTACGCTACACATGTACTACTTTACTCACAGAATTTCAACCAGTAAAGCAACTTAAGCAATTTATTTATTTTTGCGAAAAAATGCATATCAAAACACGAAGATTCAACGGAAAGGTGTAGAGCCGATAAATGAGCACTGATGTTTCTCTCGGTGCGAAATAGGGTTGCGGCGATTGTAGTCTTCACGGGGCGTTTAAATATAATTGAATCTACACTCCCGGACCAATCTAACCTCTCACGACGCAAGACTCGATTCTGCAACCGATGAGTATCATTATGAGTGGTTATCATTTCGCAACCGATATTATAATTTGTTATATCGCGACACGACTTTACATTACAACCTACAGTCATACACGTTTGTTAACATTTATTGTACGCTCTTAATGTAATAAGTACAAGCGTAGCTTAATGAGTACAAGCGTAGTTCTAGCAAAATTTGTTGCACCGATAATATCTATGATCAACGAACAAATGACGACGTCATTTGGATCTATCTGAACGGAAATCTCTATGCAATTATTTCCGCAGATATTAATGGCATTATGGTTGGAGAGTTGTGTCGCGTTATGTAGTCTTCTTCCGATTCATGTCAGATTGTCCACTTTCTACAATCTTGACGACCTCCATCGTCGCATTAATATTCCCTGACATCATTATTATTTCCATTGTCACGTTTTTAATATTTTTTATCCCCGTATCGCAATTAACTTGTAATCGAAGCTACTGCAACTAGCGTAATTACTGCAACTAAACTAGTTTCTGTTTGTTTTCAGGTATGTTGCTGTAATTAATTTATCACGAAAAGGAATGCGCGACTAGAAAATATTACGAGGTGACGTAAGTTTCACTCGTATCATTGTCACTTTTATTAGTATCCTAAATTATTAATAGCCTCCGTGGTCTAGTGGTTAGAGGTTGGATCTCGACTCGATGGTCGTGGGTTCGATTCCCACATTGGAACAACAAAAAATTTTGTTTCTGCAGGCTGATCATCTGATTGTCTGACAAGAAAGATCTCTCGCCAGTCATGTCGGTTATCCGTCCCACTGGGTTATGAGAGTAAAGGCAGAGAGAGTGCTCTTGTGTACTGCGCACACAATTGGGCCCTATAAAATAACTTCTGCGTAACTGGCCTGTGCGTGGTTTCAATGAAACCGGCCACCGTCTCTGAAATCGGTGTGGGAAGTTATTATTTATGACTTTTATTGTATTATGTAATTGTTTTTATTATCTAATTATTATTATAGACTTCGTTATACTTGTATACTTCGATAATCGATTACCTACACTGTCAACGCATCGGGTTATCAGTATCCCAGACTATTCGTTTTCAAGACGTTAAAAAATAGTCACAACTCACAAACTAACATTCTCATTTTATCAAGTAAGTCGTTAGTTGATTACTTTAGTTAATTAAAATGAGACCTTGACCTAAGCAGACTCAGAATTGAGTGTACGTCGGTGCTGTCGGCCTGTCCTGCATGTCGTAAGTTCGTAACCACAATACCAAGGACGTATTAAACTTAACGTACCGCCCGCCTTCACTTGGGATTACTTAACGTTAATGTCGCAAAGATTTGAGGCTCGTGTGAATTTTCTAGGCAATAGACGATTGTTGAAACGGTTTTGCTGAAGAAGTGATTTGTTGTCTTGTGAACTATCGTGTATTTGTGTAAATCACTGCAACATGCAAACTTTTAGGACACCAATTTTTATACTTTACACCCCGCTGCCTGTTTAATGCTGGTTATTAGTTTTGATAAATCGTACGACCAAAAAACAAATATTATTGATGTCGATGATGAACAAAACAGTTAGATTATCGGTAATTAGTAGAAGTGAACTGGGTCGCGCGTCGTGGGGAGTATCCTGTTGTGGAGACAATTACGAAGGCTCACAATGCTCGTTCAGCGGGATATCGGTGTTTACTAAGGTGCGTACGGACTTCGGGACGCGATAGAACAGAGGGTCAATTCTGCTAAATAAAACCAGCATTAATACAATTACAATCAAGTCCCGATACGCTAAAACTGCCAAACCGGTATTCTCGTAAACGTTAAACCAGCGTGTAACGCGTTCTCATTGGTCGAAACTTCATAAAATCAGTTAACGATAACAAGTCGCTTCACTTTTAATAAAATCAAAGTACGATGAAAGTCTACTTTAAATACGAGAATTAAGGTTCAGAGCAACGCGACGACGAAATGCTTATACCGGTGCAGGTGTGAAGTACACTGTGTTTTGGGACTTGGGAGTGTTTTCCTAATCAATTTGCTCCGTTCAGGACCTTTTATAATAATACTACTAAGGTCCTGTACTAAGTATCTGAAGAACTCCTGTCACAGGTACCAGACAATGGAGTATAGTTTTATTATATTACTTTTATACTATACACATATTTAAGATTTTAATTACACCATACATAGATTTAATACACATCCAAGGCCCAGGCACAGTCCCGCAGTAAGTTTTAGTTCGTCTTCCCATCTTCTTTGTTGTTTGCCTCTACTAGGTACGTTTCGAATTTCAGTGGTATCTACCAGTGAGTAATTATTTTTATTCTCTCATCATGTGGCCAGTCCATTTTCGCCTCTACCATACCTAATATTAAAATCAGGATCTAAGATAACAAACTTGATCAGCCATTACAACAAATTATTTGGTCTAAACAAATCAGTTATCATTAAGCTTATTTTTTTTTTATTTTATTTTTTTTTCTTTATTGGGGACAACCAACAGTGATCACACAAATACAGTGTCTTAATAAAAATTAGTATTTAGTTACATATTAGTAGGTGTGACACCCACATCGTTATCCACATATTACATATCTTTGTTTACTCGAAATGAAAGATAAAAAAAGAGAAAAGAAAAAAACTAATAAGTATTAAGTAACATTATCAGATACAAATCAGAAAATTGCTTTTAACAGTAGTCACAAGAATTATGAGAAGTGCTAACATAGAAAAGCAAAATAAAATAAAGTCTTGCACATATTAATTAGAAAAGTAATCTCAAATCTTATCAATCTTAGCTCGTGGAATAGTTACCCTTGTCGCGTCTTACAGATTCTCTGTTGCGTCGCCTAGTGTATGCGCACCTTTAAGCGACTTGAAGCTAGCTTGATATGAGATGTCGCTTGAAAGCCCTCGGCCGCCGTGTAATTACGCGCCGATCGCGATGGACGGCTAATGTCGCGTTGACACGCGACACCCTCCGCCGGTGTGTTGCGGCTTTGTTACCACTGGGGTCCATGATCATCTACATGTACCCGCATGCCATGCCCACGTCGTTATACGTCGTTCCTTAATCTGAAGAAGACTGAAGATTAGGTCCGCTGAATATAGGCGCTCGCAATGACTGATAGTTTTCTTGAGCCTTGTTAGACAGACTGGAACATTGCTCCGCTAATAGGATGCACACTTATGTAATACATACATAATATTATTATATAAAGAAACCATAGTATTTTCGTACGGCACCCTCTATCACTATGACTCCGCTGTCTGTTCGTCCGTCTGTCTGTCACCAGACTGTACCTCATGAACCGTGATAGTTAAAATTTTCACAGATATTTTTTTTTTTTTTATGAAATATGGGGGCAAACGAGCAATCGGGTCACCTGATGGAAAGCAACTTCCGTCGCCCATGGACACTCGCAGCATCAGAAGAGCTGCAAGTGCGTTGCCGGCCTTTTAGGAGGGAATAGGGTAATAGGGGAGGGTAGGGAAGGGAATAGGGTAGGGGATTGGGCCTCCGGTAAACTCACTCACTCGGCGAAACACAGCGCAAACGCTGTTTCACGCCGGTTTTCGATAATATATTTCTGTTGCTGCTATAACAAGAAATACTAAAATACAGAACAAATAAATATATTTATGGAGGTTCGCACATAACTACATACATGATTTTTTTTTTTCGCTTTTAATAGATGGTACGGAACCCTTCGTGCGCGAGTCCGAGTCACATTTGGCCTTTTTTTTAATTAATCATGTTCCGGGATCGTTTATACATATAATGTAAATGATCTTTCTGATAATAGTTATCTCAACCCGAGAATTAAAATGCTCCCAGTAGAACTATATTTATGTAAATTTAATGTCTGGTTAATAAGATATTTCCCCATCCCCAGGTACTTTAGCACACCCCTCGTACTCTTAAACCTTTCGTTACGTATTGCTGCTTAAGTGTCCGTTATTGTCTACGTTATTTAAGATTGTTTTACATCAAATATGTTTATTTCATCGAAAACAGTCAGATAGTTGAAAATATGAAATATGAGTCTTTCTGTTTCAGTTTATTAACCTATCCACTGCGCCGCCTGCCATTCACTCTTCAGTAATTTCAACGTCTACATACAATTTTATCCTGGCTTTTGAAATCAGGATAAAAAAAAAACTGGGCTTTTTACTATAAAATATGTACAAAAATAATAAGGTTACAGTACCTAATCAGAGCATAAGGCTCAATATTCGAGACGTGATTACTATTAGTGTTATTATATTTGCATAAATATCTAATATATATTCTGTTTAGGTATACAGCATATATCGCTAGTATTAATCTTATATCTTTTTAATAGGCAGGCCAAGGTGTCTGGCGTTCTATTTTATTTATAGAATAAAATATCATTAACATTAAACTTAAAGGATAATTCTCTGTAAATGTCCGTTGCATTAGTTGCATAGTTGCTAAATATTTCGATCAACTCACTATAATTATATAGTGTATTTAAATTTCTAAAGCTAAAGCTAGTTGGGACAGATTGAAATTTTCCGTTGTACGCCACGTACTTTAACCGCAAATACAAAATGTCATCACAAAATAAAATGTTATGTTGTAATTATTGTTATTATGATTATATACAATAATTAATCAAAAAAATAAAAAGAAATAACACTATCAGTCCACTTTATGTCCATTAAAATTGAAAAAAGAAAAAAAATCATGTACATTGCGGCGAAACGGGACGTCAAAACTTATAGGGATTGGACACTACTGAATCGATCATAAATCGATATGTAGTTTTGACAATTCAAATACTCGTTTGTGCTTAACGGTGATTCAAAAATCCATTGCTTTAGCCAATAACTTTCTCGATGCGAAAGCAATATCAGCTATTAAACTTCTTAAGGGTACAAGACTACAACACTACAAACTTCAAATACGATGCGTCTAAACTAGCTTTAGCTTTTGAATACACTACAGTATAAAGCTCTTCACTTAGGGCTGGTCTTCGTATGTTATATTTTCTCCACGCGAATTGCGACAGTATGCTTTTAGAGTGACGTCATCATTTCAGCCAACGAACAAACACTACTGGACAAAAGCCTCCCTAACAATTTTCGGAGAGATGATCACATCATTTGACTTTTTCAGTGGCCACCAATTTATCATATTCAAATGACTACCGTTAAGCAAAGTAGGTCTGAATAACGTAAGTACTGTCTAAATACGAAATTTGCCAACTACCTACCAAGCCATGTATTGATTGGTATCCGATTTTTTATAGTTGGGTAAAGTTTTTCTGTATGAAACTACGTGTGACCTTGTATGACGAGGCGGGCAAGTCCAACTCTAGCAATAAACACCAAGACGATCAATACGCCGTTCCTACCTCCGAGCTACATTCACTGAGCCTCAATTTTTCACCAACTTTAAAATGCGGGGTCAATGTTCCGTACAAATTGTTTTGAATTTTTAATGACTCGAGGGTGAAAGCCTCCACTAGTAAGTAGAAGTCAAATAGAGCGAGTATAGTTTTAAACCGACCCAGACATGCAATGCCCACATTTAAGTTTTAATATGTGGAATGTTTATACGATAAAATATTTTAAATACCCTCCTACGTCGTTGGCAAATAATTGTTTAGGACTAACGTGGCCTTATTAAAACGTAATGTAAACTTTAGAAGGCAAATGTTGCTGATACAGTATTCACGTTGTCTTTGTGTTTGCGTTCTATTTATTCGTAAGTCGGTATGCTGATTGCTGAGCATTTAATTATAATTTTATATATTTAGTTTTATAGATTTACGTGTCAATAGATCACGATATCGCGTCCTCGCTGTTTCTCGGTTACAATTTACAAAACAATATTATATTTGTGTTAAGATAATGTTTTTATATCTAAAACGCGGAAGCAAATAACTATAACGTGCCCCTGAGTAATATAAAAGACATAAAGAGAGATCTATCTTAACATGATTTGAGAATAGGAACGCCTCAGAACCCCAATTTTCGTATTTAACTTAGACTTTCAATATAAAAAGTCATTAAAAGTTCAATGAATTATAAATGAATCGTCTTGATATTACCATAAACTGATTTTTGGAGTTTGGACCAATCAAATTGCGTTAAACTTTGGTTTGTCGTTACGAATACAATTTCGCTGTTTTAACATATCGAGACTACATTGAAAGTAGGAATTGTATGATTAGCAGAATCGCCCTACAGATCTCCACTTTACCGTGCACGGGTATTTTGCTTTGCTAACGCCACCGCCCTAACATACTATTGATACATATCCATGTTTTCTATGTTAATCCTACTACTATTATAAATGTGAAAGTACTTATAAGAGGATGGATATATGGATGGACTAGCTGTTGGCGCGGCTCCGCCCGCGTAAAAACAGAGGAACGCTACTTTTCCGGGATAAAAAGTAGCCTATGTTTTAATCCAGAGCCTAAATTACTACCATACCAAATTTCATCTAAATCCGTTCAGTAGTTTTTGTGTGAAAGAGTAACAAACATCTATCCATCTGCATCCATACATCCATCCTCACAAACTTTCACATTTATAATATTAGTAGGATTAGTCTTATCAGTTAGTATATTAGTATGATGGATGGATGGATGTTTGTTACTCTTTCACGTAAAAACTACAAAATGGATTTCGATGAAATTTGAAATGGTAGTAGTTTAAGCTCTGGATTAAAATGTAGAATAATTATTATCCCGACAAAGTACAGTGTTCCCGTGGGTTACTGTATTTACGCGGGCTGAGCCGCGGACAACAGTTTGTATTTAAGTTATTGTGAAAACAGTTGCAACTTTAATTTCTCTATATAGATGGAGAGCTACTAGGAAATTTAGAGCAGTTGTTTGAGGCAAGGTGAAACCTTGTCCCATACTTCTCCTATTGTACCTCAACTCGACACGAGACTGCAGATCTGGCTGGTCAGAAGCGGCGCTAAGTCAATAGTTTTGAAAAGTGAATTTTTTTATGCCCCAAAAAACATGTTTCGAGGCGATTTGAAATTTTGATATACCTAGTGTTGGTTTTAATGTTTAACGAGTTGGGGTAAAAAAGCCAGGCCGTTTAATCGGGGCTTTAACCTTGCCAGACCAGTGTAAAAGTAAATTGAAAAAGGATAAGAGCTTTTTTTTTGGTGCAAAAGCCCCTGGGATTAATTTACGGTTGATAGAAGAGTTATTTACAAATGTCGATTCGAAGTATCTTCATCAGCCTTCCTAATATCGTCATTAGCTTGACTATTTACAGTGCGAAATTATTTAATAAGTGGAACATTCCATTGACACTTGGATCATTAGACGTAGACGACTTCATTCTGCGCCACGAGAGTAAATGACAGCTCGAATTACATACCTTTTATAGGGCGATTTGATTAATAGCTTTATAGTCGTATTTTCTCCTCAAGCGCGGATTACACTGATATGCCGCCGCGCTAAGTTATGAAAGTAATTAATCAACTGCACTGCGAAGTGTAGATATTATGTACACAGTAATTGAAGTCCATATTCGCGAGATGTCCGGGGTAAATTTTCTTTGTAATTTCTGCGGAAAGTTTTTAGCCTTTTGACTGTGTTATTCATGTAAAGAATGTTCTCTTAGGTTTAGTAAATACTTGATGTATGAAATGTAGGGATGATTTTAGATGTAATTAAAAGGTTTGCGAGATATTTAACTTTAAAGAGCATTATTTTGTTAAAATGGGGCGCGCTCCCCACCAAAAGCTAAATGGCCGATAAAATTAGGAGGAAAACTATAACGGCTTAGATGACTTTGTGTGTGTAAAATGCGCTTACTTGGAAAACTTCGTACAAAAATAATGAAATAATAAGTAGACTACGGAACACCATTGTATGCGTGGCCTGACGCGCTCTTGACCGGTTTTTATGTAGGCTATATTAGAAAACCGTATTCTCCGAGATTGACTATTTTCAATAAAATACCCGAGCGACAGCCGCAAGATAATTCATTCATGATTTTTCATTTTCCGCCAAATCACGGCAGAATTATATGTCAATTTTGCTATCATTGCCGCTCGGATAACTTATTGAAATTGTCCGCTATCTAAGGCCGAGACATATTTTCTATTCAGTGACTGTTTAAGGATTGAAATTGCGTACCTATTTTATGCTTCAAAAATGGTTTAAAGGAGATTTATATGTTCGGCTTAAAATTTTCCGAGGCTCCGTTTTCGAGCTCCGTGGCCTAGTGGGTAGACGTTTAATTCGCACTAGAGGGAGTGCAGGTTCGATTCCCAAGTTGTGGCGTGTACCAATTAAACTTTTTCAGATATCAAGTACATTACAACTTATAAGGAAAACATCGTGAGGAAACCCGCACATGGTTGGCCCCAGACGTATTGACCAGTCATTCCTCTGGACTAGGCCGACTATGTTGTGAGAACGCCATCTGTGCTTGGGCATACGGCATTTAAAACCGACTGTCCCAGGAACTACTAATATACTTATTTTCAAGAGTGGTTACTTCGCTCGGAGAATAGGGATGTTGCCTTCTGTGGAATATCACAGTTTTACAAATTAAATTTTATAATTGTTGATTAAAGATACCTAAATCTGAAAGAAATAGGTATTTAGAGTGACGCGATTAAAAAATATAAGCAAATAAAAAATATTGTCCATCCCTTTCTCGCAAAACGATTCGTGACGTCACAGCCTGCTACCGCCATACATTTTGTGATGACAAATGTATGGCGGTAGCAGGTTGTGACGTCACAGGCCGATATATCGCTCTCTTTCATATTGTAAATTTCAATGGTTTGTATCTACGTTATTTTTTCAGATATACAAAAATGGGTTCTGGATTGTTTATTAACATGTTGACTAACTTCAAATAGACGAAAAAAATTTTTTTCGGCAACATGCCTATTCTGTATTAATCATCCAATAACAGATAAAAAGGCCTAAGTTAAAAAAAAAAACCAAATCTATCAATTTGACTGTCTCAATAAAAGGATAACTGGATTCGATTCGATACCGGTTAGTGGTTACACAAACTTCATACATCAATTTGGCCAATAATGACAAAACGACACGGCTCGAAAGAAATCTTTTCAAATTAATGTGTGAATGGTGTTTTTGCAAAACAAGTTTTAAGTGTGTTTGACCATGTTTATTTCTTGTTTCCGTTTGGCTAATACTAGTTATGTTTACCTACTAACAATGGGGTTATTGCAAGAGGAGAAAATGAAAGAAGCAGAAGAAATCAGAGACATTTGAAAGTCAATCTAAACACTGATTATGATGACGGTAATTTTCCTGATACAATATATTGCAATATCACTTGTTTTCCCTATACCATACAATGTGTCCATAGATGATAATTATTGATTACCCGTATTTTGATATTAGGTACCAGCGTGGTCCAGTGGTTTAGAGCTTGGCTCTCGAATCCGGAGTTGTAGGCTCGATCCCTGCTGTGGAACAACAAAAATTTTTGTTTTCAAGTCTATTAGGATTTAGGACAATGCAGGCTGATTGTCTGACAAGAAAGATGTTAGATGTGTTGGATGGGCATGTAAAAACTAAAAAGTCGTTCCTGCGCCTGATCTCGTGCCAGTCGTGTCTGTCATCATCCCACTGGGTAAGCGGATTATAGGAAGAGAAGAGAGAAGAGAGTTTTTGTGTGTTACGCACACACTTGGACACTATAAATAACTCCTGCATAGCCGGTCTGGTCTCAATGAAACCAACCACCGTCACCGAAATCGGTGTGGGGAGCGTATGGGGAGCTATATTATTAACCACCCGGTACTCGGTAGGTAGCGGCGTGCCATGGACAATTTGCACAGAAGTATACGAGGGTATAATTATTCCACCGATGCTCGGACTCACGATTCTTGTCTATGGTAATTATTGAGGTTTTATTATTTATCTTGTTAACATGGAATTCACGATCAGGTTTGTTTGCTGGTTCATTAAGTAGAGCAATAGGATTATAGCAATCTGTAAAGGTAATTATTATCAATTTGAGTAGAAACGCCGCACAAGTTGTACGGTTGACGCGCAACTGATATTAACTCCTCATCAATGTAAAAATCTCCATATAATATGAGTCATGCTATCATATCCTCAATAATTTTATTTTTTTATTAACTTTAAAATACAAAATTGTAGGAATGCTTCAGAATAATATATCTGCGTTCGTCGTTCAAACAACTATAGCTTGTAAGTTACATTGCTTTTAATTAATGAATTCAGTGCTAAAACTTAACTCGCAACTTTGTACGAAAGCAAAAGAAAAGAATAATATTTAGATCATTTAAAAAATAAAACCGGCCAAGTGCGTGTCGGACTCGCGCACCGAGGGTTCCGTTCAAACCTGTGCTAAGCTGTACGAGTATATAAGTAAAAGTTCACCCATCACGGCAAACGAGTCATAGTAGGGGTAGTTAGTTTAAATTTATTAAAAACATTTTTATTATATGATATGTTACTAAAACGGTTTTCGCAATTTTTCCTTTATCTGTTGCTTGACTTGCTTCGTACAAAATTTCAAGATTCTGAGTTCATGAGAAGTTCCCTGTACGTTTTGATTCCCTTGCGAGTGTCGGAAGATTTGCGGAAATTTGTGGCATAAACGGCTTTATTTTTTGATTGCGTTGGCTTAGAAGTTTGTTTTTTTTCACAGCTCCAAGGGACAGTAGATCTGAGTATTTATATAAATTCCAGCTTGATACCTCCACACATTCCTGAGAAAAAGGGTCTTGACAGACAGCCAGACGGACGGACGGACAACAAAGTGATCCTATAAGGGTTCAATTTTTTCCTTTTGAGGTACGGAAACCTAAAAACAAAATTCAGCCCGTATCTCGGACCAAGCATATTAATAAGTACCTACCAAATTTTATTTATATGGTCAAAATAGAAATACCTAAATTTGATATTAAACTGTTATTGTTAATACCAGACACCAGTACTATAAAATAAGGCACAAAAAGTTACAAACGGATGTATAATATATTAGTTTAAACTTTATCTTTAAAAAGAGAATTATAATTTGAAATGGATAAAAACAAGGTGTTGTTATTTCACGTTTATCATTATTATCAATTTAAATGCTTCTTATTTCCCAAGGTTAGCTGTATTATATTTAATTACGAGAGTATAATATTTTATGTGGGCAATGTGCAATCATCTCATTACTGCAACTACGCATTAACTCCCATAGAATTATCCTGGAGATCATGCCACTATTGATCCACTCTTAGCGCAGTTCTCAGCGAAGCCGAAACGTCGGAATTGTTCCAACCAGTTCGCCTTCGATGCTTCTCTATCCTGATAATAATTACGGATAAACATACATTTTACCCCTTAGCAAACAATTCATGCAAAATTGCCGAGCTCCGTGATCATGCGCGGACAAATAGAGCTCAAAATCCCGTGTGTATTTTAGGCACGTATCGTAATTTTGCGGTTTTAATATTGCATACCGAGGGAACGAGGATATTATTCGATATAAAAGGTCACTCGGTTTGAGGAGACCGGTCAGCCTTGGGCCGTGTAATTCACTTTCGTACTCGCCTGTACATGGCCCTTCGTGTGGCCTCATTTCTCAACGTTTGCTTTGTTCTTTGGTTCGCAAAGTTCTATTTTTGTTTTTTGTCACGAGTGTACGCGGCTCTCTATTCCGATTCGGTTGTTGATATAGTTTCTAACATAGGTAGAACTAGTTTGAAATATATAATCTGGATCTGATCATAAATATTTCAGGGTTGGCTTTTGTTCATTGATGTCATGTCAATAATAATAGGTATTAAGTATGTCTTGTATAGTTACGAATAATTTATACCCTTTTCGAATCAAATCTAAGAGACACAACGAATACCTATACCTAGTCTTTAATTAAATTGAACATGTTTAAAAATAATATCAAAATCGATCCAGTAGTTTCGGAGGAAACAACCAAATCTTTCCTCTAATAATAGTAAACTATAATTTACTTTAAAAGCATGTAAGCAGGTATGTACTTCAAACTTTTTAAAATATTTTTTTCATTGCAACAAAAACTTTTGTTTTTGGTAAAAACATAGCAAAGAAAATACCTCTTTAATTTCGATACGTATATTTGTAATATTCTCGTTCATTATAGTTATAATGGTAATTTTTTGCACTTTTTCCCCCATATTGGCTTCTCCATAGTTCCCGTAAGTTCCCAAATTTTCTTGAGGTACTAAAACAGTAGTGTTGCTGTAACAGCTTTGTCTCTATAACGTGCACCAAACACAATGGGCCCGTGTCCGTGCCAACCTATATCTTATAGTAAACTACGTTAAAAGGTATATGTAATTAATAGTCATTATTTATTAATCGCCTGCAAGCTTTCGCTTCTTTGAGCTACTCTGACCATCATCGCTGCTTGTATAGTTATTGTCATTTTGGTCCGCTTTAAAAAGTATGTCAAATATTTCCTTCTCAACTGCAAGTAGTGTTTCAGATGAGTACTTCTTCATTTTTGCTGCGATGAATGCTGTAAATGTTGATATCTCTTCATGTCTGTACGAGTCGTTATGTTTCACAGCCATCTTTCTAGGTAAACTTTGTTCGTTTGTTGTAATCTGTTGCGTGCTCTCAGGTGTTTCATTTCGTAACGGTTCAACCACTATTTTATTATTCGTGGCAGATTCAATAATTTCTGTTACAATACCTAAATCTCTTTCTAATTCCTCGTCGTCATCAGACAGAGGTTCCGTTTTTAAATTCAAATCGTTCGAATTTTCTTCGGGTAAGAAATATGTTTCATCGGTCCTTAAATTTAAATCAGATTCATTCACGGAGCTGGCCGCCTCAGCACCGCTATCATCATAGTTTTCCTGCAATCAAAAGTTAAGTTAAAATGTATAAATAAATATAAACTCCGTGTGGATGAATAGTAATTTAAAAAAATATAGTGTTTGTTGTGTCTATGTAAGTAAGTGTTATTATGAGCAACTAGCTGTTGCCCGCGGCTCCGCCCGCGTAAATATAGTATCCATCGGGAACACTGTACTTTTTCGGGATAAAAAGCCTATGTTTTAATCCAGAGTCTCAACTACTACCATACCAAATTTCATCGGAATCCGTTCAGTAGTTTTTGCGTGAAAGAGGAACAAACATCCATTCATCCATACATACATTCATTCATACATCCTCACAAACTTTCACATTTATAATATTAGTAGGATAGGATATGCCGCAAAATTGTACATGGTAATCAATAAGTTTCCCTGAGCTGCAGTTGCATAGCATCTGACCAGCACGAAATAGTATAAAAGGATGCTTACTTCCTTGAAATTATAGGTCAGTAGTTTTTTTTTTTTTTTTTTTTTTTCTTTTCTATTCTGTCCCAGTGACAAATTCAACAACTAATAGTAATTAAAATAAAATTATTGTCCAATTAAAAGTAACAGTTAACAAAATAGAGCTTACCAAATTGTTTTCATGCGAGTCTCTTTGGAGTAAAAATGAAAGATCGTTGAACGCGAACCACGTACTTTGGAATGGAGAACCATGGCCACCTGATAATATAATAATCAAAGTTAAAAAACGATATAACCTGACTGCGCGAATTAAGTATATAGCCTATGTCATTATTACGAATCTATTGACACTTCGTTCATTAAAATTGGATCAGTCGTTTAGGTGTTATGGTGGAACAAACGTACATATTATATACATTCATGGACTGCCTGGAAAACAATTACCCTTCTTTTGGCTTCGCCAAAAACCAAAAGTGGCGTAAAAAGTCGTAGTCGGTAATAAAATACAGTAGAATATCTAAAAAAATATTTAAATACATAATATTATTATGAAGCTTAAAATAATTACGTGCAAGATTGTTTCTTAATTTAGACTTCTCTCTCCTGAACGACGATAGAAGGATGCTCATTTTGTGCTTGCATTCGGCTCCAGATGTGTTGAGTTCCTTGCCAAGAGTATCCCAAGCTTTTCTCTTTATATGTTGCTTATAAAACAAAGGGCTTTTTGTGTTCCACAATATAGTTCGGGCTCGAAATTTGCGTATTAGTTCTAAACATTTCTCTTCAGTCCATGTGTATTCGCCAGCTTTGTGCGGTACGTGTCTTTCCATCTCGAGCGGGTGTTGCACTAACAAGAACAACAAAATGGCGGTCGAAACTCGAACCGCGCGCGGGTCCCGACTCAATCATGCAGCTGTTGTCTTGAAACGTGGTTGGTCGATCAGTAGCGTATGCCTGTCCCGCTCGCGCACAATGTTATCCGGATGCGCGAGCGAGACGAGTATAGCGCGGTGTCATAACCCGCACGCGAACAGTTGCTGTAGCTGTACAATTTACGAGTAGATACATAACACATTATCGTTAACGTCCATGGTTTCACTCCGGTGCTATTTTTAGACGTTAAATTATAATGTATTATTTTTTATTGTACCTGATATATTTATTTAATTGATCATTGCTAAATGCTAAGTGTGAATGCAGTATAAGCAAAACATTTTAAGATTTATTTGCGTTTCAAAAGTAATCAGTAAGTTCTCAATAATCATATTATTGTAAAGTTAGTTTTTTATAAAAGTGACAAACTCTTCGTCAATGACAAATTTTACTCCCATAAATTATATTACTCCGGTCTGTAGGTATACTATGAAAGTCGATTCTCAAGGAGTTAACTCCAAAAATAAATTAATTAAGACAGAGGGGTGCTTCGCGCCAGGTATCCTCTATTGTGTAATGACTTAATGAGAATGTAAATGTACCTCAATAAAATTAAAAGAACGTAACCCACCATTAACATAAAAAATTGACACAATGGCCCGTTGTCAGTGCTCACAACTGTACCTACGGTCGCCAAAAAGCCGGCGAACCACATTTCGATCTTAAGGCCCCCACAGACGAGAGGCCGATCGTTTCAGCTGGAACTGACGTCAGTTCGGCCTGAACGGATTCGAGCACACACACGGAAAAAATCGCATCCTATCCAATTTACGTCAGTTCGGCCTGATCTGATTCGTGCCCACACACGGAACAGTCGCATCAGTCCATTCTGGTTTGCCGCGCGCTACGGTCGTGTTTATCAATTTTGTATTTAAACACCGCGAAAACTCATACAACGCTTGTACAAGATACACACCCGCACGGCAGCGGGTCGGGCAAGAACTGAAGCGATTTGTCCACACACGGTCAGGACAGGCCGCGCGTTCAGGCCGATCGGTCAGGCCAGAATTAATGTTGCCAACTTAGTTATTTTACAAAATTTTACTAAATTGAGTATTTTATTCCCTCCTTGGTAGAAATTTAGCTATTAGTAGTGTTTAAGTAGGAAAGAGCCAGACAGTAATGATATGCAAAATAGCTACTAAATACGTAATATTTCCTAGTATATTTTAATTTAATGGTAAAATTTATAATCAAATTCAATTAATGAAAAAAATTTAATATAATAAAACCTAAAATGCAGTGGTTTTTGGGGGGCTTCAGGAATTCCTAAGTTAAGTAGCCTCTTTAGTAGTTTTTTAGTAGTTTTAGTAGAAATCGATACGAGTTTAGTAGTTTCACAAAAAAAGAGCTGGCAACACTGGAACGAATCGCTTCAGTCCGTACGGCCGCCTGATGCGATCTCGAAATTGCACACACACGATACGATTTTGCATCCGTTCAGGCCGAACTGAAGGTAGACCGGACCATGTATGGGGCCCCTTACTGACAATGGCGATAAAGTTCACAAGTGGTACACCGGCTTACCGGCGACTGTACATAGTTCGGGGGGTAACACGTGGATGCTGACATATCGTTGCGGGCATGAGCTAAATAACTACGGATTCCGGATCGGAGATAAAAGCGTCATAGATCAGACGCAGTGTCGAAGTGACGATTTACTTTGATCTACGTCTTAATTACATAACTGAAAAACATTGTATAATTGCATGCATTGCATTTGCACATTGCACTCGCAAGAGATCTAATAGCTGTAACTTATATTTGTGAATTAAGATTTAAAGTCAGGAGTTTACAAACGCTTTATACCGGTTTTTATTGAAAAGGGTTTTTCGCAAAACTCATTTCAACACACTCACTGGAAATGGATATTCCAAGTTTATGGCGAAACAATATTAGATTGACGTGAGCGAAGCCTTAAAGCTTAATATGCATATAAAGTAAAAGTCGACTGTTAGCGAACAGGATGAGAAAGTACAGTTAAAACCGCAAGTATCGATTCGTTAATCCGCGCCGAGGTTAATGCGAGCGCGCCGAAGCCGTGCAGCAGTGGAAGTGCTCGGGAAGCCTTTGGCAAGACGTGCTGAGGCCTGAGACAGAATATGAAAATAATCCCCAATGAAGTAAGCGTCCGGATTGGAATATTGGACGGTATTGATTTGTTATTTTAATTAATACCAGAACTGGTTACTTTTACTCTGAGCCTTTAGCCAAGTTGCCATCGTTAATTACGACTATGAAATTTAAAGACAAAAATGTATGAGATTTGACATGAACATTGCTAAGTGACAGCGATCTGCGACGCGTATGTCAAATCCCATACATTTTTGTTTTTGAACTTCATCCTCATAATTAGCTATGGTAACATGGCAACAGGCTCAGAAGTCTCTGAAGAACGAATCGAAGGTGATTTATCCGACTATAATCAAATGCGAGCGATTTGTATTTAAATATCGGACATAATATCCGAGTAATTCCTGGGTCGAATAGACAGGAATTATCCTGACATGCAAAAAAATAGAGGACTTATAGAGATTAGGAAATATTTTGATAGCAATTAAAATAATAATTAACTCTAAATCAGTTAAGTCAAACTCAAGTCATACTCAGACAACATTTAACATTCGTTTTCTATAACGTGTTCGTGTCGTGATACTCGCAGTCGTGAATGAAGGGATTTCACCTCACGCGCGAGTTAGCAGTGAAATAGGTGGGCACGGGCGGGCTCTCAAAGGGGACACGATCCCGAACCACCGGAGCGCAGTTCCTGTGACGTGCCCCTCTATGCCTGCCGAGTGCGGAGTGTTCACACGTATACACTATATGACTATACCGTATGTATGTCATTGTTGTCCTGATTTCTGTTGCTACCGAATACTGGGTGTCTAAAAAGGTCACTTTAGGTGAACATTAGATGAATCATATGCAATTCATATTATGTGCGCCATTTTACACATTTCTATTGAAAACTGTCAAAATTGATGTTTTAACTGTCAAAATATATGAAACATAATATGAAACACCTAAAGTAGCCTTTTTAGACCCCCTGGTATGGATAGTCATGTTTATCTCTAGCTTTAAAGCCTCGATTTCAACAAATATCTTTAAACGCGCTTATTGCAAAACTCGGATTTGATCTCCCTCTCTCATTCAATGTTACAATGGGACCGACAGCTGATCTAAAACCGAAGCTCAGCGTTAAAACATCGTTTTAAAATACCGCGAACTCGATACTATAGGTACGTTTTACTTCGTTTATCTATTACCAACTGTCTGGTAAGTTCAAACAGTTTATGTTTTGGTAGGTAAATTGATACGTGTAACTAAATTTATAAGGTAATAATATTCCGACCAAAAAACTTTCTTTCTTATTATAATATTTATAATCTATTAAATATACTCTATTTGCTTTATGAAGTACGTTGGTGAAATTGGAGTTTAGTTGATTAATTTTGTACTCGTATACGTAGGAAGAATGTGTCCGGAAAACGCTTGATTGGATAGTAAAAAAAAAATAATTTAAGCGAAACTAATTTAGAAAATGGATAGCATTAATTCAGTCCCTATAAATTTATCAGCATAACGGATAGGTTTACCTGCGTGATTGCGTTCGCTTGCACCGCACAGTCTGTTGACACGCGGTTTGACAAATTGCCGTTATTTTCCCGCGTGTTACTGTTGACGTGCGTCTCTATCGATCCCACACAGATGATCCATTACTCCAGGACCAGCGCGGCGGCGGTACCGCTAATCTGTTGCACATACTTGATTAACTTGAATCCGGCGCCGCGCCGGTCACTTCTTCATTGTTGTTATGTTTTGAGAACATAATACTATCGCAGCTGTAAAAAAAAAAAAAATATACGGGTTGCACTCCGGGAGTGCCGACAGAAGTAAAAACTTATTTTGGCGCGTTAGACATTTTTTTGATGGGTACTAGGGTTATTGGGTTATGAATTGCATTTTATTTATGAATTGTATTTTATTAATTATTAGAAACTTTAAAATACATTTAATATTATTTTATGAATCATCGTCAACAATTTCTACAACCCTTGTATCATCATCATTAAAATTATTACAATCTTAAATAGAAACTATAGGTTCATCGTAACTAAAATAGGAAATAAACAATTTTGATTCGAAGTTATTTAAATTTCACCATACGTCAAACTGCGTCTCGTCAAAGAATATATGGTCTCGTGACGGTGTCGCGAGTCCAGAGATTTTATCTCATCTGAAAATATGCGTACCGCGCTAAAAGAAGTTTTCACTTAGAAAATTCTTGCATCGTTCTTGTGTACTAGGCACTAGGTATGTATTATGAATTAGATTTCTCAATTTTATTCGGTCACAAGTGAAAATACACATTCACTCCTAAATTACAATACATGCAATCATGCATGCATCTTTTACTTTAAACGAGACAATCTTTTAGATATATAATATGTTATCGGTTTCTCGAAAACGACTGCAAGTGTTACCAGGAAATTTAGTATGCAGGGAGTTTTGGGGGAGAAAAATCAATCTAAAACTGCCCCTTTTTAAGCTAGATAATGTTATTTCTTTCGTCGTGCAGCGATATTTTAATAATTTCAATTATAATTATTATGTCAGTCCGGCAGTTTGGTATGCGTATATGTATAATTTTTGCTTTTTTTCAAAAATACGGAATGTGATGGGATAAATATTTTTGTGATTGTTTTTAGTTTTTTAATTTATCACAACTCTTAAGCAAAGCTTAGTTAACCAGGTACTGTTTTTATTAACCTAGGATATAGATAGTACCTAAGCATGAATCTACTAGTCTCATTCGTTTGTTTAGCAAGAATATTAGTGGTAAGTACCATATTACATTTGATACATATTATTAAGTTTTTTATAAGCGCAGCGTTTAACGCAAAAGATTTATCGACCACAATTACATACTTCCCTTTCCTCGTTAGTAGCTTCTGCTGATACATTCTACTGCGAACTGGATACTATCGGTTCGTTTTCCTTTATTTATCTGTTACCAACTGCCTGGTAAGGTCGAACTGTTTAGGTAAATTGATACGTGTAACTAACTCGATAATATTACTATATTGAATAGTCTATTCGATTTAAGAAGTCAGTGAACTGCGTATCTACATAATATGTCAAATCGGCTTACTTTAATTGGTCGATGTGAACACAGCTTATGCGCCATTGGTCAATTTTGACTTTTGTACGAGTGATTTGCTGTCTTCATAACGCGAATAGACTACAGTCTACAGTGTTTATGTATGTATGTAAATGCAAAATTCATGTGCCATGTACATCATCAATTTATTAAGTCTTGTTCTAGTTATTTCTAAACGTACTTGACGCGTTTATGTTTTTATAATAACCAGGGATGGACGTTTGTTTTCATTTTTGTTGTAATCTAACACTATCGCGTATCATTAAAAGTATCTATTTATACACCATCCATCTTCATAGCATTTAAAGAGTTTATTGCTCCATAAAAATATTATTTTGACAAAGATCATTGTTTACAAAGTGTCTGCGGAGTGTGGACACATTTTGGGCGTAGGCCAACGTTGTGCGATTTCATTGTTTCCGTGATATTATTTGTCCGATTGCCAACCCGTTAAGCGATATGTTATTTAGCGAGCTGGACGATTTAGTAAAAACGTCTTGGCAACTTACCTATTTGTTCCTGCGAATAGAATACTAATCAGTTTACAACTGCTTCTTTAGTTTCAATTTGTTAAGCGACAATCCAATTCACTTATATCATTTAAATTTGTAATGCAACTTTTTTGCAATTAATAATTTGAACATTATGTTTAGCAGTACAAATGCAAAATATTGTTGAATCGTATTTATGTTTAAGTGAAATGTGAGCGTTGAATAAATGGAAATAATTTAATTAAAAATTAGCAACAAGCTGGTACCCGCAACTGCGTTTGCGTTGAACTAACGGAAACGGAATCCTATTTTTGAAGGAACCTAAGATAAAAGTAGCCTTAGTAATAAGGAGTAATAATAATAATAAAGAGTACCAGTGAAAGTCCCTTGAAAATGGGTCCAGCCGTTTCAGAACAGAGCCAGAACAAATAGACAAACGGACAGACAAATGAAATAAATAAGATTTTTATTGTAAGTACCGTATATCCTTTATATTTAGGGACTATATTTATCATCCGGAATCAGGCGGGTCCAGGAAAATTTGAGTACTGAAAATAGAACTTTGCGCTGTTATATATCACACCCATATACATAGCTTAGGTATAGTTACTCATATTCTATTTCTTATTATACATCATGTACAATATTCCCTTTTTCTATTTCTATTTTATATCAATGTCGTAAAGTAAATAAATAAGTCTTTATTATGTATATCATTTACCAAAGTCCATATCATTATGTAATGTATACTTTTCACATAGGACTTTGTTTTGTATACAAGTCGTTAGGACTCCGTCCTGTTATTATAAATAGCATTATGATAACTTTAAGTTCAATTACATTCTAACTTTAGTCGTAGCAACATCTTCAAAATCATATTTTTATATTGTATCTTTATTTTCTAAATAAATTCTATTTTTTTAAAGAGTTATATTTTGCCACGTAACAGCGCTAATACAATAGAGTTGAAAATCGAAGTGTCGAGCTGTCATATATGACATTTGACTCGACACTTGATTGTTCGATTTTCAGCTCTTTTATATTAGAGCAGAGTTCTATTTTCAATGCTCTGAAATTCTGAATATACCCTCGCCCTACCGGATTTTGGATAATATTATATCTTAGTGAAAAGCTGTTAATTTAAAATTACAAACACTCCAACTTTATTTATTTGTATTGTATAGATGTATAGAACTAATATATTTGACATGTCGTCTTGACGTAGTATGCTTTTGCTTTCTCAACTATTTACCCACCACTTTACAACTTATTGTTTCGTGGATAGCACATTGTTTAAAAGACTTATTTTAAAGTGACACCGGCAACAAACCAATAATATATCTTTGTCAATAGCGAGTCCTAGACGTGTTGCATTATACCTATTTTACAACACATAATCTGCATTGTTTGAACTGAGGAGCCGTAAGTGGTTCGTTGTTCGGTGACGCGGGTACCGTTAAACGCAGGAACGTCCGGACGAATGGAACGGCCGTAAGGGCAGACGGACACGAACGAAAATAATTACTGTGGCGCGTCGTCGGCGCGTCAGATGCGCAAGCGGCGATTATGGTGCACTCACACGGTGGGATTCGTCCGCTGCGGCAAGTGCTGTCTGTGATTTGTGTGATACATTGTCTGCTTCATGCAGACATTACATTACATGATACATTTCGAGCGTTCGTGTGGTATCTTCGGGATTCTTGATCTAAATATACAAAACAAATCATCTTCGCCTTTGCTGGAAATACCTATTTGATTGCCAAACCAAAATATTTATTGCTTATTGATTTACTCACATAAACTTAATTGAACGTTTTTCTCAATATTTAGTATTAAATTATTAAAATAACCTTATAAACCTTGCAGTGAAGATCTAAATAAATGTCGCGGCAGTGAATCGCAGCATCGTGTTGTCGTTCCAGACGCCAGCGCGCGGCGAACGCAGTGAAATGTGAGACAGTAAAAGATTATTGAGTTTTGATTGTTCCAGTCCGCACAGGACGTGATAAATTGCGGCACATTATTAGGACAATTACAGCATTCCCTGGCA
This sequence comes from Glaucopsyche alexis, assembly GCA_905404095.1. Taxonomy (NCBI): domain Eukaryota; kingdom Metazoa; phylum Arthropoda; class Insecta; order Lepidoptera; family Lycaenidae; genus Glaucopsyche; species Glaucopsyche alexis. The sequence continues at coordinate 3,865,205 of FR990044.1, read as the reverse complement.
CACTACGCCACATAGCGCTTGTAAATAACCCCCATAATGAGTCCCTTTACGACTTTCTCGGAGCTCACAAGAAAATGTGATAAATGTTTTTATCACGTGCAAGAGATACTTCTTTGAGCCATTAAATGTTTTACAATAAAAATAGGATCGTTTCCTCGTATGAAACTAAGTGTGGCGTTTTTAAGCGGAATATATTATTATTATCTATCCTGTTTAAAATAAATAAAATAAAAGAGTTGGATTTAAATCCAATTTACAAATCATTGTAATTTAAATTATTTAGGAAAGAAAATTATGTAAAACTACTTTATCCTGTTCTTGTCTATGTAAGGTATGCATTATCCGTTAAAATATGTAGAGAAGCCTAACTTTAGAGTACCTATATACGTACTCTGAAGTAAGGCTTCTCTTAGGAAATTAGTGGTGGAAATTTCAGGATACATAGTTGCGGAGAAACGTAATCTAAATATTATACGATCAAAGGTTATTTGCCAGTTGCAATAACAGTAACTCTGATATGACTAGGTAAAACTCGCACTTGCAAGCTGCCACCCATCGCCCATCAACCCATGGAATGAAACTACCGAAGTCATCACGTTTAGAAGACGGAGAAAGCATTAAATAACAACATTACGAAATAATTGCAGTGCTTCGTCTTATGAAAGTGCATAGAACAAATAAACTTTCTCGCTTTCAGGAGCTCTCAAGATTTATGGTGCATAATACGGCTAAAATGTATCATTACGTCCTATTAACTAATTCTGCACGGCCATTCCGCATACGATATGCTAGCAGTCAATGTCATTGTGGAATAATAAAATGTTTATAGTTGTATAAATATCGGTTCATTCCAGCTCCACGCGGTTATGGCCTCCGTATTTTATCTTTAACTGCATTTCGAATTCCTCATTTTGTGTACTGTGGTGCTCGTATATAAATCGATTATCGATTCTATAAGCACGTGGAACTCGACTATTGTTTTAAATCTGACCAATCTCTAGCACTAATTGACCCCAATCTGCTACTCTAGATTCCGAGTTTTTACAAATTTCATTTTCCATCTTAACGTTTAAAATAACTAGTGTACTCGTCGGAGCTCTAATTCGTGAGTCACGGTCTAGTGAAATGGCACGCGGTCCATGATCGCTGTCTCATTCAATTATAGTGCGTGATACGACTCGCAATGCATTGTTCCCTGCTTGGGTTGTCGCGTACCACACAAACGATGCTTTCACCTTCTTTACGTTTTTTAAAATATCGTCAACAGCAAAAAAAGAGACTGACATGCAGTCGTGTATTAGATTAGGGCAGACCTTTTGAGAGTTTTTTTTAACAATACCAGATACCTTCTGTGATTGCTTTGTGAAGCTGTTATTAATTAAATTTGTATGGGTTTCATCCAATCAATACAACTCGGATAGAGGACTTACTAGCCAATCGGCACTTCATACCTCTACATCATTTTCTGCAATCAGAAATATTCACCTGAGAGAATACGCTAAACGTAAACTTGGAAATTCTCTTCAGATGTTCCACTGCAAAATCGCTTTTCCAATCTGACGCTCTAAACTTTTACCCAATAATACTGCATCAGAAAACGGCATATGAACCCCTATCCTATGATCAAACTAAATATGTGCGTGCATGTGTTATTAATATGGGAAGTTATGTAACAACATTCATCACACTGATGGGTTCGCGTACGGTTTTTGACAGTATCCAATATGAGAGCGTTATTGCGGGGTTCCGATAAACACACAATCATTATATTGTCACACACCGCCGACGGATACAGACTAACGGTGTACGGGTATACGCAAGTGGGACACGACGTAATCCTATTATGAGCTCGTTAATGTAATCCTACTTAGATGTTGGCCTGTTTATGCAAAACCAGACCATCTGATTGTTCTCACTGCGTCTAACGTCGATTTTTCTAATGGCGTCTGGGGATTTGTTACGACAATAGTTTCAATGAATTTTAAATTGATTTCTAGTCCCTTTACCGTTTCCGTCTTAGGCATGTCTTTAACACTAGTTCCGAGAGCTTCTACGTGAAATATTTTCTATTGTACTTCTCTATCATTAATCACACAGTATAGATATAAGTTTGATTGATTTTATGTTTGTCTTTTGTAATGTAAACCATTTTCTTGTCTGTCAATATTTTCTGATCTAGCGACGCAACGTCACATTATATGATCGATGTGCAACGTAATCTTTCTGCGGCGTGTATCTACATAATAATATTATCTACTTATGGAGGAGCTTTTTAGACCCAGCAAGTATTACTCAGTATAATATATTAGTCCCAAGTTTAGAGCTCATGAAAATATTTAACTAAACATTTTACGACCAAAATCTTAATCATAATTGTACTTATGTGTAGATATGAAATGAATATGTCTATTTATAAATATTGCTCCATAACGTTAACGTATAACGTGGCTCTATAGCCATATCATTATGTTCTCTATCTATCTCATTGATTCGATGGTGGTTTGCTAATATTTACATAATTTCTACGCAACTATATGATGTAATATGTTGTTTCCAAGTCGTCGTTTTATTTTTAATTTAATTTATGTATGCTTATTATTTAATGGCCGGAATGGCTTTTGATCCCCGTATCTTAATGATGAACACGTGGGCGGTGCGTCCGCGTCGTCACGAACTTGATATGCTTAATTTTTGAAAGCCTTAGTTGGTCATTGTTATTGTATGGGACTGTATTTTTCCACTAGGTTTTCACCGCCGGCTCTGATCAGACTCGAAGATAGCAAGGTTACACCGATTCGGGCAGAGCTGGGGCGTATAAATAATAACACTGATTTGAGGAGAACATTTTTCACATTAACTCGTTAGCTTACCTGGCTCAGGGCAATGCCGTATAGAGAGCACAAATGTACTCTTCTAATTTCCATATAAGCTATCTCTCTCTTATTTCTCTATACGGCTATTTTTCCGTAATTTTCCCTAATTTCCCTTTATTTCCCCTGAGCCAGGATAAGTGAAACGCATAACGTGAAATTCTTTATTTACCATAAAACAATACATAATCACACAGTTTACATAGATACTTAGTAACACATAAGCAAAATTACAAGTATAAGAAAAACCATATATTTTTCACCATTATAATCTAATTTTCTCTAAAACCATTTACATTTCTATTTACCTAAACGTTATTCACTTTAGCCACTAATTTTTCCTATGTACAACACTAATTTTCCAAGTGAAATAAGCTACGGTTAAGAAATTATAAAGAAAATAAACTCGTGACTTTAAAACAATTATTTACCGCTATTCTAATGAACTTAACACTTATGTACAACACTTATATTCACTATTTTCACTCTTAAAAGTTTATGTACTATTTACTCACAGTTTTTAGAAACGTTTTAAAGCACTGATAAGTGTTCATTGTCTTTAAATTCACTTTAAAACACAGGCGAGGCCGCTGTCCTTAACATCCTCCCCCCGGCGCAGTAGCCAGGTTCTACGTAGCCTCCTCTGGTGACCGCGGGCTCGCTGGACCCGCCGTGGACTGCTCCGCTGACTGCCAGCTGTCTGTGTCCGCCGCAAACTGCTCTGGTGACTGCGGGCTGACCGTGCCCGCTGCAACTGGCTGCGACCGCGAGCTGTCTGTGCTCGCTACAGCTCGTGATGGTGACTGCGAGCCGTGTGTGGCTCGCTCCGGCGACTGCGAGCTGTCTGTGGCTCGCTCAGGCGACTGCGAGCTGTCTGTGGCTCGCTCAGGCGACTGCGAGCTGTCTGTGGCTCGCCCTGGCGACTGCGAGCTGTCTGTAGCTCGCTCAGGCGACTGCGAGCTGTCTGTAGCTCGCCCCGGCGACTGCGAGCTGTCTGTAGCTCGCTCAGGCGACTGCGAGCTGTGTGTAGCTCGCTCCGGCGACTGCGAGCTGTCTGTAGCTCGCCCCGGCGCTCGTTCCGCGCCCGGCGACGCCCCCGGCTCCGTCTGCTCCGCCAGCGGTCGCGGTTGCGACTGCGGCGCCTCCTCCAGCACTGCCAATTTTGATGTGGGCCTGCGGAACACACCACTGCGCGTGCGAACGTCCGCACAACGCACCTGTCCGTCCGGGCCAGGGTAGACCCGGTGCACGACCCCGCGCGGCCACGTATTACGCGGCAGCGCCGGATCTACGACCACGACCAGGTCGCCCGGAACCAGGGCACGGCTGCTCTGCGGCGCCCCGTAGCGTGGCGTGAGCGTGGGGAGGTATTCCCTCACCCAGCGCCTCCAGAACTCGTCGGCAAGGGCTTGCGCGACTCTCCAAGTCTTCTTGTCCGCCGGCACACACGGTCCGACGTACGGCAGTCCGGCGGACGACCCCAGGAGGAAATGGTTCGGTGTGATTGCCTCCGGGTCGCTGGGGTCCACGGAAACGTGAACTAGCGGTCGTGCGTTCACGGAATACTCCGCCTCGGCCATCAGGGTCTGGAGTACCTCTTCTTTCGGCGACTTCTCGTTCAGCGTAGCGAGTAAGGCGGTTTTCACTGACCTCACCATCCGTTCCCAGGCACCTCCTTGACTCGGCGCCCCCGGCGGGGTGAATTTCCATTGCATGCGGTGCGTGAGGCCCAGCTGAGCCATAGCCGGTGCCCACTCAGCGTACGCTTGCCGCAGCTCGACGTCCGCGCCTCTGAAGTTCGTCCCGTTGTCGCTGTACATGACTGACGGCCATCCTCGCCGCGCAGCCATCCTTCTCATGGCCATTATTGCTGAGTCTGTCGACAGCGAGGCCACCAGCTCCAGGTGCACGGCCCGCGTCGTCAGACAGGTGAAGAGCGCTCCCCATCTCTTCTCGTGACGTCGGCCGATGGTGATCGTCATCGGGCCGAAACAGTCGAGACCACAGTACGAAAATGGTCTCTGGAACGCCCCCAGGCGCTCCGCCGGCAGGTCTCCAGTTTGTGGTGTTCTCGGGTGCGCCCGTCGTAGCCGACAAAACGCACACTTACTTGTTATGCTGCGCACCGTCGGCCGCAGCTTCAGGATCCAAAACCTTTGCCTGAGGTCGTTCACGACCCTCTCACGGCTCCCGTGTCCTGCCCGGGCGTGCTCCCGTGCCACCAGTAACTTCGTAAACGGATGTCTACCGTCCAGGATGATTGGATTCTTCATCTCCGCTGGAACCTGCGCTGCTTTGATTCTTCCGTCTAGTACGAGCAGCCCGTCTTTGTACACTGGGCTGAGCCGGTACAAGGGGCTCCACCTAGGCGCCGTCTTGCCACTTGTGATCTTTTCAATTTCTTGCGTGAAGCTGTCCCGTTGTGACCTCTGATACCACAACGTCTCGGCCCGCTCTAGGTGTCGTACCTCGAGGTTGGCTCGACGATCTCGGCACTTTTCTAAGAATAACAAAACCATCGCTGTGCTTCTTATGAGGCGCTCGTAACTCGAAAAGCGCGTCACATCCGGTAGACAATCCAGCTCACTCGCCCTTGTGGTGTAAAAGGTGACGTGTTCTTCCTTATCTTCAACTTGGGCGGGACTCTCCGCGGGCCACTCGCTCATAGGCCTGCGCAGGAAGTCTGGCCCTTTAAACCATGGGTCCTCGTCGCTCCTCGGAACATAGCCCGTTCTCGTGGCTAGGTCCGCGACGTTGTTCTTAGTGCTCACCCACCTCCACTGGTGGACGGATGTCAGTTCGGCGATTTCCCCCAGGCGGTGCGCGACATACGGCGTGTATTTCCGGCTGCCGTTCTGTATCCAACACAGCACCACCTGTGCGTCAATCCAGTAGAAAACGGTATCTGTTTTCCACCTGTGCTCTGCTACGACGGCGTTTCCCAGCCTCGCTCCGACCAGGGCGGCCTGTAGTTCCAGCCTCGGTATGGTTTGGGCCTTCAACGGCGCTACTTTGGCCTTGGCTGCGGCCAACACGACTCGGACATCCCCATCTTCTCGCTTCAAACTGCAGCCCGCACGACTCCCCCCGTCGATCCTTGGGGTTATGACACCTCTCGCGTGCCACTGGAGTCCCGGTCCCATACTGCAGTTTGTCTGACTCCCCCCGTTGTTACTCCGGGGTAATGTGACGCCCTCTTTGCGCCACTGGAGTCTCGTCCCGTCTAGACTCTCGCCCGTTCGTTCGTCCGGGTAGTCGACGGTCCATATGTGCAGGATACTCTCATCATCCTGCCTTATGATGCGCCTCGGGATGCTGCCGTGGATCACCCAGCCGAGTTTGGTCTTTGAGGCCGCAGGCTGGTTCCTTTTCCCGATTCTCAGTTCTCTTGACACGATGAGCTGCCAGTTGTCCGTACCGATGAGAAGTTGGGGTTTCTCGTTCTCATAACACATCTCTTCATCCCTGAGATCGTGCAGGTGAGCGAGTTGCAGCAATGATTCCGGAACGGATTGAGTGAGCAAGTTCAATCCGCCCACCGTTCTCGCAGTGATGTCGTGCCTGGTACCGTCGTGACCCCGTACGCCCAGTTGTACGAGTCGGCTTTTTTCCTCATTTCTCTCGGCATTGATCCCGTGCATCCGCAGCACTTTCGACGGACCGTCTGCGCCGATAGCCTTCGCGACGTCTTCATCCAGCAGAGTCACTGTCGAGCCCTCGTCGAACAGCGCGAAGATGTCCGCTTCGCCCCGTGGACCCACGACTTGAACCCTTCTCATCTTGAGTTTTACCGCACGGTCGGACGTGACCGATGCGGTAATAACGGCGTCCTCAGCCTGTGGAGCGCCGCCGGACCTCTCCTCGTGCAGCAACGTGTGGTGCAGCCGCTTACAACCCTGTGCGCCGCACCGTTTCGCCTTACAGATGAATCTTCTGTGTCGACTCGATATGCACAGGAAACACAGCCCCTCTTTCCTGACTGTGTCCCATCTCTTTGGTACGCTCATTTTCTTGAAGGCGGCGCAGCGAGGCAGAGCGTGATCATTGGCACATACCGGGCACTTCATTGCTTCCTCGCGTACCTTCTTGGGTTGGCTGTGGCTCGGCGAACCCCTGCCCTCATCTGTCACCGCGAAGACTGGCCTTCTTGCTCTGGTTTCACTCTTGTTCGGAGGTTGACGCGGTGTTTCTCTCTTCGATGTCGTGCTGAATCCGTAGCGCAGTGCCCTGTCCGCTTCCCTCATTAAGAATTCAGAGAGAAGGACGACATCGGGCTCGTTCCTGAAGCGCGACGTCTCTTCTGCGTAGTCGTACCACTTGCTTTTCTCGTAGGGACTGAGCTTCTCTAGAATGTCTCTCGTGAGCAACGGGTTGAAAAGGTACCCGTGCCTCAGCCTCTTCAGGATAGCCACCATGTTCTGAATCTTCACGGCGAATTGGTTGAGTTCCGCCGCCGAACCTCCGAGCCTCGGTAGCCTCTTCAGGTCTTCCATCATGCGGTCCACCATAACTTCTGGACGTCCGAAGCATTGTTCTAGAGTCTTCATGATTTGTTCGGGCGGCGTAGCGACGCTCAGCAGTGGTGCCACGGCTTCCCTGGCTTCTCCCCGTAAGCAGTTCCTCAGCCGAGCTAAATTCTCGATCGGTTTCAGCTTGTAGAATGCAGTGGTGTCTTCCATTGCTGCCTTGAAGGATAACCATTCGGTGGGAGCCCCTGAGAATGTAGGCAGCTCCGTTGTGTGGCGCGTCTGGCGTTGATTCAGCAGCTTGTCTAACGTTTCAGCGAGATGTTCCACCCCGTTGGCCCTAGACGTGGGCGGTGTGGGTGAGCGTGGGCGGCGTTGTTCCGGCCACTCAAATCTCGTCTTCTGGCCTTCGCGTCTTCCTCCAGTTGGTGGCATGTCTTCTGGCTTCGGCGTCTCTCTCTCCTCTAACACGACCGGCTCTTGTCTAGCCTCTTCATGGTCGGGTCCTTGTTCGCTTAGCCAGGCTCGTACACGTTGCTCCACCTGTTCAGACGGCTCGTCGTCATCGGGGCTGCTTCCATCCTCTGCAGCGGCGACGTCGGCGACGAGTTTCTTCTTGATAAGTTCTGCTTCTATTTGCAGTTCCTTTTTACGGAGAGCGGCCAGCTTCTCTTCCGCCTCATATTGTATGCGTGCGACGACACTCGCTGTCGATCGACGCGACCTTATTGAAATAGCCTTCTTCCTGGCTAGTGTTTGCACTTCCGGAGCTACAGGTGCCTTGCTAGTACCTGGTCTCGGTTTTAAAATTGTTTGAAGCAGATCTGCCCTTCCCTCGGTCGGCGGCGGCTGGCTCGTGGCGGCAGCAGACGGCGATCGTGGCGGATCTGGAAATCTTCGCGGTTGTTGTTGTTGTGGTTGGTTCTCCTCGGCCCCGCTCTGATTCCTTGTGATGACCATAGTTTAAGTTAAATGTTACGTTAAGTTAAATCCTCAAATCAAAAATTAATCTTCAAATATTCGTCTTCAAACTCCAAATATCTTCAGAGTCTTCACGACTCTTCAAGAATCTTCGGTAGGTTTTTCAGGCGAAAAATCTGCGAATCCTTGCTTCCCTCTTCGTTGGTGTTGTCTTGTATCTTCGAGTCCAATCTTCTAATCTGAGTCCGTCGATCCCCGGTGTTGAATTCCTTTCTTCCAAAATTCTATGTTCGGCTTGATAAATTTTCTTCAAAAATTTTCTATGTCCTTGGCTCGATGAAATTATTCTATGTCCAGTGTTCGGTAAATTTTTCTAAGTCCGGTCTTCAATAAATTTTTCTATCTCCTTGGCTCAGTAAAATTTTTCTATGTCCGATGTTCAGTAAATTTTTCTATGTTCCGTCATCAATAAATTCTTCTAAGTGTCGTCTTGATTGTTTTCAACTGGTATTGGACTTCGAAAATTTCTTCAATCTTGTATCTCGGATCACACGCGACTAACTCACTAACTTGCAATCCGGATCGCAAGGACCACGCACTACTGTATGGGACTGTATTTTTCCACTAGGTTTTCACCGCCGGCTCTGATCAGACTCGAAGATAGCAAGGTTACACCGATTCGGGCAGAGCTGGGGCGTATAAATAATAACACTGATTTGAGGAGAACATTTTTCACATTAACTCGTTAGCTTACCTGGCTCAGGGCAATGCCGTATAGAGAGCACAAATGTACTCTTCTAATTTCCATATAAGCTATCTCTCTCTTATTTCTCTATACGGCTATTTTTCCGTAATTTTCCCTAATTTCCCTTTATTTCCCCTGAGCCAGGATAAGTGAAACGCATAACGTGAAATTCTTTATTTACCATAAAACAATACATAATCACACAGTTTACATAGATACTTAGTAACACATAAGCAAAATTACAAGTATAAGAAAAACCATATATTTTTCACCATTATAATCTAATTTTCTCTAAAACCATTTACATTTCTATTTACCTAAACGTTATTCACTTTAGCCACTAATTTTTCCTATGTACAACACTAATTTTCCAAGTGAAATAAGCTACGGTTAAGAAATTATAAAGAAAATAAACTCGTGACTTTAAAACAATTATTTACCGCTATTCTAATGAACTTAACACTTATGTACAACACTTATATTCACTATTTTCACTCTTAAAAGTTTATGTACTATTTACTCACAGTTTTTAGAAACGTTTTAAAGCACTGATAAGTGTTCATTGTCTTTAAATTCACTTTAAAACACAGGCGAGGCCGCTGTCCTTAACAGTTATTATAGACATATTATAACACGAGTTAGTTTTTGTAGTGGTAACTAATTTAACAGTATTAGTAGATATCTTTTTATTTCTTATATAAACTAAGTACATACACGTGAGCTTAATTTTTAAGTGATAATGGACGCCGGAGTTTGTAAATACTTGCGCTTCGAATATTTTGGTGTTTTGTGAGCAAATCTATATCTACGAGTATTACTATAATATAATAAAGAGTAAAGTTTGTTTGTTTCTTTGCATTGAATAGGCTCCGAAACTACTGGACCGAATTTGATGAAATTTGGCACAGATATAGAATAGATCACGGGGAAGGACACAGGCTACTTTTTATTTCGGCAAAATCTACGGTTACCTCGAGATGTCCTTTTGCGCGCAGGAAGTCGCGGGCAACATCTATCTAGTATAAATATATATACATAATATAATATTTTAAACTAACGTAATATTTTTTTAGCAAAATTTTGTGTCGCAGGAGTATATTTGTTCGTGCACGTTTCCGTCTGGGCACAAAGGTTCTCAGGGCAAGTGCGTCTTCACATTTATGTAGATTCCTAATGAGATTACCTTTGTTCGTTACCTCTTAATGGTTCAGTTGACATTTTTGTAAATAATAATTAGGTTGTGGGCGTTTATCTCGGGTGAATTGAGCATTTACATAAAATAAGGTTGTTCTAAAGTGATATAGTGATAATCTGAGATGTGGCCTCGTGTGGATCAGACCTTAGCTGTTATTAGTTAACACAAACGTCCTTGTAACGGTTGTAACTTCAACCATAAGACACTTTCCGCTATGTCGCCAGCCCGTCTCTGCGCTCCGCGATGGGTGGCGAAGGCTTATGCCGGACCCACATAAACTTTTATGATGAATTTTTATATTGTTTTCGTTACGTGGGCCGTAAAACTTGTAATAAAACATACGTATCATCGGTCTGATGGAATTCACTACGGGCAAAGCTACTGGTTTGTTTATGTTCCACTCGACGTGATATATGTATCAGAAACAGAATATATCAGTTTGAGAGTCGAGACAAATGATAAAAAGCAAAAAAACTCCCTTAGCACTGAAGTCCGAAATAGTACATTACGATACGCGTGACCTAAGTTGTCTATTACTGCACGGCGTGAAGTTAGCGCCCGAGCGGAGCGAGGGTGCTAAACGCCGTGCAGTAATAGACAACTTAGGCCACAAGTATCGTCTATTATTTTTTAGCAAGTGTAACCTAAACCCGCACTTTACGCACGAACCGTGCGTAAAGTGCGGGTTTAGGTCACGCCGTGCTATACAAAATTTTATTCGAATGAAATTAACAAACCGGCCAAGTGCGAGTTGGACTCGCGCACGAATGTATAAAATATAAGGTTTTACGTAGAAAACGGCAAAAAATTCACGATTGTTGTATGGGAGCCCCACTTAAATATTTATTTTATTTGTTGTTATAGCGGCATCAGAAATATACTTTCCGTGAAAATTTCAACTCTAGCATATTTTATGAGATATAGCCTGGTGGCAGACAGCGAAGTCTGAGTAATAGGTTCCCGTTTGTACCCTTTAAGTACGGAACCCTAAATATCAGTTAGTTTCCAAAATGATCTACAAGTCTGCTTAACATTACTGATGTTACATTAGTACATAATAATCCATCTGTAAATAATTTTTGGTTTTTTGATTAATTTATTACATGATATTATGATAAGATCTTTTAACTAGAGGCCCTTGTCCGTTTCTATTAATTGTATTTGGTTAGGTTAGGTTAGTGTAAGTTTATTACCTCGATTCACTGACACATCACACGATGTTAGTCACAGGCCCTACAAAGGGCCACTTTATTAAGCCGTGCACCGAATGTACTCAGCCTACTTCTGTATAAGCACACGACCACTCGCCATATACTGCTTCGCGAAGGGCACGCTTGTCTCATCTTGTATGGCCAATAATGTGTGTCGCTTTTGACTATAATAAGGTCTTCTCAAAAAGGATTGTTTTTTGGGGTTTGTATTGGAGCAATACGTATATGTAGGTTATAAGGTTATGGAGTGTAATAGAGCGCATACGTAGTTTGCGGTATTTTATAGAATATTTTTTGATATTTTGTAGTAGTGATGATGATGAAAATGATGATGATGACTCACGTCTGTTCTCCCACGGTGAACAGGTCCGCACAGTGGGTAGTGGGGTCGCGGCATCCCAACGCAATCTCGGAAGATTAATGATACAAAATGCAGTGGAAATGCAATTAGAGCGTTCACATTGGCGTAATCTGGCCTCGTTAGAATAGGAGCACTCATTTTTGTATGATACACGGATTTCTGACGTCACAGATATAATTAATCAGATAATTTTAATTGTTTAATATTATTTTGCTTTAAGTGCATGCAACAGATTGACTACTTTCTTATCTCATTCATGCAGTAGAGCATTATAATTTATCATTGACAACGCTACATTCATATACAACATAGAGGGGAAATGCCTTTTGAAATATACCATTAGAAAGTATTGTCATTTTTAAGGTTATCTGGGAGTGTGTGATTGACGTGGCACTAATACAGGCTCGAAAGCTACAGTGTGTTTAGACCTAATCAGTTTTATGCTATCTGAGTTCGATAACAGCAAGCGCGAACAGCCGCCGATTGTTGAGTACAGCGAGGGATATTTATCGCTGGGGAAATATGTCACGTGTTCAATTTTAATGAGCAATCTATAATGTGCAGTCTGCTCAACCCTGCAATGCCGTGCCAATACACCGAGCCGTGCTTTATTAACGCCCAAACTGGATGTTAACGCCATTTGATTCGGTGACAAGAGATTTAATTAGATTCAAGAGCACACTCGAGAAACTAACCGAGTAGAACTATCAGAAGGCAGTTAATTAAACATTTCCAGGATTTCCAAGTTCAATAAATCAACAGTTATGAATACGTTTCGAGCAAGTCTAGTTCTTTTTAATTTTGCAAAGGCTAGTACTTGATTATTTTTCTCTATTACGGTTTAAATAAAATTAGTTTTAAATCTTCGAGTACTTTTTATCATTGTCTAAATATGGGCATTTCTTGATTTATATATTATGATGAAATGAGAGTACCCTAACATTTTAATATTGACACTAATGGGAAGACTTCTTTTCTGTGCACAACGTGAGACTCTCGGAATATACCAATCATATTTTTTAAAGCTTTTTCTAAGCATTATTACTTGGAAATAAGAAATGGTGTACTCATGAGTCGACGCTTCAACTAACATAATAAACGGACAATTCATTTTGTAAACATGTTTAATTAGTTCTGCGGTAGGTCGTTTTTTGATGGGAAGTCTTATGAAATTCGTTGCAATGTAATGCGTACAATATTTATGTGTTAAGATTAATAAATGAAATTTATATATTTTCCAATGACTTGGAATAGCGCTTCAATTAGCCATTTTCCTGTGAAGCTTTTCAAAACATTCTCGTTACCGCTAGCGCTAGGGGGTACCTACAAATATTTTGATTTAAAAAACGTAAAAAGGTACATAACTGTTTTGTGCCGTAATAATAATAATGTTTTTGACAAACTTATTGACATTAATTAAGTAGTCGTTTTGTACGTTATATAAATTCAGACCAAATATAGAAGTGAAGATAAGAGTTATAATAATAATATCTATGGACGCTTCACACCACGTCAGTCTGGCCCCGTGGTAAGTATCCGAAGAACTTGTGTTACGGGTACCAGACAACGGAAATATATTTAATACTTTTTATACTATACTTATATTTAAGATTTTTATTATATTATACATATATTTAATACACATCCATGACCCAGGAACACAGAAAACCTTTTTGTTCCCTGGCGGGATTCGAACCCGCGACCTCCGGCTTAAGCGCCACTGCGCTCACCACTGAGCCACGGAGGTCGTCGAGTTCTGCGAACCACAGATCTGGGGGTCTAAAAATCCACTTTAGGTGAACATAAGATGAATCATATTATGTAATTCATATCCCACCAAAAACATTCTGTAAAAAACTAGCCAAGTCTCGACGGAGCTGCTTGTTTATCTCTAAAAAGTAATGAAATCTAGACAAAGTCGTGCCAAGTCTAAGGATCCTTACTGCGATTTATTTATTATTATAGGTAATGTTGTGTGACTTGGCCGTTGAAAATTCTTTATACGTTACAAGTCAATTTTGTTTACACGTAATGTTATATCAGATTCTGTTGTAAGTACCTATATTTGTTAAGCGAGATAATAACCCATACTGGTATTGGTAATTGGACGCTAGTGTCTTATTTTAGGCTGTTGTTGATTGTATAACACATGTATTGGAGCAATGGTGTCATGGAGCCCCTTTTGTACCCTTGTGTACTCTTCAACGGCCAAGTCACACAACATTAACTATTATAATAAATAAATCACAGTAAGGATCCTTAGACTTGGCACGACTTTGTCTAGATTTCATTACTTTTTAGAGATAAACAAGCAGCTCCGTCGAGACTTGGCTAGTTTTTTACAGAATGTTTTTGGTGGGATTTCACTTCTTTTTGTAGAAACGTAGGAATATTGATATATTTTACTAGATTTTAGTGCAATTTGTTTATTTAATTTGTGTAATGTTCGAGTAGAATAAAGTTAATTGTTCGACTATTTCATCTTGTAAACTTGTAAGTATAAGTATAAAAGCCAGTGTCCAGTCTTATCCAGAGTTTTCCTTTTATTTTATTTATATGCGTATTAAAAGCAGAAGGGGAGGCATTCGCCCAGCAGTGGGATGCTACGGGCTAGATTAAATTAGAAGATTTGTCCCACTTCACTGGATTTTTGCACTGACAGTCGATTTTTTTATGTACCAATAGTAGAAGGGGGCTGATTGGGCTTTGAAGGGGGCTCAGCTGATTAGAGATATGGTAATGCACCATATCTCTAATCAGCTGAGACCAGCTGAGGGTTCTTCATCAGATACTTCAGACCTTCGATTTTGGACATCAAATGAAGTGGCCCACCATGTTGAATATTTTTTGTAAAGGCAGTATGTCGATCTCTAATAGTTTGGTTGGGCTCTTGTGTTTTCTAATAAGGGTCACCAGGTACTCCAGATCTTCGATTATCCTAGTTTTTATAGTTTTCCCTTTATGTGGCCATTAAACCCTACCTCTGTACCAAATTTCAGCTCTCTGAGTTTATGGGAAGTACTAGTTCTATTCTGATGATCATGAGTGAGTGACTGGGTGAGTGTCATAAATGCGAAACTTTGCTTTCGTTTAACTTCGGAACTAAATGACCTACAGACTTAAAATTTTGGATTTTAAGTATGTGATTATACTTTACTGGATGACGAAAATTTCTGCGTTCTGGTCTTATCCAGAGGTTCTCAATTAAGGGCCTGAAAATGCGGCGAAATGGTTCCAGTAAATAATGGTACGGCAGTTTTTGCTTCGCGCTCGACTTGGTGGGGGCACTGCCGTGGCCCCAGATCGACGTTCTGGTCTTATCCAGAGGTTCTCAAATAGAGGCCTGAAAATGCGGCGAAATGGTTCCCGTAAATAATGGTACGGCAGTGTTTGCTTCGCGCTTGACTTGGCGGGGACACTGCCGTGCCCCCAGATCGATTATCCTAGTTTTTATAGTTTTCCCTTTATGTGGCCATTAAACCCTAACTCTGTACCAAATTTCAGCTCTCTGAGTTTATGGGAAGTACTAGTTCTATTTTGATGATCATGAGTGAGTGAGTGAGTGAGTGAGTGAGTGTCGTAAATGCGAAACTTTGCTTTCGCTTAACTTCGGAACTAAATGACCTACAGACTTGAAATTTTGGATTTTAAGTATGTGATTATAGCTTACTGGATGACGAAAATTTCTGCGTTCTGGTCTTATCCAGAGGTTCTCAAATAGGGGCCTGAAAATGCGGCGAAATGGTTCCAGTAAAGGATGGTACGGCAGTGTTTGCTTCGCGCTCGACTTGGCGGGTGCACTGCCGTGTCCCCAGATTATGTGCGCCATTTTACGCATTTCTATTGAACTGTCAAAATATATGAAACATAATACCTAATTATTATGAAACACCTAAAGTGGCCTTTTTAGACCTCCTGTGGTTCGCAGAACTCTAATTTCAAATCGAATTTCTCTTGGAAACCCATTAGTAATTTTGTATCGTAATTTCTAGTTCCTAAGCGAATGTTTGTGAGGTATTACATTATGAGTCAACATTTTAACGCCGCATCGCCTGCCGGGTATTACAATAATTGGAGAGCAGCGTTCCTCATGCGCGCTCCTCCGCCGCCTTCCGTGATTTGCTGCAGCCTTCGGGCGACACCGACCGACGCCTTCGCCCAGCAATAATGAGCATAGGATTACAAGTCTCACCCATTGTTGCCATATCGTTGCTTGGCGCACTGACCCCACGTTAGGTTAGGTTAGGCCGGGACTATACGACACCGGAATCCGGAAGGCCGTGAAAAATGCTGAGCATTGAAATAGATCTCTGCATTAATACAATAGACTTGAAAATCGAACATCCGAGTGTCGAGTCAAATGTCAATGTCATATATGACAGCTCGACACTCGAAACTTCCATTTTCAACTGTATTGTATTAGCACAGAGTTCTATTTTCAGTGCTCATAATTCTCTACGGCCTACCGGATTCCGTTGCATATAGTCCCAGCCTAACACCCAGTGTTAGTCATGCCCCCGTGACTCAGACGAAAAATTTGCCGAAATTATAATTTCTAATACACTCGCTATCGTAATTAAATTAACATGTATATGTATTATTAATGCTAATTACTGTAATGTTGGCTTCTGAACCGGTTTTTACTACTTGGTACTAGCGATGGTTGTTTTCTATTTAGGCGAACACATTAATGTGATCAGCAGTGCATGTTGATGTAACTTATAGATTTCTCGACTTGGCATTTTTAAATCTCAGATTGTAATAGCAGGTCGGCATTAGAATAAAGGCACCGCCGCAGTTTTAAAGTGCCTACTTCATTTTTAACAATATGGTTAAGTAACTATGTAAATATAAAATGAAAATTTTATTAAATTTTTGTTTTGTCAAGGGAACCAGATAAAAGTACCTAATGGAATTATTAAGTATGTCTGTAAGATGCCGAGCACCGACCTCACTATAATTCTCCAGAGCTTTGCAAATATTATCACGCCTTAAGATATTTTTTAGATTAAATTCATATTATTAAAAATTATTTACAGATACTTGAAAGAACGTCGCTAGTTAAAATAACTTTTGTAAATTCTTTTACATTTACAAACAATCTGAAAAGCGCTCAAACCCCTCAAAGCGCTCTGTCAAAATCTAGTTTTTTGGTTCCGTACCTCAAAAGGAAAAACGAAACCCTTATAAGGTCACTTTTGTTCGTTCTTCCGTCTGTCTGTCTGTCTGTCAAGACCCTCTATTTCGGTAACGCGTGGAGGTATAGTACGTTGAAATTAAAGCCGTACCCTCCTTGAAAAACAGAAATCAGACTTCTAGCAAGAAAAGCATATTTCGACAGAGGAATCAGAATTCATAGGGAACTTCCCGTTGATCTAGCACTATGAAAGGTGATGGTCGAAAATTGACCCTGAGTCGACAGCAATCAAATGCAAAAGTTGTTCACTTTAAATCATATTTGATGTCACCAAAGGGGCAATACGAAGTTGTGAGTAGGGGTTGGTGTTATAAGGATGACAATTTGGGTTATGTGTATTTTTACTGCCAAATCATAAAATAAAAACAAAAATATATGATATGAATTTTTGCGGTGGGTCACTATTATATCACTAAGGGATATAAAAATAGTTTACAACCTATTATTGTCATACCTACCAAATACAAATGCAAAATTTCATAAAAATAATCGGTCGAGACTCGAGTCGATCCGGAGATCTACAAACACCGCACAAAAGAATTTTATATACCTACCTGTTACAAAAAAGAAGTAAATATATCTATAGATTACCTACTCCGCATAAACCTGACGTCCTTCGTAGTGATATTGAACCCCGACAGATGGAGCATTTTAATAAAATAAACGCACTTCAATTAGGCTGTGCACACACGCATCCGTAATGCACATGTGAAATGCGCCGACGATGCCTGATTCATGTCGGCACTGTACAGTCACAGACCACAGTCTCGCTTCGTGAATGCCAACGTGCCAGATTACGAATGCGATTCTGTATTGTCGTTCACACGCGAGTCGCGACCGTCAGATCTACGGCCGATACGTTATAGACGGACCGACACCGACGATGGTGTGTAAAATATAGATACAACTTCTAAGAGACAATAGCCCCTGGAGTTGGCTGACAGTAGAGGAGCAGTAGGTAGCGTGGTCAGAGGCAAGTCTTAGGATGGGACCATATGATGCGGCGGGCCCGAGAAAATACAGAGCAGTGAAAATAGAACTCTGCGATAGTACAATAGAGCGGAAAATAGTGTCGAGCTGGCATATATGACATTGACATTTGACTCGACACTCATGTGTTCGATTTTCAACTCTATTGTATTAGGTACTCCAAAATTCTAACTTTACTGCCCTGAATTTTCACTGGCGTTCTGAAACTGAACTGAAAGTAGAAGAGCTATTAGCTAGTGTAGGCAGAAGCGAGTCTTATGGCATAGTCTATTTCGGCATACTCGAAAAGCAGATTTGCGATAGGCCACTGGCTGTTCGCATAGAGTAAAAAATATTTATTATAATTACTTACAGAGAAGGTTTCATAGAACGATCTAAATTTAAAATTTTTGATTTACCCTTCAACGGCCCACAATTACACACGGCACACCGTATGCTTGTAGTAGTGCAATGAAATCTTACTATGTAGCTGTACGTCTATTCCTCTTTAAGGCCACGTAGACCAAGCGAAATAGGCATTTAACGCTTCCAAGAGTTGCCCGCAATTGCCGCAAAGCGAGCCGCGCGCCTACGTCGCCGGCGTGAACTTACATGAACCCAAAGTGTTACAGTGTAGACGTGTCGGCAGTAGGTCATCTTATTTTATTATTTGTATTGAAAAAGATAATAAAATCCATAGATAACTGTTTTAATGCAACACATAGCACACATAATTTGAATAGATATTATAGGTAGGTACCTACCTAAGTAAAAAATGCTTAAATTATATTCAATTATTTTGACAGTTTCTATGCAGTGTGTTCTGTTACAAGTATAAAAACACGCTGTGTTCGATGTGTGCATGGAGACGAGTACCTATCGTTAGCTCGTGTGGTCACTAAAGTACGTGTCGTTTCGTGAGATAATAATACTGTATCAGGTAGGTGCTGACGATTTGATGGTAACTATTTAGGCAGACACTTGCAAAAAATGTATTCCTACTGCCGAGTCCGCACGTTTGCCACTTGCTGCAAAATCCAAACCTCCACAAACGTTTGACTTTTTGAAAATCCAGATTTCCGAATTTTTTCTCCCAAAAATCCGGATTATCCGGATAATTCAGATTTTTTCATTTTTTTTAAATTTGTTGCATATTTTATAAAACTTTAATGTTTATTTTACTACTATGTTGTAGCAAAACTTACACTCATTAGTAAAAAAAAGAGTTACTTTTTTATAATTTAATTTAAATAAATTCTGATTTTAAGTTGTAACTTGTAAGTATTAGAATTACAATCTGAATAAATAAAAACAAAATGAGATTATATCAAAATTATATACTTAATTATATATTTTTTTTTATTTTTAGAAATATTTTTGATTACGTTTCAAATCCTACAATGTTCAGTTTTATAGTTAGTATTTTATTTTAAACTAGCTTTTGCCCGCGACTTCGTCCGCGTGGAACAATACTTTGGGATATCGCTGAAATTTACCCGCGACTTTATTTATGACTAACGAAAGCGGAATCCTATTTTTTTAAACGGAACCCTAAAATAAAAGTAGCCTATGTTAGACCCTATAACATCAGCTATCTGCTAGTGAAAGTCCCGTGAAAATCCGTCCAGCCGTTTCAGAGATTAGTCGGAACAAACAGACAGACAGACCAACTGACAGACAGACAGACGGACAGACAAAAATTAAAAAAAATGTATTTTATTGTAAGTACCGAATATACTTTCAGATTCATTAAGTAAAAAGCTGTTAATTTGAAGTTACAAACAGACACTTAAATTGTATTTAACTGTATAGATGTATAGATATTATAATGTAGGTATTATATTTTAAGATATTAACAATTTGATGTTTATAAAATAACTAAACTATTTAACTAAACTAAACTAAACATTAACCCGCACGCGCACCCCGCCTTGGTGACGCCCACTTCGCAACGGGCCGTGCAGCAGAAATCGTAATATTTTAATTTCTCCATAACTTCAAAACCAAACGTCCAATTTTAATCATTCAAAGACCAAATATTATCTACATAAACTGTACTTAGTAATGAAATAATTTATTTTGATAAGGATTAATAACATGAGTAAAATAAACGCGTTTAAATGTAGTCCAAAAAAAATTCAAGATTTCTAAATAAAAAAATGGTTGTTGTGCCTCACTCGACATAGATAGGTATAGTGTGTCGCGGACTTTTTTGTAGATATTTATAAGATCTACAATTAATTAGAACATTTTATGGTTCTATCTAAGGTAGTATATTAGGACCGTATCTTTTCCTAATCTACATAAATGATATAATTTCGGCAACCTTACATGAGAGTATATTATACGCAGATGATACGACAATACTAGTAAAATGTAAAAATTTTAAAACCTATGAAAAAGAAATAAACGATGCCTTATCAGATATCATGAATTGGTTAAAAAATAATGAGCTACAAGCAAACTTAAGTAAAACTAAATTGATGCAGTTTCGATATTATAACGCAAAAAAGCTACCTAAAGAAATAAAATATAATGATTTAAGTATTGAAGAAGTCGAAACTTTTAAATTCTTAGGAATCAATTATGATAAAAATTGTAATTGGAAATCACACATCCAATTGGTATGTACGAAACTAGATAGATTTACCTATGCACTCAGACGTCTAGCAAAAACAATATCAATTAGTGCTGCTCTGAGTGCATATCACGGCTACGTGTCATCTCTCCTGTCATATGGCTTAATACTATGGGGTAATTCAGTCGATGCTATCAGAGCATTCAGACTCCAGAAAAAATGTATACGAGCGATCTGTCAAGTAGGTCCATTTGAAAGTTGCAGACCACTATTTAGAAAATTGGCGATCCTACCTCTACCGTGTATGTACATTAGAGACGTTTGTATTTTTGTGAAAAAACATCCCCATTATTTTATGACAAATAACGAAGTACATACCGACAGATCGCGTCGCTATCCTAACAATTTAGTTGTACCTAAGTGTAATAGCAGTACATATATGAGGAGCCCTTACTGTATGGCTGTGAAACTTTTTAATAAATTACCTGCTGAATTTAAAAATAATAATTTAACCCTAAGAACTTTTAAAAGAAATATTAATAGGTGGCTAATGGAGAAATATTTTTATGATTATAAAGAATACTTGCAATACAAAGATCCTTAACACCATTTATAGATATTGTACCTACTTAATAATTTTACAATGACTACGGTTCCCCTTTTCGTAATATTTGCATACTATTAAATTAGTTGAATGTTTTGGACTATAAGCTAGCATAACACCATCGCAATTTGTACAACATTCTTGCAAATAAATTATTTATTTATTTATTTATTTATTTATTTATCTTTTATAGTTTAGGCAGCGTACGCAAAATAAGAAACTTTTCTGGTTGATTTTTTACACCTTGTGTCCGAAAAACCCAAATATCTTACGGAACCCTATTTTTTTCCAAAATAAAATTTAGCCTATGTTACTCGTGGATAATGTAGCTTTCGAATGGTGAAAGAATTTTTGAAATCGGTCCAGTACTTTTTGAGCCTATTCATTACAAACAAACAAACAAACAAACAAACAAACAAACAAACAAACATACAAACAAAGTTTTCCTCTTTATAATATTAGTGTAGATAAGGTATGTATATATTGTTATTTACTAAATGTTCCAGCAGAAAGAATTATAAAAAATTGGAATAGCCTGTGATCTTTTTAACGCTTTTTTTACATATTCACCACTACCGTTTTCGTAAAGTTCCATTTCTATGTGAAAGTACTAACGTAGGAAAATTAATACAGTTTAATAAAACGTAGGAAACTGAAAATCCTTTAAATCGAGATCCGGGGAGTGAAGACAAATCATTTGAAGCATGGGGCTGAACAAATAATTTTGTATGGACGAAATTGGACCACTTTTGAGTTATTGAAAGTAAAAATCACCCACCTGTTTAGGTAATAATTGAACACGTAAATGGTGTTTTTAATTCCCTCGGTAACTAACAGAAGTACAATAAGCAATTCTAAGCACAATTTAAAACCTATAACTGTTGTAAGATCTTTATTTTAACATTTTACTTACAAATAAACAGTAACATTCATTGCACTTTGAAGTTTCCGCTATAAGATGAAAACTACATTACTTAAAAAAATAACAGTGGTTTACACAAATCGTTGGTGCTATTTTTGACACCTATATCTTATCTTTAAAATATTATCTAAAAATAATTATTTCTACGCAAAAACAGGAGCGTTGATTTTCATTTAGTTTTGCTACTGACTCGTTCGGCAAAATTCTCTCTAATCTTAAACCAACCAGTCAGGTATTATCGACTCCAAAACTTCTTCCTGATATCATAGAGATAATATTTAGGTATTTGGACTTAGATATTCATTATTTAGAAGATAATTAAATATAGTTAAACCACTACATTTCTTTTTAAGCTATCATATTAATTTGGCATTCTATGATTGTAGAAATTAAAATTGCAATAATATGTTTCGACTTTCGTTAGTAAGAATTCAATAAATATAAAAATACAAAGCTTTAATTGGGTTTGGATTTGCTTATTATACTTCTTACTACTTGTGCAATTGAAACTGAAACCATATTCAGTGTTTTTATAAATTGGATCACCTATTAATGAACTGTACTACTACTGAAAAAATATAAAATTGTAAGTATCTTAGAAACAGTCCATACATATACATATATAGCGGCCATAATATTTTAACAGATCTTCATCCCTCGCATCTCCATTTAATGGATTGACTATGTTCTACCAAATAACTTGAATAAATGGAAAAATGTGTCAACAATTTCAACAGGACAACAAATAATATCAAATTATCCAAAGGCATGTATTTAAACTCACGACAAAACATATTTATTTCTTATGTTTACGCGAATATTGTTCATTGTTTTAAACACTTACGGATTTTGTCGCGTTACGTAAACGTAACCGTAAAACGTAAACCGTGACAAAATCCGTAAGTGTTTAAAACAATCACGACAAAACAATTAAATTTTGGATGTGAAAATACCGAATATTGAATACTAAATTACCATGTTGGCTAAAGAATGTAAGGAATAAAAAATTACAAATCTGGTGACTAAATAATACCACTGAATATTCCAAACTGGCAGACTGATATTATATTAGCGAACAAATAACCATCTTGGCGACAATTTGTGAGTACACATTTAATTTAAGAATAGGTACATATATTTTCCGTAATGTAGGTAACTCAAAAAACATACAAGCAGCAAAACCAGCGCACATAAAAAAAACAAAGGAGCGTACAAAATTCCCAATTTTTAATTTTCCTCGACTTGGTGTAGATATTGGGTAGATTCATTTTGAAATTTAAAAATAACGGTTATTCATTTTTCGCAAAATTAACATAGGTGTCGTTACCAAGTTTTTGGGGGTGCTGGATACGAAAATGTCATTCATTTTGAAATTCCAATATGGCGGACATACTTAATTTTATAAAAATAATATGGTTGTCCCTTTGTTGGTTTCTGGGGGTGCTGATTACAAAAAAGTCATCCATTTTAAATTTCCTTAGTAACCCCGCAACCTCAAATTTTCTTCATGATAGGAGAAAAAGAAATTCGAAAATCCTGAATATTCCAACATTTCTATAGCTTTATGCATCCCGGCCCCGGTATCTCAATGTAAAGCATTTATATTTTTTAATAAAATAGATTCTATCTCGGAAACGGTGCATCCTAATGAAAAATAATGAAAATTTCCTCCCCCTTAGAAACTCCGCAACATCATATTTTCTTCATGATGGAAGAAAAAAAATCTGAAAATCCTAAATTTTCCAAATTTTCTATAGCGTTTTACACCGTTCGTGTCTCAAAGTAGAGCATTATCGTATTTTTTTTTCTATAATGGCTTCTATCTCAGAAACGGTGCATCCTACTTGAAAAATAATGAAAATTACCTCTCCCTTAATAACTCCGTAACCATATATTTTCTTCAAGATGAGAGAAAAAGAAATTCGAAAATCCTGAATTTTCCAACATTTCTATAGCTTTATATATCCCTCGTATCTCAATGTAGAGCATTTAATTTTTTTTTATAAAATTGATTCTATCTCGGAAACGGTGCATCCTATTGAAAAAAATAATGAAAATTTCCTCTCCTTAAGAACCTCGCAACACCATAGTTTCTTCACGATGGAAGAAAAAGAAATTTGAAAATCCTGAATTTTCCAAAATTTCTATAGCTTTATACACTGTTCGTGTCAAAGTAGAACATTGCCATATTTTTTTTCTAAAATCGCTTCTATTTTAGAAACGGAAAATAATACTATTACTGGAAAAATAATAAAAATTTCCTCCCCCTTAACCCGAAAATCGCATATTTTTTTCATTAATGCCAAAAAAAGAAATTATAAAATCCTGAATTTCGAAAAGTTTCTATACCTTACATAGCTGGTACCTCTACAAACTACATGTTAATTTTACGAAGATTGGATAGTCTCCATTTTGTACAATTAAATTGGAAGACAATTTTATAATCAGCATATGAAACATGGAAAAAGACATCCATTTTTAATAAAAAAAAAAATATACGCCATTTTGGAATTTTAAAACGGATTTTATTTTCATATTATTCTGCACCCCCAAAAACCTTGAAAACGATACCCATACCAAAGAAAAAAAAACCTCCAATAGTATCCAAAACTGGGATTTTCCGTAGCTTGCAAATTGAATTTTTAGCAGCTATTAATTTATCAATCAAATCTTTATAAGCTACCTACATGGTATAATGGTCACCAACTTATCGGTGCTAATTGGATTAAATTTCGCTACTTTTTATCTGCCGATTTTTGTATTTTTTGTCTCTTGAGTGATTTCACCAGTTTGGTAATTTAGTCGCCAACATATTAATTCGCTGCCAAATTCAGCAATACAGTATGCTCACGTGCAGTCACCAACTTATTTTTTGTTCACTCGATTAATTATATCCCTTATTCAAATATTGTACGTCTAGAGTATATACTAATTACAATTAAAATATGTAATTTTCATAGTAGTAACCAAGATTGATTGAAGTAATTTAGTCGCCAACATATTAATTCGCTGCCAAATTCAGCAATACAGTATGCTCACGTGCAGTCACCAACTTATTTTTTGTGCACTCGATTAATTATATCCCTTATTTAAATATTGTACGTCTAGAGTACATACTAATTACAATTAAAATATGTAATTTTCATAGTAGTAACCAAGATTGAAAAAATCGAAAAATCCGGATTTTTCGAATTTTTCGAATTTCGAAGTATCCGGATTGCAACCCCTACTTGCGAGTGACTTGGTGTGTTCTGCAAAGGCAAGCATGACAGATGTTGAGCTCGTATCCTTATATTTTATTGTAAATAGAACAGCCTCCGTGGTCTAGTGGTTAGAGCTTGGCTCTCGACTCGGATGTCGCGTGGAGTTATTTATTATTATTATTGTAAAAACAGAAATCGAAATAAAAAGAAACGAAAAGTACGGCAAAGAAGATGGTAGATGTTACAAATTCATAAAAACCGTTTACTGGCTTATTCAATAATGTACTAAGGCTACTCCACGCATCAGCTACTTTTTTCTCATAATAATACACAACACAATAATATATGTATGGACGCTTCACACCAAGTCAATCTGGTCCCGTGGTAAGTTCTCGAAGAACTTGTGTTACGGGTACCAGACAACAGAAATATATTTAATAATTTTTATATTATACACTATATATTTAAGATTTTTAGTATATTTAGTATATTTAATACACATTCATGACCCAGGAACACAGAAAAAATGTTTGTTCCTTCAGCATTCAAACCCGCTACCCCCGGCTTGAGCACCAACACACTCAACCACTGAGCCACAGAGGTCGTCTCATCTGGCAAAAGCAACGACGTGGCGACGATAATGTTATTGTGTATGGTTATAATATGTATAACTAGCCGATGCCCGCAACTTCGTTTGCGCCTAACTGACGGAAGCGGAACCCTATTTTTTAAACGAAACCCTAAAATAAAAGTAGCCTATGACATCAGCTATCTGCCAGTGAAAGTCCCGCGAAAATCGGTCCAGCCGTTTCAGAGATTAGCCGGAACAAACAGACAGACAGACCGACAGACAGACAGACAGACGGACAGATATTTTAAAAAATTGGTATTTTATGTGAAAAGCTGTTAATTTGAAGTTACAAACAGACACTTCATTTTTATTTATCTGTATCTGTATAAATTTAGTTCAAAAATAAAAAGAAGCATAAAAAAATACAAAACAAACTTTCCTATAGATTTTTATTGTATTACTAGCTGATGCCCGCAACTTCGTTTGCGCAGAAGTAATGGAAGCGGAACCCTATTTTTTTAATCGGAACCCTAAAATAAAAGTAGCCTATGTTAGACCTTATAACATCAGCTATCTGCTAGTGAAAGTCCTGTGAAAATCGGTCCAGCCATTTCAGAGATTAGCCGGAACAAACAGACAGACAGACAGACAGACGGACAGACAAAAATTTTAAAAATTGGTATTTTATTGTAAGTACCGAATATACTTTAAGATGCATTAAGTGAAAAGCTGTTAGTTTGAAGTTACAAACAGACACTTCAATTTTATTTATTTGTATAGATGTATAGATATAGATATGTCCAAGACCCGGGAACACAGGAAACTTTTTGTTCCTTCGGCGGGATTCAAACCCGCGACCCCCGGCTTGAGCACTAACATGCTCAACCACTGAGCCACAGAGGTCGTCTCATCTGGCAAAAGCAACGACGCGGCGACAATAAAATGTAACATGTTATTGTGTATGGTTATATGTATAACTAGCTGATGCCCGCAACTTCGTTTGCATAACTTCGTTACCCGCAACTAACGAAAACGGATCCCTATTTTTTATACGGAACCCTAAAATAAAAGTAGCCTATGTTAGACCTTATAACATCAGCTATCTGCCAGTGAAAGTCCCGTGAAAATCGGTCCAGCCGTTTCAGAGATTAGCCGGAACAAACAGACAGACAGACAGACAGACGGACAGACAAAAATTTTAAAAATTGATATTTTATTGTTAGTATCGAATATACTTTCATATGCATCAAGTGATAAGCTGTTAATTTGACATTACAAACAGACACTTCAATTATATTTATCTGTATAGATGTATAGATATGTATAGATGTATAGATTTAGTTCAAAAATAAAAAGAAACATAAAAAAATACAAAGAAACTGACTTTCCTTTAGATTTTTATTGTATTATACATATCCATGACCCGGGAACACAGGAAACTTTTTGTTCCTTCGGCGGGATTCAAGCCCGCGACCCCCGGCTTGAGCACCAACACGCTCAATCACTGAACCACAGAGGTCGTCTCATCTGGCAAAAGCAATGACGCGGCGACGATAAAATATAACATGTTACTGTGTATGATATGTTCAAAAATAAAAAGAAACAAAACAAACTGACTTTCCTACACTGCGTTAGAAACGAAAGAATTGTTCGATAAATACGCGGGTAAGGCGTGCGCTAGCAAAACTGACATAGGTCTGTCCTCGTCAACGCCTAGCGGGCGACTGTGGGGCGACTCTAGCGGCTTACGCACGCTGCATTTCAATATTAATTTATTGTTAAAATAATTAAACCAACATGCAAAATGTAACCAGAAATTATTCTTTTTTAAGTTATTAGCTTTTCGTAGATATGATTTTTGAAAGTAAAACTATCATGAACTTCATGAACAAAAAGAAAAATATTCAAATTTAGCCTCCTCTTCGGAATTATTTTTGATCGAGTGAAGTTTTCAATATTATGTTTCGAACCACAAATTGTAAAAGAACATTAAGTAAACAACAATGTGTTTTTTTTTTGGCTTTTTAAAGTTACTATTTGTTTGTTTATTATCGATTCAAAGTCATGTAAAATTGGGACCACGCGGCCTTAATCTGTGCTGTTAGCCCGGCAAACTTAGATAGTGGGTAGGTTTAATTTTTGTCTGTCCGTCTATCCATCTGTCTGTCTTTTTTTCTAATCTCTGAAACGACTGGACCAACTTTCATGGGAGACATGGGATACTGGCAGATAGCTGATGTTATAAGGAGTAACTTAGGCTACTTTTATCTAAACGGGATTCGTTTAAAAAATAGGGTTCTGTTTCAGTTAATTCTAAGCAAACGAAATGTCGGGCTGGTGCTAGTTTTTAATAAACTGATGCTCGTTAGCATGGTAATGATTATGATGAAATGTTTTATAAAAGTGGTGGCAGATTCCAGAACAAGCTCGCATCTTATAAAGATAACATCGTTTTAATTAAACTTCTTGTTCTGTCGCAATAACTTTTTATTCCTTTCAATTATTCATGCAAATTCCCTCTCATAAATATTCAAGTGTCCCCCGCTATAGTTTTGATTGAAGGCGGCCGAGTAATTACAATCTCTTATCGCGCTGACGAAATGTCGTTAGTGCTATGAAATTAAACGTTTACTTCCTTGCCTTAGCCCATGTCTAGTATACCTACACCAAAAAACGTTTCTAGAAATAACAGTCTTTGGTCCTCTACATTATTGGGTTCGTTCTAATGTTCATCTTTTACATTTTTACAACATTCAATGTCTTCTTATAAACTGCTTTTCATATGCTGCTTATAAAATCCCTTCAGTACTTTTTGCGTGAAAGAGTAACAAACATCCATCCATCTATCTATCCATCCGTACATACACATACATCCTAACAAACATTTATAATAGTAGTAGTATAATTATACCTATAGTGCTATTGAATAATATTACTGTTGAAACGATTATTATACTTCTATCTTCGCGTTAAAAAGACAGTGAAATGCCAAGAAAAGTAGTTCAAAATTGACCATTGACGCATAAGCCGTGTTCAC
Source organism: Glaucopsyche alexis (assembly GCA_905404095.1). NCBI lineage: Eukaryota > Metazoa > Arthropoda > Insecta > Lepidoptera > Lycaenidae > Glaucopsyche > Glaucopsyche alexis. The sequence continues at coordinate 3,836,355 of FR990044.1, read as the reverse complement.
ATTAACAAATTACAGTAATGAGTAAGCTATTTTGAAATATGTACGCGTGACATTTACTGTCTTCCTAGCGCGAATATACTACAAATGTCTCGCAATAAAATTGACATGATTCTTACTTAACATATAATAACATGCTGTATACTGTATAGTGTATATAGTAACATCCTGCATGATTAAATCATCATCGTGCATAATATTTACAGTTTGTAATCGAAATAATTGGGTATTTTCCTGCTTGTGAATTTTTTTATGGTTTGGTGTTACAACTTAATTAAAGTAAAAAGAATTAAGATTTTATGTGTAGTTTTATAATTAGATGCATTTCAAAGTTACAAAAAGTTGGAATTATTTTTTTCAACATACTCGTAAGTGTAAAAAACATAAGTACTAATTAGTTTACTTACATCAAATACAAAAAGTTTTACAGCATGGTAAGTAGGAGCATCAACGCGCATCGTTCGCGCAATCGTCGTTTTTCATACATCGTCTGTCATGTTAGCATGTCCCTCGGGTAGGGCTTCCAATCCCGCGGCCTGAATCCAATCTCGGTATTTGCTGGACTACGAATTTTCAATCCCGCGGGATCTCGGTACTTGCGGGGTCCCGCATATTGAAAATAAAACAATGAATTAATCAACTCCACATTTATTTACGTACTGTTAAAATGAGATCAATCAAATAACGTCAATAACCAAAAAAAAAACACATTTTAAACTGATAAATTATTACTTAATTATTAAGTAATCTCGTAAATCTTCAGAAGTTACAAAAACACTGAAGGGTAAGCTGTCTTTTGTAGTCGTGCAACTCTTTCTTCCATTGAATTTGCACTGTTTTGAATTGGAAAATGGTCCGTAATCTTCATTCGTTTTTACATCGGATTAGGCTGTAATTCTGGAGATAACACACGAGAGGATGAACTGGTACTCGCACTTGTCGACGACGCTGCATTTTCGGGCCCGTTTTTGCTTAAATCCTCTATATGATGCTTAGGTTTCAAATGCACTTTTAATCCTTTGGTTGATATAGCGGTGGTTTTAAGTATAGTATTGCACAGTTTGTATTTTGCCGCTAACGCATCATTAGATTTGAGAAAATGCACCCAAACATAAGAATTACCAGAAAATACAGTATATTGCACTGGACTTGACATTTTTATGTTTAATTATAGTAGTATAGTATCACTGTAAGTATCAATAAACTTCACGAAAATACGAAACAGTTAATAACTAGAGTTATTAAGAATATTTCTCGCAGATTATCCTATTTTGTTTACTTTAATTGAACCTAACAAATGACACTCCTAAATATCCACGAGCCATTTTCAGTCCCGCAATTCCCGCGGATCCCGCGCCCGTAATCCCGCATCACGCGGGATTGGAAAATGGCGCGGGATCCCGCAATACCGAGATCCCGGTATTGCGGGATTGGAAGCCCTACCCTCGGGTACCCCTGAGATTATATCAAAGGGTTTTTGTGGTTGGTTACCACAGTCGATCCTGGCTACACAGGAGTTGAAGTGGTGGGCCTATTGCCCGTTAGAAAAATCATCTGTCATGTCCATGGAAAAACTATGATTGCCGAGGGCTATTAGCAACGTGGTCGTACTGTAGATCATCTTTTAGCAATTTGTCTAGTCAATATCTTTAACCCTTGTCAATGAACATTGCACATTGGCTACATGCTAGTTTTGCAAAATCAGTGATGATCTCTAAACATTTTAATAGTTCTCATTATTAAAAAGGTTACCATCATCACCGTCAGAAGACATCATAATTTCAACATTTAGAATATTTGAATAATTATCTCTCTTTGAAATTAAAATGTACTCGTATTACATTTTATTTAAGATAGTGTATACTTTCTCTTTATTTTGTCCTTTTCAATGTCAACGTTAATTGTTATTTAGTGTGACATTGCGAAGATATAAATCTCAGATTTCCGGGTTCAAATAGCCGCGTCTAAGTTGTTATGATGTTAGCATATTTATTGATAGTTACAATTACTAAAGATGTCTAGACGCGTATTTAATGTTTATGTAAATTGCAAAATAATTGTTTTAAATCGTCGATTGTGTATGCTGCGGAGCGATGTCTCGTAACTATGTAGTAGGTACACCGTACGCGTCACTGTCTCGACATAAACAAATAAGTAGTTCTTTGTTTATGGTATTTAAATTAATACCTTTGCAGAATTTATTTATACCAATGGGCATGCTTCGAAACTCTATTTATTACAATGAAAACGCCACTTAACATGGATTGCCCATTATAACTTTTGCATAGCGTTATTTAAATAAATTACTCTTGACGCTCCTTTCAAGTCCTTCGTTATTAGTTTAACGTTTATGATTACCATTAAGTTTATGCTGTTTCTGTCATCGTTGTAAATTATGTGTAAATATTTTTGTGTTATTTTAAAAGTTAACTATCGCTATTCCCGATATTTAATCGAATTTTAATAATTATCAATTACTTTAACCACAATATAGATCAGGAACAGAGATTTTCATAATACACTTTACTTCTGCCCGCGGCTCCACTCGCGTAAATAAAGTGTCCCACGGTAACCCTGTACCGATGTTTTAATCCAGAGCCTAAACTATGTTTATAAGTGATTACAGTCGAAACGTATTACGAAAACATAACAAAGATACTAATGATAGATAATAACAGACAATACAGCTATTATTTGCTGTAATTTAACTATACTAATTATTTATTACTAATAGTTTTGATTCACCGATGACAAACCTCGTGGTAACGTGGTGACTCAGTATTACAGTTAAATTAGTAGATATACCCTACGTATGGCAATCGATGTTGGCGATAAGCTTTGCGGGATATATCAACTCGCTTAGGTCTGAATAAGAAAGCGAAGCCAATCACTTAACAAGTTTAGATTTTATATCTTTTTTTTTTGTTTCCAGGTAAGCATCTAGTTAGTTTCATCACAGCTGGAATTATCAAATGGTGAGTTTTTTTTTAACCGGAGAATAGTAAACCAAAAAACCTATTTATAAAAACTTATGCCGTTTCAAAATTACTGAGCAGTCGATTTTACACTCTTCTTCTAGTACCTGAATGTTTTGGGGTGCCATAAAATTTTGCTTCGCCATCGAAGGAGTATTTTACTTTTTGTACTCCGTGTAATTTACATCCAGTTATCATTCCTTAGCACCGGCCACTTTATTGACTACAAAAATTTTGGCATACCATCCGCCCAATTTCTTAAGCCGTTAAATAAAGAATGAACGGATCATCATTTTTACTTCAACAAGAAGATGCTTTTTTACGACACAAGAAACTTAAAAAATGTATGGCTTGTTATTTTGTAACAACAGTATTGTTATGTTTTTCATTTTACAATTATTTATTAAGCTTTAACCACAGAATACTGAGATTTCTGTATTCTGTGCCGCTTTAACAAAAAAAAAATCGGGAAATGAAAAAATGAAGACATTTATTACCTTTTTAAAATATTGTGTAGGCAGTAGGTGTGTCACTCTACCCGGCTATGATATCTGGATTCTACAAAAGGTATACCCGGATTGAGCAATGCTTAACTGTTTCTACGTTATGATGGATCGTTAAGTATTGTAATTACCTATTGCAATAAATTTGACCTACCTGAACTCAACGTTCTTGTGGTAATGTCGGTGAGATCGGCTTTCTTGGTTTCACCTCTACACACATATTGTGTATCGCAGTCGTAGATAAATTTTATACACTACATTCGAACATAAATAAAAGCGGAACATGAAATATACAAGAGCTGGCAACACCTCCGGGGATCCGGGCGAGTTTGTTATATCATCATTAGCATAGCTCGCAGCGATACTCCATCAAGACTCGTAAATAAGTTTAGCTTTTGTTTCTCTGCAATCAGATAAATGCTCACTGGAGGTGATATACAAAAATGACGTAAGAATTCTCAGAAGACTTAGTTACGCCCGTATATATTTCACTTTTTAATTTAATATTCTAGTCTGTTTTTGATAGCCGTCTTGGGCCTGGGTAATCCGTAATATCGTAAATGAATTTTAATTCACATACATTATTTAGAATTAATCTTGTATTTCTGATGATATACTTTTATTTAATTTCGTAGTCTTTTCACTTTTTCGGAATAATTTACAATAATATTTCTAACATCTTTGCATTTGTTCAATATCATTTGGAGCGTTATTATTTTAGCATGATCATCTTTAATCAATCGTCTATTCGTTAGTTAATAGTTATATTCTGTTGCTCATAAACATTATGGCATCTAAAGAGCGATGGCACGTGATTACGCCGCGCCGTCGCAGGCATCGGCTGAGGATGTTCTCGGAACGAAATGTGCCATAATCCGACGTAAGCTATAAAGCATATAAGATTACAGATAAGGGTCGGGTTTTTGCGATTGAGGCTCAAAAACGGGAAATGGGGAGCGTAACGGGTTGAAGGTATCTTTTGCGATGTAAGTTAAATTACGTTAAACCTGATTTCCGCAATACGCACTTGGGTACCTCTTAATAGGGTTGGGGTGTATACTGTATAGGATATAAATTATGTACTAGAATCCTGCGACTTAGTTTCTTCACACTGCGAGAACATAAATAAAAGAAACGAAAGAAAATCTGAATCCATTACAATAGTCGTTTCGTGTTTGTTTTCTAATTTTCTACAGGCAAATTTTTACAAAGACAATGGAAACTAGAAATCTGAGCATCCGTTTCTTTGATGTGGATGTTATTTTCTTATTGTGGTTTACTGTAACGCTTTCTAACCAGCCTCACGACCTTAACCAGATGGCCATTAGAGATGGGATGAAATTGACGCCGACTATTAAGTATAAAAATCTTAGTTTTTGAAAAATAAACGGTGCTCATTTGGATTCATTTAAGAATTATATTTTGGTTACGACTGAAGGTTGCCGTAAAATAGTTGTTTTTTTTTACTGGGCTGTTAAGTTGGGCGCCAACTGCTCAGCAGGTGCAAGAATTAATGCACGGAAGAAATGTTAAATCACCTTTCAAGTTCTCCAAAAAAAAAAAGATAGATGTAATATTACGCTGCAATTTGCTACACCTATTCTTTCCAGTGAATTACAATTTACAAACGGCAATAACTGGTGGAATCCTATTTACGTTCACAAAATATGTTTAAAAGTTTTCAACCATATTGTTGGAGATTTTTACTCAAGTTACGAAAGGTTAGCCAGGGGGTATAATAATTAATGCATAGAGCGATCGCTTACAACGTCGGAAGTAGGAATGCGGGATACCTATCAGATTCCGCGATTATAATAATTACTCACTCGAGTGAACTGTAACGCGAGCCGCGTATCTCACCGATGTTATTGTGAAAGTTGCTACTTGTGTTTAGTATTTACGCTGAATTATAATTTAGTGGCTGATTGAGAGATTTTAGTTGGCACTATTTTCAGAATCTATTAGCCGAAGATATTACTTTCTCAATGAAAATTATACGTTCGAAAAGGAGTTAAATGCGACCAGGGAAGTGTACCAATGATCAAATGTGACTATTAGCAACATCGACCTTAAGCGACCACCTATCTATAAATGTTAAGTTAGTTTAGATTAGATACAATAGTCAACCCGAAAACTTCTTAGGTGAATTGTGATGATTTCGTCCATTGTTCATCATGCATCTAAACTATATTGGATCAGTGTGTGTGTTTGTAAAGTTCCTGAACATTTTCTTAAGTTTTTGCCCCAAGAAAGGTACTCACTTAACACAAAAACATTACCTTAGTGAGATAAAATATCAGTTTATTAAATATGTGGACTGCGTAACGTCTTAATGGTCTCGTCTGTATTCAGCTGATAAATATCTTCTAAATGTTAAATGGAACATCATCCTTATCCTTTACTATCTAGATCTAAAAGGAATAATGGATATGTACCCGTTGGATCCACTAGGAATTCAATTTATCAATATTTCGATCTACGATATGATTCCTCTTTACGTTATAAATGTTACTAAGCAGTGTTTCCGCTTTTCATACCCCATTTGTCCTTTTACCATTGGGTAAATAGTTTTAAGAGATACGCGATTACCAGTACTAAGAAATATCTTTAACAAGCACACAAGGCTTGTCTAAATAATAGCGAGCTTTCAAAGGTCTGTTTTATTGGATCGGGCATTTTATACCTGCATCAGTTGCATCTGTTACCCCTCATTATGATTCTTTGACCACGAAAAAAAATGTTTTATTTTTTATAGCTTGTCAGGTGTCAAAGTCGTTGTTGTTAATGCTTCATCACGAATCACGATTTCCGAATGTGTTTTTACTTATGAAAAGGACAAGGAAACGAGCATGCGGATTGCCTAATGGTAAGCGATTACCTCCGCCCATGGACACTGGCAACACCAGAGGAGTTACACTTGTACGATGTAACTCCTCTGGTGGTGTGCACTTGCGTTCCTGGTCCTAAAAATCCCCAAACGCCCTTGGGCCTCCGGTAATCTCCCTTAGGTACTCGGCAAAACACAACACAATTGTTATTTCACGCCGGTTTTCTCTGAGGTTGTAGTATTTATAAGTCGAGCAGGACATTCATGTCGAAGCATGGCTCTTCCACGATTTAGATATTATAAATATTGAAACCGTACTGCATTTTTTATTAAAAGTATTTATTTATACATTCTTGGCCTACTAGGCGAAGCTTTTCTATACTAATATTATAAAGAGGAAAACTTTGTTTGTATGTTTGTTTGTTTGTTTGTTTGTTTGTTTGTTTGTTTGTAATGAATAGGCTCAAAAAGTACTGGGCCGATTTCAAAAATTCTTTCACCATTCGAAAGCTACATTATCCACGAGTAACATAGGCTAAATTTTATTTTGGAAAAAAATAGGGTTCCGTAAGATATTTGGGTTTTTCGGACACAAGGTGTAAAAAATCAACCAGAAAAGTTACTTATTTTGCGTACGCTGCCTAAACTATAAAAGATAGAACCATAAAATGTTCTAATTAATTGTAGATCTTATAAATATCTACAAAAAAGTCCGCGACACACTATACCTATCTATGTCGAGTGAGGCACAACAACCATTTTTTTATTTAGAAATCTTGAAATTTTTTTTGGACTACAATTAAACGCGTTTATTTTACTCATGCTATTAATCCTTATCAAAATAAATTATTTCATCACTAAGTACAGTTTATGTAGATAATATTTGGTCTTTGAATGATTAAAATTGGATGTTTGGTTTTGAAGTTATGGCGAAATTAAAATATTACGATTTCTGCTGCACGGCCCGTTGCGAAGTGGGCGTCGTGTCGTCGACAAGGCGTGCGAGTTTAGATCTATGAGTAAATTTGTTTTGTGTTCGTTGTAACTATGATGGATAGATACTTGAGTAACTATTTATTTAGTGATTGTTGTATTGTTAGTTCTGAAAAGTGTAGGTATTTCATACGATAAAAGTATACCCACTTACTTATTTCATTAAGTATTATTAGGTACCTATATTAATTTGTTTCTGTTTGTTTTGACTAAATTTCACCCGTTTTGTTAGAGGTTTAAAGACATTCTGTTATCTGTAGTATTAGTATCAGTATTGTACCCGTGCGAAGCCGGGGCGGGTCGCTATTTAGAATAAAGATGCTGATGTTAGTAGAGATCTGGATGTGAAAAATACGATCATAAGTGTTATGTCACAAACACAAACTCGACTTATGTAACATCAACTCGATTACAAAGCCTAAAACATGCGAACTTTTTCCCATGTTGCGTCGCGGACGTCAATAGATTTACATAATATATAAATTAATATTTGAGAAGAATCACACAATTTGACGTAGTACCATAGTAGGCTCACAAGATTCTAATCTGTAAACAATAACAGGGGTGTGATTTTAGGTCATTATGCCAGAAAATGCGGAATTGTGACCTGAAGTTCTACCAAACCTTCTTACCTAGCTAGCACTAACAGAAAAGTGTAACTATGAACATACAATATTGGTAGTAGGTGAATTTAATTTTTGTAGATATTTAAATTTAGATAAGAATCTATGCACCGTACAACGAAACTCGGAAAAGACTTTCGAAGGAACGACAGACAGGAGACGAAGAGGAGGAGGCAGGATGATGCGATGCGCTATCACCATCTTGCTTGGTCATGTCGTGCGTCGTCGCAACGCAGGTGTGGCATGTAATGCGATAATCGGTCGCAATTAATAAACTTGCTTGCTCTTACTAAAATCTGCATGGAACAAAACTACTTTAGATTTAACAATCAATTCTTTGTTCAACAAGACGGTCTAGCAATGGGCTCACCACTGAGTCCCTTGCTGGCCGAAATATTTATGAATGATTAACGTTGGGTATTTTGGGGAATGAATTGGAAAAACGCTTGCCTCTTGGTGAAGGTCTGGAATTGCTTGCTCTTACTAAAATCTGCATGGAACACTACTTTAGATTTAACAATCAATTCTTTGTTCAACAAGACGGTCTAGCAATGGGCTCACCACTGAGTCCCTTGCTGGCCGAAATATTTATGAATGATTTTGAACAAAGAAATATTGTTAATGACAAAAGTATTTTATATTACTATAGATATGTAGATGATTGCATCCTTTGTTAGACCGATACACAGAGACAACTGGACGTTTTTGTTAAAAATCTTAATAAAAAACATATTAAAATTAAATTTAAATTAGAATCTGAAGACAATAAAACGCTTAATTTTCTTGATTTATCTATTACTAGAGACAACAATAAACACAGTTTTGGAATCTTTCGCAAACCGACATATACTAATACTACTCTATTCATGCATCCTCAAGTCATCCTTAGCAACATAAACTCGCGGCTTTTCATAGTTACGTTCACAGATTAGTGTCAATTAGTAAAGAAAATTATCAGAAAGAGTTAAACATAATTTACCAAATTGCTAAGTCGAATGGGTATAATCCCAAAATTATTAATAACTAGCTTTTGCCCGCGGCTCCGCCCGTGAGAAATGGGGTTTTTGGCCACTTACGACTGTACTCTAAGTTAAATCTGTATCTTCCTTATCTTACGTTCTCTCTTTAATTACTAATTGTTTGTCCGAAGCACCATCATACCATATTTCATTTCAATGGTTTAAACACTTAAGCCATGAAAGACATTAAAAAAATATACACAATAGTACATTATTCCTCGGGAACAATATTATATATCTTTTTGGGATAAAAAGTAAAAATACACAAAAAAGTATGAAATAAAACTTAATCTCTAAATAATTCCCCTTTCAAATTCGGCTAAAATTTTTACTATTTCTCTACTCAATCTTATTAATTTTGAAATCGATACCAGCCCAAACAATATTCTACAATATTTTATAGAACTTACGTTCATATTTGCTGGTACCGACTTCAAAATTAATAAGATTGAGTAGAGAAATAGTAAAAATTTTAGCCGAATTTGAATGGGGAATTATTTAGAGATTAAGTTTTATTTCATACTTTTTTGTGTATTTTTACTTTGGAAGTCGGTTTAATTTTTTGTTTAAAAATAATAATTTCACCCTTTTTAGAGATATATTTTCTTAAGTTATTATTAATACGTCTTAAGAACGTCTAAACTAAACGATCGAATGTATAATTGAATACGCGCCAAGCTTCCATAAAATATTGCTATTAAGATGATGATGATGATTACTGTAAGTTATAAAGTGGCATATGCTTGCAGTTCATTAAACAATACCGAAATTTCCAAACGCATATCTTTAAAGACTGAGGAGTTCTGTACAGTGCTTTTGGATCCAGGGTATACCTTGGTACAATATCTTATTTTTTGGTAGCATATGCTTGTGTTACTTCATTAAAAGTCAAAATCACTATATGTGTGGATATAAATTTCGAGGAGTTCCCTCGATTCCTCATGGATCGCATCATCAGGTTCCCACTTTAGTGACTAAAGGACCAATTTCGAACTAAACCCTTTTCAACAACAAAATAATTTTGCAAATAGGTCCATAAACGGCAGAGTGATGTTCAAAGATATCCGTGTTAGTGTAAAATACTATGAGAAATACCTTTTATATCATCATAATCTGATGATGTATGGTGTGATAGTGATGATGATGATGATGATTACTCTAACTGACAGGGTGGCATATGCTTGCAGTTCTTTAAACAACGCCGAAATTCCCAAACATGTATCTATAAGGAGCCAGGAGTTCTGTTCTGTACTTTTGGATCCAGGGTATACCTTGGAGCAAAATCTTACTTTTTGGTAGCATATACTTGAACTACTTTAGAAAAAGTCAAAATCACCATATGTGTCCATATAAATTTCGAGGAGTTCCCTCGATTCCTCATGGATCCCATCATCAGGTCACCACTTTGATATCAAAAGGACCAATTTGGGATTACACCCTATACATCACAGAAAAAACTATGAAAATCGGTCCACAGGCGGCGGAGTAATCGTTGAACATACAAAAAAAAAAAAACCGCCTCCTTTTTTGGGAAGTCGGTTAAAAAGTACACTGCGCGTTTGTCCAAAGCATAAACCACTGCCATACCAAATTTCATTCAAATCAATTCAACCGTTTAGCAGTAAAAGACAATCAAAGTACACATAATAATAATACATTATCCCACGGGAACACCGCAAATTTTTGGGACAAAAAGTATCCTATGTCCTTTCCCAGGACTCAAAGTATCTCTGTACCAAATTTCATCAAAATCGGTTCAGCGGTTAAAGCGTGAAGAGGTAACAGACAGACAGACAGACAGACAGACACACTTTCGCATTTATAATATTAGTTAAAGCGTGAAGAGGTAACAGACAGACAGACAGACAGACAGACAGACACACTTTCGCATTTATAATATTAGTATGGATGTGTCCATATAAATTTCGAGGAGTTCCCTCGATTCCTCATGGATCCCATCATCAGGTCACCACTTTGATATCAAAAGGACCAATTTGGGATTACACCCTATACATCACAGAAAAAACTATGAAAATCGGTCCACAGGCGGCGGAGTAATCGTTGAACATACAAAAAAAAAAAACCGCCTCCTTTTTTGGGAAGTCGGTTAAAAAGTACACTGCGCGTTTGTCCAAAGCATAAACCACTGCCATACCAAATTTCATTCAAATCAATTCAACCGTTTAGCAGTAAAAGACAATCAAAGTACACATAATAATAATACATTATCCCACGGGAACACCGCAAATTTTTGGGACAAAAAGTATCCTATGTCCTTTCCCAGGACTCAAAGTATCTCTGTACCAAATTTCATCAAAATCGGTTCAGCGGTTAAAGCGTGAAGAGGTAACAGACAGACAGACAGACAGACCGACAGACCGACACACTTTCGCATTTATAATATTAGTATGGATATTTTGAATAATAAAAATAAAAAGGAATTGGTTAAGTTTTTGTACGCAGGGACTCCTGATAAGGATGTGGTTAGATACAAGTCCGTTTGACCTACATGGGTCCTTCTGCACGTTTATCCAAAATAATGAGAAATAACGATATACACGTCGCATTCAGGACAAATAATACTTTAAAAAATCAATTGTGTCATAATAAAGACCGGATTGATTTAAAGTGGTCATAGTGTACTCGATGGCTATTCCTATACAGTCTTATTAATAAAATTATTTACACCACGGATTAGCTAATCCAACATGGCTGTCTCTGTCAGATACTTTGGAACAGTCACTTGATAGACAAAGAGAGCGATTTGGATTTGCTTATCCATGGTGTAAATATTTTTATTAATAAGGGTGATAAGGTATTACATAAATGTGACAAAGGCTTTTCGACTAAGCGTGTTGGAACAATTAGAAATAATTAAAGAAAATAATAACAATAGACTTGCATTGTTGAATGACCAAACTTGCTTGACTATGTCACCGCTCATTAACATGTTTGGTGGGGGTACTAGTAGCCAGTAGTCTATATAAGGTGGCGGTTTGCTTGGCAGCATTACTAACGAACTTTGTTCGCAGGTCCACTTCCTGAGGATGCTCCGGGTTCGGGGCGAAACGCGCGTCGAGTTTTGCAACCTGCATGGTGGTGTGGGGCATCTTGCTGACATTGTTGTTTGCACGATCTTGCATCTGAGTGCACGCATAAGCAGTGTGGGAGGAGGGAGGTGCGCTACGCATGCTTATGCGTGCACTCACACATTTGCTTGCAGGTTGTGGGTATTATTTGGCGGAAGATTGCTAAAAATAATAATATTTATTGATTGTATGCTATGGATTTCCGCAAAGTAACGCTTGATTCTATTAAATAATTAGTACTAAATTAAAAAGTTAGAGGATTAAAAAAACGTCAATTTTTTTGCTTTGATCACAAAAAGAAAATTACTTACGTTATTTGTGTCATTTTTAAGTATTTATTGATAAACGTAATGTTTAAGTTAATAAAATCAATTTAATATTTATCTTCTTACATTTTCGTTGTGACACAAGAGCTGTGACGTCATTCCTGCTACCTTTTTTAAAGGACTTCCTTGTATAGAGCGTTTTTGATGCTCTCCAACGATCTGACTTTTGTGATGACTGTATTTCGTCAACGGTTGATCGTAGATATCCCATTCGAAAGACAATATTCTGCTCTATTGTATGAAACATTATGACAGCGCTGTACAATTGACATTCGATAACGTTACGAATAAATGAATGAGGGTTTTTAAATTCGTGACATCTGACAGCTTTTTGACACGACAGGACCGTCGGGCTACCAAGCGCCGCCTGTTGACAGAAAAAGAATCTAAAATTCTTATTGACCGTTTTTGATACCACTTACGCCACCAGATGACGCTTTGTGTGCGTTGAGTCTGCCCCCTTACGGCAGAAGAAATATCAAACAGTCTCATTGGTGTCAATCGTTCCTGCTTGGGCTACCAAAAGTTATCGCTTCAAATTTATAAATAACTATAAATAAATTATGATTCTTTATTAAAACTGAGATATACACGTGGTTTGTTTCTGACTTCTCTAATTACAGGTTAATGGTTATCTTATCATAGAACATATTTATCAATAAGTAGCCAGCAAGACACTGTCAATTGACACGATTAGACCTTACAATATAATTGTGAATCATTAAATGGTTACATGGTTTGGATGATCGTAACAAAAGCTATTATATAACATTGGGTGGTGCTTTCTCTTTTTGGGAATGGTGGGAGTGGTAGGTGAAAGTCGATGTCCTTGGTTCCCACTGTGGATTAAAAGCACCTGCTGTGACTCATATACCTCTTTGTATACACGGTTTCCTTTCGCTAGTTGCCTTAATTGAGCCAGCTCATATTTTAAATCTTAAGCGTAATTAAGGAAGGGATTGAATTATTATAATATATAATTTAAAAAAAAATCCGTTTAACATTAATTAATTTTGTTCCTAATCCGACTCTTACTTGTCAAGGAGGAATATAATTTATAATAGGAGTGTAATTTTATTTTTTTATTTAAAATAAACACATACCTATCACATTTAAAGACCATTATACTACAGTAAAATTTACGAGTCAAAATAAAAAATATAAACATACCTAATTCTTTGGATCAAATGGAAAAAACAGTTTTGTCACTAAATCCTTGAATAACAAATCTGGCAAATTTACTTAAAAATGGCGGCCTACCGATGGATAACAATTCATGTGTGTACATTCAATTCATTCATTCACCCGACCGATCCAAAGAAGTATGTTAGTAACGTAAAGAACCGTCATTCAATAGACTTTTACGATTGATAGCTCGCAGCTATGTGTGAGTGGCTAGACGTATGCGGGGGCTGCGCGCGGCGAGTGGGCGTGAGTTTTTTTCAAGCCAGGACTTTCGTTCACGGGGTTGGCCGCTGGTCGTTTCGTGCTTTGATATAATTTTAAAATATTTACAATAGATTTGTCTGACGCGACGTTAAAAATTATTTCGGTGTCAACCTTAGGCTTACGTCAACATGGCTGACACTCGCCGGGCTCGAGCTATACACTAACACAGTCACAGTGGCGACACTCTACAAATGGTACAGAGTGTCGCCACTGTGACCAAGTGAAATTGCTCATTAGCTTCGAATGTTGCGTATGCTACTGTTTGAATTAAGCATTATTTTCATTTTAAGAGATGATCATTGTTTGTAACATTAACTATTCCTTCTCCTGATTTTAATATAGATTCGTTAACATTTTCTTGTATTATTTTAACAGTATTACCATTAATTTCTTTCGCTATTTTTAACGAAGCATTCTACTTAAAATCATAATGTACACCATTAAAATATGTAGGATACACAAATTATTGTAATTTATATTTTATTCTATCTATATCGAACATCAAAGTTCCAAAAAACTCCTTAATGACGGTGCGTCTCTGGAATGCATATTAATTGACAGGCTATGGTAACCCAAAAGTCCAAACATGTTTAGTAGACGATTAATGCATTAGATACACGACACCTTTAGTTAGTTTTATTGTTTTATGGACACAAATATTCATGGAATCAATTATATACCTAATCCAAAAAGAAGTAATAAAATAAAAGTATGGAGTTTATTTTTAAAACCATTTCATGGTTTTGTAGTTGATCAAGACATACCTACCGTTGGGTTAGTGTTACAACTTACAAAATATGTTTAACGTACGAATAAAAATTAATTACTGGAGGTTGCCTGCGATTTCATATTGGCAATAGAAATCCCACAGGAATCGTACATCCGATAAAAAGAAGCCTATGTCCTTCCCCGTGGTATAAGTGGAAGGAATCCTCAAAATAATATTTGTAACTACTATTATAAACTACTATTATAAATATAAACACGTTTTAGCGGAACCTTGATGACTATTCAACGGAACCTAGTTTGGGAATCCCTGGTCTCTGTATCTGTGCCAAATTTCATAAAAATCGGTCCAGTTGTTTCGGACCCTATTCAGTGCAAACAAACAAGTTTTTCCTCTCTACACTATTAGTATAGATAAGTCATATATTTATGAGTAACTAGCTGTCCCGACACACGTTGTTCTGTCTTAAATATGAACTGGAATGAATAAATAACTACACCTACAATGCACCTTACGTCCTAGTCTTACACCTACTTCTACAACCGACACCTTTTCCAATATTTCTCACCGTTCAAATCTTCCCTGAACTTCTTTATTTCAAGACCAAAATTACCCAAATCAGTCCAGCCGTTCTCGAGTTTTGAGTTCCTCGGGAACGGGGTAAAAAGTATCATATTATGTCCTTCTCCTGGTTTTAAGATACCTCCACACCTATTTTCAGCCGAATCGGTTCAGCTGTTCTTGAATTATAAATAGTGTAACTAACACGACTACCTTTTATTTATATAGATATATAGATATATTTTATTCATACGTTGTACATATTTTGTTAGTCTAGGACTAAATCGTCAATTATTTACTGGGCGCCCTGATCGTTTTGATTAACAATATTTGGCCGTTTAAACTTGACAATGGCTTCATCCTTGTTGTTTTCCTTTTCCCCAGTAACGAAATTGTGATTTATGTAGACTTTACTGTATATTTGTTGAGATTCGTTTCGGACGGCTCTCGCATGGTTAATGCATCAGGGATTTTAGAAAATCAAATCGATGGTAATGTCAATAGTTATCAGTTATGCTCGTGTGCTCACCGTTATAATGTATTCGTTGTTTATTATTGCAAATGGAAATAGGTATAGGATTATACGACGCAGCTCGTGCTGACACGTTTGGTATCTACTGTCTCGGTTAAAGTTTTCAGTGTGCTGTGTGCGAGACTGTGTCACTACTCACCGTGAACAAGGTTAACTTTAAATTGTATGGCATCGAATTAGTTATCATTGTTTGCCACTAGGGGCGTTGTTTCGTTGCCATACATATTGTAGTTACCTTCTTCACTGCGAGTAGTGACAATAACAAGCACACTGTAATATAGATGCATGTATGCATCTACTAAAAAAAAGATAGCTAAAGACAAGATCCAATAATTCGTAATTATTCCTTTTAATTTCTGACGTTTTTGTGCTTACTTTTCCATTAAAATACAATAACCTACTTACTATAGACAATACTGCATATCAAGTGTAATATGTGCCATAAAGTTATTTTAGAAAACAAACACTTCACCGTTTGATGGCAATGTCGCCTCCTGCGCTACTTCGCGTAGATCCGCTGATGATACTGTCGTTACATTGTTGTCCGACGTTAAACTGCTAGTTAAGTATTGTTTCAAGAGTTATTAGAAATACGGCAAACCTATATACCCTCCAACGTCACATATTGGTGACTACGAGTATAAATGTTTAAATAACATTTTTGCGTCATTTTGTGCAATCGTTTAGTTAAAAAAAATCCGTTTAAATACTGCCATATTTGTTGACATTTAAGTGATTTAACAGAGAGAACGTGACTATACTAAGTGCGACAGTAAGATACGGAATGTGCCATTTAGTTTAAAAGCTAGTTAACACTTGAGTGCATACTTATCGTGCTGTTAATAGCTTAATTATTTTATTATGACTTTCTGTTAGAGAAAGTATGTTAAATGTCTTAAAAGTTGAGGTGTGACCTTTTTACAGTTAAGGTTTATATAATATTCTTTTACTACTTTAATGAGATTTGAAAGATTTATGCTGTCTTTTGTTCATTGAATCTAGAAATACGCCTACTTTTCGTCGGCTCTTTGAACTGCCTCTCTATTAATAAAAAAATAAAAAATTCCCCTGCTTTTATTAATAAAAATATTAACACCGGATACGCAAATCAAAGTTGCTTCCTATATTTTTCAAGTGGTTATTCCAACCTATTAGACAAAGACAGCCGTGTTGGATTTTTATTAACAAGGGGTATAATTGTTGTTGGTCCCAACATGGCGTATGTTTCCAACGTGGTCGTCGTTAAAGCGTTCGTGTAGAGATTGAGCTAAATACTCGAACGTTATCTATTTGGGGTACGGGACAATAGTTGGCGCTGAGTGATATGACGCACCTGAGGGTAAATGACCACCTGACACATTTCCGTCCCCACTTTCACCTGCGGACGTTCACCCGGGAACACGACCTGCTCCCGTTTCAAATTGAAGTTGCTCGTCGCTTTATTAATTGGAACGCATTCCAATTAAGAGCTCGTTTCGTCCTCTTACGCAATTATGACGGCCGGAGGCTCTCCTCGCTAGTCGCTTCCAATTCGGATCGAATTTAAAAGGTACGGGGTCATTATATTCAAATGGGTTCCATTATTGGGTTACCGGAATGTCCCTTTTGGATTACGCTTGATGTATCCCCATTTTATTACGTAACCCTGTTAAATTTAATGCGTTTTCGTGTTATTTATAGACCCGTTATGATTGAGCTCATAAATATTAAATGCCGTTAAAGGACACGTAGGAATATAAAATCTATATAGTTACATAATATCAGCTTGTCTACTGGCTTTTGTATATGTATTAACTCATACATAATATCCGTCACGTAAATATTTGGCTAGTACCTACTACCTACTGTAACGAAATCCTAATCGACAACGATATAAATTAGACATCATTAGTCATCAGTCATCACAAATTATGACGGTATCCGTTATGGATATTGGTATTGGGATTACGTTAGGCTCGATTCTAGTGACCCATTCGTGGAGTGATGCCTGTCGCGAAATTTACACTCCCATTGTGCTGTCTTGTAATGAGGATCTACTATTATGATGGCTGTATTACCGTACGGCGAATAGTGGGTCCGCACCCAATGAAGGCACCGTCGTAGATTCCATCTGAATTCAAACAATTTATTATTTTTATAGAGTTGTAGATTCCAGCGATGGTGCAATATTTATACCTAATCCACAATTTTTTACCATTTGGACCATCTCTGTCAATGCAAAATTTTATCATGTTTATTAATCTTGGACGTCGGTTAAAAATGGAGGGACATCATAAAATGTGAAAGAAATCTATAAACGATACTTTAAAGTAGTAAAGTAAATTATTGTAATACCTATATTTTGACTATGTACCTAAAAGTTGCAAAGTTCAAAATTGTGATGATGATTTCGTAAAACTTAATGTTCCTATCAATAAACAAACAAACATTTACTTAATCATTCATCGAGTATTATAATATGTAATTAGATTGTGCCGGATAATGCATAATTTATGCAAACGATTCTTTTGTGTAGACTACATATAGGCGGTACAATGGTGTGTCGAATAAATGCATTGTACCAAACCCGGCATCGAAATGATCTCTTTGTAACGGGAAAACAATAACGCACCGGTTATTATAGCCACGGATTGTATGGACACAAATGCTGTATGCTAAAGTAGAGGGCACGGAGCAACGAGACCCGACCTCGCTGTAACGGATCAGCGGGCCCTCTGAATTTGGTAAATTTAAACAAACGTTCGGATTATGTTAATCTAGGCTACGCCAACTTGGAAACTAAAATGTTCTAATGCAAAAGACGGTCGAATGTCTAAGGCTAGGACTATATGGTCCGGAATCCGTAAGGCCGGGGAATATTCAGAGCACTGAAAATAGAACTCTTTACATTAAAGTTGAAAATCAAAGTGTCGAGTGTTGAGCTGTCATATATGACATTGACATTTGACTCGACACATTAGCGCAGTATAGAGTTCTATTTGCAGTCCCCAGAATTTTCTCCGATCTTCCGGATTCCGGATCATATAGTATACCAAGCCTTTGTAGATTGCGTTCTCGGTAAGGGCTCTTCATCAGATATTTCGCAGAAATTGTCGATGAAACTTTTTCAATGGTGTCTATTACTTAGATACGCTCGTAAGAAAGGTTTAGTGTTTCTTTCATAGCTCTTTCTTAGTTTGTCTTGCTGACGTAGAGTATAGAATTTCAGCTGTGGATGCAAACATATTAAGATATCTAAACATACGAAAAGTGGTAAAGGTTTTCTTAAAATGTTGGATAAATTTTGGTGTTTAATACTATTACTTACATCGCATTGCTAGAAATGATGACTTTTATTAACTTTTGGCGCCAAAAGTTAATTATTATATTCGTTACCTGTTGTTAAATCCGGTCGTTAAAGGTTATCGATGCTATAATTATGATGATCGAGTGTCACGCCATGTTTAGAAAGCAGAAGGCACTTATGTTTTAATTTTCCTGTACACTTTTTAAATACCAGTTGACCCTAATGACTATTTTCGCGACACATACTGGACTGCTAGGCGTGCAAAACATAATTTGCGATAACACAGCTGAATTTTAGTCGTGCATGGGGACAATACTTTAATCTCTACGTCTAACGTTTTCTGTCATTACAAGCAATAAGATGTGATGTCTTCTAACCTGAGTCAGAATATAGTACCGCATTAGGATTAAAGTTTATACTTAATACGGTACCTGTAAGGCACCTGTGGGAAGTGGGTACATCTTTATATGCATTTACATCTTGCACATAAAAAGTTATGGTCAGAGTAACTGTGCAACTTATGTTGTCCTTGCGGTCTGCATGTCAATTAAACGTTTATTGCTTTATTAGTAAGTGCACCGCTTTTTGATTCATACTAAGATAGCACGACTGCATTTGTTAAAGGTTTCCGACCATTTTCAATTTCATGCTTGTCAAATTGAATTGCATTAATTTTATTTTAGGTTCGGACAGGGCCGTATTGAACCTATAAGAGGCCCTGAACATCAGAATAATGAGCCCCTATTTTTTCTCTTTTACCTGTTTAGGCTTTAAACCCTAAAAGACTGTGTACAATAATTACTCATATTATAATATCAATAGCCTAAAACTGAACGTCAGTACTAGCTATTATGTTATGTTTGTCATATAATATTTACCTAGTTCACACTTTATTCGTAGTACCTACATGAGAAATCGTTGGTTCTTCGGGGCCCCCTCAGGAAGGGGGCCCTGGGCACGGGCCCCGTGTGCCCGTTATGGTAAACACGGTGATGGGTTTTGAGTTTTAATGTTTATTTGCGAGTAACTCTATGTAAAACTGCTTCGTGTTTGAAGAGCTCCGATTCATTGCCAGCTGCCCCAGATACATCGTCAACAGTGCGTGGGACTTGTCACATCCCTAGGCGGTACGCCATATTTGGTAAATTGTTTACATGATTACGATCTGCATGCAGTAGCGAGTTAGCGAAATAAAGACGCGACGTACGCAGAATCGATGATGGACTCTGATAAGAATCCAAGTTTTAAGTGGTGTACAGTTATCTGATGATGACGATGATAAAAGCCGGAGGAGTGCAACGTTTTTATTTATTCCGAAACTCTAAAAGATTTCTTTTTAATACACCATTGAAGAGGACCGCATTCACGACGCGAATACGACAGCTTGTCCTACTTACTGCAGCGTTCTTTGTGATAGGAAGTGTGTTTTGCCGCAAACACACTTGACGACTTTTGTTTAAGACACTACAGGTAAGCATTAATGAAAGTCTAGGGTATGAAATGAAATGCGAGAAATAAACTGCAGTGAGACTGTTTTTGTGTTTCTGTATTATGAAAGTTGATTGTAAACTGACGTGAGATAGTATTGCAATCGCTTGTAAATAATACATTTGTGCTAACGATTGCAGTAAAGATTTCTTAATCGGTATGTAACCGTAAGGTTTAATCAAATATTAAAAATAATTGAAAACGGACAACTATGAAACAACTTCCTTTTGGATTAGTTTAACTAAGGAACATCTCGGAGCAGCAGAAGATAATATTTAAGATATTTCATGAAGCTGTCTAAAAATTATATTGTTAGTCCAGTCGTTTTAGAAACTCGCCGTAATCGCTGAAAGCGCAGTTGCCCGTAAAAAGCGAGTAGCCGGTTTCACTTTTTTGCAACAAAAGACAAAAGCAAAACAAAAATATAAGACAAAACCGCAGTAATCGGTGTTCACAGAAATTCGTGCGGCCGCCGGCCGGCCGGGCTTCGCGCGCCGTTCTCACTTTCACACTTTCGCTGGGGCATCGCACCCGCAGCCGATGTTGCAAAACTGATTATACAACACGTGAGCCTATACCAATTACAGATACAAATCGGATCGTTCGAATTATCTCACGTACGTTAAATGAATATAAATTATATTTTCTCTTTTATTAATTTAACTAGGGATGTTGTCTACGACAATGCGTCAGTGCATTTTCCGGGATACACTTATACAGCCTTAATGTTTATATCATTAATTCGTCGAATTACTTTCCCGACCACGGCTAAGTCAAAAGGAAGGGACGGTCTATGCATGTATGTTTATTTCTCTATAGTGCCCCAGCTACTGATCCGATTATAATAAATGAGGTTTCAATAGATTCATAAAAATGCCCTCTAAAATTTGCGTAGTCGGGTTATAGTTTTTTAACTTTAGATTATTGCGGGACTCATCCTCACAAACTTATTCACTTAGACTGGAACACACTTAGAAGTGCTAAATGAACTCGAGAATATACACTGATCTGCAATAAAACTCGATAAATAAATCGTGTTACATAAAATATAGTTGTAATGCAAACTGTTTACCTTGATTCGGAAATGTATTCATGTTTATGTGGCTGTAGTCCGTACCTTGCGGTCGGTGCGGTGGCCGCGGGCCGGTGATCTCAAGGTCCACGCGTCCCTTATACCCAGTTCACCTCCGAACCCAGACACGAGGAAGGGCCTCGCCTGACGTGAAATCCTGCTATGATCATCATCAGCACTGACCGAGTGACCACGTACGTCCGTGTGGGGCTCGAGTCTTCTCATTGTGAAGAGGATTAGGCTGTTGGCTGACTACTGTTTGTGCAGTATTAGTGATTTGTCATATCACAATGTCTTAATTGTAATGTTTTGTTCTCGAACGTCGAACGATTATGAACGTTCAGTTTATCTGTTTCATTAGACAGCTCTATTTCGAAAAATCGGCCAGCCTCCCGTAGGTTGTAGGTGTGAAATTAGGTGTAGGTTGCAGGTGTAGGTGTGTCGTGACGTCGGGACTCGGGACAGCTAGTATTGAATGTTTCTAAACTCTTCAATTACAAAAAATTACATTCCGGAAACATTAGTATTTGACTTGCTTGTGATTGCAGGTTACCAAAACCTTAGAAAATATATTATTTCCCATATCATTTAAATCATGTGTTGTAAATGACTTAATTTATAATCTTTTAGAGAGCTCTATTTCCTCAATTTTATGGCGTTAACTTAGTTAAGTTATAATTATTGAAATATTTATATGTTTAGATACATTTTAATTAAGTTTCCATATAATTTGAATTAATCACCTCTTTTGGTAGCTATTTCTTCCCATGAGACACAATAAAGCAATTTATTATATCATGTATGAGTGTAAAAATCATTGTTTTTCCTCTTCTTAATAATCCCATAAAAGTACGAACTTGACATTGAGACTTTGAGAGTACCTATATATATTTTTTTTGTTCATATCAGCTCAAGAATATTAAACGTCAATAGCACTACTATAAATTGTTTTACATTTTTTTCTCAGTAAATTGTTACGATCAACGGTGTGTGTAATATGTTATGATACGCATGCTGGCTGCATTGTTGTAGCTTGTACAGCCAGCGCCCAGCTCTCTCCATTGTACCCAGACTGTTTCACAATCGGGTACCGCATTATAATATTATGCTGATGACGGCAGGCCTTTATATAGGTAGGTGCAATTATTTTAATAATTTAGCTTAATATAGGAACTCTCACTCAGCATAAAGTATGTCACGGGTTTAACAGTCAACGCTTATATCTTTGTCTTCGTCAATGTTTGTATCGAGTTGGAAAGTAACGATGATAATAACGATCTCTGAAATGTAGAAGGGTGCTATACTTCACATTCTAGAGTCGAGATCTCTACTTTTATACCAGTTTCGCAACATGACCATAACGAGTTGCAAGAAAATAACAAGTAGAAATCTCTCAATCGACCAAAACATAGAAACCTGCGCTCACCGACCAGTATATCTTTATTACATTGAGCAGCCGTATATCAGATGACATCAATGCTCGTTAGCCGTTCGCGGCGGACGCTTAACTCACCGGCCGATTACCAATGAGCCGTTTGAAGTTGCAACGCTTCCTTAAATTAAGCCGAACTACTGATTTATTAAGTATCCGAGCGGGTGAACGTGAGAACAGGTTAACAGCAGGTTATGGTCCAGCTCTGGCCTGTCGAGCTCGCACGGACTATATCATGTCGTGTTTTTTTTTTGGATATTTCTGGCACTGGTGGATCTACTGACTTAAATCAGATCGTGTAGGCATTAGGCGTATACCTATCAGGTATATGCCTATACTTCGCTATGGCATATTACAAAACATTAAATATAATAATATTTAATGTTTTGTATAAACAAAAGAGTTGTAGCAATAAGACTTATTGAATAAAAACAAGAACTTGAGGAAGTTTTTTAAGGAAATAATTTGGTACTTAAGGCAGTTGTTTTGTCAGAATAACCTCAAAGAGCGTGTGAACGAGTATGTTGTACAGCTCGCGACAGATCGATCTCACGCGCACAGATAGGCATCACTCCGCCTAACCGGTGACTGTTGTCAATGATTCACATCGACGTCGTCGTTGGAAGAGCAAACAACATCACTGTGTACATAAAGTCAACTCATATCCTTACCGAGGTTTTACAGGAATTGCCAACTTTTCGTAGCAAAAATTTCATATCAGGTGCAGCGTGGTAAAACCCCGATTGAAACACTTCATCGAAGTGGGTACATACATAGGTATTGCAAGAGTTTTAAATAATATTATGGGTATACGGCAAAACTTAATCCTCGAAAAACTATACATAGGTAAAGCAGTTAGGTCACATACGATAAAAATATGTGATATTTATTTATCTATGTACATTGTACTACTATACTATTAATTTGCAGTATAATTTGTAATATAACTCAAATACAGCAAAAACAAACTATATTTTTTGCAAAACTTGAAAAGTCCAATTAAAATGTACTGTTTAATTTGAACATTAGGTACACAATGAATCTCTACTATGTGAATTCTAAGAAAACGTTCACACGTTAATCAGTATCGAGCTGCCGTAATTGGAGCGTTTAATCCAAGGAACTAGTTCCGAAATTTTACTCTCGACTCGGAGGTCGTTCTGCAGTTTGCACGTACTACTTATTTTCCTATTAAGACGCTGTTCAACCTCAACCTTTGTTTCTTTTTCTTGGATCTATGTTGCAACATGAAAAAAAAATGAGAATTTCGTTTTTAGTATATGGCGCTTATTCGAGAAACTAGTGTCTAACCGAGAGAGAGACTAACCTTTTTAAATATCAATTCACTGCTATTATATAGAATTTTGTTACATAATATTCACTTCCATGTTCATTTTGTAACACGTTTTTGAAATGTAATGATTTTCATAATTTATTATACCTACCTACCTACATTAAGGTAATATTCATACATCTACATAATTTCCAATAATATTCTATACCCGTGTAGTATGGAAAGTTTAACTTCCTATCGTTATATTATTCAAATCTCTGCTCTAAATACGAGTACGATTTAGTTGCCGGCTACACTTTCATTTGCAATATGCAAATTAGAGCGTGAGCTTGTTCCGAGCTGGCACAATCTTAGCCGTTTCATAAAATTAGATGCGATTCGACATTAGTTCTCGATATCGAACTAATGTCAATGTTATTACGATCATTACAGACTGTAATACGTGCTCTATGACTTTCGCCTACATTCGAAACAAATTTCTCTCAATATTCAGGTCCGTATTTATCTGTGTGTGGGAAGCTGGCGTTCCTAGTTTTTTTAATTGCCCCGTGTCGAGTGTAACGTGTGTTTAGTGCTATTATTGCGAGTCCGATGCATGGGCCGCAAAAGTAAGGCGTCTAGCTGTCTCTGGCCAATTTTGTTGTTAATTATCTCCCATCGCCCGGCTGGCTGCGGCTCGTCTGGCCCGGTAACCGCTCCGCCGTCTGGAAAGTAGGCAATGCACGTATGTCTAATAAATGTTTTTGTTATTTTTAGATTAACAGGTGTAGCTGTT
Source organism: Glaucopsyche alexis (assembly GCA_905404095.1). NCBI lineage: Eukaryota > Metazoa > Arthropoda > Insecta > Lepidoptera > Lycaenidae > Glaucopsyche > Glaucopsyche alexis. The sequence continues at coordinate 3,811,387 of FR990044.1, read as the reverse complement.
CGTCGACCTATCTCAAGATTATTCGTTTTGCTTGTCGTATGACTCGTATAAATACATTACTCCGGCGATTGATCTTGAAGCTTTAATGTAAATGCGAACTATTTTATTTCTTTATTCACTGTTTAATGTGTGCACCATTAATTTTTTTCCCTTGACATGGTACTTAATGATCAATGGCGGTTGTTTTTTGTGTCAACCGCTTGAGCGTTCCGATACCGGACTATTAAACTAAATTAATTGTATCGCTACTTTTTGTTGGTAATTGCAAGATAAACTCGTAGTCTAAAAAGTTCTTCCTTGTTAATTGTTCATTATTCTTTACCCCACTTTTGTGATGCGCCGTGACTTTACTCACAATATATACAGTGATCGAGTTAATGGCTCAAAGTTAACCGGAATCTTAATAAATCAAGCCTATTCGAAGACGTCGCCTTTTACTGCCTTAGAATTTTAAATAAGCAATTCACTTTGAATGTCACTTTAAATTTATTAATTTTCCGTATACTAAAATAATATTATTGTAGTATCTATTTGCAAAACAAAAACTCGTAGGCAAGTTACACGCGATAGAAGTGCAAAAAAACATTTCATAAATTCTATTTCTTTTGAAAGTTTTATTTTGTTTGTCTCAAAATTTTTTATTGCTATAATAGAGGCTCTCTTGTTGTACGAAAGTTTGCTTATTAACTTTTTCCACTTGCTGTCCTACCACAGACCTTAGGTAGTATACTTCTCTTTTAGAGTTTTGAATGGAGTTTCGCATGAGTTACAAACATATTCCAGTAAAATATTGACATTTGAAAGGCGGATTTAGATTTCAGGTCACAAGTGGGGTTCATCGACAGTCAAATCGGCCCGTTTTAATTGACTTCTGTTGGTGTTTTATGCATTTATGTATCTGGGTCGGTCGATGTCGGTGAATTCGCCATGATAAATCACACTTGTGCCTCACTCTAATATGATTTAGTGCGAAACCGTCGCGTCGTTGTAGGTGAAATTATTTTCATATTTCGTTACTGCTACATTGGTCACTGTACCACAGAAATAACGATTTAGACTAAAATATTTGACGTAACAAAACCAAGGTAACAACTATGAGGCATTATTTGTACTAAAAAACTAACGTCGCAAGTAACATCTAAATAAAAGAACCTAACTATTTAAGTACCTAACAACAATTAAGTCTTTATTATGTACAATATTACTCTCTAAGGACCCCATTATTATAGAAATAACCTCAAAACCTCAACAAACTATGTAAATGACACACATTCATGCACGTTCACATTTTTTACTTTTTAAACTGTGTGTAATGTTCAGTAAACGGTGGCGGTAAGTAGGTACTTAAAAATTAATAATAATTGAAACATTCATGGTCATGATCATTAAAGCATGGATAATAAACGTTTAATTAAACTTAAAATTTTCAAGAAACAATCATAACTTCAAATATCTAAACATAGAATTAGTTGACTTCAAAATAATTTTTGCGGCAGCGTTAGGAACAAAAAGTGTGATGATAGTTGTTTTTGCGTTGTGGGTATAGCAAATAATATTCAAGTGAAATAAATTAATAACAACCTTTCAAAGCGGTGAGGCTCTCAATCTTTATCATTCTATAATTTCGCATGTAACTACATAGCACATTGTCATGTTTTTTGCTGCAATCTATTAACGTTTTGTTTCACGGGCGTTTTTGTCCGCGATTCGATCCAGTACATTGACATCTTCATTATCATCGAAATTATTGATTATCTCTTCCAAATTATACACCGGTGTATTTATTTGGCATACAAATTGCATAGTTATCTGACAATCACTACCATAACGTCTTTGTTCTGTTTTTGTTCATACATTTATGTTTAAATGTTACCCATCGTGGTCGTGAACAAATTCTTAACAGTAAAAAATGTCTCATACTCATGTGGGTTGTGGTTAGAAGGTCTTCTAAAACATTGATAATATGCGAATGTATGCGAAGACATAGTGTTGCCACATGTGATGTCATCGATGTATGTAATATATTTTGTGTACAATGATAAGGTGCGGTTGTTCACCTCTGGTATCGTTGCGCGTCACATCACTCACTCACCACAGTGTAGATACTAGATATATTAATAGCTACAATTTATATTTAGCTAAATATATGTTTAAATCGGCAATCAATTCTTATAACATGTTCTTATATAAAGTCATCAGGAATTTCAATTAATGCTTTTAATCTTCGGCTACTTTCATCTTAAACTTCCTTGAACTTAAGGCCACAAATAAAATTAATGACAGACATTTCAGCTAGTTGTATTCGCGATTTTGTGTGTATTCCGACTAGCTTTTTCGTCTAACGACCCGCCTGCCGAAGTATATTGCTTCTTTAATTAATGTCTCCTCATTTATTTTTATTGATCACATTTACAAATGAGTTTTTCTACGCTTGTACAACCGTTCTGTTTATTTTAATATTTTGTTAATTGGTCTAGCTTTATCTCTTAGCTAGAGTCTATCATTGATGTTTTCACATAAAACTTTTTTATCTCATTTATTTAAGTTAGGTATTGCTTGTTAATTAAGATCACAAATATATGATTCATTTAATACTGACATTATTTTATTTCATCATTTAATTAATTTAATTTGACTTGAATCTCTAAATCAGATTTTAATTGGAAATCTATAATTCAATAACTATACTAATAATTTAAATAACTACTGGTTTTGTTATTTCTTTGGTACATAATACATATTATATAGATTAGACAACGGGAAAGGACATAGGCTACTTTTTATCGTGGCAACATTTACGGTTCCCATGGGATTTTCTTTTACGCGTATGAAGTCGCGGACAATATCTTGTAATTAATAAAGTAGGAATAATTTAACATAAACATTATTAACAACCTTGTAGATATGCTTTGATCAGAACATCGATTGATATTGTATGACAAAATTAAATGAAGCAATCGATTACGGACATCCTTATACGTCGACAGTAAATGGTCCTCGAACACCGGACGGTGCGCGGGCCCACAAACGGACACAGAATAAATATTAACAGAAGACAAGCTTTATACATTTGGAACGCGTAGGAACAACGTGCTCGTGCACATCACCTACCAACGCTATATTTCGGTTTAAACAGTGGAGCAGAGTGAATGATGTGTTCCACAACTGTATCGTAGGTCTACATGACAGAGAAGCGTTCCGAAATTTCGTGTCATCACTCATTACTCTCTCGCCAATGAACGAAGGTGCACCAAGTGAGGCCAATACGTGAGCTTGCCTTCTGTCTCTTTTAATTCTATAATAGAGATCCGAGTTCACGGTCGGTCCACGTGTAACAGTTGATGGATTTACGAGTTCGACTGTTATTAGTTGACGGAAGCTGGCGGTTCGTTGGCAGCCGCCATTGATGTATGAATTGCTATTGTAAATGAATCACATGTTAAGCTTGACGAGTGACCAGATAGTGTATTGTTTATCTGTTTACATGACAACGATACTTGGTTCTACTTGGATGTTTACTATCTTCAGCTATTGCATATATCTGAAAAATACCACAAAATTTGAACACGTTCTGATATTTTTATCTATAATGTATATATTTCTTGTTACAGGTAATGGTCATCAAAATAATATACAAACTACAAAGCAACAATAAGGTAAACACGACTACAATCTTTTATAGAACATACATAACTGCAGATTCTCTCACCTATTTTACAGCTAAGTTTTCAAGCAGATCTTACTTTTGCGTTTTTAACACCTCTGTGTAATTTTTTAGGGTTCCGTAATACTTAAGGAACCCTTATAGTTTCGCTCTGTCCGTCTGTCTGTCTGTCTGTCTGTCTGTCTGTCCGCGCCTCTAGCTCCTGTAATTATGAATATAAATTGATGAAATTTGGTGCAGTTATAGATTGTGTATAGATCACGGTTTCGGGATCATAAAAAAATAATAATTTTATATTCTAGGGGTGGCTCTCCATACATGTGAAGTGGGGATGAAAAATATTTTTTCACTCTACCCCATCGTGTGGGGTATCGTAGAATAGGTCTTTTAAAATAAAGGCAAGGTTTCATACGTTACTTTTTTATAAAGTTGACCATTTTCGAGTAATCGGCCTCCAAAGTAGTTTGTAAGTTTGTCCCCCCCCTAGCATTTTTAAACTATAGGAGATATAAACTTGCAAATTTCCATGCTGATAGATTATGCTAAAAACTCTTTAGGAAAATTATTGTGAACCAAATCGGACAGTAACTTTTGGAGTAATTAAAAAAAAAAAGCATATTACGCGTTTATAGTTACGGAACCCTCCTTAGACATGTCCTGACATGCTCTTTGTTATTACATTATCATACTATAATTTCATTTGGCTAATACTCGGCTCGGTGTTTAAATATTGTAACGGCAACATAATATATTGTATCCGAGTGTTGTTACGTCTGTATATGGATGTAATTGTACGAGGCGCGGTTGTGTACCCTGTGTACGGTGTGTACCGCCCATACATGGACATTGAACATCAGTGATTTGTGCACTATCGATTATGCAATTATACGTAATTACATCATCCTCACTTCTCGCTGTGTGTACTGTTACATACAAAAGATTTGCGTTCGATCCGATGTGTCCATAATATACATCTACAATTTCTCTATTTATTTGTTTAGCTTTGAAAAAGTCATGTTATTCTGTGGGCTTACCACGAACCATTAACAACAACGTATTCGTAACGTTATTAAATGAAAATATGCGCTGCGCTGTCATGATTTTCATTTTCGTTAACGTCCTACTAATATTATAAATGTGAAAGTTTGTGAGGATGTATGGATGGATGTATGCTACTCTTTCACGGAAAAACTACTGAACGGATTTTAATGAAATTAGGTATCTTAGTAGATTAGGCTCTGGATTAAAACATAGGCTACGATTTCTCCCGAAAAAATACAGTGTTCCCGGGGGATACTGAATTTACGCGGGCGGAGCCGCGGGCAACAGCTAGTTACGTATATAGGTCGTTGTTAATTGTTCGTGCTAAGCCCACTATAGATAGTAATTCATGTTTTAGCGTTTTTATTTAATTTTATTCACATTATTAGATAACTTAGGTTTTGTATTGAAAAAGATTTTTTTTTTAAACTCCTTCGCTTTGCAAAGCGGAAGTTTTAAAACCTTTACAAGTATACATTTACGCACACATTTTATTAATAAATCAACAAAAAGTAAACATTCCCCAAGGGTATTCTTTGTGGAGTGTCGTCAGAACGGTCGTTGATCGGTGTTTGCCCACTCGACACTCAGATCACAAAACTTGCTAACTCAATTAGATGGATCATGGATCCTCGTCGTGATAATTGTCAATACTTCTCGAAATATCCCAGAGATTTAGCACCTATTTATAACTCTTACGAGCATATCAGCTCTGATAATAATTTAATCCTAGAGAATTCTGCTTATGTTAACTTCATCGTTTACATAGAATTATTTGTGTCAAAGCGTCGTTTGTACCTTAACTATTATTTTTAGTTCCAAAGTACTATTGACAAAGGTATGTAACAATATTTGCTAAGAATTTTCCATTTTTTTTTTATTCAGACAGCCTTAGGTATTTTTCAATTGAAAATTTTCGTAGTGACTCCTCGGCTTAACGTCCTGTTACGATTTAACAGAATGCTACTTAATTTCTTAGAGAATTGTCGTGGGTGGACATTTCTACATGTTTCAAGTCGACGTGGCAACGCCGGATAATTAACGATGCGATCTACGATGCTCCGTGCGATCTCGGCGGCACGCGTCCCACATATTCTTGTCTTCGGTCGCAACCTATGACATTTTAATGCTATTTCAGGCTTAATTGCATACGAAATTGTTTTGCTCTTATTTCGGTGGCATACTGTTTGTGCTATTTGTCTAATATATTATTATGTAGTTCACGTTTAATGCTTTGACTAAAAGGTAAGGTCGAAAGGTCGCTATGACGTATTAAAGGAATTAAAAGTTGAAAAAATCAACTGACAACTGAAACATGGGCCAACGAAACAACAATATATAACGCTTTCGGTTAAAATCCATTGAAATATCCCAAAAAGGTACTGACAGAATACGACCAGTCGAGTTGATCCCGGGTCTGTTTGGAGACCCCGTGCATTCAGTGCGCGACCCCCGCTTTCACTGGCTCTCCATCAGTCTCGCCTGTCACACTAAACGAAATACATTAGACGCTTTAAACCTTTTATTTTGTAATGTAAGTGAAATATCGGCGCGGTGATTGGAATTTATTTACGCCGTTCACGCCGCCGTAAATCCCACCATGGATCACGCTCAACAGGATTAATCCGCCGCACGGAAAAATATTGTTCGTCTACAATGCGTGCGGACTGCGGGCGTTCTCATTCAGTTTTGTGCTATCGAAATGTTCTCGCATAAAGAGACCCTATATTTTTATAATTTGTTTAATGTACTGCAAGAAATAATTACAATTTAATATCTAAAATATTTGCATGTGTATCGAGTGTCTGGGGCCCGATAAACATGCAAAGTACCTGATATGCGATGCGGTTGAAAACGTGTTTCATGAATAATTCTTCAGATAATCATATCTCTTCATGCACTACTAAACAGTTTCATCAAATTTTGCGTGTTTCGGTATTTTTAACAGTGAAAGAATTTAATGATAATGTGTCAAATAACTGTTATTTATATTTGATTGCGAATTTCAACTAGGTTAATTCAAAATTTATTCTGATGGCTTACTTTCCCTATAGTGTTCGAGTAGGTTCTTCATTAGTTACATGTTCTAATTTTGCAATAAATCATGTACTCTGTAAACAAAGAAAAGTAGATTTTAAACTTCATGTACATGGTTAGTAGTTTACCTGGAACCGTTTGATGGATTTCTTCCAAGTTCAGATATAACTAAAGGTTACATGCTTCCATCTTATCGAGTGAAGTTCGTCTTTAACGATTTTGCGTAACCGGAAGATGGTCTTCTATCGTTTTCAATTTAATTGGCCAATGTCTGTGTGTCGTTAGTGGCAGCATTCGCGGTATCCTAATGTGATAAACGACGTCCGCGCTTGGATTTAACTGACGCTTGTTTGCGCACAATGTAAATAACACTTGTACTACGCGTTACATTGCGAATTACAAAAAGGTGTATCTAAGACTCGTGATTCGTCATTTTGACAGTGGGTTTGATACGACGCAAATTTCTACAACTGCATCTCCTGTGAAACCTATTAGAAACTAATACGTTTAAATGTATCTCAGGTTGTCTAAAGAACAAGCTAGTGTTAGTTTGAAATTGAAATAATTAGTGAATTTACGTTTCGTAATAATCTGTTTAATTTACATACAATTTACGAATTAATGTACCTAAGCTAGGTTTATACCTGTTTGATATATTCACATAGACGTATAAAGAACATTACAATATTTTCCTATTTTATGTTAGTTTCTAAAAACGTAGAATTTTAATTCTTTATTAAATTTTCATACATATGAAAGTAAAGGTCGTCAAGTGTATTCCCATGTCGATTGTCAGTACTCGGGGCGTTCGCTCGGAGGTGCTCGGAGTCTATTCTTCTCCTGAATGGACCGTAACAATCGAATTGTGCAAATACGAAATCGTTAAAATGTGATGAACGCCGAAATGTGATGAAAATAATGAAAAGTGCATGAAAAGATAAGCAGTAGATAGACGCATACTAAATTTTGCAGTTAGAAAGTTAAATAGATTCAGCTTATTTTAAACTAGCCGATGCCCGCGTAAGTACATTAACCAACGGAAACCTTGTATGTACTGCGATAAAAAGTATCCTATGTTCTTCCTCATGGTCTACTTTATATCTGTGCCAAATTTCATGATAATCGTTATACTATTATAACGGTTATCATGAAATTTGGCGCAGATTTTTACGTTACGTGAAACTGTAAATAAAGTATCCCACGGGAACCGTACATTTCCCCGCGATAAAAAGTAGCCTATGTCCTTTCTCAGGCTCTAGACTATACACAGACAGACACACACTTTCCTATTTATAATATCAGTATAGATGGATGGCACTTACGCGAAAAAATCTTGTAGCTCTAAGTAGTATTAAAGGTTCATTATTCAGAAAGTACGTTTAATGTTTGTCTCAATTACAGTTGAATTATGTCGTGATGGAAAGTCGAAAACACAAATAGAATATTGGCTCGGTATCGGCATTCGTCATGTACTAGATTGTAGACTGTGGACTGTGGAGTATAATTTGTGATATTTGTTTTGTACGACTTGCGAGTGCGTGAACTACGACATGACCCGCAGGGGGAAAGTGATGCCTTTTGCAGCAGTAGCCAAGATCTGAGGCAGAGCGAATTACTGTACCATATATTTCTGGGTAAATAGGTTGTGTTTCTAACTTTATTTGAAGCAAGGTTCAAGATATTTGAGACATTATTTTGGGCCAAGTGCGTGTCAGGTCACATATAGAATAGGGTTTCGCTGACGCCCATTTGCTTTTTTTTTTTTCAAATATTTACTCTACATACATATATTAATTAACTATATTATGTAGCTGAATATTCAACAACCTCACCTGACACCTACCTATATGTTAACTGAAGCAATGTTTTAAAAGACCTGTCTAATGGGGTATCCGATACCATTGGGTAGACACGAAAATTAAATCATTCCTACTTTACATGGCGGACACAAAAATATTTTTCGTGATTTTATTTTTTTGGAAGGTGGGCCGAGGACGGACGGACGGACATGACGAAACTATAAGGGTTCCAAGACGTGAACGGAACGGTACGTACGGAACTCTAAAAAAAGGACAGCAGGATTGAATGTTTTTTTGAATGTTCATAAACACTTTCGTTAGTGTGTGTTCAGTACCCCAAGCAGGAACATTTTGCGGTTTCGTTACGTGTAACGTAAACGAGAAATATGAGGAATATTGTATGAAAATTTTAGTTACCTTTATGTCAGCTAGAGGCGCTTTCATGGTTTTCATATAATATTTCTCGCTTACGTACACGTAACGATACCGCAAAATGTTCACTGCTTGGGGTACAGTGCTTAGAGAATCAAACTAAATTCTCTAAGCACTGAACATGGTTGGATGCCCTTAGGGTTCAGTGTTGCCAGTTTCTGATTTTTTAAGTCGTGGTCTATTAATAATTATTATCTGAACAAACTTGTGACGTCTGGGGGATGGGCGCTGTCATAATTTTGACCTCCATAGGAGTAATAGTGTTCTGTGATTTTGACAGACTTTCATACAATATTCATGCGCTATCGTTACGTTTACGTTACGCAGCTGTCAAATGTGTCTGCTAGACCCTCAGGCACAGAGCTGGTAAATAGCTTATTGGCTTCAAGTTTTGTTAGCGCTTAATTTCTCAAATAGTAATTATGCTATTACAATCCTATAAACTTGGAGTTTCACTGTCTCCGTTAATGCAGCAATCAATATCATTGACGGTTGCAATTGTTGTACTTTCTATACGATAAGCGTCAGTTCACACCGATACGCGACGCGGCGCTTTAAAAATAGAGATTCAAAATTGGAACTGTATTCACTACACGAGAAGGTACACGTTACATTGCAAGTAGGGTTACCAGATGAAAAAACCAAAAGTCCGGAGAAAAGGCCTGATTTTCATGGAAAAGTCCTGAGATTTTCTACAGCTTGAGAATTTTCTCTCAAAAAAGTATTATTATCTTGCGCACGCGTTTTACGCGACTTTTTTGATTTTAACTGCAATTGTTACCAAAAGAAGATTATTTTTAGTTTATTTCACTTTGATAAATAAGTATTGATTTTAACTGCAATTGTTACTAAAAGAAAATTATTTTTAGTACCTAGTTTAATAAGAGAGATCTTTAAAATGTAACCTGTGTTTTATTGAAAATCCTGAGCTATCACTAGATTTGCTAAATCCGGCCGGAATCCTGAGAAGAGTCGAAAAATCCTGAAATCTCAGGACAAATGCTGAGATATGGTAACCCTAATTGCAAGAGTTCGAATTTCGAGCTGCACCGGGCTGCGTAGTCCGGCGCCACTCTTGCAAGTAAAACGTGTATCTTATTGAGTAGCAGGCTTGCCAGGTGTTCGGTATTCCACCGAACCGTTCGGTACTTTAGCACTGTGTTCGGTGTACGGTATAACAAAAATACCGAAGTATGGGCGGTTCGGTATTTTTTTCGGATAAAATTTTCTTCTTAATAAACGACTCAACTGTCAGATTTGACGCGATCTCCTCCAAGAAAAACTAAGCGTCTTCACAGTGCTTGTGTTTCCAAGCAAGAATGGTTAAGTGATGCAAGATTCTCTGGCTGGATCAGTCAGTCAGGTGATAAATACCAGGCCATGATAGAGTAAAAGCTCTTATTCAACACATCAATGGCAAAAAAATGTATTGGTGCAATCTAAAATGTCAACGGGCAGTATTAGTAACTTTCCTTGTCGCTTGTCGAAGTACCTACTGTCGTTTTTTTTGCTGCCTCTTCGGTATTTATTTAAAAAGAGCTGGCAACACTGTTTACTCAACAGTAACTGTAAAGTTCAATTTTGAATCGCTATCATAAAAAAATGCAGCGCTGCGTTGCGTCGTGTCTCGGTAGGAGATGATCCTAACTCTCCGTATTCTCTAAAATCCAGTAGCTTAATACATTTCGTAAGTAAAAGTAAAATGCTAATGCCACATTGTAACTTTCGACTTCGAATCGAGTGCGTCGATGAACGGTTTTAGGTCAAATCCAGTAGTCACAGTTTTCGACGCATGACGAAACGATTATGACCAAGCCATAGAGTGAAAAGCGAGTAGATACAACAGCAGAGCAAATTGGTGTGGGAATTCTAGTTGGATACGTATACAATCTATTGTTTAGTACAGATTTCGCTTACTATAATCTTATTGTGGTGTGAACTGTGAAGCTATATGTACTGTCTGTTGCTATAATATTGATATTCTATTAAGTTCCATTCAGACTCAGTTACTGTGCTAACACACGTACGGATTCGGTACGGAGCGGACCGCTGATTTGGTCCGCTCCGTACCAAATCCGACCATGTGTAGAGTAGTCTGGCGAACAAAATTATTATGAACTAGCTTTTTACATTGGGCTCCGCCCGCTTAAATACATTGTTCCTCTGGAATACTACTTTTTCGGGATAAAAAATATCCTATTTCCTTTCCCGGGACCCAAAGTATGTCTATACCAAATTTCATAAAAATCCTTAAAAAAGATAACCTAAGAGGTAACAGACAAACAGACACACTTTCGCATTTATAATATTAGTATAGATAGTATAGAAGTATAGATTGTGTCCGTCGCGGTCTGCATCGGATGTGGTTCTATGTGTAGAGTAGTGTGTAGAGTAATCGGGCCGGACAACGATCTCAGTGTTGCCGACTTTGGGATTTTTTCCCCATAATTAGGGAAAAAATCTGCGGGGGTTTACTAGGAGACAGTAATTTTAGACTTTACTCCTTAAGAATCAAGTTCTTTTTTGTGTATACAGCCCGGGGTATGAAAATTTATAGGGAGTGAAATCAGATTAATAAGACACGTTAGTTTTATGTCATTTACGCTTAAGTCTTTATGTTAAACACATAACCTTTTTTCAAGCTTATTATCTCTTGTGCCTGTAAATAGTATAACTAAAAGTCGCATGACCTGAGGGTCTCGCGAGGCAGAGGACAGGCAATTGACCACTGGCATAAAAGTTAGTTTTTCTTAGGAATCTTAAGGTTCAGCTTAGGAATCAATATTGTTTATCGGTCTGGCGAGATCATCAGATCATAACCTTTTCATGATCTAAGAATAACTAACTACCTTGTACGAGTATGCTAGTGGTCAATTGGTCTGCCCTGGCATATACAATGTTTTTTATATTTTTTCGATCTAAGTTGGATCCAACTTTAAATTCATGTTATACATATTTAATTTGAATGCGATTTTTAATAATATCAACCGCCTGCTGTTTTTTTATTGATATCCCACTGCTAACTATTTACTCTAATATAGCGAAAATTTTTATTTATATAACATTATGTTAATATTATGTACCGCCGATGCTCATTAGCATTCGTGTTAACCAGGCCAAGATACGTGCTAGATATGAATCATTGATGCTAATTATGTGACCATTATGACAGCTAGTTTTATGACGATCGTGAAATGCACTAAATTAGGTGTTATACATCTATTTCTACATAAACGTAATAAGTATATCGATTATATTCAAAAGGATTTTATTACATAATAATTTACTCCTTGTTTAAAGTTAACAGTGCCAAAGGGGATGTTTTGAAATGTATGAGGCGTGGGCCGGCACTATGTACACTATGTGTAAATGTAGAGCTACATAATATGGTAACCGTTTCCTATTCTTTATTTTATTTATTCGTTTCAATGTACATTGAAATTAACTTCACCAAGGAGAGCAACACAACGTAAAATAAAACATGGCGGATCAGATCAGAATTAACCAAAGAATGTCATTTTGACCATGACATGATTTTTGGCAAAGAAAGACGTATGACGTTCACGAAGACCTCTCTTCCTAAAACTGTCAACTACTTCAAAAGTCATGTCAAAGCCAAAGCAACTGCCACTGGCCGACCTAAAAATAGAGTTATCGCATTAAAAAACTTTTCAAATAATCATTTTTGTACGCATTTTCCCTTCTTAAAATTATTTTTTTGTATTTCCATATTTTTTTTCCTATTTACCTATGTGGTGTACATAGAGCTAGCCTAAAATCAAACATCTCATTTCTTTGTAATCCGTACGCACAATTCTCGTAAAACTGTACCTGAAATTTTTGCTTCACGTATTAATATAATATAATGATATCTTTTTTTAAATAATCAAAAATCATAACAGTATGTTATTGTTGTCAAAGAATACAGTCTTGTAAAATAATCTTTTACATGTACACAAGCCACCGGCATCAAGCTTCTAGTTCGAGGCTAGATCTTAGATGAAACGAGAGGGTATTATTGGTATTAATTAGTAAGTTATACACGAACACCGGTTGCCGAACATCTTCTGCGCCGTGTTCGACAAATATTACGTCCAATTAACGCTGCGTATTTATTTATCCGTGCTCGTAATCGACATGTCGAGAGGACAATGGCGTCGCGGTAGACCAGAGCCCATAGCAGATAGTTGTTGGCCAAAAGACAGGACAAACATGACAGAACTAGCTTTCGCCCGCGGGTCCGCCTGGGTAAATACAGTTTCCTACGGGAACACTGTACTTTTTCAGGATATATAAATAATATGTCTTAATCCAGAGCTTAAACTACTTAACCCATTCCATGCGGCAATAAAAACTACACTTATTACCCAGGTGCGGGGACGGTTTTCGTCGCGACGCCGATGGGCGTCTTCCGCACCTCAAAGGGTAATAATAAGACGCCGATCGGCGTTTTCAGCACACTATTAAAAAAATAATCATTATTATTAACATAACAAATTAATAACAGGGGTGGCAAACCTTTTCTTAATTTCCGTAAGCATATTACGCAGATCACACATAGCTAATACTCCGATTAATTTAGACAATTGAAATAACACAAATTTCGACAGAATCAAATATTGGTGGAGACCTTGGGTTTGCCCTAATAAATTGAAATTTAAAAGTCCCCATCAATCCCATATGAGCTTACAAAGTTATGCGGGGTCAAAGGTCAACATTTCAGGTTTTTTGGGTTTTTCTCGAAAACGGTAAGTTTTATCAAATAATACTTCAGAACGAAGTTGTAGATATCAAAATTATCTACAAAAATGGTTCTTATGTTTTTTTCCCTAATTATCACCGTTACTGAGATATCTAGTGCGCTCTAGTGCGAGGTGGACTTACTTTTGAAGTACTGACTTGTTCATCCTCGCGTTGTATATAGTATAGAATATAGCTATAACAATATTACATACTATTATAGATGTTTATGGTATTACAGTTGGCTGAAAATTTTAAGAAAATTTTATTAAAACCAAAGGTTGTCAATAGCTGGAAAACGCCTTTAGGCGTCTTCCGCATCTAAAAAGGAATTGGCAATTTTGCAGAAAGTTGAATTTGTTGAAACGGCGTGCATTATCTTATTGTATTTTCAAAACTTGAGCATATATTGCAGGTATAAACTTTTATAATTTATTTTAGCCAAAATATAAGCTACTAAAAAAAGACGCCGATGGGCGTATGCCGCATCTGAATGTGACGCCCAAAGACGCCGATGGGCGTCCGCCGCAGCGAATGGGTTAACATACCAAATTTCATAAAAATCCGTTTCGTAGTTTTTACGCGAAAGAGTCATCCATCCATCCATCCTTTCACTTTCACAAATCTTGAAATACTGTAGTGCCTGGGACAGTTGGTTTTTAAATGTCGTATGGTTGCCCAAGCACATACGGCATTCTCACAACATAGCCTAGTCCAGAGGAATGAACTCTAGGGCCAACTACGGTTTCCTCACGATGTTTTCCTTCACCGTTAGAGAGTCCGTATAATGTACTTGAGATCTGAAAAAGTCTCATTGGTACACGCCACAACCTGTAATTTTAACCTGCACTCTCTCGAGTGCGAACCAAACGGCTACGGAGCTCAATGTACCTTTAGACCCCTAAGTATTTACATTGAGCTACGCGCACTGCGCAGGCCACACTCGCGTTCTGAGCGTAGCGTGCGCGATAGCGATCTACGCGAGCGAGCAATTGCCTTGTTTGTCTTACAGGACATCGCGGTGCCATTACTTTGGCTTCTTATCTGCCCATTGGGTACACAACATCGGCGAACGCAAATGAAGGATAGAATTTAGAACCGACTTTTTGGTTTTTCTGTGGCACTAATGTTACCTCGCTTTTGTTTATGCCTTAAGTTTATGTATCTTCTGTTTAAGTAAATATCTGTGTTTGGAATTAGATTTAAAGACCCGCAGGTCTAGAAAGGTCACTTTGACTATTTGATATTACGTTCTGATTTTGTTTCATTTCAGATGTGTCCTGAAATGGCTTCATATCAAATGAGAATTTCATCAATTTTGACAGTTTTAAATTATTGAAATGCGTAAAATGACACACATGACAATGACAAAGAATTGTTATTTGTCAAATATATGTCAGAGAATTGTTAGAAGTTACCGTGGAAGAATTGTATATTTGTGAAATATAAGAATTGTTAGAAATTACTGTCATGTCCGGGATACACGAGGCTAGTTTTTCAAGAAAGAATAGCAAGCTAGTTCCCTACTTAACTGCCCTGGCTTGCTTGCCCTGGGCACTACTATGGGTTACTAGCTAAGAAATGAAGCTAGATTTGTCAATTGTCAACACGAAGTCAAAAGTACTAGCTTGCTGGCTTCTGGACAGCTTCAAAAACTAGCCTCGTGTAACCCGCGCTAGTTTTAGACCTGCTCAATGCTTATATAATTTAAATGTTCTGTCGATATTTTTACTGAATTGCTACAATATATTGCAGTTATAACGGCAAATCTTATCTAAATCGGAATTTGTACCGTATTATCCATAACAATATTAAAATTTGTTTCGCTGCCTACGCAAGGATTTTATCCTCGGTTGACACATGAGCGTATTATAAAGTATCAGTCGTGTAATCATAATATAAGGCCGCTGCCTCGAATTTAGCGGTGAGCGGCGCGGCGGCGTTCGCCAAAGTCACCGCTTGTCAGACTGCTGTCAACTGTCAAGCGATGACTATGGCGCCCGCCTGCACACGTCGCCGCTGCTGTCATTTTCTGCCGCCGCGCCTAGCCGCGCACCGCGAAAATAGAGTCAGCGGCCTAATGTCGGTAATGTAAAGCACAATCTGAAATCAAAGTCACAAACGTTTACAGCGCACGTACGGACGGACGCGACGTCGATGTCGTTTTATAAATGCCCATTCCAGAGATACGTGTGCTGTAGACTGTAGTTTACCCGCAACGGATAAAATATGAACCTCCTTAAGTCGAAACATTATTTAGAACTTGGAACGGATATAACCGACAAAAGGGAATAGCTAAAATCGAAACTTGCAAATGAAAAGTTTACGTAACTCCTAGAAAAACATGAGTACTCTAAGGATCCGACTTTTGCTCTATTTGTTACAGCAATTGCAACCTTAAGTCCCAATTTCACCAAAGCCTGTTAGTGTTAATCGTTTGTCTAGATATTATGCCTTCTTTTTCATTTATACTAAGTACGAGAGAGACATGACATGGTATTTAATCAACGATTAACTTTAACATGCGTTGGTGAAATTGGCACTTAATCTTAACTGAGATATTCTCTACCCGCGCGGCGTCAGTATAACAGGCATTTGTTAGTTTTAATTTGAAAGATAAGTGTGGAATGGCGTCGCACGACGCGCATATATTACACGACAACACGGAATTACCTCATACCTTACACAATTATGACTGGATCGCGGCTGTAAATCAGCACTGTTTACCTATCGCCCGCGCCGGTCGTTCAACTCCCAAGGTCTTGACAATATTTTCGCCGACCGGACCCGCACATACGCATAGTACATAGACCACGATTCTAGAGATGGCAGACACAAATAATTTTTTAGAGCCGTGTGTTAAAGTTTCTGAGAATTTAAGAGTTTCTGTTAAATATTATTTGTAAAAAAAATATTAAAAGAGATATTTGATTTTGAGCCAGCTCTATGTACACCACAAAGGTAAATAAAAAAACATATGGGAATTTCATAAAGATACAATAAAAAATAATTTGAAGAAGAGAAAATGCGTACCTACAAAAATTATTATTTGAAAAGATATAATAATATTTAACCCTATTTTTAGGTCGGCCATGGCAGTTGCTTTGACATGACTTTTGACGTAGTTGACAATTTTAGGAACAGACGTCTTCTTGAATGTCATACGTCTTTCTTTGTCAAAAGTCATGTCATTGTCAAAATAACATTCTGTGGATAATTCTGATCTGATCCGCCATGTTTTATTTTACTTTGTGTTGCTCTCCTTGACAAAGTTATTTTAAATGTAAATTGAAATGAAGTGAAATTAAATAAAATAAATAATAGAAAACGGTTACTATATTATGTAGCTATATTTACATATAGTGTACATAGTGCTGGCCCACGCCTTATACATTTCTAGAACATCTCTTTTTCTGGGAGCACGGTAGTGCCCCGCCAAGACGAGCTAAGCGAAGCGCAAGGGCACTACCAGACTACTTTTTCTCGAAGCGTCACTTTACATGAAAATGTTTTTGGTGAGATTAAGTAATTTGAAAAAACCCTAAATTGCTCGTTGATAATTCCGTAACCCTCCACAGATGCTCTTGGTTAGATTAATCTTCTTTAAAAGTAACCGCCAGAATTGAATGTCTAAATTAAAGTTTCTGTTTCTTTTTCTTTAAACATCCAAATAGTTAAAAGCATGCTACAAATATACTACTTAGGCCTTTTCATCCGTTAATGGATGATTTAAACAGTATTCTCCAAGCGAAGTAACCACTCTTGAAATACTGTAGTGCCTGGGACAGTCGGTTTTTAAATGTCGTATGGTTGCCCAGAGGAATGACTGGTCAATACGTCTGGGTACAACCATGCGCGGGTTTCCTCACGAGGTTTTCCTTCACCGTTAGCGCGTCCGTATAATGTACTTGAGATCTGAAAAAGTCTCATTGGTACACGCCACAATCTGGGATTCGAACCTGCACTCACTCGAGTGCAAACCAAACGGTCTACCCACTAGGCCACGGAGCTCGATGTTACAAATATATCTACTGGCATTTAACTACTGAATGCCCCTCAATTTGTCCTCAAGAAAATAAGTTATATCCAGCGGTACTGGATCTTACTCGTCTAGGCTGTAGAAATGAGGACGCGTGAGGCGATGCAACAGCTATCTGTCGATGTTATCAGGACATAAACAGTAAACACACGACGATTACTCCACCACTCCCTTGAACAAATTGAATTGCTGTAGCGCTGCCTTTACTGCGAGCTTAATTTGCTTTTTGCGTTCGAATTTATTTCATCCGAGAAAAGAGTAAACGGACTTACTAGTTTTAATTAAGTTCAATGATGAGTGATCCAAACATGCACTTAGCACGTTTGGATTATTTAAATCCTCGCTTCCGGCTCACTAAATTCTAATATATTGTATTATGTAGGATCGGGTAAGAAATGAAACGTTTTGTTAATCTTAGATGATTAAACACATTTGCAATTTGTAAACGCCACATCAATTCTTGATAATCTCTTCTGTTAGGCTGTAGCAATAGTAGTCGGTGTTCTAGTTCGGAGATAGCCCTCGGGAAATGAAGCTCTGGTCAGAATGCTCGATTGGAGCCCAGTGCAACGTTACAATCACGCTGAACCTAACCAAGACATTAATACTGCTGTCTAGACCTTCTAAAATCTAGACTATAGATAGTCCGAACGGACTGTTTGATTTATTAATCCTTGGCATGCCTGGTGGGCAAAAGTTACACGCCATGCCTGGTGGGTCTGTCAGACCCAGATTTTCAAATATATTTTTTTTATGTAAATTGTATTATGTAAAGTGATTTAAGGCGTTAAAACGTATGCTTAAAAGGAAAACCAACGATAATAAATCAAATCATATTAGGAATAAACCAACTTTATTTATATTTTTTAAATTAAACAACAATCATATTTTGAAACAAAATTTAGATATCATAACTTTGGTAACATAATAATAAGTATTAAAAATAAAGATATCTTTATCAGACTTCCATAAAGTGTAAGACACTTATATATACATTGCAAATGACAACTAATTAGTCCTAGATTAGAAGCTTTTTTTTTCAATTTTTCGAATGTTCATCCCAAAAGTAAAACTGCAGAAGCCAGGGCTTAAGTCAGTAGAAAATAAATTGCCACCCGTCGGCACGCAATGCTTGAGAGAATTTAAAATTAACAACAGACAAAGTCACCCTAATTCGCGTGCGGTCACATCGTCTTGGACACTTGCGCGATAACTGTCAAGTCGGTCACACCGCGCGGGACGCTCAAGAGGTTAAATGTAGCAAACAAAATATTAGTTTGCATCACTTGTATATTATCTTCTAGAGCTTTAGTTTGATAACACTTTTTATATTGAAAAATTGAATGGTCAAGACAAATATGGCTAGTACAAGTTTCACAAATATACTGGATTTTGCGATCTTATCATTATATTCCATCTCAGAATCAGATTCTTCATCATTCTCCAATGCAATGTCAAACTCTCTCCACTTGAGTTAAATACAATTTCATCTACCTCATTCAGCTCTTAGAGTAAAAATCTGGCTATGCCCTCGTCTGGTAAACGTTTATTCATGTTGAATCTGAAATATGTAAAAACTACAACCTTTTAACACACAAATACCAATTAACATAAGAAAAAAAAAAGAAATCAATACTAACATAATAATGTCACGTCGTATGCCTGGTGGGGTCTATGGGACCCGCGCGCACTTTACGCACGTTTTTCTACGCTCCTAGCTAGCTGCGAACTGGGGAAGCAGGCGGAAAACATTCCGCGGTTAGTAACAGTAAGCTACTGAAAACGGCGAGGTGCGCAATTCAAATTTGAAGGAACTACAACGGACCACGCGTTGGTGTGGGTCTGACAGACCCACCAGGCATGCCAAGGGTTAACTACAATGCGTCATGTAATGGGCGATTTGTAACAATTAAGTTTGCCTAAAAGCATCTTAATCAACAAATTCCGTCCATTACCAACTATTGTGGCCATGGGAAATGAGTCGCGACCACGCACGTCCATCGTGGCCGATTGTGTACACTGGGAGTCACAATAAATTTGTCGGTAGATTGTAATTTTCCAAGTCATTAAATTTTGTCACAGGCTCGGAGGCACCCCACGTGGGCACGGTTTTTGCCGGCACATCTATCATTATGAGTTTATTATTTGCTTGACCTTGGCCGTGAACGGTCGAGGTAGCCGTGCACATGGCGTTGGGGCGTCAGCACAAAAAATGTAATAGATGTTTTTAATTTTTATGTTTGTTTTTTCGCGTTTGCGAAACTTTTAGACTATTAAAATGCAAATTTGCAAAATAATAGGACAGTGGAAATTTTGAGTAGTACTGAAAAATATCTCAATATATAATTTTTTGTCTCAACGATAAAGAGTCTGATAGAAATGTATTTGTAAAAAAAGTATGGTCGAAGCTAAAATAAAGTACACAAAATAAGCGGGTTGAGTAGTTGCTTTGATGGAGTAGTTAATATACGTTTAGGTATCATATTACCCCTTCCTTTAGAGTTGTGAGACGATGCCTGGTGCTCTATAGGGGACATAAAGAGGGCTGATTGTATTATTATGGGTTAATATTATGATGGCTTGAATGCAGTAGGCGTCTTAATGTTAGTGCCATTAAATTTTATTAACGTCGGTAAGTACTCCTTCTTGTTTAAGCAAATTGTAGGTTCCCCCTAGAGATCGAGTTTATTCCGTTCAAATATACATTAGTCGGCCAAGCGTGCGACAGTCACGAACTTTTACTATAATTACTGGCGGAGTGACGTCACGATTACATTAACCAGCTATTTCGGATGAACGCTGGTCGACCCGCTCCGCTGAGCGCAGCAGGAGTCCCTAACGTTTACAAAATATATCCATAAAGTGTTTCTATTGGAATATTTTTCAAATGTGCCAAATTATACTTACTTCTTTTATAGTTCAGTTAAATGAAAAGTACTGCGACTTTTTTAGACCAGCTAGTTTTATTATACCAGTGGAGAATGAAAATATTTATTCTGAAACAGTGAAATGCACATGATAAACAAAATATGCGCATACTGCACGCTGCCGCTGTAGGCTGGCAGTGCTTCTATTTCTGTCTAAAGCTGTTTCCTGTGTATTTATATTGTTTAAGTGAAGTATTGATTGTTATTTATGTTCCACTTTACAATTCTGGTCAGTTGTTGGTCAGTAAAGTCGGTGAGAATTCGGTACCCGGATCACGTCAGCGCTACGTTGACTTACGTTCTCTAAAATATCGCTTCCTGTGTGGTTTGCTTAACTTACAAGTTGATGTGACTCATCAGTTACGGTTTCTTCTTGATAGAAGCTTAAAATATTTCTTTGAGCTTTAACCTGATATAAAATTTCATTCCTGTTACGTCTTGCAATGTAATTTTTTAATAATTGTTGTTCCTACGGCAACGCTTGTTGGTCTGAAAAGTAAACTAACTTTAAACCTTAATCCGTCGTTGAGAGGATCTCTTAAATCTAATTAAATTGGTTGGCATTGGCATCTTTTTATGATTTGCAGTTCATATTTCCGAACTTCGAGGAACCCGATACTTTTTAGGTACAGCCAGGCAAAGATAAAATGTAAATATTTGAGTTAAAACTCGTTTCGTATTGATTCAGTTCGTTCGCGAATACCATTTGCGTTCTATTAATATTCTGATTGATCGGTATCGCTTTACTGCACATTGCCTAATCCAAGTGTAGATTTGGGTCAATTGCTCCAACGCAGAGCAAACTGCCTAAATCCGATGCTAATACCCATCCAGAATCGATTATTGTTGGTTAAACGTCTCTAGACTGTGGTTATTACTGCGTTGTGTAAGATCGAGTTAAATGGGATAAAACGGTGAATGGTGTTAATGTAAATACCAGTAGCCTTTGGTTTATGTTGTTGACCTAATTATTTCAACGACGATAGCAATAAACATATCAGAAGCACAAGGTGTTTTCTGAATTACCATCGGTCATGTAATTTAAAAAATCCTTTATTATACGACTATTTACCTACATATTGTTTATGGATCTACTTCTAGTACGCATTAAAAACGGGCGCTCCGCCCACTTCTCGCAATCAGTTTTCGAACAAGACATTAAACATCTGTGATAAAATCTACAAGACTATCGGTCCGGTTATCGAACCTACGAATTCTGAGGTGGGCATACAGCCAAACGGTTCAAGCGGCGATACGTTGCCCAAATATTTGTGGATCCTTTCCCACTTCGGTGCGGTTAAAAGATTTACAACGCGTTGCACCTGTTGCCGTAGTCACGACCTATTTTGGGATTATGGACATTAATCTAGTTGAGTAACGAGTACTCACGAGTTGCGTGGGATATTTTGACATCTCGTCCCATTTTAGACAATATACCCCCCGAAAGATTTAATTTGAAACATATTTTGAACATTGTAAAATAGATCGTCTTCCAACTAACAGATTATTATCGCCGTTTGAATATCTTAAATTCTGAGTAGTTACTAATTTACTAAAATAACCATATTGTGCTTCGTAACGTGTTATTGAAATTCAGAATGCCAAATGTATATGTAATTAAGTTATTTATTTTTGTAATCGGTGAATTTTTTGCTATGATCATATTATTATAACATATAAAGCAATTAAAGTTAACACTTAGGTCTTCTTATAATTCTTGCGGTATTTTTGTTAATGAAATGTTAGTCTCACTTGTTTTTTGCTCGTTTAAAGCTATCAAGACTTTAGCTTTTGTTTTCCTTATTTATATCTATGGTTACATATTAGATGGGTATAAAAGTTTTTGCATTTACCTGGGTACGTTTTTAATAAATGTATTTTACAAATGTAAGCAACATCTGTAAAATACGTTTTTACCATGTGTCTATCCTTTATTTAATAGCTTATTTTGTAAGTTGTTAATTATACTCGAGTCTTTTAAGGTTAGGGGTAATTAGTCATTATAACGTGACAAAATATGCACCAACGTCACGGGTCATTTGCAGTGCTATAACAGGTTCATGCATCATTATCTTTACGACACTTTGCAGCTCGTGATTATTGCATAAGCGATCCATTGGGGCGATCGGTTTATGGAACAACGATTATTATCAATGCAACATGATTTTAGGATGAGAGCTTGTAAATATAAATTTTTTACTAAGCAGCTGTGTAGTAAGTAGGTAAGCAATTGTTTGGATTTTCGAATAAAAAAAAATCCTTAAAAAGCAATGTGTATCAGACTTTTTTTCTCAATGAGAAGATGTTTGGAATGCTTTTACTGATACACCCATATTCTCCTTTTTTGTCTCGCTTTCATAATAATCAGTCCTCTTATTAGCACAATTTGCCACAATAGGCGCGAGATTGGTCTTGCCGCTAGCTCTCATTTCCTAGTAAGATCATTTTCTTCTCAGTTGCATGGTGCTGGTGCCAAAGTTTTGCGGCCCACATAACAAAATCTTAGTTTAGGAATTGAAATAGAAGAGAAAATATTATCTTTTATCCATCGATAAGACACAAGTCTGTACAACACTAAAGTGTTGTGAATGTGGAAATTAGCGGCATGGGCCATCGATCGCAGACGGCAACAAACGCTGCTTCGGCTGTTATGAAACCTGTTAGAGATTTATGTTGTGTTGCTGTTGCTTCATCACTATACTTACCCACGCCGCCCTTCTTTGGAGCGTTTCAGATTTCAACATATTCCACGAGTTGAGTTTTTTGTATTTCAATTTTTTTTTGATTAGTTTTTTTCGGCTGCGACCGCAACGTAATTTGCTTATTTTGCAGTACAAGATCTTCCTTTTTGAGAGAAAATTTGGTAAAGCTTATGAAGCCTACAGATACCTTAGCAGTATTCATTTTGTGTTTTGGGTTGTGTGTAGTTAGAGCAGTTAGTAGATATGTGTATATTTTCTCTTATAAACTGGATTTTCCAGAAATCCGCACATAATTTTAATTTAGAAAATAAGAGCATATCCTTTTCCTGTCATGTAGCATATTGTGTATGTAAAAATAGTAATTTAAGGCTTATTTCGGACGATAACGATATTTCGATGGGCGAATGAATATAAATACTATCTTTATGTAAATTTTATAGCTCAATCGGAAAATAAGATATTCTTATGCCATAAATCTTATTGCCAACTTGCATGCGTGTCGGAGAAAACCAATCATATTGTTGAATTGGTATCCATAGAATAAGCAGATCATAATGTTCTGTGCGTGTTAAGTTGCTACGATTTAACCCTATCTCTATTTGGTTAAATATATAGTAACCAAGGGGTTCCCAACCAGTGGGCGCGCCTTCCTACCCCTGCTACTCGTATAATCAATTAATACATGTGCATACATGTGCAGAAGACAACCTAGTAAGAAGGTGGGGGTACCCACCTTCTTACTAGGTTGTCTTCTGCACCATCCTTTCTAATCTTTTTTACATCCTCTATCCACTATTTCTAATTTAGTAATAGGCGATCGGACTAATTTTTTTTATTGCATAAATGAATAGCATTCTTAAATATAAGTAACTTCTCAAAAGAAACCCTATATCAAAAGTCAATATTTTCAAAGGTAGAGCGATTTGTATACAAAATTTCGCAAGTCTCGTAAAACGCTCCGAACTAAACTTAACCTACAAGTGACGTCACTTGTAGGTTAAGGAGTATGAAGTATATGGCTGCAGGGATATATTTGTAAATATCTCCGATATTTGTGCGTTTAAGTTCATACTTAGCGTAATGAATGTTTTTGTATATGATGTAAGTAAACTAATGATGGAGGTTTTGTTTACCAATTACGCAAAAAAAAATTTTTTTTTTGGTACTTTTTAAATGTATTTAATTATTAAACTACACATAGAATAATATATTTTTTTACATTTACCAAGTAGTAATGCCTCAATATTTCTGAATATATTAATGAAACTAAATATTTCAAATGTAGTCCGATCCCCTATTCCGCAAAGTTATTGTTATGATATCGAACGTGCAAAACGTAACATCACATCACTCGTAATCGATTATCGAACAGAATATTCTATGGGCTGAGTTCATCGTTCTATGATTAAAAACTCATTTCGTAATAGTAATTCGGAATAAATTATTCCCATAGTCGAGATTCGCATAATTCATAGACCGCATTATAATGTTATAACAGTTACTTTGTAGTTAAATAATTAGATTTTTTATTGGTTTCGTACGCGGTTCGCAGTAATCGTAAAACACCAAAAATACTTTACCAAAATGAATAATTCATGAGAAATATTTGAATAATCTGATTATTATTACATGTTTATATTTTAAAAAGCGTTCTTGTTGTGACAAATTTTATAGCAATTTTTTATGATTAATTAGATAGTGTTTTTACGAGGTTGTTGCTTTTTGGACGATGTGGGAGGCGGGTTCAATTTTTCAGTTCAACACACTCAGCGTGTTATTTTACTTCGAACCATAAACTGTAATTGACAAAAAAATCTATCAAGCTTGGGAGGAAATTCTCGTAATTATTATTATCGATTAAATCTCGTTTGGATCTTCAGGCTGTCTCGCGCACGCTCGATTTGAGTGATATGACGCATGTGCGAAAGAGTCATCGCGTTGACCGAACCGAGATTGTATCGAAAATAGTAAAGAGAATTGGGCTTGTAAGCCAAATTTTTAGACCTGAGAATTTAGATCACTATTAGGTAAAATAATTGTACCTCGTCCTAGTGGGAGGGAGAACACTTGGATTCCACATTATAGATTCCACTTGTAAATACTTGTCTGATACCTTAAGTAAATTGTAGGGAGTACGGACAAACCATGCACTAAAACGTAGTGATTTAACCCTAGTACTTCGCAGTGGACTACAGTCTAATCGCTCCTCGCATGAAACCGTTAAAAGTGGTTGATGATGAAGTTTGCCATTGTAATCGAGGGGTACTAAACTCCTATTTTTGCACCAAAGTAATACGCATCATTATAGTTAGGGTCTATTTCACAATCTTCTAGTGTCTAATAACTTATTCGGAAGTTTTGTCGCTACTAACTTAAGATCGAGCGACAGAGACAAAACATGCAAATAAGCTATCTGACACTTAAGGCTGCGCTAGTCAACGGCTCGAACTCAGTGCTGCGCGCGGGGAAAATGCTTGTTATTTCACCTAATATTGGGGAAAAAAGGATATACCCATAAAATAGTAATCTATACTTATAAGAGAAGCTATACTGCACACAATTAATGCGGCTGTGTAAAGTATTTTAGAAAAGGCGTCTTCAAATTACGCAAATCGACACTCAGCTGTTGGTGTTTTATGAAAAAACTATATAATATTTTTGTCTGAAGTAAAATTATCTCAAATGCTGAATAATCGAACTGTGTCGGTATGTGCTTGCTTTTTTATTATCAATCTTCGTTTAATTTTTATTTACGTTCAAATTTGCGCTAAAAATGCGATGTTTGGAGGCTATTATCTTCTACACTAATTTGAATTTCAGAAATATAAGCAAATACCGACCTAGATAAGTGTCATAAAAATCGATATTACGCTAGAAATTGGGTCTACAATGTTTGACTTTGGAGTAAATCACCAACAGCATTTGTATGGAGAAAAAACCGACTAGCGCAGCCTTAACAGTAGATTCTGCAAAAGTGTATGGCATAAATATATTATAGCGAAATGTGAATTCATTGCACCTGAAGTTAATTAATATTTTGTTGGACTTTATTTAACCAATGACTTGATTAAACACGGTCGTTGACACCGTCCGTGCGTTAACCGAACGTGCAAACAAATCTTTCATTACGCTACTGTATTTGGCTTGGCTTCTTTAGGTTTTTCATTAAAATACTTTATTATAAGCATAAAATGATGTTTCGAACTGAATAAAATCAGTTTAACGTGTATGATTTACTTGAAAAAGTTATTGTTGTATCCACTTGTATATCTTTTCTAACTCTATACAACTTATACTTATTATAATACTAGCATTATTTGTCCGCGCCTTCGCCCGCGTGAAATTAGATTTTAAACTTTCATCCCCTATTTTAATACCTTGGGGGTTGAAGTTTAAAAAAATCTTCTTTAGTGGATGCCTACGACATATGAGAAATAGTCGGTACCAGCAAATTTAAACGTGAGTTCTATAAAATATTGTAGGATACTGTTTGGGCTGGTAGCGACTTTAAAATGAAGAAGATTGGGTAGAGAAATTATTTAGTATTTTAGCCACATTTTAAAGGAATTATTTAGAAAAAAAGTTTTATTTCAAATTTTTTGTGCACTTTTACTTTGGAAGTCGGTTTAATTGCCTTAAAAATATTTATTAACTATCTTTACTACATTGTCTTTTTTTTTTCATTTTATTTACCTACCCACGGTATATTATGTATGAACGTTTTTTGCTCTGTGAAATAAAAATATTTATGTTATTCTAATATATTAATGTGAATAGCTCAAAACTATTTAAAACCACCTCACGAAAACCATTTCGGGTGCTTTATAACACCTTGGCCCGAATATGGATAAATCGTATAATTTTTGTGTGTATAAAATGTTCACATATTATACTTACAACACACCTCACGCAGTGCCGACGGGTTAAAAATATCGTCACCGACACGATTGAGTTATGCTTGTTTACTGCTTACACAAAATACAGTGTTCGAGAAATATTTATTGAGCATCAACGGCAAACCTCTCATTTATATTCAATGAATTGTTCTTGTAACATGTTTATGGCGTTATTTTATTGCAGTTTAAAATCTGTTTTGATGCTTCAGTCGAATCCGTTGGGAATGTTTTAATATCCGATGAGTTCTCGGGATTCGTTGTTTTTGTTATACGAGACGAAATATAAAACTTGTGTGCTGTCTGCGATAGTTGACATACTCGGTAATGGTGGTAATGGTATGGCATAGGTGTGAACTGTGAACGATAAAGAAAATGAACGATAAAGAAAATATAATTTGATAAAGGTATTACGAGTAGTCCTCTAACGTTTCTAAAATGGCATTTGGGAACTGACAATTTCTATTCTGATATTAGTATCTGTGTGAGATATATTGATTTCAAGTATTAATAAAAGTTACAAGAGATATAGCATATTATAATTATACATCGTTTCGCAAAATCTGTTACAGAATCTTTAGGACTTTTTTGTCTAAACGTCTTTTTAGGGTTCCGTAATACTTAAGGAACCCTTATAGTTTCGCTCTGTCCGTCTGTCTGTCTGTCTGTCTGTCTGTCTGTCCGCGCCTCTAGCTCCTGTAATTATGAATATAAATTGATGAAATTTGGTGTAGTTATAGATTGTGTATAGATCACGGTTTCGGGATCATAAAAAAATAATAATTTTATATTTTAGGGGTGGCTCTCCATACATGTGAAGTGGGGATGAAAAATATTTTTTCACTCTACCCCATCGTGTGCGGTATCGTAGAATAGGTCTTTTAAAATAAAGGCAAGGTTTCATACGTTACTTTTTTATAAAGTTGACCATTTTCGAGTAATCGGCCTCCAAAGCAGTTTGTAAGTTGGTCCCCCCCCTAGCATTTTTAAACTATAGGAGATAGAAACTTGCAAATTTCCATGCTGATAGATCATGCTAAAAACTCTTTAGGAAAATTATTTTGAACCAAATCGGACAGTAACTTTTGGAGTAATTAAAAAAAAGCATATTACGCGTTTATAGTTACGGAACCCTCCTTAGACATGTCCTGACATGCTCTTGGTTAGGTTATTTATAAGCATGAAATAGCATATTGTGTCCAGAGTTTCTGTAATTGATTTTGCTAAACGATATAATATAGATGTCGGATCTAACGGAGCATTATGTTAATTACATTTTAATCTTCCTGTAACATGATGTTGCCCGCAAATGAGTAAGCAAAAAATAATAATCGTTTTGCTGCAAAATGTTATGCTGGCGATTAAGTACCGGTTTTTGTCGGCGCGGCTCCCCCGAGTCTGGCGAAGATGACTGATGCGATAGTGAATGGACCAGCGTAGCTCGTAATCCTATGTTTATGATATCGGGCCACATTGATCATCTCGACTGCTCCCTGTAGTCTATACCCTTAAAAAATATATCCTCACACAATGTACGATAAAATTCCCAATAGACGAGCATGAATGGAGCTTGTTCCAGCTGATCGCAAGGTAGATAGCGAATGTTCTTGCTAAGCGAATGTCGACTCCGTAACAAAACGAATTCCTCTCACGGTAGCTCTCGAGAGACGAACAGAGAAAGCCTTATCTCATATATCGGGGCTGAACAATGAGGAGCGTGCGGATACTTATCACCTGCTTCATCTGGTGCTCATTCGACTTTCACCCGGCAACTAGTGCTGTCGTCGTCATCGCAGGTTATTACCTGCCGGAAGCCTCCAGTTTCCACCTTAACATTTAGATCGAAATTTTTGCAATCCGTGTCTTATATTTTCTCCTTCGCTAATGACGCACGCTCTAATACGTTATCGATTTCATCACATACTTGTATAATCATAATCTTTATGACGATGAAAATGTTTCGTATTTGTGGAAAATAGTTTATTTATTTCAATGTTACATCGAGACTTGTAATTAAATTTCATAAAGTTAAGTAAATAAAAAAAACAAAAATTATTGAAATCGAATTTGGAATTGACAATTCACGTTACAATCGATGTAATTATCAAAGGCAATGTTGTCTCAGCTGATTGTACAATGTACAGACGAAAACGACCGATAACATTGGCATTGTCGAGGACGTCCATCGGTTCACGGGTATCTGTTTTCGAGTTGTTCAATAACATTATGTGTGGTGCATGCTAAGCTCGTCGTGATATAGTGTAGCTCCGGCCTACGAGCCTAATTACAAAGTGTAATGAGGTGAGTGATGTCGCCGGCTAGGGTTGACAGATCCGAATGATTTATTATCGAATTGATTGTTTACTGCAATGCCAAATGATGTGGTTACTGCTAAACCTGGATCGATACGAAGAAATATTTTGATAGTAATCTAAACATCTATTTCTATCCAACCTCTAGGTTGATAGGTTCTTAAAGAAAGATAGAGCTTTAAGACTACCTCTAAAGTCTGCGGTATTTGACCCTTCCCGATCTGCGTCTGAACTTGGGTGGAATTCGTCAAGCTTAAATGTCATTACTCTTAACAATAAATGAGGGCTGGCTCAGAAGCCAAGTCGCTTTATAATGCTCAAGAAGAGGCGTCTGTTGTTAAAAAATGAATATCACCTTATTCGTAAGCACCCTTTGAGATAGCGCCACTTTGATTAATGAAATCAGGGCACTCTTGTATAAAAGGCTTGTCTATTGATCCTTAAATAAACTAACCGAAAATAATTTTCATTTTCATTTACGGCTGAATTCTCAAAGGGTTTTAAAGTAAGGAGGCCTTCAAGTTACGTATACCGTCCTTGACTTTAAGTCAAACGGTGACAATAGTTTGTGGTTTCTAAAATTAATGTCAGCATATTTTAGTTTCTGTTTTATAGTAAACAAGCTTCTGCTCGTAGCTTCGCCCGCGTAAATACAGTATCGTACGGAAGCACTGTACTTTTTCGTTATAAAAAGTAGCCTATGTGTTAATCCAGAGTTCAAACTACTACCATACCAAATTTTATCAAAATTCTATTCTTTTTCTATAGTTTTTTGCGTGAATGTGTAACAAACAATCATCCATCCATACAATACCCATCCATCTATCCTCACAAACTTGCACAATTATAATAGTAGTAGGATTATAGGATAACCTTTCTAACACTATTGCTATAAAACAGGAATTGAGAATAATATTCCTAGTGAGTGTATTGGTAACCCTGGCACACATCTCTAATTCTCTAGTACATACCTTCAACCGCTCAAACGCGTTCCCAACAATGAGCCGCTCCTATACAACTAGTCCCATTGTGCTCTCTCTCTTGTCTATTGCCTATTATTTTATTAATTTCTTAATGACAGCAATTAACACAGTAATCTCGTTCCAAATGCCTTTGATAATGTGCCCATTCTAAACAATGCCTTCTGATTACATCTTCGGGGTAAAGCAAAATTAGGTAATAGTGCAATTGAGGCTTAATATTGTTTTAGTCACCTCGCAAAATAGGATTAATAATATCAACTTTAATGCTAAAATTATGTCTAAAGAATTAAAAAATATAATGTATCTTAACTAAACCCTATGGATATAAGTTGATAAAAATCTCACCACGTACACTTGTATGACTTCAGAAGTCCTAGATGTAAATAACTTTAATATCTAAAGAAAAGTTTTGAAGTACTTTCCGTAAGTTTTGATAGTCAAGTGTGTCAGTAGTTTCACTTCAAACTTTAATTGCTGTCCTCGTATCTAAGTCTCGGACTACATTATACGGAATCTCTTCGTCCGGAAAAAAACAGCG
Organism: Glaucopsyche alexis; assembly: GCA_905404095.1. Classification (NCBI taxonomy): domain Eukaryota; kingdom Metazoa; phylum Arthropoda; class Insecta; order Lepidoptera; family Lycaenidae; genus Glaucopsyche; species Glaucopsyche alexis. The sequence goes on along the minus strand of FR990044.1, from coordinate 3,780,280 downwards.
CTGAAAATAGAAGTTTGCACTAATACAATAGAACTGAACCTCAATTATTCTCGTATTTAAAGTAGACTCATTCAACTTTGATTGTATTGTAAGTGAAGCGACATGTTATGAACTGATTTTATGAAGTTTCGACCAATCAGAGCACGTTTCACGTTGGTTTAACCTTTTACGAGAATACCGTTTGACAGATTTAGCGTACCGGGACTTGATTGTAATTGTACTACTGCAGGTATTAATTAGCAGAATTGACCCTCTAACTCAAACTCAAAATTTTTATTTCCATATAGGTTATAGCGACCCGCCCCGGCTTCGCACGGGTACAATACTGATACTAATACAACAGAATGTCACCCACTTCGCAACGGGCCGTGCATCAGAAATCGTAATATTTTAATTTCGCCATAACTTCAAAACCAAACGTCCAATTTTAATCATTCTCCAATTCCAATTTTCCCTCCAAAATTTTTCCAATTTTCATCAAATATTATCTACATAAACTGTAGTTAGTGATGAAATAATTAATTTTGATAAGGATTAATAGCATAAATAAAATAAACGTGTTTAAATGTAGTAAAAAAAAAATTCAAGATTTCTAAATAAAAAAATGGTTGTTGTACCTCACTCGACATAGATAGGTATAGTGTGTCGCGGACTTTTTTGTAGATATTTATAAGATCTACAATTAATTAGAACATTATATGGTTCTATCTTTTATAGTTTAGGCAGCGTAAGCAAGATAAGTAACTTTTCTGGTTGATTTTTTACACCTTGTGTCCGAAAAACCGAAATATCTTACGGAACCCTATTTTTTTCCAAAATAAAATTTTGCCTATGTTACTCGTGGATAATGTAGCTTTCGAATGGTGAAAGAATTTTTGAAATCGGTCCAGTACTTTTTGAGCCTATTCATTACAAACAAACAAACAAACAAACATACAAACAAAGTTTTCCTCTTTATAATATTAGTATAGATAAATAACACTTATAGAATTGTCCTACATGATGCCTACCACCGGTTCGGAAACTAGCCCGGCGAGAAGAACCGGCGTAAGAAACTCGCGCGGGACCATCTTTTACCAAAAAGATGGAAATCTGAAGACACAAGTTTCGAGTTTTTAAATTGCTGCCGAGTGATGATGTGTGTTAGATTTTCAATTCTTTTGTATTAGCGCAGATTTCTATTCTCAGCGCTGTTTTTTTTTCGGCCGACTCCAGATAATGTAGTCGCAGCTTTAAGTAGGAGTAACTTAAATTTTCTTCTTATCTCAATTGTGTCGTTTATTTAATACGTATATAATGTTTTTATAATTTCTGTGTGATTCTCGAGTGCGATAGAGACAGAAACGTTGACGATTATGATATAGCATATGTTTGGATACTGTCATTTCATGTTAGATTTTAATGTCATTAAGATTCATTACATGTACATTATACCTGATATAATAGTTTAAATTGCTTGCGCACTAACCAAAATATTGTAAAATGTTGACTAATTACGGTTAAATAAAATAAATAAGTTTATTAGATATCGTAACATAAATTAGTTCATTAGCACTTTATTTTCTCTGATTTTAAGCCAGCTAGTACGTGTTGTGTGTAATAATAATGGCATCGAGCCAAGACTCTGATCCTTTCTTGAAACGCCTTTCGGAACTTTGCCAATGTGATCTTATGTCCTTTGCTGTAAAAATACAATAAAATACAGTTTTCATCAGCCTCTTCATTTCTTTTGATTTCAAGACGTCATACATTTTATTTGTCTCATTTGTATGACCTTTGGTTTACTGTGTCTGACGGCATTCAGCGACCTTCAAGTTTATTTTAATTCTCACAAAAATATATCAGTATGAAACTTAAGGCTGTCACCGTATTCAGTTTTTACAGTTACCCAGTAATTGGCTAGTTCTACCTGGAAAGTGCTGCGGGAGTTTTGAAAATTGGAAATTTTATAGAAGTATTAATTAGTAGCGTGAAATTATTCAGAAAAGAAAGCATAAGAATACTGTTTTAATAATTATGCTTTTTTTTTCAAGACAGCGGCGCTAGCGCCTTAGTTACGAGGTGGCAAAGTTGTAATTCGAATAGAGAACATGAAAATCTATAAATTTATTAATTTTAAAAATTCACACACAACTTTCCAGGTAACCCCCTTTTTCTCGACCAAGTGACGGAATTTGATCTTGACAAAGTGTATTTAAAGACAACAATATTGGCACAAGTAATATATAAATGTATTTTTAAAAACACGTTATTAATAATAATTATGTGCAGTACCAAAAAGTATGAACTCCTTCAATTGATCATGCAAGGCAAAGTAGCAGGTAAAAGAAGACGGGTCAGTTCTGCTAAATAAAACCTGCATTAATACAATTACAATTTATAAATTACAGTCAAGTCTCGATACGCTAAAACTGCCAAACGGGTACTCTCTTAAACGTTAAACCAGCGTGAAACGCGTACGGATTAGTCGAAACTTCATAAAATCAGTTTATGATAACAAGTCGCTTTACTAAATATGAGAATTAAGCTTCTGACCGCTGACGGATACCATAGCTCAAGAATCTTCGAGAGAAGTTCGAGAAAAGCACCAAATCACTTTTTAGAACAGCGGTTTCCAAAACAGAAATAACCTAATGATCGCCAACCTCTCGAAAGGAGACGACACAGTTAGAAGAAGAAGTTATCATAATATATGAAACATGCCCCTTTATCACGTCAAAATATTAGGAGAAAACGCAACTCAAATAGCAACATTAGCTAAGATGAAATATTTCAAAGTTCAATCTAAACGTAGCATCGTATACACACCTAACACACCTACGGCTGAACCGTGTCTCGTAACAATGCTCAATAAGGCTTTAAATGAGCCACTTCGGCATTGCGATGAGAGATACACTGAGAGCAATAACCGTACTCATAACAAACACCATGTAACCTCGGGTTATAATGATTAGGTAATAATGAAGTGAGGTTCGAAACTACATAAGAACTCCCTCATAGCCAAGTGATGTCATAACTGGAAAGTATGATGAATTTTAGAAAAAAAAAGCCACTATAACCGTAAGTAGGTATATTATTTTATTCTGTGACTATACCCGTTGAAAGCGAATTATTCACTCTTTTTGATGTCACTGAAAAAAAAACTGGCGTATTAAGCGAATCGGTCTGTTAAGTATGAGTGTAAAATCTCCTTTCTTTCTATCTACTCCATATTAATTAGCTCGTCTTTAAATTTTGCTTCAATCCTCGACAAATTAGCAGATGACCGTAGCAACTATGAAGTGTGAACGTCATAACCACACCTTACGATAGTCTCAAAGCCGGGAACAAATTACTAGTAAACGTAGTGTTGAAAATAGAAACTGCTACTTATGCCTCATGACGCTGTGACGTACAGGAAGAGGATACAGGTAATGAAGGGAGAGATTATGATAATTGTGTATTTTCTTATTACGTAAAAACTAAAAAGAATGAATAAAAGAAACGCGAAAAGTTTCCACACTGTTTATATTAATCGCTATATGGGAGACGACATAAGTTTTTAACCAAGTTAATGGTCCTTATCCTGTTGTCAGGAACTTGGAGTATGCCTTGCTGTTACATTAAGTTTTATCTTCGTTCCGGAAATTAGGTTCCTTTATGTTTCTTTTAGATACGACTTCTACGAGTAAAAGATACATAATTCAAGTTTTTAAAAGTCACTCACTTATTTTTATTGAATTTTGACACTTTGATAAGTTCAATTTTTTTTCATCAATAATCAATGTGATATTTTGTTTGTTTCAGTTACTGCCACCTTACCACCACAGAGGCCTTGGATACCACTCACAAGACCGAACAGGTCCCGACCAACATGTAAGTAAAGAATTAACTTTTTTTAGTTTCGCTCCTGCCAATTACCTAGAGCTAGAGTTGCTCTACTCGTTTGTTTGACACAATCCAATTATAATTATCACCGGAGGAAAGGCTGTAAAACACGTAGTAGCTAATGACTTTTATTACAAAGTAAGAACAACGCGTTAATGCCGTCAAGTAATGAAGAAGTCAGGTTCTTTCTAGTAAATGTATTATAATAGCCAATAACATTGCACGGTAAGAACACGTAAGAACGACTAATAGAATGATTGGAACGAGTTTTGTCATTAATAATGTGTCGTAGTTGCGGGCGGAGGCGTTTGTGGCTTCCCTCATAAATTATGGACAAGAGACCGCCCTGCGCTGGCAACAGTTATGTTTTGTTCCTTAATGTGCTTACAACGATGCAAGCGGCTCGTGCAGTCTCTAGTTATTCGCGAGCGTGAACTCAGCGAGTCTAGATTGGGCTAGGTCTTCTATACATAGGTGGGACAGAAATAATACCCTGGAATAATTAACACTTGTAGAAGAAATTCTGTGACTTTAAGATGCTTCCGGCAAACTTTGGCCACAATCATTTACGTTTCGCAGGGAGGAACCGGAGATTTAAAAATATTGGCTTGCTTCCTAATCAGCTTGTGTAGCGTTTAAAGAATAAAGAAATTTAAATTACCATTAATCAAATGTGTAAAGGTAGGACCGCACTAAGCGGCAGCGGAGCGACGCGACGCGGTGCGATCCTACTCCTAATACCGCAATGGAGTGCCTAGTCGCATAGTTCCGCTGCCGCGTAGTGCGTTATATCTCATACGATTTCACAAATGTTAAAGTGAGAATTTGTGCAAGTTGTTCAAACGTAGCATCGCGTTTCGCTCATGCATCCTTATGCATGGCTGCTTCGCTAAATTGTGGCATGTTGTTGGGCGGAATTCCAATCGTAGCTTTGGTCATCATCGCAATAATTCATCTGCTACATGCTTCGGACGTATGGCAGGCTTCACTTAATTTATTCCCTTTGACAACCAGGAAACATATTACTTTATCATCGGCTGGCGTAACTTTATACAAGACAGTAATCGTTATATTTACTAGAGGTCCGCGTTTCAAACGATTTCAGCCTCTTTGAATGTTCAAGTAGTAGAAATCAACTAAGAATCCTTACCAGAACCCTAGCTGGGCACTGCAAGCTCCACAAACACCTCAACAAAATAGGAGTCGGTGCTGTGGCGAAGGCTGGTGCGCCTTCATAGGAAAGCCCTAGCCTGTATAGTAGGTAGGAATTTGGATGAGGGTCTTCAAAAGGTAAGGCGTAAGTGAAGCTGATAGGAATGAACTTAAAGGAACTCCACGCCACTGAGTCGGTGACATAACGCCTTGTAGGTTCTGCGGGGAAAGACGAGACACCTCTCCACCTTCTCCTCGACTATCCAGCAATTCAACAGAACAGAAACAGGTACCTTGGGCAGCATGAATACTCTAACACAGAGAATATTCGTAGCATCAACCCCAACCATATCGTTTAGTTTATGAGCAGCATTGGCCTGGGGTCGGTACTATAACACGGAGGAGTCACAATAGCTTCACTTGGGTCGCAGTGACGTTAGGACTGGATAATAGGTAGGTAGGTGTAGGCTTATTATATGTAGGTATAGTTTGAGGTATACGTGTAGGTGTAGGTGGGTTATTTATTTATTCCATTTCATAGTTAAACCATAGTTAATAGTTAAGCACTAAGCAACAACCTCTGTTGCTCAGTGGTTCAGCGCTTTAGTGCGCAGGTTCGAATCCTGCCGAAGGAACAAAAAGTTTTTCCGTGGTTGTATATTAAATATGTGTATAATATAACAAAACTCTTAAATATATGTGTAGTATGAAAGTATTAAATATACTTCTCGTTTTATGCTACCTACCTGTAACACAAAGTATGTTAAGAGCTCCGTGGCTTAGTGGGTAGACCGTTTGGTTCGCACTCGAGGGAGTGCAGGTTCAAATCCCAGGTCGTGGCGTGTACCAATGAAACTTTTTCAGATCTCAAGTACATTATACGGACGCTCTAACGGCGAAGGAAGACATAGTGAGGAAACCCGCACATAGTTGGCCCCCAGACGTATTGATCAGTTCATTCCTCTGGACTAGGCTGACTATGTTTTGAGAATGCCGTATGTGCTTGGGCAACCATACGACATTTAAAAACCAACTGTCCCAGGCACTACAGTATTTGAAGAGTGGTTACTTCGCTTGGAGAATACTGTATAAATCATCCATTAACGGATGTAAAGGCCTAAGTTTTTTTTTAGTAACACAATTTCTTCGGATACTTAGCACGGGGCCAGATTGACGTGGTGTGAAGCGTCCATAGATATATTATTATTATTAACGTAGGTATGTTGGGACGTAGGAAGCTGTCCCGACATGTCCCGTGTATTTCAGATAATGATTTTGTAATTAACAGAAATTATTAATTTTATTCTGAGAAAAATACTTAATCGGTTCCCTTGGGAAAGCTCCTGTTTTTATGCAAGCGCTGTTTTTTTTAATACAAACAAAACAAATCAAAATTATACAAAAGCTATGCAACTTTAATAATAGCCAGAGTACGCCGATAGAACTCCGTGGACAGCCAATTTACATAAATCAAAGTGGAGGCTCGAGCCGTCGAGCGTGCAAAACACTTGATCGCGTCCCACCTTTGTGTATGAAGACACCGCTTCCTCCAGCTATAGGCTGTTGCTGTTCGTAGTTATTTTATCTCGGACTTTCTATAAGAGTGAGCTTTATGTCGTTGGCATGAAGGTCCTGTCAGAGGTAAAATAACTCTGAACGGATTGTAATCTATGCAACGATGTGCGACTTACGGCCCGTTTCAATAACCTATTTATCTATAACTATTTGTTAAAAACGTCGTCATTCAATAGTTTGCCAGTTTTTTGCGATACCAATTTGACGTTTTTAACAAATAGTTATTGGTAGATAAGTTATTGCAACGGGCCATTAGACACACACGCATAGGAATTACATATTGTTAGATGGGGCAAGATAATCTATGTTTAAAAATTGTAGCTTGTGTCAAAAAAAAGTATGATCCTCTGACCCAGAAAGAAAAATAAATTATGCTCCTCTAGCCTTAAACCTTAAGTTATCGTATGCATTGTGAGTGTGCAGGAAAATATTTTTAAAAGACAAATAGAACATTATAAGAATGCTCCTAAAATTTATTTTGTAGGTTAAGGAAGTGAGGTCTCAAGATTTTTCTGTTTTTCCAGAACTTAACATTTTTATGTTTAGTAGAGAATGGCCTGCCTGGTACAGGAAGTTCTCCGAAATACAGAAGGTCAAACAGAATATTTTTCCACAACTAGAACATTTAAACCTCCTAAAATATGTCTTTTGCAACGTCAACAAGTTTGAAAGAAAGCTATTGCATACATAAATCTGTAGTAGCTGAATACTTACGTATGCATAAACAATTCACCTTTGGATCTAGAAGCTTGACGATGAGAATTTTCCGAGCTGCGACACTCGAGCGCTACATCAAGCGCGCCCAGAGCTAACATATCATAGCCGGAATATCTAAGGCATGATAAATAACATTGGATAATTAATATGACGGTTCACAATTTATTTGCACCTCTGCACCGGCCGCGGCTCGCAATCACTGTAACCGTTAGTTCATAATTAACAAATCCTTGGGCTGTGTAGCGGCTGCCCCACTCCCCAGTGGGGCTCATGTTTCCTGATAAAGTTTAAGTGAGGTTACACATTGAATCTTAATGAGGAGGCTTGATGAATGATAACACAACGCAACCCAAAATGGCCCTACTACACATAAAATTCCCTGTAGTTGTACTGTACTCATGTTATTCTTAATTATTTTCCAAACTAAAATATGAGATTTAAAAATAACGCTAGTTACAGTTGGCCGTATTAATATTTTTCAAAGGAAAATAACTAGAGAGATATTGTATGAACTATGTAGCATGTATGTAGCATATTTTGAAAGGCCAAAGAGCCGAAAGAAGGAATTGCCAAAAATTGTAAAGTTGTACATAAAGCTTAGCAAAAATTGCATTTGAAATATTTATAAATGTTCTCTTTGGGCGGTGTGTGCATGTTGTTTATGTTGTGCACGAGTAATAAATGGGCGATGAGTGAAAGCGCTGAAAGAGCTTCCATTGAGCTAAATGGAGCAATGGCGATGAGAAGGTTTAGTAAAACTTTGAAAAGATCGCTTTACGCCAGTTCCGTTTTTATTAATGTAAAACCATGGGTTTAATTACTTTAAAGTGCTCGAATGCTCCGTGTTTGGTAGTTAATTAAACCTACTGAATATCTGTACAAGCATAAGAGGCATATAATATCCTACTATTATAAATATGAAAGTTTGAGAAAATGGATGAATGGATGGATGGATAGATGTTTGTTATTTTTTCACTCAAAAGTACTAAACGGATTTATGAAATTTATATTTTCGAAAAAAAGTCCCAAGTCCCATATTTTAAAACTTTTATCTCTTCTTTTCACGTTTTTGAACTTGTCGATTAGATTAGTACATCGATAAGATATAGGATTAGATTTAGGCGTGCGAGTCAGGTACGAAGTGTCGATACTATTGTTCCTATCAAGCTCACGGCTAGCAGCTAGGAAGAAAGGAAATACCCCTCGTTTGGCTAACAATACACAATGCCAGACTGCCTGACCTCCTCGCATCCGTGAACCTCTAACTGACCTACCTGAACATCATTTCGTGTTTTGCTTTGAACATAGAAAACGTAGGCAACTAGGGAACCAACCTACAGTAGTGTAGACTGTAGTGGATTACAGGCTACAATTTGATTGATAGCATTTGGGACGTTGATGATGATGTACGATGTAGTAATATACGAGGAATGCTTAGTAAAAGTAACGTGAATTGAGACTTTTATATGTATAATAATTAGCACCTACTATCTAGTATCTCATATCTCATATCTACACAATATTGACATTCTTCAATTTGTCAGTTGTCAGTTGTCATAGACAGCTGTCAAATGTAATGAATGATAATTTTGTCTAGATACTTGTTATTTGCTTCTATTGTCACTGGTGGTAAATTGTAAATTTAAGGAATTTAAAAAAAATAGATTTTAAGTATATTATTTTTAGACATTACATACATAATTATTCATATTTTAATATTTTAATATTTATCATTTTATAATATTATTATACAATACAGTTTAATTACATAATATTTTAGTTAGTATTATATTATAATATTTATCTTACATACCTACACTTAAACATAAATTCTTCTAACGTTATGAATGATGATTTCTTCTCACCTTCCACCGACGAATCTGGCGATGAAAGTTTTTATAGCGCTAATTCACTAATTGACTCGCCACAGGCTACATTTGCTGATATAATAATGTCTTCTTCTGGCGAGTCGAGTCTTAGTATTAGAGACAGTGGCAGTGACGTGTCATTATTGGATTGGGTACCCTTGGATAACCGCTTGAATAACATTTTTTCTAATAACTCACCCTCTTTTAATTTGGTGCATATAAATGCACAAAGTATACCGGCCCATTACTCAGATCTCTTTGCATCTTTCAACGGGGTCCCGGTAGACTGCATATTGGTGTCTGAATCGTGGCTAAAACCCTCACTTCCCTCCACACTGTTTCCTTTGCAAGATTTTACTTTAGTACGTAATGATCGCTGCGTTGGCAGAGGCGGGGGTGTGTGTATTTATATAAGGAAGAACATCCCTTATAATATAATCTGCCAATCTTCTAATAATACTCATAATCAGATGGAATTTTTATTACTTGACATCACTGTCTCCCATAATAAAGTTCTATTAGGTGTTATGTATAGTCCCTCCTCTGCAGTCAATTACTTTGCTGCACTTGATGACTTGCTTAACCGATACTGCCCCTGTTACGATCACATAATTCTTATGGGCGACTTTAATACGTGTTTAATTAAAAATGATAATAGAGCACTTACGCTACAAAATATTATCTCTTCTTATAATATGCATATTTTACCCCTTTCTCCGACACATTTTCCACCTAACTCTGATCCTTCTCTGCTTGACCTTATTTTTGTCTCTCAACCTACTAAAGTAATCTCCCATGGCCAGTTAACTGCTCCTTTCTCCTATCATGATCTCCTATACTTGTCTTATAAACTGCGTAATCCCAAACCCAGAGCTAAAACCATTTTGCAGCGTAGCTTTGCCAAGATAGATTTGGACAATTTAAGACATGATTTCAGTACAATCGACTGGAATCCGCTCTACGAGGCGACATCTATTGACTGTAAAGTAGACATTTTCAATTCCGTGGTTGAAAAAATTTATGATGTTCATGCTCCTATAAAACCTATTCGAGTGAAGCGTCTTCCTGCGCCCTGGTTATCCCCAGAAATCAAAAACGTAATGACTAAGCGTAACAAAGCCAAGAGTAAGTGTAAACGAGTGCCTACAGAACAGAATTTATTAGCTTATAAAAAACTGCGTAATACTTGTAACAGAATGTGTAGAGACGCTAAGCGCCATTATATATATTCTTCAGCTGAAAATTTGTCTCAGGCACAGATGTGGAAATTTCTTGGACGCCTCGGAATCGGGAAAACATCGGAAACTCCACCTCCGGTAGTAAATATTGACGTACTTAACAAGCACTTTGCTGTACAGCCTCTAAACTTATCCGACGCCAATAAATCCTGCTGTTTGAACTCCCTCTCTAATAAATTACCTCCTGCCTTTGAACCGTTTAGCTTGAAAAATATCTCGGAAGAACAAGTACTGACAAATCTTCGTTCAATCTCCTCTAAAGCCATTGGTAGTGACGGCCTGAGTAAGGATATGTTATCCCCAATCGCTGATTTGTTGTCTCCAGTCATAGCTCATATCCTTAACTTTTCCATTAGTTCATGCACTTTTCCTTCCATGTGGAAACATGCCCATATAATACCTCTTCCTAAAACCTCTAATCCCACTATACCTTCTGATTACCGACCCATTTCCATTTTACCAATCCTTTCTAAAATTCTTGAGCAATCAGTTTCCAAACAATTCAGTGAATTTCTAAACACCAATCGTATTTTAAGTCCATACCAGTCTGGGTTTCGTCCTGGACACAGCACTACCACTGCATTGCTAAAAGTAACGGATGATATACGGTTTGCAATGGACAATAGACTGCTAACAATTTTAGTTTTATTAGACTTTAGTTGCGCATTTAATTCGGTGGACTACGATATTTTGCTAGCCATACTTGGGTCCATAGGTGTATCTTCTCCTACAACAGCATGGTTTGACTCCTACCTGAGAGGACGAAAGCAACGTATATTAACTCCTGACGTTAGCTCTGATTGGACCAGCATCACTGCTGGTGTCCCACAGGGGGGAGTGTTGTCACCTTTGCTTTTTGCGGTCTTCATAAATGAGATTACAAGGTTCATCTCTTCTGCCTACCATTTATATGCGGATGACCTGCAAATTTACAGGCATACTAGTATTGAGGAGATTGATCTTGCTATTACTGCTATCAACCAAGATCTTTCAAATATATATAAGTGGGCGAATACTTTTGGGCTTTTGGTTAACCCAAAAAAGTCGAAAGCCCTTCTCATTGGTAGCAGGCAGTTGCGTTCCAGGGTTGACTTTAAATCTATTAGAAAAGTAATTTACTGTAGTGATGTGTTGGAGTTTAGTGACTGTGCCAAAAATTTAGGCCTAATTATTGATTGCAACCTGTCGTGGTCTGCTCAAATTAACGAAATAAGTAAAAAGTTACATTATTCCTTGCATGCATTAAAAAGACTTCAAAATTTCCTTCCTCTATCCACTAAAATTCTTCTAGCACGATCCCTGTTATTACCGCTGTTAGATTACGCTGACGCCAGTTATTTGGATGTAACCGGGGAGCTTTTGTGTAAACTTGAACGTCTCCAGAATTTGTGCATACGTTTTATTTTCGGACTGCGCAAATTTGATCATATTACCGAGTTTCGCAACAAATTACAATGGCTTCCCATCAGCCTTCGTCGGAATTTTCACATCTTAACCCTGTTATTTAAAATCCTAAAATTTTCCAACTCTCCTTCTTACTTATTCCAACGGTTTTCATATACTGCCCCAAGCGACAGGCCTTTGCGTACCTGCAATCCAAAAAAGATACTCGACACTCCTTGGTGTAACTCTAATTTCTACGCCAACTCATTTACTGTCCGAGCTGCCCAGCTGTGGAATGCTTTGCCTGAACAGGTGCGGCAGAGTCCAACAGTGGGCACGTTTAAGACTAGGCTGAAGAATCATTTATTATTGTCATCAGCATCAAAATAGTTTATGTAGGTTATGTAGGTTTATGTAGGTTATTTATTTATTTTTATTATTATTTATTTGGTTTATTAATTATTTATATATTATATTATTATTTTATGTAGGTATTATAATATATAATTATATAACATGTATTAGTATTAGTATATATGTATATTTATTAGTTTATATAATATATAATGTAAATTGGGTAGGTAATAGGTATAATTATTATTTGTAAGTAATTGTCTCTTTTCCTCTGTAATTATTCTTTGCTGTACTACCTGTATCCTTTCTTATTTTATTTTTCCTGAATTTGTCTAAGGTCTGCTGGCAGAGATCTCTTGTTAGAGATAAGCACGCCTATGTACCATTTGTTTTATAAGTATATTTTGTAATATTTAGTTGATTTTGTCATGTACATGAAGAATAAATAAATAAATAAAATAAATCTATGAGCGCCGATGTGTGGTAGGTCGGCGGCGGCGCGTCGAATATTTGGTGTCGGCGGCGGCGAGGCGAGACCGAAGGCCTCATTTAGAGTTAAAATATCTCCAGCAAGACGCCAGAGCACATCAAGCCTTTTTCATAATATGCTCGATGTACTTATTCCAAGTAAGACCCTTATCTAGGATCACTCCAAGATATTTGACCTCGCTTGCAAACGTGGTACTTATTTTTCTCGAGGAGTTTTTGGGGTTTTAATCCCTCCAACTTTCTCTTTTTGGCGTTAGGTATCAAGACTGTCTTATTAGCGTCGACTGTTAGCTTGACCCTCTTGCACCGATTTTCGACGACTTTTCAGTGCTACATTAGCCCAGCGACAACTGATGCGCATTAATTGCTCACTACTAGTATCGCTAGGTCGTCAGCGTCCGTGGTCCAGTGGTTTAGAGTATGGCTCTCGACTCGATTCCCACATTGGACCAAAAAAAAAAGTTGTTTCCAAGTTTGGTTAGGACAATGCAGGCTGGTTACCTGATTGTATGAAAAGAAAGATGATCCATGCGTCGGATGGGCGTCGGATGTCAATGTATATGATTGTCCACGTCTGATTTCTCGCCAGTCGTGTCGGTTATGCGTCCTACTGGTTTCCGAGAGTAAAGGAAGAGAGTGCTCTTGTATACTGCGAACATACCATTTTAAAAATAACTCCTGCGTAAAGCTGGCCTGATTTCAATCAAACCAGTCACCGTCACCGAAATCGGTGTGGGGAGCTATTATTATTATTAGGTCGTCAGCATATCCTTGAGCGTAGAACCTTCTATCGTCTCCAGCGGCGACAGTACCCCAGCCTGTCCTGTGGGCATCCTTGGGTCAGCCTGCTCCTGAGCGTCAAGCCCATGACAGTTAATGACGATACTTTGTTTTTGAGCGTGGCTTTAATCCACTCTATAATAGTTGGATCTATAATTCTTGAAGCCAGGCTATCAGGGTTATATCTAGGAGGCGCTTAGCGTAAACTCCTTATCCTCAACTAGCATTAATTGTCAGCGAATTCGCCCGCGTGAAATTAGGTTTTAAACTTTCATCCCCTACTTTACCCCCTTGGGGATTCAATTTCGAAAAACCCTTCCTAAGGATGCCTACGTCATATGAGCAATACGTGTGAAAATTTTCAAATTTCTAGCCTTAAAACTTTGGTCTGTGCGTTGATACATCAGTCAATCAGCTTTGCCTTTTATATATACCTAGTCTTGCCATAAATACTGAAACAAAGAAAAAAAAAAATCTATTGCTAATAACATTTATTACTTTTACAGTCTTACTTATCTATAATATATACCATTTTTATTTTATTACATTCTTAGCCATAGAATATATGAAATGGTTTCGGTCTCATTTTAACTTTAAGCGAAAAATTATACCCATTTGCTAATGTTATGAACCAAAACAAGAAGTTCTTCTGAATGGTATGATTAAGTAACTTCTAATAGAAAGGCTTAATTTGATGTACGTGATGTAACACATAATGTGGACAGAGGTAATCCAATCTGTTTTGACAAACAAGAGATTGAATCCAACATTCAATCTGTTTGTACAACATCTAAACACTTCAGATGATGACATAAATAACAACAATGTTTATGACGTCACAAAACGATAAAATTGCGTAAAGATAGAATGAAACACTCAACTCATTCTGCTCTTCATGAAGCCATATACGCCAGTGCCTATTTTGGATCTAATTGGATATGGACATAAAAGTCATCCATGGTTCTTCTTAAGGTTAAGATTGGGTAAGAATCAGGGTTTTTAATTTCTTGACATTTGACAGCTTTTTGACACGACAACGACCGTCGAGCTGCCTGGTGACAGAAAAAGAATCTTAAATTCTTATTGACCATTTTTGATACCACTTACGCCACCAGATGACGCTTTGTGTGCATTAGGTCTGCCCCCTAACGGCAGAAAAAATAAAATATGTAACACTCTCATTGCGCAGACCTTATCAGTAGGCTTCTTTACAGATCTAATAAATAAATAAATTTAAGTCCGTGATAAATCCACGGACTTAAATTAAATTACTTATTTGTCTGGTGTGAATGTTCTTAATTTTTGTATGCAGAAGCTTCTTTTTGGTCGTTTTTGTCATGCTCGTATTTAAATTCATGACACGTTGGTACTTATTATAGGGTCTGATATAGTTTTGAGAAAATTGAACGGACATACCATTGATTCCAACCAGCACGTGTTACGTTTTCTTAGAACTCGCATTATAACAATTCACCAGGTGCACGTTCTCATAGAAAACTTTCCGCTTGCCGACGTTAAAGATACAATTTTAGCTGCCTGTAATGACCTGATACTTGAAATTATAGACTTAGCTATGCAAATTAATAGGTGCTGCTGTACAACTTACCTTTGCTGATGTACATTGTACAGATAACATAGTCTGTTTCTTGTAAAAATTAAAATTATTGTTGTATAACAATTTTGTTCGTGGTGTATGAAAAAAGCTTAGTGGAAAGGTTGGTAAAAACAGACTAATCAAGCATTTCTTTAGAAATTTCTTTAAAATTAGCTGTTGGGTGCTGTTAGTACGGTTACATTTTAGGGTTGCGTGCCTGAAGTGTAAAAATTACTAAACCTCCGCTGTCCGTCTGTCTGTTCAAATTTGCACAGTTGATGTATTTTAGTTGCCGCTATAGCAACAAATACTAAAATCAGAATTAAATGGCGCTCCCCTTTAACAAACTTGTTTTTTGCCGTTTTATCATTTAACAAATCCATCCATCCATCTATCCTCACAAACTTTCATCTCACTAATACGATAATAAGTCTCAAAATTACGTTTTCAATTATGATGCTTATTGATGATCAGCAGGTCTAAAAAGCTACATTAAGTGAATCGTCGTACTATGAACCATTTGCTGTTGAAGAAGTTGCTCTTAGGGTCTAGTTATATGCGTCCGCGCGACCGAGCGGCTTGGCCGTTACACCGCGAAATTACAAGAAAATGTATAAAACGATTTACTAGACCTAGATCTTATAATTCCTAACATAATTTTTTAATTGATTCTCAAAACCTCAACCACCTATTTAACATCATTTCCTCCTTCATTTCAAATGATTTTGAATTGTGATTGCTGGCTTTAAAGCCAATTTAACAACTTACGCAGATCCCTTTATAAATAATTATACCATAGTATAATTTCAAGTATATACCGACAATTATCGCTTACGTCATCCGAGCGATTACTCGTAACGAGGATCGATCTATCGCCAATCTAAATGGATCTGACCGCCTAAATCGCTTTTAATGAGCACTGTTTGTTCTGCAAATAAAAACTGTACGCTCACGAATCGTATTGATATTGGAAATTACGTGACCGCCGCTTGTAACGGTATCAGCATTGTCTAACGAGGTTTGTTGTGTAAATCGCCGGTGTTGGGGTTCCCGGAATTAATTGTGATGTCAGAGATGGTACTTCTAATCAATGCTAAGAGTTGGAGGTATGAGGAAATTGATTTCTGAAACTAATAGATGCAATGGATGTGTTAAGATGTTCACTATTGGTACGTAAGGTTGGGCTGTAGACATTAGAAAACCTGCAAGAAATCTGATAAATTTAACAAATAGTTTGTAGGTGTAAGTTTCATTTTAGTGGTCTATGTCATCGTGGACATAACCGAAGTACAATACGGCCGATGTATCTTGGCGAGTGTGAACTTCGCGCAGAAGGTCGCGCAATAACTGTTTCTAAGTGTTTTCGTATTTATTTTATTTGTACTAATTGGTCAACTGTATTAGGGAAATTGTATTAGTACATAGGTATATAAAAATAATACAATAACAGTTTTCTTCACGAGTTGTACATGCGCTAAAGTTCGCAGAGCCTATGTTCAGACTCGTCAAGATACAGCGGCCGTAGTGTACGTATTGTTTGCGATAGTTGTCATGTGCGCCACGTCGCGTGGCAACGTATTGGGCATACAATGGTCGCGACACGTGCTGTATCGATCACCCGTCGTCACCCGTCGCCGCTCGCCAGGTGAAGCCTCGCGATTAGCATGCGAACGTGACCGCTGATTCTTATCAAATCAATTGTCCCATCTACGCCGACTATTTCAGGTGCTGTCACGTCAGCTGTCATATTAACAGCTTTTACATCGCCACCCCCACTATTAGATATATTGAAGATAGGAATGGCGTACACAGTACCCACAATCTGATATGACTCATAAAGCATACATAGTGAAATAAATGCACAACTACAATGGTGTGATGAAATCCTGACCTTTCTTATAATAATTGAAATCTTAGCGCAATATGAAGAACTGACTTTTGACACCCAGAACCCCAATTCTCGTAATTAGCTCACACTGTCATTTTTTTTTAGGTATAGTTGAATCGTATTGAAATCATAAACTGATTTTTGAAATTCGGCCCAATCTAATCACGTTTGACGTTGGTTTGGCACATGTGAGAATATCACTTTGCAGTCTTAACATATCAGCCGTGTTATTCTCTTAGAACATTTTCAAATATCTCGACAGCTGAATCCGCGGTGAGTGTCAAATTCAGTATAAAAATTTGACACTCACCGCGGATTCAGCTGTCGAGATTTGAAAATGTTCTTAGAGAATAGACAGGCAGGACTGAATTGTAACTGTATTACTGCGGGATTTAATTAGCAGAATCGACTTTCTGGTTCTGGTTGCTTCGGATTATGCAAGTGTAACGTTTGAGGATCATACCGCAGCTGTTTTAATTTAGGTAATGAGACTCCAGCTGGAGCATAAATCGCGACCAACAGCGAACAGCGTGAGAGCGCGGTCGTGCCACATTAGCTTGCGTAATAAGTGAGCATATCGGAGTGATGCCGTCTGCGGGAACGGGATCGTTATGATGCTCAATTGGTACATGGTACACGGTAACTATGGCAACCAGTTTTAACGAGACGTTTACATAAATTTTCGTTCGCCGCAATGAAGTTTACATCATCCGATAGGCTGCCCAATATAGCCGTGGTTATTATACAATTCACTTTACAATGTACCTAATGGACTCCTTAATCGCTGGCCTCAGATGTGATTTATGCCGAGCCTAATAAGCAGTTTATGCGCTAGATGGTCATGGAGGGCGATAATGTTGAGGTAATGGAAAGCCTAAGTCACGTTCCCCTAAGACCGACGGAGCTGAGTACAGACGGACGGGAATATAGCACGCGCACCGTATTCATCAATGGCCGTTTGAAAGTAAATGGAAGTTATATCATTTATCTCGTACGTGCTCTCCGTAATGTGGGGGTTAATTGGACTTTCATATTATTACTTTGACCCGGCTCTTTATTAGTTTTCCTAGGTAAACATGATATTTCTACATCTAACGGAATATTTAATTATGTCATGCTTATTTAAAGTTCTAAAGCATTATTAAATTAATTGCTTCCGTTTTCATTATTTGCGATTCAAAGACAATGTTGGAAAATACGAAATGTATATTTTCGAGTATTCTGTTGCGATCATAAATTACGATGGACCCCGACAGGGGTGGATGATCGTTCGTTTGCTTCCGTAGATCGCTGCGCTTGTGACTCTTCCGTAGCTGCATTCAACCCATATCTCGGTTTTGGCCCATTTCACGAGTTATGTCCAATGATTCTGATTAATGTATTGCCACTGCACTATGTACATTAGTTGATCAGCCATTGGACATTCCTCGTATTTGCTGGTAAGCAGACTTTATTAGGAATTACCAAGGATAATATTAATTATGGGTTATCATTTAAGCATTATTGGGGCGTTACGTAAATACACTTGGCGTCCATCAAAAAAATTGTAAACGGTTTCTTAATTGAAACTCTCGATTTGAAGGTTAATTTAATTAAAAGTTGCACAGAATTTGATTAATCAATTTGTATATCTACTATTTGTTTTATGGAGGTCAAAGAAGTCACTTTGTTGAATGTTCTACTTGAGATATTTTATAAGAATTAAGATTAATGCCAACTTTTTAGTTTCTTCACGATATTATATGTAGTAAACTAGTCCTCTCTATTGTATTAACGCAGAGTTCTATTTTCTCCGACCTTACGGATACCGGATCGTGAAGTCCCCAGCCTTAACGGTGTGTTTTGTTCGTTGCAGGTATATTCACGGTGATGTGCTACAACGTGCTGTGCGACAAGTACGCGACACGACAGATGTACGGCTACTGCCCCAGCTGGGCGCTGGAGTGGGACTATAGGAAAAAGGGCATACTCGACGAGATCAGACACTACTCCGCTGACATTATCAGTTTACAGGTATGTTCGTTGACTTAATTGTATACTTTAGCCGATGTTGACCTATTGGTTTATGAATTACTACCCCGCGGCTCCGCAGTATTCCACAGCAATACTGTTCTATTCGGGATAAAAGTAGGTAATATGTTAATCTAGACCTTAAACTACTACGATATCGAATTCGATCAAAATCTGTTCAGTACTTTTTGCGGGAAAGAGTAATCAATCCTCACAAACTTTCACATTTATAATACTAGTAGGATGACAAAAAGAAACTAGCATATAGGACTAAGGACACTCTCTTGTGTTGCTGTGTCTTTGAATCGTTCTCCCCTGTATTATTTGGTATGATGGATTATGGACAATTAATATTTCCCTCTGAAACTAAATATATTTTCAGAAGAACATGCTCATATTATGCCGTCCCTATGTCCTAATTAGGCAACGATAGAGTAGACCAGGGTGGCCAATGGTCATTCAGCATTTGTAGCAAACATTTTAGTTTCTGATTTCGTAGTCATATGCATAAAACGATATTACGGTATATTTTAATGTTTATAAGTCACATTATAAATCGTTTATATCTTGGCGAGGTTGAATGAAGGCCAAAATTTCGATCGGTCTGGTTTAATGATTATTTCTAGACATCAGACTGAAATAGACGCCGTTTTATGATGACAAACAGTTTCAAGATTCTCTGAATTGCGTACGTCATTCCTATAAATCATTGCATTTGTGTAACTCACTTTCATAACAAATCTGTTTAATCTTCAAAACAATCGCCACTAATTTAGAAGATAATCCAAACTTTACTTTTGTTTGTGTTATTAACTAAACATTACGGATTATTATACCGTTTAGATTATAAGTAAGACCCTTCTCCACATTATGTAACATGGCTGATGATAATGCTTGATTTTTTATCAGCAAAGGCTTTTGAAATTAATCACACGTCATTTGCGTTCATGATGTTATAAGAATCAACTTTTACATTGTCATACATTTTAAACTATCAACGCGTTTTTTTTTGTTTTTTTTTTTTTTTCAAATTACTTCAGATTTCGTTGATAATAATTTATTAAGAGATAATAATTAAGAGTATTTAGCATGATCTATCCAACTTGGAAAAATTTTCAAGCTTTTAAGCATCGTAGTTTAAAAATTTCTACCAACTTTTAAACCACTCGAAGCTCGATTACTCGAAAATGGTTTTCATTATTTTATTTTATTTTGTTAGGAAGACCAACAGCTATCAGTAACAACAATATGAAACTATTCTAATCATTAGAAAGCCAATTACAGGTCCTCAAATATAGAAACTGAATAGGTTAACAGAAGTTAAACATAGTGTAAACTAATACACGCTACTTTGACATACATTATAAAAGAAAAAACAAAAAGAGACAGTCACAAATGTACAATCAACTCACAATGGTTAGCTTATACGTAGCAACATTAGATATAAAATAAAAATGATAAAACAAATTTATGAGATACGAAGCACCTAGATAAAGTACAAAGATAAAGTCAGTACTTCATTCATCGATACCCCACATGATGGAATGTAATGAAAAAAAGTCATTCCCATTTCACATATTATATGGGGAGCCCCTAAAGTACCTACACATATTTTTTTTAATAAATTAAATAAATAAATACGTTAGCTAAATGCGAAGTGCGTAAAATTCTTCTGAATCAATTGATAAAACAAATACTTGAAAGCATAATGAACCAGCTCAATGAAACACTGTCTTAATCAATTTTACTTTGACGTCATCGTCTCGTTTTAAAAACACATTCGGTTTTTGCGGAAAGACTATTGACCGCTTTATTGTGCTGTGTAATTCTGTATTTGTTTATGGTTTAACTGCTCGTAAACCACAAAAAGCCTATTATTAAGTGTTTCTAAAATAAGTTAGCCAGAAGCGGTAGCAATGAATATTGAATACACGTATAGGTGCTTTTTTATTCCGTTTCGAGAGAAATAGGTACATGAAATAGAGTCTATGGCATTCTTAGTTTACTTTTTTCTCTTTAATTTAACTTGTTGAATATTTTTTTATAACATCGCACTACAAATTTAAAATCATTATTCACTAATTTATACATTAAAAAATACGGAAGATAGATAATAAAAAAAAAATACAAATAATAATTGTCATCCTATTGACCCCTTTGACATTGCGCGTGATTAGAGCGTACAATGGGCACGCGGCGCATGAGGTAGGGTTAAGCAAATAAACCCCGCAGTAGGGTGATGAAATTCATAATTAATAAATAAAAAAAACACTCAATTTATTATTTTTTGATACGATTCGAATACCGAATAAATTTTTACGTCTTATAAACGATTACTCCCAAAACGCTCATCGTAATTCATACTTCTACGCCTGCCATCTCTTTTAACTATGAAGTAGGTAGTCAATATACTGAATGCTGGTAACAGTTGTTTTGAAAGTGACGCAGAATTAGGTATAGTAGATGAGACCAGAAATGAATGGCGTTTATAATAAAACGTCCACAAACCCAAAGAGGTTCAATGTTCGACGTGTAGAGGTCTCATTAAATAATACATCACTGTCGCGGTCGGCGCGGGCTCACGGGCTCACACTTCGTCAGGGCTAGCACACGCGAGAAGTTTCCCCTTACAGGAAATCCCTCTAGAGACTGAACTTTGACAACCCTAGAGCCTGAACCACACACCTGACTCGATACGTCTCCCATGACGGCACCATTCTCGTTTTGACGGCAATGATCCGCGATTATGATAATGCGAACAATTTCTGATGCCCAGCAGTCGAGCGCTGTTCGGTTATGCGCATATAAGTATATTCGCGATTTCGTGCCGCTATCAATCAAACGATGATGTATTTCCATGATGTATTGCGTTACGCGAAATAACTCTGTAAACGATTTCGTTTTAATACAATAGAATGACGATTGCAAAAAATCAAAAGATCATTGGCATCTTGCAAATCATTCGTCACTTATTTATATTTTGAACATAACAATTGTTGTTCATTTCTTATTCAATCTGGAAGGAGACTTATTTTTATATTTGGTTAAATTATTATTTATACATTCGAATAGAATTTGAATTTAGAATTTTTTTATCTTGATTTGAAACTTTTATATTATAAATTTATATTTAGATTTTAAGCATAGCAATCGTTGTCCAAGTCTTTGCAATATATGTCAGGACATTGTTTATTTTTATATTTGTTGAAAAAAGAAACAATGAGCGCAGCCAGCAGTTCAGTAAAAGTTGGTGGTCGGTCCTGGATATGCCCATGTTCAAAATGCCCTTATTATAAATAGATATATCTGTTTACTATTTCTAGGAGGTGGAGACAGACCAGTTCTACAGCTTTTTCCTGCCTGAACTCAAGCAGGACGGCTACGACGGCATCTTCTCGCCCAAGTCGCGCGCCAAGACCATGTCCGAGACGGAGCGGAAGTACGTCGACGGCTGCGCGATATTCTTCAGATCTGCTAAGTGAGTAGTTCTCGTGTATAGTGGAAGACAGGAGGACTACGACGGCATTTTCTTGCCAAAGTCGCGCGCCTAGACCATGTCCGAGACGGAGCGGAAGTACGTCGACGTAGAAGTCCTTAACAGTAGGTATAGGCTTTAGTGGTAGTCTTTTGGGCTAATATTGGACGTGGATAAGAAAGGTGTAAATTTAAGGCCAACCATACCATTCTGACAAGTTTGTAGGAAGTGTCAAGTCTTCTGGATATAGCTAACATTCACACGTGTCTGATATTAACCCAGTAAACTTTGCCACATTACTAAGTCATGTTTCCTCCATTTTGATGTAATTTATAAGTCATAATAGTTTAACCTACAAATAGGTCTAGCGCACTAATGTGCATGAAATGGGAATATTAGCTGCCTTGAGCGTATATATGCCAAATGCGTCCTACGCAGATTGTAATGGAGAGTTCCGCTATACAATAAAAGCCTGTCTTAGCCGATCCCATTGTGACATATTACTTCACATTTTTCAGATTTTCATTAGTAAAGGAACATCTAATAGAATTCAACCAATTGGCAATGGCGAATAGCGAAGGTTCGGACAATATGCTGAACCGAGTTATGCCAAAGGACAACATCGGCTTAGCCGCGCTACTCAAAACCAAGGAAGCTGCTTGGGAAAATGGTAAGTAATCTCATATGATTTAAGGCAGTAAATAAGATATTTAAAGTAACTTTTGCCGAGTCGGTTCTGCCGGAGGGCAGTGGCGTGCGCTCCATAAAGGCAGAAATGCAGTGCTTTACTTACAATTAACAGATATTTTAATAAAACGTTCGGACGTTTTAGATGACTTTAATTAATAGTAAATAAATGAATAAACAAAATATAATAACTTAAAAACGCCTAATATTTTATAATAGCACCTATTTACAAGTACATTATGTTTGGCAGGCGTTTGGCGACATGTTGGTGATGCGACTCATGCTATGTCGGCTAGCAGTAGATTTGTTCGCATGTGTGTAGTAATTTTAGTGTCCGTACACAGTTCGCAAACGCACACACCTATGAATATCCCAAGGCGCGAGTCGTCCAACTCCTATGGCATGCTTATAGACTTCGGCGAAGTTCGGCAGTTGTCGGGACACGGAAGTAATCGGGTATATTCGTGGCACGGTGGCCTATAATGCGAGTAATTATAATTGACGTAAAATTTAATTACTCACTACGCACATGATGCGTTTTTGTTTTAGTAAGGTTTTATTTGTTTAAATATCAGATTCAAGGAAGCCATTTTTTCATGTGAAAACGCATTGTTATTTTTCGATTGCCATTATATTTAATATTTATAGTTTTCTTAAAAGATTTTTCATTTTAACATTTGAAAGTGTGTACATTTAACAGTTTATTACTGAAGTTCTATAAAAATTGTAGGTAGTGATTTGCTTTTTAATTGATTTGAGTATTGATTTGAGTGATAATAAGTTCTCACAATTGTCATTCAGTGAAAAGATTCAAATTGTGTCTACTAAAGGTAGGTGTGTATCCGAGTTACAATAATTAAATCAGCAAAAAGGGAATGTAACTCGAAAGTTTCATGTTAAAAGTTATGAAGTTCTGTTAGTTCTGTTGGCATGGTTTCCGATTTAGAGATCCGTCGCTTGGCTGTGGCTATGCTAATTGCTAAAAATCAATAAAATAAAAAGTTTTTGTGACCGACTACTCCGCCGCATACCCAGTGTCATAACTCTGTGCACGCCGCTGCCGGAGGGATACAACGACAAAAAACTATAAGGCAAAGGCGATTCTTCCTAGCGTTATTTTGGCGTTGTGCGACTCCGAGTGATTTTGGGTATTGGAGACCTAATCCCAAGGACTTAAAGCGTCGGCAACCACTTGCCTTCTGACGTGGTGTGGTCATGGGATATGATAGTCACTTACCATCAGACATTTGGGCGGTTGACCGGCCAGTCGTTTGTTATAAATAATATAAAAAATATCCGCTGAAACTTTCCAGGTCTGCCATCGGACAACAGCAGCCTGGCGCAGCCGATCCTGGTGTGCACGGCGCATATCCACTGGGACCCGGAGTTCTGCGACGTCAAACTCATCCAGACTATGATGCTCAGCAACGAGCTGCGCTCCATCCTGGACGACAGCGCGCGCACGCTGCGCCTCTCCGGCCAGCGCGACAACGTGCAGCTGCTGCTGTGCGGCGACTTCAACTCGCTGCCTGACAGCGGTGAGTGATGATGATGATGTTGCTAGTGGCGCACTCTGTGTCCGCTGCATCGAATCTCGCAGCGGCGGCGCGGTGGCGGTGAGATTGTTTGCATACAATTAAATGACCTGCCAGGAACGCTGACTCCGCTGCCCTCAGACTCAGCTCAGGCTCAGCCCGCGCGCCTGTGATGTGATGATAGTTTTGTTCAATTTATTTGTAATGTTTTTTCGATTAATTTGTATGCTTAATTTATAAAATTAAGTAATTAATATAAAATAATATTACCATGCCTAATATTTCGTCTGCGAACAAAATCTACTTCGCCGTTATAGTGCCAGGCGACCTCGCCGCTGGTTTCGAGAACGGGTCTGCGTTGCCCGCGCCGCCGCCGCAAAATTTAAGGAAGTGGCCTAAGGCATGCTTTAAAGCTCCCAAATATGTGCCTGCTCTTATACTCTGTTCAGATATATTTTGATATCGTGAAAGAGAAAAAGTACCCTATAATTCTACCAATTTAATATTACTTATTTACAGTACCTACCTACAATAAAGAATTTGGTCGAATTTAATATTGTTGTATTTAAAATGCCGTTAAATTCGACAGTCAGATCTAATCTGAACCGAGTATATGCGACAGTGTCGATGATGATGATAATGACGACTTCGACGAATGTTCCAGGCGTGGTGGAGTTCCTGTCGTCGGGGCGCGTGTCGTCAGAGCACAGGGACTTCAAGGAGCTGGGTTACGCGACGTCGCTGCGCCGCATGCCCGGCTCCGAGCACGAGTTCACGCACAACTTCAAGCTCGCCTCCGCCTACAGCGAGGACATCATGCCCTACACCAACTACACGTGAGTACACCTAGCGATAACACCCACCGTGGTCTAGTGGTTTGAGCTTTGCTCTCGACTCGGAGGCCGTGGGTTGTTTTTCGGCATAAACTCGTTAGGCATATTTTTTTGTCATAATAAATTCAAGGCATTCTGTCACAAGGCACAAATATGCATAAAATGGAACGACATAATGAAAACACGGTTAAGGTAATTAAACGCATATTTATGAAACATTAAAAGCAGGTATTACACTCATACATATACCTAGTGTAACATGTGTAACAGTAGGTTCAGTTGCGGCGGGGTGGCCCTTGGGCCACCCGTAAGCCGCTAACATGTTTAAAATAATTAGCTCGGCATGTTCTTCAGTTCATGTTTTTTGTCCGAGTTTAATTTAAAAAAATTACAATTATAATTGTTATTTCGTCTTAACTCGCATACCTAGTAGAATTTATCATTCATTAGTATGTGAAAAAAAATGCTACAAAGATGTATGCGTAAATATAATAATATGCTTGTCAGCGGGACATAGATTAAAAGATGATCTTAGACTTAAAACATTTACTGGTTTTTTAACATTAGCAATTATTAAGAATATAATATGTTAATATCGCGGTGTTGAGGTGTGTGCGCCCGCGCGCGTCGCCAGAGAGAGTCATGCCAGCGCTGCGGCCGCGCCGGAAAACGGGAACGCTCCCCGCGCCCCGCTGTAGTGTTGTGGCAGTGCCGCTAGTGATGTGCGCGGCTCGAACAATGCTTAAATATCATTATGCGTAAATATATTTATGCTTTTTAATATTATGCATAAAAATATTATTCTTAATGAATATTATGCGTAAAGAAATATATGCCTTACAATAAGTATGCCTAACAATTATTATGCTTTTAGTAATTATGCGAAAAAAAATTATGCTAAGAAAGTTATGACAAATGAATATTATGCGAAACTACTATTAGGTCAAATGAAATTATGCCAAGTAAAATTATGACATATGATTTTATGCGAAAAAATAGGGAACCATTATACGGACGTGAAGACGTTTGTACAAAAACATCGATGTTGCCTGACATAGATGTTTAGAGCTCGATAAACATTGAACATCGATGTTTAGCTATCGACGTCATTATTGATGCCAACATCGATGTTTGTGCAACATCGATCATCCCTAATTACGTCTTGTGACATTGACAAGTGTCATTGACAAATGTCAATTTCAATGACATTTTGACAGTTTGGCAGAGGTGCGTTCAAAAATGTTAGTACCTTATTAAATTTTGTGGAACAACTAATATTTACAAAATTCACATACTTATTTAATTAAAATTGATTAAAAATGTGTAAACATCAATTTTGTATATAATTAAAATTACGACTTCCATAATATCGTATATTTTATGTCAATTTTTGTTATCAACACGTGAACATCAGATACGTGTTAATTGCGTGTTACTCAATTCCTGAACGTTTTTCTTTGAGTCTTCTGTCTATGGTGTGTAGCGTGAGTATAGTTAAACAAGGTCTTGAATATCTTTATTAGTAGTCAGCTGTTTATGCGCTTTATATCGAACGTATAACATATACAGCGAGTTTAACTATTCTAACGTTATACCTCATTTTAAGATTTTTTTATTAGTAAGGCCTTGAGAGTAAAGGAAGAGAGAGTGCCCTTGTGTACTGCGCATACACTTGGGCACTATAAAATTACTTCTGGACACCGTCACCGAAATTGGTGTGGGGGGTTATTATTATTACGCGTCAGTACTGGCGCCCGCCACACGTCGCATGTCAGTCATACATTTACTTATTTACATAGTTCTTATGATGAACAAACGAATAGATTAATCACTGTTAAATCTGACTCAACAATCGTACGAAAAGATGTTTGACTGATGATGACACGCAATACGCACCTGCGTACTATGCACGCTCGTGCGTGCGTATGTACGCAATATGTACATAATATGTTTCGAAACATTTTCCTTTGCACCTAGGACGCCTTAAAAAGATTTAAACAATAAGGAAGTGAACGCTATGACTGGGGATGTGGTTTAACTACGTATTTACATGTGTGCGTGCGCACGTTACGGCGATGCGATTTTCATCGTATGAGTACTAGAATTTATAGTACTGGACTCGAATTTCTGTAACTAATAATAGATTTATGTTGTATGTAGATTTCAAAACTATGTTAACGTTTATGTTTTCAGTTTCGACTTCAAGGGCATCATCGACTACATATTCTACAGCAAGCAGTCGATGACGCCGCTCGGGCTGCTCGGCCCGCTGTCGTCCGAATGGTTCCGCGAGCACAAGGTGGTCGGCTGTCCGCACCCGCACATACCCTCAGGTACGTGTGACGCCATCGCGGTGACGTCACTACCACATGGGAGTAGGCGATGACGCCGCTCGGGCTGCTCGGCCCGCTGTCGTCCGAATGGTTCCGCGAGCACAAGGTGGTCGGCTGTCCGCACCCGCACATACCCTCAGGTACGTGTGACGCCATCGCGGTGACGTCACTACCACATGGGAGTAGGCGATGACGCCGCTCGGGCTGCTCGGCCCGCTGTCGTCCGAATGGTTCCGCGAGCACAAGGTGGTCGGCTGTCCGCACCCGCACATACCCTCAGGTACGTGTGCCGCCATCGCGGTGACGTCACTACCACGGGGAGTACGTGATGACGTCGCTCGGGCTGAGCTAGATATTTTATTTTAAGTATTATTACATAATTTTCAGATTTATTATTTGACGACCTCTGTGTCTCAGTGGTTAGTGCGTCGACGCTTAGCCGAAGGTTAAAGTTTTTCTGTGTTGTTGGATCTTGGATATGCATTAAATAATTATATGAATAGTAGTAAAAATCTTAAATATTTTATAGTGTAAAAGTATTAAATATATTTCCGTTGTCTGGTACCTGTGATAAAAGTTCTTCGGATACTTAGCACGGGACCAGATTTACGTGGTGTGGAAGCGTCTATAGATATTATTATTATTATTTAAAGAGTTGTGTAGTATTGTATCGTTTGTATGAAAAATGTAATATTATGATGCTGTTAGTCTGCATTGGGTTAAAATGTCAACATAATTGTTTCAGATCACTTCCCTCTGCTCGTGGAGCTAGAGATGTGTCCGAGCACGAGCAACTCCAACGGGCTCATCGGGCGCAGGTAGCACGCCCACGCCCACGCCCCCGCCCACGCTCACGCCTAGCGTCCACGCCCGCGGCGCCCACGATGTGATACGGAGTCCCCGCCCAGCGGACGGCTGGGTGAATCTGAACAATCTTGTACATAAATTGGTTTCGATATGTATGTGTGTAGTTAACAACAATTTCATAAATTGACTTTTGTTAATTTTGAATACGGAACGAAGAAAAACCAATGATACTATCTCTGTGGTTGTGAGAATATGTTGCTGTCTCGTGTGTAAGAGCGAGATGTGCGTGTTAGTGTGAGATATAGAGATAGTGTCAGTAGTTTTTTTCTTCCCATCTGTTGTAAGAATAGATAGGTTGACAGTTAACATAATAATACCGATGTAAGTACACTCTAAGGAAATAAATACTTGGGAGAGTAGTTATTTGGTGGAGTGTACTTTTGTCAGTAGTGACATTTCACAAGTACTTAACATTGTATTAAGGGTCAGCTTACCTGAAAGCGCCGCGGCATTTTAAGATAGAGATTCAAAATTGAATTTTATTCACTACACAAGTAGATACACGTTGCATTGCTAGTGCAGCTTGAAACACGAAGTCTTGCAATGAAACGTGTACCTTTTGGTGTAGTGAATAAAGTTTAATTTTGGATCGCTACCAGAAAAATGCCGCGTTCCGTCTCGGTATCAACTGACGCTTATTTAACCGATTAGCAGAAAATGGTCTTCACTTGAATTTTTTTCGCAAAGAATCGAATACGCTATCTTTAGTTGCTATCATTTATACAATAACATCAAAGCGATACTCACGTGATGCTTGACATACATTTACATGAGACGTTATATTTTACAATAGTAGCGGGAAAATGTTAGCTCTTTCGATGTATTTATAGTTCGGAGAACAGTTGACGTAACTAAGGATCAACACACGGTGTAGTGTAGGTCGGTGTTGTGTGACTAGATAGATAGACAATGTAATGTAACTTATATGCACCACATGAAGTATGTACTTCAATTAGTTCATCTACAAAACTATAGTTAGGCAACAACTTTAGAATATTTTATCCCCAAAATATCGTATTATTTCCTCATTACTTTATTTATGCAGCGTATGTTATGTACCTACATTATTTACTATTAACACAAATCATTAAACTTACTACTTTTTCCATATTATTACAAAAATGCTTGTAATTTTGGGTGCAATATATAATATGAAGTGGAATACTTTTTATTAAAAGTTTTACTTCATTTATCAGGTGTAATGTTTCATACAAAATATTGAATTTTGACTCGTAAATGTAGCTGTATTCTGTCATCAATTTATATAATCAATTTAATGTAAATGTTTTTAAATAATATTGAAGATCGTATATTTGTAAATTATTCAACTTTATATCAATCTGTCGATAGTTCAATTTTTAAACTGTGATGATCCTTAGTTAATTTTACTAGTTTTTGAATATTAAAGTCTTGACCGACTGCGGATACCACACAATATTACAGTATATTATAATGTTATTGGCTTACCAAAGAATGTGAACGGGTGAATGTGTTGTTGATAATATTTATAATGAAATAATATACATAAAATCATAAAAAATAGACTTTTCTTGCTATAAAATTTTCGCATATCTAAACCCTCTATACTATGTGTAGTATTTGTAATTTTTCTTAAAACATATTTTAATTCTTTGTGTATTTTTGTACACTTTATCTTCTTGAATAAAGCCCAAAATAAATTGGATAATGACTGTTAAATTCGAAATGTCATTTAACTTTTCATGAGCGTTCCTTGCAACTAAACTAATTACAATAAATAACATTAATACAATTCTCTGACCTAAGATTCAACATCCCTTAACTATTTACGCTTTCTTCGCTCTACGAGCTAGCCACATTTGCAGTTATCGGTGCATGTTAAATAAAGCAATAATTTATTGTTATCAAGTGATAGAACTGTCAATACCTGATTGTGAACATAATATATTAAGAATTGTTACATTGTGTTACTAGTGTGGTATCCTGTGTGGGTCTCGACTCGAGACACTGGGCTAAATACGTCACTGAATGGCCATGTCAACCCCATGCCGTTATCGAAATTGACAATGTGTTAAATTAAATACGAGTCAAGTAGCCTATTATACGCTACACGTCGCGTCTCATTATGACCTAACGCTAACAACCTGTACCGAAGTTGACATGTCCGTTCCCTATAAACCCCTAAACTTACAATTTGTAGTATTTTGACATTTTGTATTGACTCTGTTGATATATTCGATATTTAGATCAGTGTCTTCGCCGCTTAGCTTAGTGTGGAATGTAGTGTAGACGGGTAGCATTTTGACAATTTTGATTCCTTGCTTATTTATTGTAAAGAAAAAATCAAGAAATATATTTTGAATAGCTTAGTCGTTCGACAAATTTTACGCTAAGAGTATATTAATGTAAAATTTATACAGTAGAGGAATCTTTAATAAATTTTAAGAGAAACCTGATATATTATTTGAGGCTCGTATTTAAGAATTTTTATTTAGTAACGTAGTGTACGCTGTATTATAATTTTTGTGGATTTTCATATTTACATTGGTATTTTGATGAATATCGATTTATTAGTTTGTAATCATTTTTGATTAGACAAAATTATTTTAAAATCTTGTTTATACGAATCCGTTTTGGATTGGCTTTTAAAGTTTTATTTGTAACTGATGCTTGACTTTTTCATTCGTATGATGACTAATGTTTAGTTTAATTATGTAAAATACAAACGGCCGGGAGTCTGAGAAAATGATACGTAATATAAGCAGGTTTCGTTCGTAATCGTCTGAGATAGGATCGCCTCGCGATATTTGTCAAACGTCCATTTACCAGTAAGCGGAAATTCCTCCACTGTATATCGAATAGATATTTTAGTATCGGAACGGTGGTGCGGTTGAGGGCCGTTCTGTACGATTTTGTATTCGCGGTAGGTACGGCTCGAATCCACGTCCAAAGCCGTGCCGGCGTATCGAGTCTTCGTTGAACGTCTAGTATTAATATTTTCTAGAATATTCTTTACTACCGACTGTTTAGTAAATATTGTACAACCGAATAAATTCTCACCGTTTACAAAATAGCACGTGAGTTGGTGTGTTGCCGAAATATCGGCGGCGTGTATCGAGTATCGTTCGATATCGGGATCCGGTCGAGCGTATGGGACATGGGTAGCGCGCTAGGCCGGTAGCGCGGTAGTGCGGGCGGGAGCGCACAGAACAAAGTCAGATGATGGTCGCTTCGGGGTGAGCGATGTTAGGTTAATGACGCATCGTGTGTTCCAACAAACTTCAGCGAGACTTTCTATTCCTTTCTCCCTCCCCTCCCTTCCTACGAGTTTTGTGGGCGTTCGTTTTTATATCCCGCCGTCTTCGGTGAGTCGCTGTCGGACATTTCCTTTAGTCGTAAGTAGGTTTTATATCGTGACACCTTTTCATTGAATTTGTTTAAAATCGCTCTAACTAGGTTCTAAGTTCCAACGGTTCAGTATTCGCATCGTCGTCGAAGTGGTCTGAATTTAATTATTGTTTTTTTGTGACGATGCAAAGTGCATTTTAATTGTTAGTGTATTAGGTTTTAAATTGTTCGGGAGGTGTTCGGCAGCGAACCGGGTCGCGGGTGGTTTACTGACGTAGTACAAATGTTGTGTGAATGCGCGGCGGATCGCAGGATACGGGTCTTGCTGTGTGCACCTGTACTTATTGTTACCACTTTCTATTACGGCTGGAATATTAATTAGTTAAGGTAAAAAAATATATAAGTCCAATGCGACTTTTATGTACGTTATGTTCCGAAGAAACTGCTTTTAGCAACACTTGAAGTTATCTATTTAGTTCCTAAAACAAACTACATTTATTATTGGTCCTACAATCGGATTTACTCAGCCATGAGTATAGTATGTTTCACTTTAGTTACTTCTTAAGAAATAAGAATATCTGCAAGTAAAATTTACATTTTCATTATCTTTTCTTTTAATAGCGAATAAGTACAGGTGCGCACAGAACGTTTTTAACGGAGGTTTGTACTGATACATTTAAATGCAATCTTCATTTGAGGGAAACGTTTAAATCGGTCAGCTACAAGTGAATGTAGTGTTGTATTAGATGTTACGATGCTTCGTCGTTGTTAGAGTGTTAGTCGGTTCAGAAAACTAGTCATAGCTGGGGATAACTTTGCTCACACAAAAACACAGTAATAATTTTTGATATTTTTTTCTATAATGAGATTTTATGCTCTCTTTGCAACTGGCAGCAACTTTTACTACTTTTGCAAGTCGTATGTACACGAATGTTTTGCATTTATGAAAGTTTTTTTTTTGTTACATTTCTGAGAGTCAATATTTAGTTACTTTAAGTTAATCATTCTTGCCAAGCCCCCCGTCCTATTGTATTACAGTTTGTGTGAGCGAAGCCTGTCTCCACGCCGGGCTCTCGATGTGACGTGTTTCTTGTCTTATCGAAACAGTGATATTTACTAAAAAAATAATAAACTTTTTATAAAATTTTGGACCACTGCATAGTTGTATGTACGCTTAATTTTTGTCCTACCCATCGGAACTATATAATTTTGAATATTTTTTTATTCATTATATTTATATTTATGTATATCGAACGATAGGTGCTGATGTATTTAATTTTAATATAACTAACGCGATTGTGATACGCCTCTCTCGTCTGTCGGATGAATGTGGAATAAGCCAAATCATGTTAAGAGAAGGGTATATTAAATTATTACTTTTAGGATGTAAAATGGACTTGAATGAAATTTTATACGAAACAAATTGAAACTGATTCTAATTTTCTAAGTACATGTAGATAAGATCATATCACGGTAATCTCGACCATACATCGCAGTAGGAGCCGGGCCCGGCCAGTCCGCAGCATCTCGCGCCGGTTTCTCCGATCTGTTACCCCAAAGAATCCACCCTTACTCTGTTTGTCCACCGCCACCGTCAACGGGACGTCACCGAGAAAGACACGACGGCGCCGAAGTAGCGATACATTTACTATAGCCGTGTGTCCACCGCACGCCCGTCCCGTCAATTTAATTCCCGTTGACGTCCCGGTGACGGTGGCGGTGGATAAACAGCACTAGTGTCAATTCACACCGAAACGAAACGATATGTGGCGTTTTTAAGAAAACTATTTAAATTCGAACTTTATTCATTAGAAAGAAGATACACATTTCATTGTTATATTTCAAACGTCAGGTTGCAACGCGGTGCAGGGTGTGAATGATGTCATATGAAACGTGTATCTTTTTTTTAGTGAATAAAGTATATTTTATATAAGGTCTCCATAAATCAATTACGGATACCTCAGGCATAATAACAGCCTCCGTGGTCTAGTGGTTCGAGCATTGGCTCTCGACTCGGAGGTCGTGGGTTCGATTCCCACAAGGGAACAACAAAAAATGTTGTTTCCAAGTTTGGTTAGGACAATGCAGGCTGATCACCTGATTGTCTGACAAGAAAGATGATCCATGCGTCGGATGGGCATGTAAAAAGTCGGTCCTGCGCCTGATCTCTCGCCAGTCGTGTCGGTCATCCGTACTGCGCACACACTTGGGCACTATAAAATCACTCCTGCGTAACTGGCCTGGTTTCAATGAAACCGGCCACCGTCACCGAGATCGGTGTGGGAGTTATTATGATCTACTGCTTATGTAAAGACGTTTAGGCAGAAAAATAGTTGTCATACTCAAACTAAAAACTAAAAAAATCATCTCATGTATGGGTGACTCTCCGCAAAACGCAAACTCGCCCATATAAAGAGTACGACAATTATTTTTCTGCTTAAACGTCTTTACATAAGCAGTAGATCATATGCCCGAAGTATCCGTAATTGATTTTACCAAACCTTATATATAGCAAATTCACCTTTGTTTTATCCTTTTTTTTTCTCTAGGAAACCTATGTCCGAGAATTCTCTCTTTGCTAGGTGAAAAAAATTGTAGGGTAAATACAAATACTAGAGAAAATACAAATACTAGGGTAAATACTAAATACAAATATAGGGTAAATTCACTGACATACGTTTCCTAGAATTTACCTTTGGGTGGATTCTTTAGTGACAGATCGAAGTAATCGTCTCGCGCGGCTTCAAAAGCGGACAGCCGAGGACAGGGTTTCCCCGATATCCGGGAATCACCTTCCGAGTTTGCCTTCCATCGTCTCGATTTAACGTTCTAGATAAATTTATATGTGTGTTATATTTTCATAGAAACGATGAATTTTTCTCTCGCATGTTACATTCTACCTGAAAGCCCCGGAAAACTGTGCAATAACGGGAAGAAGCAATCACTATAAGCTCGAACCTTATAAATCTTATATATATTGGCGACTTTAGACCCCAAGCAATACGAAGCTAGAATTTTATAAAAAAAAAAGTGTAATATAAATGTTAAAAATAATAAAAATATTGGTTACCTATTTGTTCCTTTTCTACTTTAGACCAACTTTTAAAACTGTTAAAAATAAAACATGCTTTAAATTACATCAATATTGTAAATAAATTAGAAATGTAAAGAAGTTGTGATTATGTTACTTGTAATAATGTTTGTAATTTTATGTCAATATGAAGTAATCTTTATGTAAAATATTAAATATAAACATCGTAAAGTCGTCATATATTCATTAAGATCGAGTATTTTTTCTGGGGTTTTAAGAGCTAGAGGTTTGATTGCTTTAGTCTATAGTTACTAGTGTATAATCTTACGGTCGAATATTGAATCGCGCCTTAAATCATGGTCCCTTTTGCCACATGCGGTCTATGCGTGATCTATTTTAATGTCTTGGAAAAGAAAAAAAATACCTTTTAAGGGTCAATTAACACCGAAACAATACGCGACATGGCGCTGCATTTTTAACCGACTTCAAAAAAGGAGGCGGTTATTAAGACAGCTATACAAAATTGAACTTTATTTATTAAACAAGATACACGTTTTATTGTAAGGGTATGACTGATGTCATATAAAACGTGTACTTTTGTGTAGTGAATAAAGTTCAGTTTTGAATAGCGATCTTAAAAATGCAGCG
The DNA here is from genome assembly GCA_905404095.1 of Glaucopsyche alexis. Classification (NCBI taxonomy): domain Eukaryota; kingdom Metazoa; phylum Arthropoda; class Insecta; order Lepidoptera; family Lycaenidae; genus Glaucopsyche; species Glaucopsyche alexis. Next base: position 3,744,629 of record FR990044.1, on the reverse strand, counting down.
CTGCGTTACGTCGCGTTGTGAACTGACCCTTATGCTACCAACTTAAATATCACAATAGTATGGCATCGGCCATTCAAATTGTAGTTAACTTCTCCACGGCGAGTGTGACAAAATCTCGCTCTCGGCACTCAGAATGACGAATGACAAGGACAGCACGTGACGTAAGTGCCAATTTTTTTTTTTAAATAAATGGCGTCGGCTTATAACTATTTGCCAGTGACCAATTAATTAGAGTTTCAGTATTCGGCCGTCGGTCGCAGGACGTCACAGTAAATACAGTATTGACAAACCAATAGATGCCGTGAATATCACTAACGAGCTTTATTGTAACAGTTTATGTTATATGTAGTAGAACATGTGATCTCTTATTTTTAATAGAATTTTGATGGTCAATTTTACTTAATAGATCTAGCAGTGTGTAGTTAGTTACATAGGAAATTACTATCGCACAGTACGTTTGTTATATGTTTTTTTTATTCATTTTACTAAATAAAAACAACTGATGCCATCCGAAATTTTTACTCGTCTCTTGCATTCTCGAAACTCCTCACTCGAACTTGTCACGTATTTTTTATTCTGTACATATTTGTATTTTTATTAGTCGTCTTTTAATTGTAAATGTGATTTTCTCTCGTAAGTGACCTACTCAGTTGTATAGACTGTAAGACATGGCGTTTTTACTTGTTGTTTTTATTACATCACAGCGTGAGAAGTTTTGATAATGCAGTGGGTATTTTAAAACAGCCTGGGAAGTAATAAATCACTAAGTTTTCTGTATTTTCGAATATAATTTGGACAATGCTAACAACGAGCGAGCCGTAGCCGTCTTGTCAGCCGTTTAGGACTTCTGCGCACACTGACGAACATACAGATGACAATTTGGATCAGTTGCACAATAATGTTCTTACAATTTTAAGTTTATGTGATAACTACAGCCTTTAGTTAATTATATTTTGTAATTAGATTTTTAGAAATTCTCATTTACAGGAAATTGGTTTATTTATAGAAATAAAATTTGTATAGATTTCTCAGTAATTATTTTCTATAGGATAATCTGTACTTTCACAATATCATTGACTTTATCTCAGAGAGAATTATTTGTAATAGTTGTGTATTATAATTTATTATGTAACTAGGTTTGTGTGCAACTGATTTCACAAACTGTTCTCAGTAATGTGTATTTTTAAAAGACATTCCACATCCCGAATTAGCTCAAAAAACAAAGACTGTTCGAGACTTTAAAAAAGAAAAAAATATCAAATTAAAAAATAATATTTTCTGAAGCACCTTAACAAGTTTAGGAAATGTGTTTTATGGTGATTTATTTGTAAGATCGCGATCCACTCACTAGATCTAAGGATAAATGCTTTACATCACTGTGATAGACGATACAAAATATATACCCGGGAGAAAACACCATAGGCATTTATGAAAATTTGTATATTATTGTCTTATTTAAAAAGTACCTTATGTAAAACGCATATTGCTCGGCGCGAATATTTTTGTATTGGAAATATTTAGTCTAGCAACACAATCACTGGTGTGACAACACCGTATCTCTGTGAGCGTCGAGCTATATGCGTTGTGTAATATGTAAAAGTACAAAGTGTATGTGCAGAAGTATTGGCGGCTAGCGGTCGAGCGAGCGTCGCGAGTGTGGGGCGTGTGCACGTCTCGCTGTTTTGTTTGTTGACACATTATGTATATTTGAATGAATCAAATTATAAATGAATATGAATTTTAGTACTGCTTTCATTTTGTTCCCAATTCTCAAATTAAGATGCAGCAAACTATGTTGCTCAGAATAAATTTAAATAGTGCACTATATTTCAGGAGTTTAAAAAAAAATCTCAACTAAAGATATCAGAAGGATTAACTACTACATATTATAAATGTGAAAGTTTGTGAGGATGGATGGATGGATGGTTACATGTTTGTTACTTTTTTACGCAAAAGCTACTGAACGGATGAAATTAAATTTGGCATCCAGGTCAAGGAATTTGTAAGTATTATATACAACTGGAAAGAGCTCTCGGCATCAAATTTGTGCCGAGAGGGAGATACAATACAAACCGCTCCGTCTCTTTTTAACGAGGGTGACAACAATATTTTTAATTTGGGGACAAATTAGTTGAAGTTTGGAAACATATGGTGATTTCAACTTTTTCTAAAGAAGTCCAAGCACATGCTATCAAAAAGTAATATTTTGCTCCAAGGTATACCCTAGATCCAGAAGTATAGAACAGAACTCCTGACTCATTATAGATACATGTTTTGGGATTTCGGCGTTGTTTAAAGAACTGCAAGCTGCAAGCATATGCCACCCTGTCAATTAGAGTAAACATCATCATCACCACCACTATCACACCATACATCATCACATTATGATGATATAAAAGGTACTTCCCATAGTATTTTACACTAACACGGAGATCTTTGAACATTACTCTGCTGTTTATGGACCTATTTAAAAAAATCGTTTGTTGTTGTAAAGGGTTTAATTCGAAATTAGTCATTTAGTCACCAAGGTGGAAACCGGATAATGCGATCCATGAGGAATCGAGGGAACTCCTCGAAATTTATATCGACACATAATATAGTGATTTTGACTTTTACTGAAGTAACACAATGCAGCATATGCTCCTAAAAATAAGATGTTGAAACCAAGGTATACCTTGGTTTCAACATCTTATTTTGGATCTAGGGTTCTACTCTACCCTAGATCCAAAAGCACTGAACAGAACTCCTCAGTCTTTAAAGATACGCGTTTGGAAATTTCAGCATTGTTTAAAGAACTGCAAGATTATGCCACATACAGTAATCATCATCATACAGTAATCATCATCATCACCTTAACAACAATGCCTAATGGAAGCTTGGCGCGTATTCAATTATACATTCGATCGTTTATTTTAACGTTCTTAAGACGTATTAATAACAACTTAACAAAATATATACCTAACTAAAACGGGTGAAATTATTATTTTTAAACAAAAAATTAAACCGACTTCCAAAGTAAAAATACACAAAAAAGTATGAAATAAAACTTATTTTCTAAATAATTTCCCTTTTAAATTTGGCTATTTCTCTACTTAATCTTCTTAATATGAACTTTAAGCCACCACCACGTACCGGCAAATATGAACGTAAGTTCTATAAAATATTGTCGAATATCGTTTGGGCCGGTATCGACTTCAAAATTAAGAAGATTAAGTAGAGAAATAGCCAAATTTAAAAGGGGAATTATTTAGAAAATAAGTTTTATTTCATACTTTTTTGTGTATTTTTACTTTGGAAGTCGGTTTAATTTTTTGTTTAAAAATAATAATACGTCATAAATGATAATACAAGTTGCTGAAACGTATATTATAGAGTGACTTTTAATTAGTGTAAAACACTTTACCACGTGATAAAGCTCATGATAACAAACATCTTACCCAAATAAACTTTTTAGAGCATTTATTATAAGTGAAAATTCCTTTAGCGGCACTGTGCATTTTTCTTGGGATGGGTAAAAAATGTTAAACTCGAGCAGGACACGTGAATCTGATCGAAAAGTCATAAAATGCAACTTGCAATTGTTTGCTGCCATGGTTTACGCGAGCATGAAACTATTTTAGTTCGTATTTACTTTTGACCCTAACTATTGACCTTTGGCCTTGACCTTGACCGCCAATCATCCCCATCACATTTACCCTTACATTGGCCTTTACCTCCAATTGTCCCCCCATGAAAATTGTCTCCAGTTAAATGGCTCGACTTTTGAGATTTATGGGGCCATTTTGAAAGTTGACGTACGGTGAAATCAGTATCTAAGAGAAAAGAAGTGTCTCCAGTTAAATGGCCCCACTTTTGAGATTTTTGGGGCCATTTTGAAATTTGACGTATGGTGAAAAGACCATGGAGAACAGAAGTGTCTCCAGTTAAATGGCCCCACTTTTGAGATTTTTGGGCCATTTTGAAATTTGACGTATGGTGAAAACACGATAGAGAAAAGAAGTGTCTCCAGTTAAATGGCCCCACTTTTGAGATTTTTGGGGCCATTTTGAAATTTGACGTATGGTGAAAACACTATGAAGAAAAAAGTGTCTCCAGTTAAATGGCCCCACTTTTGAAAATTTTGGGGCCATTTTGAAATTTGACGTATAGTGAAAACACTAAGGAGAAAAGTGTCTAGTTAAATGGCCCCACTTTTGAAATTTTTCACTTCTACCGGCACTCCCGGAGTGCAACCCGTTGTTTTTTATGTTAAGTTGAGGTGGATTAAATAAAAAAGTTCCTTTGGGAAAGTTTGTAATCATGAGCACTACCACGTGGTAAAGTATATTTTGCACTAATTAAAAGTTTGACGACCTCATTGGCTTAGTGGTTGAGCATGTTGGTGATCAAGCCGGTCGCTGGTTCGAATTCCGCCATTTTTTATTTTAAAACTTTTACTATCAACTTATAACGTAATTACACAATTTATATGTTATAAAAGCTTGTCGAAAATCAAATAAATTGTCTCATAAATCTATCAGATCAAGTTACTTGATTTACTTCTTTGATTTGTTTGATTCTCGACAAGCTTTTATATCATATAAATTGTGTAATTACGTTGTAAGTTGATAGTAAAAGTTTTAAAGGAAAAAATATTTTATTCTTTTTGCGCATTCAAATAAAAGCTTGTTTTTTAAAAAAAGCTTTTTTTTACTTTTAATTTATTTTTTACTTTTTAGTTATCGCTAGATAGGTTTCTCAGTCTGTTCATCTCATTTAACGCATCATTGTTGCAAGGTTGTTTGCCGGTTAATTTAGTACAGTCGAGCTCTTCAGGAGATCTCCTATAAATTTTACTCTACTCAGTAAGGACCTCAAAAAACCCCAACTTTCATTTGATACCCATATTGTACGAGTGCATTAAAAATAACTTGTCGGCCATATTGGGTGTTCCGCCATGTTGGATTTTCGAGTTATTCTCAGCAAGCCCTTTCATTTGATACCCATATTGTAGGATTGCATTCAAATTGACTGTCGGCCATCTTGGATGTTTCATCATGTTGAAGTTTTTGGGGTTTTCTCAGCAATCCCTTTCATTTGATACCCATATTATAGGAGTGCATTAAAAATAACTTGTCGGCCATCTTGGATGTTCCATCATGTTGGATTTTCATGTTATTTTCAGCAAGCCCTTTCATTTGATACCCATATTGTAGGAGTGCATTAAAAATGACTTAGCGGCCATCTTGGATGTTCCGCCATGTTGGATTTTCAAGTTATTAACAGCAAGCCCTTTCATTTGATACCCATATTGTAGGAGTGCATTAAAAATAACTTGCCGGCCATCTTGGATGTTCCATCATGCTAGATTTTCATGTTTTTCTCAGCAATCCCTTTCATTTGATACCCATATTATAGGAGTGCATTAAAAATAACTTGTCGGCCATCTTGGATGTTCCATCATGTTGGATTTTCGAGTTATTCTCAGCAAGCCCTTTCATTTGATACCCATATTGTAGGAGTGCATTAAAAATGACATGGCGGCCATCTTGGATGTTCCGTCGTGTTGGATTTTCGAGTTTTTCTCAGCAATCCCTTTCATTTGATACCCATATTGTAGGAGTGCATTAAAAATAACTTGCCGGCCATCTTGTATGTTCCATCATGTTAGATTTTCATGTTATTTTCAGCAAGCCCTTTCATTTGATACCCATATTGTAGGAGTGCATTAAAAATGACTTAGCGGCCATCTTGGATGTTCCACCATGTTGGATTTTCGAGTTATTAACAGCAAGCCCTTTCATTTGATTGCATATTCACGCCAACCAAGATACTCGTCAAGACGAATCATACGAGCCCAAACTCGATGGAACCCCATCGTCGTTTAATTACAGAGTTCCTATGGCCATATTCTAGCTCCCTGGTTACCATATAGTATCAAAGTACTAGTCAAGACGAATTAAACGAGACGAAACTTGATGGGGTTGCGTCGTTTAATTACGGAGTTCCTATGGCCACCTTCCAGCTCCATCATCAGATCCTGGTTACCATATAGTATCAAAGTACTTGTCAAGACGAACTAAATGAGCCCAAATTCGATGGGACTATGTGGTTTTATTTTGGAATTCCTGTGGCCACCTTCCAGCTCCATCATCAGATCAGCTCCACGTGATTATAATATTGCATTGTCATGCGGTTTACATATTCGTGCAAAATTTCAACTCAATCGGAAACCGGAAAGTGGATCAAATTTAACTTGCAAGAATCCATTACAGACCGACAATGGGACAGGTGAAACTAAATAAAAGCTTATAAAATAAAATTGTTCGTACTTATACTTGCTGCAACTTTTCGCCACCGTTCCATGCGACAAAATATTTATCATCCTCATCACCTTGATGAGTGGCAGTCCTCCACCGTGCGCTTTACCCGAAGCTTTCTGCCGCGCACTGTAAAACTCTGGAATGAACTGTCGCCAGCAGTATTTCCGGACCACTACGACCTGCAAACCTTCAAGATGGGAGCGTATTCCCTCCTAAAAGGCCGGCAACGCACTTGCAACTTCTCTGATGTTGCGGGTGTCCATGGGCGACGGTAATCGCTTTCCATCAGGTGATCCGTTTGCTCGTTTGCCCCCTAGTTTTATAAAAAAAAAACACAAGTTCTTCGAGAACTTACCACGGGACAAGATTGATGTGGTGTGAAGTGTGGACACTTGTTATTATTATATTATAAGTCATCCTATACAGATAAACCTACCTACTAATATTATAACTCTGTCTGTCTGATGTCGCCCGCCCGCCCGCGAGATTCTCACGTAACTATGCGCACATAATAAGCACTCAGGGATTAAGAATTTTTCTAACAGTGAAAGAATTTTTCAAATCTGTTAGGTTTCAGAAATTATCAATAATATACAAACATACAATGGTTTTCTCTTTACAATATCATTATGGTAGGTAAAATAATATAAATGTCCTATATTCCCTATTAAATCATATTGTCACCCGAATATTTAGAATGTTCCAAGGGAAATACACGGCGTTTTGTGTTGCAACTATTCTATTTTCATTTCTTCCATTTTACTCTACCAAAATGCAAATAATCAAAAATTAAATAACAAATTTCTAATTATCGGTTAGTAGGTAGGTTCTAAATAACTAGTGAATTTTATTTTACATTTCTCTCTCAGATTATGAATAACATAATATTCAACCGAGTTTATTAGTATTTCTTTCTTATACACTATATCGCACATAAAATCTACCAAACCTAAAATTTAAGTAAAGATATAAACTGGCTACACTAGGTTACTTGTTAGAACGAGACACAGGGATAACTTATAGCTATCTCACCGGGACCGGTTTTTTTATTGCGCACGTGATAAGCTTTAAGTCTGAGTAGTAAAGATCATTTCTGATTGAATTAAAAGAAAATAAAGTTTGAAGTACTCTTTCCTGTTGTATATAATACTTACAAATTCCTTGATCCAGGTACACTGTATTCACGTGGGCGGGGTCTAAAGCTAGTTACTAATTAAACCTCCATTCTGTCCCATACTGCACTTTAAAAAAATCGATCCATTACAATTGATATTAAAGTGAGGAATATAAAAAAATCTTTTGACCATAATCTATCTATTTACATACAAAGCTATATCAACATTATTTATCTAAATATATTTGAACACAACATCCTGGAAGCTATCAACCGTTTGTATCTCCAATGTCACTGGACACTGTAGCCACGTAGCCAGTAGTTCCTCTGTGTAACCCAGTAGGAAGTACATCTTTGTCGGTGACACCGCTCGTCTGATGATGGCTGCAACTCGGATATGATTGAACTGCCTCTTGACGATGACCTGAAATTATCATTCATACTAGGTTCTAATTCCGTTTTGAGAAAAATGGCACATTTTTTATAAAAAAACAATAGCATTTGTGTCAAGTCGGGTCAAGAATTTGGAAAAATTTAAAGAGATCATAAATAAATTAGGATTGTTATGAGTTGGAATCTCAATCAGTTAAATATTTTTATTTCTTTTTTAAATTTATCAGAACACTGGGGAAAGCTGGGTTTAACCCAGATACCTACTTATTATAATTTTAGCAAATAAGTAAACTTACCTCACTACAAACAAGTCCATGCCATGTTCCTGTCATAAACCTTCTAATGAACTCGTCTTCTATAGCTGTTTCAGACTTGCGCAAACCGTCTTTCATGCTTGCTGCACAAAGAAATAATTTGTTATCTGAGTATTTAAGAGCGGACTTTTTAGATTGCTAGATATGGGTAAGTTCATTTACATAATTTTTCTAAGATATTCTCGGTTGTGGATAATGAACAGATAGTTGCTAATGAAGCTCCTTTGTTAATCTCAATCTACAAGTCTAAGTAGGTACTACAGGCCAAGTCAAGTGTTTTATATTGTCAGGTCTAGTTAATTATAAAGCATTTAAAAATACATATTTACATGTATTCCAAGAGTTCCAAGTCTTCCTATGTGCGATATAGTGTGGTGGGTTGGCCATTTCGTAAGTCAATGGTCGGTCCCGTTTCTTGGTTATCCTGTATTTTCCAGACACCACTCTGCATAATGCTGATGTAGTGTGAAGTTCAGCTGATAAAATCGGTGCCAACTTTGCAAAATCCACAGGGGTCTGAGATAAGTAACATAATTTTAGTTTAGTTCAAATTGCAAATATATTTTTTAATCACAGTAAATATTTTTATTCTTCACCTACCTTTAATATGTTACTTATTACATTCATATTTTTTTTATGTATGTCTATTCTATATTATTTTAATAGTAGTATGTTACTAATATTTTTTTATTTAATTTATAAAAATCTGCGAATATTGTTTTTTTTAGGTTAGGAAAACTGACTATTGACTTTGAAGATTGACACATGACAGTGACATTACCTTTTTTTTATTTATATCCTGTTTGGCGTAAAATTATTTGCCAGTGTCAAGTTAAAAAGAATTCTCGTGTAGGTTTCCAACACCGTACTTATTACTAAATTGTCAAGTTTTTAAAGTCTAGTCAAAGTCCAAATAAATAGTCAGTACAGCCAATGAGTCAAATCAGTCAATTCAGTAAAGTGGTAGAGAAGCTTAACTGGAAGTTCCTAGGGAGTAATGCTAATGACTTACGAAGAGAAACACAAAATTAGCACGCTTTTTGAAGTTGTACCACTTGCCCACACTTGTGCGCGTTAACGAATATTTGATAGTTATTATTCTAGGAGTAAATAATTGATTTATTTATTAACACTTTCTGCACAATGTACAATGGCGGACTTAATGCCACATCTTTTCTACCAGTCAACCATAGGGTGGTGACAGAGACCAAATACAAGGGACTTACCATCTGGAAAAGTACAAAAGTTAAATTAAACGAAAAGTCGTGTAAAACTATTAATAAAACTAAATACTTACAATAATTTTCATAGCATATATCAACCCAATTATACCTACATACTATACAATTACATACATATTTTATGTAATTATATTTTATATAATATAATGTATATTATAAATATACTTACCATACTTATATTAGATCTTTATCTATGAAATTGCCGTTTTGTATAAAAAAATTCATGCGGATTTTTTTCATGTATTTTTTATTTGTATAAAATATCGAAGTAGTTAATTACCCATGCAATCAATGCATCTTTGCCAACGCAGTGGCAGTTTATTGATGCCCTTCTTAAAGAAATCAGCTGGACGGGAGGCAACAAATTCTTCAAAGGCATTTTGTACTGCCTCTCGGGTATTGATTTTTTTTCCCGCCAAGAAGTCTGTAGGCGCAAGGTCTGGTGAGTAGGGCGGATGACGGAGAGCTTCCAACCCCAGTTCATGCAACTTGGAGACCGGCTTCTGTGCAGTATAAGGTCGCGCGTTGTCGTGCAGGAGCAGCGGAGACGAGCGATTGACCAATGCTGGTTGGAGATGAGCCAGCTTCTCCATCATTGTGTTAGGTTCTTCACAGTACACATCTGCAGTAATGCTCACCCCATTTGGTAAGAAGCTCAAAGCTGTGATGAATCACACCGGCGCTAGACCATCAAACAGTGACCATCACTTTTCTAGGGGTGAGTTTTCGTTTAGGGCATTGTTTAGGTGCTAAACCAGGATCCAACTGTCGGACTCTGCGCTTAAACGTATCTCTGGTTGTGGACATTCTGATTTCCGTAGGTAGAGCATTCCAAAGTAGAATAAACTGGATGTGGAAGAAGGAATGGACTAAGCTATGAACTATGCGGAGAGATTTATCGTGACTACTACAGAGATATTGGAAGTGGGACTTTAAGTAAGCGGGAGAATTTGGTGAATTAAGGAAAGAGTAGAGCATACACAGGGCTCGCACTGAGCGACGTTGGCGCACAGGCAACCAGTGCAGCTTGGAGCGAAAGGAGGATACGTGGTCATATTTCCGGAGATTGTATATGAACTTAATACAGTTGTTAAGTTAGTCGGCCATATTTATCGAGCTTATCTGCATTGAGGTCAAAATAGCACACATCACCATAGTCGATAATAGGGAATATGAGGGACTGTACCAGCGAGGTTTTAATATGTATCGGTAAAAAGTTTAAGTTTAATAATAATTTATAGCAATAAAAAAATTCAATCAACAACCCTATTCAGTGAAGTGGTACTGACGCTCTAGTGACTAGTCTCTACTGGCTCGACTAAAACCTTTGATTAGAGAAAGGTAGACTAAAACTAAGTAGCTAGGAAGTTTTGAAACACATAATTGTATCACTTTTAGATATTAAGGTCATATACCTAGCACATAAGGTCTACCGTATAATTATTGTCTTTTGCTATGTAGAGCAAAACTATATAGGTAGGTATATCCCAAATCCGTTTTACTACACTATGACATAAACTTAGTTATAGAAGTTAACTTGTATTTCTTCATTTTTATCGATTTTTTAAGGTAAATATCAATTCCAAGGAAGGTTTGTAATCCTAATCAGCGCATGAGTCAGTTTCAGTACATAAGCGTATCAGAGCGCTGGGCGATATCAGTCGGTGTAAGGTGTTTCAGACTTCAGTGACATGGCAGGTGAGTGTTGAGTGCGCTCAGATAACACTGATAAGATATTGTAGAAAATTCTTGACGAAAACATCAACCTCATTTTTTTTATCATTTTTTTTTTTTTAATTTCTTACAAAATAATATTTGCATAAAAATGGTAGTTATTATTTACATATTATATCTATTTAATGGATATTTACTTAGGTGCATTGGTTTACAAATATTTTACAAAAGAGTATTTATTGCATCACACTTTAGTTATTTCCTTTTTTTAATAAAATAATACATTCTATAAGTTATTTATAATTATTAATACTTACATATTTATTAATATAACATAGCTAATCTGCTAGTAGAGATCACCAAAAACTAGCTGGGACTTGATACTCAACAATGGACTGATTTCTGAAATTTTAGATCAATATTTGAGCAAATTTCGATATTTTTGAAAATATCTAATAATAATTTTCAAATCAGAATGATTAAAGTCGTGTTGCAAGGTACCTACCCAATAGCCATTGCCTACTCTACATTCCTACAGTCAACAATATCTAATATCAGAAAAAGAGTTTAGTTGTAGTTAAGTGACGTGAAAAAAGATTATGGTCAGGAAGAAATATTTATCGTAAGTTAGGTCGCTAACTTCGAAATAGGAAGTGAGTGTTTATTAGATACGCTGATGCCCGCGGCTCCGCCCGCGTAAGTAACCCACGGGAGCTATATATGTCCCGCGATAAAAAGTAGCCTATGTCCTTTCTCAGACTCTAGAAGTCTTGACTATCGTGTACCAAATTTTGGCGTGAAAGACGGATAAACAGACACACACTTTCCCATTTATAATAATATTAATATGGATACATACTGAGGTACACCTCTATTGTCTTTATAATAAGGGTAAACATTTAACATACCTATATCCACTTATTTACCTACTAATAGGTCGTTGGCAGTTGGTCATTTTATTGTTCTTAAGTAGGTACCAACTACTTTATCAGGTTTATAAAAATCCTTCGCGCTTATAAACTCGAATTAGATTAGATTTGCTTCATATTTTCGTTATCATAATTGCGAGGATTGGAACAACGCAACAAACAAGTGTTGTTTTCGAAGAAATTTCTCGAATAAAATGAATTGAGTGTAAATGAAAGATTATCTCGTGTCATACCGGTAATACTCGTAATTGAACAAAAGGCCGCTGTATTTGCATGCCAATGCATTGTCTCTGTGACCGTTTATGTACTATACTGTGTACTCTACATATTCACATTCAAATGTAAAACGTTCAATGATTGTATAACGTAACTAGCGTTTGCCCGCGACTCCGTCCGCGTGGAACAGTTACTTTGGGATATCGCTAAAATTTACCCGCGACTTCATTTACGTAGAAGGAGAAGCGCTTCCACCTCACGACTGCCCGCCCGCGCCGTTCATAAATTATTGCGCGCATGATTATTTTATTACTGCGATATCTTCTAAAATACTCATTGAAACAAATGATGTAAACGGCAAATTTCTTCTAGATTAAATGCTTGTAATAAATAACGTATTTACTTGGATAAGGATTAATATCATCTTTATGAAAACACCTTCACAGATAATGCTTACTTTTAGAACAAATTTGTTTACCATAAAAAGGTTAAAGACATATATACAGTCGCGGGCTTTTTTGTAGAACTTTTAAAGGGGAACAATTCTGTCATACATCATTTTGGCGAAAGCTCTCAAAAGGAAAAAAATCCTCCGATTTTGTAACATTCTTGATTGGTGCTCCGCTCATATTGAACTTATCATGATGTTATATAGCCTAAAGCCTTCCTCGTTAAGTGGACTATCCAACACAAAAATAATTTTTCAATTCGTACCAGTAATTCCTGAGATTAGCGCGTTCAAACAAACAAACAAACTCTTCAGCTTTATAATATTAGTATAGATATAATATTAGTATAGATTATTATTAAAGATTATACAATAATTGAAATATATTTTTTATGATAACACGTTTTTATTTTACTGGATACCTACTAGTTACAACTCACAACTGGTTGCCTGGAAGAATCTGCTTCAGCAGTAAGGCCGCCAATTTGGACTTTTGACATTGCATTGTAGAGCTAGAGCTCGTCGTCGAAAAAGGAGGTCATCGCGAACAAGTATCGGACCACTCTAGGGGTAGGGGCCAAACGTTTGATATAAAACCGCCGGTCTGGTGGTTCTAAACTTAGCAGATTTCAATTTTATTCGAATTCCGTAAATTCATTTCCAATGTGCTCGATAGTCGTGTGAGGCACGTAATCTGTGAATTTTTATTTTATTCTGTAATAAAGAATTATAATTATTACAATTTGCCTAAGGTTTCAATCGCGTTGCTTCCATTGCCGTCACAGATTACCGTGAATATTTTAGTCTTTAAAAAATTAAATTTTGCGCTTTTTCAGCTAGATCCGTACAGTTTTTTTACTCGCACAGGTAGGTAAATGGTAAATAATATTTTAAGGTAGTTGGTATTAGATTTTGGTAACTCAATTGTATTTTCGCAATGTTCAGCTTGATTTTCGCCGAATTAAAATTTTCCATTAGGTATAATATTATGTCCCTTTCTTTTTAAATCGAGGATTTTCTTAGTGAGAATTACCCAAACATAATATGGGTAGAATTTAAAAATGTTATCAAGTCATATCTATAATAACCGAATTTCCGAAAAATCTATCAATAGATATCTAGATAAAAAGATAAAGACATTTTTATAGCGTGACTGGTCTTTCCACGGTACAAAGTTTTCTTTTGGCTCTTTTCTAAATCTTGGCCAACAGTTGACCTGTGACCACAACCCAAATGAGAATGGTCATTTGTGGCCCAGGCCCCGACAGGAAATAAACCTATTTCAGTTTTTTGTTACAATAATATGTAACGAAAATATGGAAAAAAATTATTAAATATTCGATTAACATGCTTTGTTTTTTTTTCGTCAGGATTAGTATGAAGTTCTCTTAAACCATTTTTAGGCTTATTTGGCACGTCCTGACTTCTGACGAACTAGACTAAGACTAAGAGCGCTAAAACTGTGATAGGTATTTTTAATAAACTTAAATACAGATATGAGATATTTATAAACTTTTATTGCGCCTGGAGAAAAAATATATCAATATAGGTATGTGTAACTGTGAGCCATCGACATTAAATAAAAAGTTAGATAATATTTTTGTTACATTAGTATTTCAAGTAACTGGAATAGGTACCGTGATCATTCCTGTCGGCTTTGAGTAATTTTTGTATGGTCCGCGACCATTCTCCTTTCTGACGCTTTCCTCACTCTCGTAGAGCAGACTCTACATTCCACAATCTACATACTATGTTACATGCACAGTAGCAGTTGCGCGTGTAGGTATAGATTTAAAGTTGAAGAAGTCAATGCTTGTTTATTAATCTGTAACCTAAGACGTAACGTGTGTGCAACACGACTTCTTTTGAACGATAACCACTCTAGCGTATTAACCTAAGCCTAACTTAAAAAGTATCAATTGGAACTCTTCAATATATGTGTTAACGGAATGTGTTGTCCAGGCAAGTATTACGGCTGGGGCGGTGGCCCCCCGCACGGGTATCCTCCCGGTCCCCCCCCACACGGGTACCCCCCCGGCTCGGGGGCCCTCCCGCCGATGTACGGCATCGTGTACCCGGTGCACCCCGGCTACTTCTACCCGCCGCCCCCCTACCCCCCGCCACCGGGAGACGTGCAGGTGGTGGACGAACCGGCCGAGGTGGAGCCCGAGTTGCCGGGAGAGACGGTGGAACTACCTTATAGTGAGTCGAATGAAATGGGTGTTAGTTCCTGTGGCCTTGGTAGATCCAGAGTAAATCCAGTAGACAAAAAATCTGAAATCTGTATTCTTTTACATAAAGTATTACAAAATATGCAACCTTAATCTTGGAATATGCCTCGGACACAGGAATGGAAAATGGGAGATTAAAATACGTTTTAAAAGAGGTAACAGATTTAGTTCATCAATTAATTTGTCTCTAAAGTAAAGTGAACATTTTTCTCAAGTCAACTTTCTAAATATTTATTAGAACTGTGTCTTGCAAAAGTTATTACCTCTAGCTTTCAAATTCATGGCAATGTTTGGCCAAATCTCTCTATGGTCTCCCATTTTACAACCCATGTTCTTTCGCACTTGTTTTAGCCTGGACATTACATTCTTTATGTGCAGGACCATACAGAGTTTTGGCCAATATTTCGAAATTTCTTTAATTACTTACCGTCCACATATTAGGTACGTCACGCCAAATTTCAATTTTTTGAACCCCCATCCTCCCTATATCACGCTTTTTTTGTATCCCTGTGCCTGTACTTAATATGTACTATCATCACGTTTGGTATGCCGGTATGCCCCCCTCCCCCTTGCGCTATGACGTTATATTATGTGGATGAACTCTTACGCTGCCCGGTGCGCCGGTACCACAGGGAAGGAGGACATTACACACCTAGATTTCATTCAAGCATACATATTTACGATCTACATAATTATTATTTCTATCCTAGATACTCACATATTCTTTATTTCATTTACTAAAGCTGACGGCCTAAAAACCGTACCTAAAATCATTTTATATTATGTTTTATCCATAGTAAAAAACACCAGTTGTTTTAAGCGTCCCTCAATCTTGAGGAACATACCATCGGTTCATGCCTTACACCTTCGAACTTGCATTGTCCAGGTACATACCGTTGGGTCCCCGCATGCCTCAGCCAGCGCAGCATCCCGCCCGGAGCTCTGCGCGTGGGAGTGGATGCTGATGGGGAGGAGATCTACGCCGGCCGAGCGCACCACGAGGGAGATATACTGCCCGCCAAGGTTATACCCTCCAAGAACGCATGCTACATCGCTTTCGGCGGGGAGGAGATCCTGAAGGACCAATTTGAGGTAAACCTTTTGAGATAAATTGCGAATTATAAGTTTTTACTTAAAATTGCAAGAGCCCTAAAAGCTGTTACAAAGTTTCGTCGCTGTAAGTGTTGGCCAAAACATTGCAATATACAAGACGGAAAATTGTACGTCCCCATAAAGGATTTAACTTATAAGTCGCATGGACGCAATATGTTCATAACCATGAACCATCCTTCTTAAAACTGTATACTTTTCGGGAATGCAGAGCTAAATGTGATCCACAGAACACCTGTCTTATAGGTGCTTTTGCTTGCATTATTAGCGCGGAATATGCACACTTCCCCCGTTGCTAGTTACGTTAGTACCATTGTTGATCCATCCCCCTGTGTATTCTAGGTGCTAGTGCCCGCCATGTTCTCGTGGCAGTTCGCGACGGCCGGCGCAGTACCACCAGGAGCGGTGGAGGCTGGCGTCACGGCTGACGGCGAGAAGCTGTACTTCGGCAGGGTCAACCACGATGGCTGCACTACTCCGGGCAAGGTAATAGCTTCTATTGCACAATCCAGAAAAGCAGCACTGTCGGGAAAGCTAGATCCTTCCGGAAACAACAGAAATGCTGAGAAAGGCCCTGCTTGTCTTAGAGACAAGCCCTTTTGATTTTCTTATAATAAATCGAGAGAAAGAATAGTTTTTATCTAGTCTCTATTCACAGAAAACTTGAGAGGATGGACAGAGTTTGCAAATCAGCACTATTTTTGATGGATTTTTATTTCTTCTTAATAACTGTCGTGTCTAAAAGCCCAATTAGGACTATGCTACGACCTAGGCTGTTTATTATCCTTGCTAACTGTGGGACTGGTAACCATACAGTGGGAGACTGGTGCCCAAAAAAACTTGTTTTAGATCTATACTGCCCAATAGATGGCGCTAATTGTAATGAAAATAAAGTATCGTTTTAACCCAGGGATTCGGAAAAAAAACTCAGTCAAACAGCATGACGACAACAAGTGTATTTTTAGAATGATCTCACAATATTGGCATTGCGCCTTTTATATTGAATGTACATTTTTACCCGCCACGAAACTACCGTCAACAACGAAACTAATTATTTATAAATAATATCCAAAAT
Source organism: Glaucopsyche alexis (assembly GCA_905404095.1). NCBI lineage: Eukaryota > Metazoa > Arthropoda > Insecta > Lepidoptera > Lycaenidae > Glaucopsyche > Glaucopsyche alexis. The sequence continues at coordinate 3,727,582 of FR990044.1, read as the reverse complement.
ACAATTCACTGAATAAACATGCTAATAAATAATAATTTTATATATTTCTAGTACATAAATAAATCATTAAAACTTAATGTAAATTATTATTAACTATTATCACTATCCGTGTAATCCAACAAAAATGTTTTATTATATTTTGTAGTAGATATACAAATCACATACTAATCATTAATAATAATAAATCAATTAAATACTTATATAATATCTCAATTAACTAAACTAATAAATCATAATAGTAAATATGAGTAGGTCTATTGGGTATCCTACTAAAGGGTGTTGCCAGTACTATTTAACATTCGGCCATCCTGTAGAGTCCGTGTCCCACGGGTGTTCTGTTGTCCCTCGCGTTCTGTGCCTCCAGCATTGAAGCCAGCATCCTGAAACGAAAAATTTTACGCAGTAATAATGTATAATACAAATCTTTAGTTTTAGAATTTCCTTCGTAATAAAGACTTGATCACACAGCTATCGTTTCTTTAAATTACTTTTTCTTATAATAATTCTATACTGTAATTTATTTTTTTGTAGACTTGATCACATTTGTCATTAAAAAAAAAAGTTTTTAAAATAAATAATGAATCCTACGGTAAGTATTTTATTTTGCTAAGACTTGATCACACAGCCGTCTTTTTAAAATAAATTAATCCTACTGTATTATATTTTTCAAGACTTGATCACACAGCCATCTTTTTTTTTAATAAATAATTCTACTGTATTTTATTTTTCGAAGACTTGATCACACAGCCGTCTTTTTAAATTGTTTTTTTTTTGTAGTAATTAATAAATCGTATTGTATTTTATCTTTCCAAGACTTGATCACACAGCAGTCTTTTTTTTTATATAATTAATAAATCCTACTGTATTTTATTTACCACGACTTGATCACACAGTCGTATTTTTTAATAAAGAAACAATTGGAAAAATAAAGCATCACACAGCAATAATTTTAAAAGGATAAGTTTGATCACACAGCTGTCACAGTTTTTTTTTAAATTATAGAGTTTATACGTTTCCTGTAATAATATATACCTATATGCTTTAAAATTTAAAGGATCAATTAAGTACCTACTACATGATAATCATTAAAATTTATAAATTTTGTTTATATTTATTGAGAATAGCTGCAGTTGACAATCAGTAATTACTATTATATTTATTTTTAAGTACAGATATTATTTACTTCACAAATTATATTATTTTACAAATATGTTATACAGTGACAGTAATCTACAAGTATATTTTAATATTATAAGTGAACAAGATTTATAACACAGAGCTATGACGTAATAGGATGGTTAACCTTAACTTTCCAAGAGGTCTATTAAATCGTCCCTATCTATTTCTCTATCGCTAGCTGAACTATCGCCATCCGATATAGCTGTTTTATACGGCCGAAGAGTCTCTCCACGGACAACGGCGCTGAACTTTTTATAGCCCTTAATACCTTTGATACTCGAAATAGTGTACCGATCTAATGGATGCTCCGCTTTACTTACTTTATACGGCCCTGTATATCGCCCAATAAGTTTTTTCGTGACTTTTGCGGTCGGATCACTAGATATGCCACCCTTCCATAACACTAATTGTCCTACATTATATTTTAAACACTTTTTACGTTTTTTATCGAATCTAGATTTCATTTCAGTCATGTTTCTGTCAATGTTAAGCTTAGCAGTTTTTCTATTAGCCTCTAATTCCTGGAGTTGTGATTCAAAATTTATCGGACCATTTGAAGGAAAACCTGGGAAACACGAATTCTTGTGACCAAACATAAGATTAAACGGAGAAAACCCAGTAGTTGAGTTCGGTGTGTTATTTATTCCCCACACAATCTCGTCTAATTTAAGGTCCCATGTACACTCACTGTCAGATAAAGTGTTCAACCCGTTAAGTAAAGTTCTATTTACACGTTCGACCTGCCCGTTAGATCGAGGGCTAGCGATAGCATTTAAAATATGTTTAAATTGCATCTCTTGTGAGAATTGCTTAAAATATCTACTCGTAAATGCCTTCCCTCTATCAGTGATTACCCTAACTGGAAAACCAAATTGCATTATGACTTCTTTTGTAAGCCTAATTGTTTCTAATGAGCCACAGTTTTTAGCGGGTCGAGCAAATACAAATTTTGTGAAGGCATCAATAACCACTAGTACATACACATTATTTTTACGTGTTTTTATAAAAGGACCTAAATGGTCAATATGCAATGTATGCATAGGTATCGCTGGTTTATTTATTGGATATAATTCACCTTCCAACCTACCATAATTACCCTTGTTAAAAGCGCATTGCAAACAGGATTTAATGTATTTCCGTATAAATCTGGTCATCCCCTCAAACCAAAATTGTGCTTTAATAGCTTTCTCACATTTTTCGAAACCTAAATGTCCTATCTGATCGTGAAGTCTTTGTAGTAACCCATATTTTGCCAATTTTGGTATCACGAAACGCTCTCCAGCTATTGTTTTTCTATATATAATTCCGTCTCTAACAATGAAATCAACAGATAAATTTACTTTAGGATCTTGTTTTAGCTGAGCAATTATATTTTGTATTTTATCATCTTGCATTTGTAGTGTCAATAGCCAATCCGAATTTTGAATAATTAGAACTGAATTTGTACAAGGGTTTCTACTCAACGCGTCCGCGTGTTTCATACGCTCACCTGGTCGGTATTCAATTTCTAGGTCAAAATCTTGAATTGCGAGCCACCAACGTGCTATGCGAGGAATAAGATCCTTTTTTACTAAAGTGGTTCGTAAAGCTGCACAATCAGTCACTACTTTAGTTTTAATGCCAGTTAAGTAAATTCGAAATCGCTTAAGTGACTCTACAACAGCAAGAGTTTCGAGTTCGTAACTATGATAATGTGCTTCTTCTCTACTAGTAACTCGACTAAAATATGCTATAGGTTTTAGGCTACCATCCTCCTGGACTTGCAAAAGAATTCCACCTAATCCTACTTTGCTTGCATCAGTATGTAGTTCTGTCAACGCGTGCCTATTATAAATACCCAGAATGGGTCGTTCAATTAATCGTTGTCTTAAAGTTTGAAATGCTTTTTCTTGAGAGGGACCCCAATACCACACTACATCCTTTTTTGTAAGTTCTGTAAGGGGACGTGCAATTTGAGCAAAACTGTGTATGAATTTTCTAAAATAAGAAGTAAGGCCTATGAACTGGCGTACCTCATGTATGTTTTGGGGTCTTTTATATTCAGCTACACATTTGATTTTAGCTTCTCCGGGCTGTATTGTGCCCGCTGATATCTCATGCCCTAAATACGTAACAGTATTTTTTAAAAACGAACATTTGTCTAAATTCAGTTTTAAATTAGCTTGTCTCAATAATTTTAAAACCTTTTCTAATAAAATTATTCCTTCAGCAACTGTAACTGTAGGGATCATGACGTCATCTAAATAAAGGGCTACGTCTTGTTTCATTTGACTAAGTGTCATTTGAATAAGCCTAGAGAATACGGCTGGAGCATTTGCCAGACCAAACGGCATTTTTAAAAATTCGTATTGCCCTGACGGAGTAACAAACGCAGTTTTATGTACTGATGCATCATCAATTGGTACCTGATAATATCCTTGTGCAAGGTCGAGGGTAGTAAAAAAATATTTTCCCGACAACTTAGTCACTTGGTCTTCAATATGCGGTAATGGAAATCTATCTTTAACAGTCGTAGCATTGAGTGCTCTATAGTCAATACATAGTCTGTAATCCCCATTTTTCTTTTTGACAAGCACAACCGGACTAGCATATTCAGACATAGATTCCCTTATTATCCCTGCCTCCAACAGATCTTCTATCTTTTCGTCCACGATGCCATTTTCTTTATGAGATAATCTATAAGGCTTACAATATACAGGCTTATTATTTATGGTATTAATATGCATTTTTATTAAGTTCGTGCAGCCCAAATCGGAGGTAGATGTTGCAAATGAGTCGACATAAGTATTTAATAGTTGTAATAACTTATTGTTTTCCTCATCACTAAGAGAACCCTTATTTAAATCGGAAAGACTAATTTCTTTTTCCCTCAGTGTACAACCCTGATGTATACTTAGGATATTATTTTCTTTATTACTCGGTACATACAATAAATCGGACCTGGCTATCAATCTATGAGCGTTCCAGATAATGTCGTCGTACCCTACATTAATAATTTTTAAAAAGCAATTTTTAGAATTTATAATGACTGACGGAATTATATATGCTAAACTTCCTAATTGCATCCCCACGGTGTTTGTTAAAAACGTGCATTCGTCTGTAACTAAGTTTCCAGATTCTATATACACCTCAACAAACGAAGTTTTTTGTTTTGGTACTGTTACGTCGTATTTCAAATAAATAGGGTATTTAGAAAAAAAATCTTCCGAATATAACTCGATATTTTGTAAAAAATTTTCAACAACTTGACCTTGAATAAACTGTACACTGGAACTTGTTGTCACTAAGCTAATACCCTCATTATTAATCATAGTTTGTCCAATTATTAAATCAATACCCGATGTTATAAAATTTGTTATTTCAACTACCCCCCTTAATATTAAATTATCAATCGATACAAATAAATAACACGACCCTAACGAAACTACAATCGGGCCCCCAAACCCCCTCATTGTGGTAGAACTTTTTTGAATGTCAAGTCTTAAATTTTTAGCTTGAGAAAGGGTCAAAATATTTAGTTTGCTACCGGTATCAATATAAGCTACCAACTGGTGACCATTGACAGAAACACGTTTTTTATACAAGTCAACATACACATCATAGGTTATATGTAAAATGTCACCGACCTTTTGACCTTGAGGGCGCGATGAAGTTGCGAACCAACACGTTGCGGTTGTGTGGCCGACACGTCGACACGTCTCGCACCTTTGTTGTAGCCTGCAGTCCCGGGCCTCGTGGTCTGGTCGTCGGCACAAGTAACAGGTCCTAGGTACCAACTGCTGTTGAGCTGCGGGTATGTTGGTTGTTCCGCTGATTCCTCTTCTCCACATAGGTTTCCTGGCATTGTAAGTTGCTTCCACTCGTCGATAGTTCTCTAATGAAGATAAATAACCGAAGTAAAGCTGCTCAGGGCCTTCACAAGAGTAGGCCTTCGCGTTAGCGCGTAGTTCAGAGGGTAGTCCACGAATTATACATGAGTTAGCTCGATCACCATCTATATTGCACTTCTTGAGGAGAGACAGCTTGTCGTGATAATATTTGGTCATTGTCTCACCATCTTGTTTAGTTCTCGCAAGCATCTTCTCTAGTAGATCTACATAATCTGTCGAACGTGGAAATGCAGTTTGAAGTGCTTGCTTCCATTCCGGCCACGTGAAATTGTAATTATCAAGGTCGTCGTACCATGCCCTTGCCGCACCTCGTAGTCGTAGTTGCATTACAAAAATCCGGTCCGTGTTAGTCCATCCGTACACATCAGCGAGCTGATCGATTTTATGCAACCAACCCTTGATATTGCTGCTACTGTCTTCAGGTCGAAATATTGGTATAACTTCAGAGTCGGCAGGGGAAACACGTCTTCTTTTTGATGTTAAGCGTTCCGGCTCTTCAGAAGAAAAAAATTTTGCAGAAATTGTGTCGTCCGTTTCATCTTCAGAACTGGAGATAGTAGAAGAAGTCCATCTTCGTTTTCCGAGCCCGTCAATATATGGTCCAGACATTTTGAGGTTCTGATCGCCACTTCTGAGATTTTAACCCAGGGATTCGGAAAAAAAACTCAGTCAAACAGCATGACGACAACAAGTGTATTTTTAGAATGATCTCACAATATTGGCATTGCGCCTTTTATATTGAATGTACATTTTTACCCGCCACGAAACTACCGTCAACAACGAAACTAATTATTTATAAATAATATCCAAAATACAATTCACTGAATAAACATGCTAATAAATAATAATTTTATATATTTCTAGTACATAAATAAATCGTTAAAACTTAATGTAAATTATTATTAACTATTATCACTATCCGTGTAATCCAACAAAAATGTTTTATTATATTTTGTAGTAGATATACAAATCACATACTAATCATTAATAATAATAAATCAATTAAATACTTATATAATATCTCAATTAACTAAACTAATAAATCATAATAGTAAATATGAGTAGGTCTATTGGGTATCCTACTAAAGGGTGTTGCCAGTACTATTTAACAATCGTTGTTCTGTATTACAATATAATATAGCTTACGCGTAAGTAAAGTAAACGTGAGATTAGCGAAATGGTAAGCATTAAGCACCGTTTGCAGGTGCAAATCAGTAAATTATTCCTGTTGAATTCCAGATTCACCCGAGCCACGGGACCTGCTACTATCCATTCGATGGAGAGGAGAAGAACTCTCCAGAATACGAAGTTCTGGTGTTGATGTGAACATGGAGCCTGGGGATACTTGGTGCTAGTGCTAAAGACTGTGAATTTACGTTTAGTCAAACAATGGTTGTCATAATATTTATTACAAAAATTATATAATTAATTTTCATTAATATTTGTCTTTTTTTATATTTTTTAAACATTGCGATTGTTCTAAATAATAGGTTGGGGAAAAAGTCTTTTCGCATTATAGTATGTATGAACTTGTCATAAAATATCTTGGGCTAGATACCAATTGTATCTGGCTGATTTTGGTATCATTAAAAAGTTTTAATTTTACAGAAGACAATTCCAAATTCAAATTAGGTAAATTTGAGATTTTCATTTGTTTTTCTTATTGTTAAAATGAGTGAATCTTATGAAGAATTTCGATACATTTTAAAATTTTATTACAAAAAAGGTAAAAATGCAACACAAGCCGCGAAAAAAATTTGTGATGTTTATGGACCTAATGCAGTATCTGTGAGAGTAGCGCAAATTTGGTTTAAGCGTTTTCAATCCGGAAATTTTGATATCAAAGATGCACGTCGCTCTGGTCGCCCTGTTACGGACAAAACTGTTGCCATTTTTGAAAAAGTGGAGCAAGATCGGTATATTAGTAGTTACGATGTAGCTGAAGAACTGGGGATTGACCACAAAACGGTTTTGGCGCATTTGAAAAAAGCTGGGTACACAAAAAAGCTCGATATTTGGGTGCCTCATGAGCTCACTGAAAGAAACCTAATGAACCGTGTACTCATTTGTGATTCTTTATTACGACGTATTGAAACCGAACCATTTTTGAAGAAGCTGATAACTGGTGATGAAAAGTGGATCACGTACGACAAGAACGTGCGAAAAAGATCGTGGTCAAAGGCCGGTCAGGCTTCACAGACTGTGGCGAAACCCGGGTTAACTCGCAACAAGGTGATGCTGTGTGTGTGGTGGGATTGGAAGGGCATTATTCATTATGAGCTGTTACCGCCAGGCAGGACCATCAATTCTGAACTGTACTGCGAACAACTGATGAGATTAAAGCAAGAAGTTGAGAGAAAGCGGCCGGAATTAATCAACAGAAGGGGTGTGGTTTTTCACCATGATAACGCTAGACCTCACACATCTTTAGCCACTCAGAAAAAATTACGGGAGTTTGGCTGGGAGGTGTTAATGCATCCGCCGTATAGTCCTGACCTTGCACCTTCAGATTTCCACCTGTTTCGGTCGCTGCAGAATTCCTTAGGCAGTGTCAGGTTGACATCACAAGAGGACTGCCAAAACCACTTGTCGCAGTTTTTTCATCAGAAGCCCCAAAAATTTTATAGCAATGGGATCATGTACCTACCAACAAGATGGCAAAAAGTTATCGAACAAAATGGCACCTATATACTTGAGTCACTTGTAAATAAACTTTATAAAAAAACCTTTTGAATTTTTATATAAAATGCGAAGAAACTTTTTCCCCAACCTAATATAAGTAATTATACTCATGCTTTGTCCTCGAGATTAGCATTAGGTTTACATGTAGTAGACACACGGTGTCGCCATTCTGCACTGTATTTGAGATATTTCTCTTTTTTTTTTTTTTTTTTTTTTTTATTTGAGGGTAGGTAGTTGTTTGCTGTACTCGAACAACCGTCCTGTTCCTCATTACACATTCAGTGCTTCGCCAGGCTGCACGTTCCGCGCTCGCGCTTATTGTTTTTTTTCTATCAAATATGGGCAAACGTACACGTGATAGTTACGAGGATTTTAAGTTTATTGCTCAAAAAATTAAAAAATTAGAAGAAAAATACAAGCGTGCAAGACGCAGAGATCGTGATAGACGACAACGGAATCCATCCTCGTCTTCATCGTCCTCGTCGGAGACTTCATCGGTTTCATCGCGTTCAAGGTCGCGGTCGCGGACATCCGACGCGTTTCCGTCGTTGCCCGAGCCGCCAAATATTGGAGGTTAGTAATAAATGTGCAATTAGCGAACCTGTTATTAGTTCGCTACCCACAAATATAGTTAATCCAAGGTGACCTTGAGGTCACACTGCTTATTAAACTTATGTGTTATACCTACTAGGTAAATTTTACCTCTAATATGTAATGCGGTTAGTCTCTGGGGCTAACACTTTACAATTACCGACAGTGCGGGCACTCTTTGGGAATGTCACCTTGTCGTTTAAAGATAAAAGCAATAAATTACTAATGCGGTCAGCCATCTCGGGTTGTCACTTTATTAATATTTGCTTATAAAATTGGTAATGCGGGTTGCCTCTGGGGCTGTCACTTAACCAATAAAATTAACAAGGCGCTTATTTTATCGAAGGTGTGCCTACAACCCTGCCGGGTCCTGCTGACGGAGCAATCAGCCCTCGGCCGTCCACGAGCGCTGCGGCGTATGACCCAATACCATCGACTAGCGCAGCAGCCGCCGAACCTCTATTTTCAATCAGTGGTACTGCTAGGCAGGTTGAGCACATACCCAATATGACCATATTGCCAACTACGGATACTGACTCGGCCTTGCCAGCTGCTTTCGACCAGACCCACGGTCTTGAAGAACAACCTCCAGAACTCGATGACGAGATCTTACAAATATTAGGAGAAGATCCATCACAGATAAAAACCTATGGTAAAGATATACAAAACGACCTCGCGGTCAGGTTACAACACATAGCCACATCTGGATTGACTAAAGAAGCTCGTAAGGAGCTTCTTCATAAATACTTACCACCGGCCAATTGTGTATTGATAGACGCACCCGCCTTGAATCCGGAAGCAGTATATGCGATAACAGACGCTGTCCTCAAAAGAGACAAAGGCATTGAGCTTAGACAAAAACAACGGGCCTCTGCGGTGTCGTGCATAGCGGAAGCTCTCACTCTATTGATGGCATCGGAACCAAAAAATACCACCATTATTAAATTGTTAATGGATGCAACTAAGCTCATATGTGATAATCAAGCCACAGACTCGATAATGCGTAGAAGCTTTGTCCTCAATGGCCTCAAAAAAGATCTGAAGGATCAGCTTCAAGCCACCAAGATTGACAAGCTCCTATTTGGTGAAAAACTAGCGGAAACCTTGAAAGCTGCGAAAGCACTATCAAGGTCCGGAGCTGAAATGAAGCCCGCGCCTGTTAAGCAAACAGTCACAAGGAGGCCACAAACGAATTTAAACTGGCGTGTTCCTCCCCCGAGTCAAAGGCCGAAGGGGACCCACAGGAAGGAGCCTTTTACACCCAAGAATCGCCCAGTCAGCTCATCGAAGAAGTCGTCGCGTCCAGCACAGAATCACAGCCGCAATCGCCGTTAAACCAAGTAAGATATGCTGGTAGGCTGTCAAACTTTATTGACCAGTGGTCACTTATTACTAATGATACTACTATTTTGTCATGGATTGAAGGTTATCAAATACCATTCTCCCGCCAAGTAATTCAATCTTATATTCCCACAGAAAAACATTATTCTGTATCTGTAAGAACCCAATATGAACTGTCAATTAATGAGCTATTAACTATAGGGGCTATTGCGGAATGTAAACCATGTCACGGTCAATTCATATCTCCTACCTTCTTAGTGCCTAAACCTAACGGAAAATCAAGATTTATTTTAAATCTAAAGGCCCTTAATAAATTTATTGACACTAGCCACTTCAAACTTGAAGATTTGAGAACCGCTCTTAAACTTATTTCAAAACGTTGTTACATGAGTACGATTGACCTAAAAGACGCATATTTTTTAATACGCATACACAATGATTTTAAAAAATATCTTCGGTTCCGTTATAACTCAAAACTTTATGAATTTAATGTCATGCCATTTGGCCTTAATACTGCACCATTCGTATTCACAAAAGTAATGAAACCCGTGTTTAGTCTACTACGATCACGTGGACATTTATCCACAGTTTATTTGGATGACACTTTTTTGATCGGGGATACCTTAAAATCGTGTCTAGAAAACATCGCAGACACTACTAGATTATTAGAAGCCCTTGGGTTCATTATAAATACTGAAAAAAGTAACCTTACACCTTCTACTAGATGCAAATTTCTGGGATTTATCATAGATTCTCATAAATTACAAGTTACTTTACCTCAAGAAAAGATTTTAAAAATTAAAACTGAAATTAGAAAATTTTTAACAATAAAACATTGTAAAGTCCGGGAATTTGCACGTCTAGTAGGGCTACTCACCTCTGCTTGTCCCGCCGTTAAGTACGGCTGGTTATATACGAAGGAATTAGAACGGTGTAAATATTTAAATTTAAAAAATGACGATAACTACGATAATCGCATGAACTTACCACTATCGTTATTACCAGACCTTCAGTGGTGGGTTAATGCAATTAATAGCCCCACTAATGAAATCAAACAAAATAATTTTTGCTTAGAAATTTACAGCGATGCCTCAACAACGGGATGGGGGGCCGCCTGTGGTGGTGAACGCGCTAGTGGTATGTGGACTGACAATGAAAGTTCACTGCATATTAATTACCTTGAAATTTTAGCTGCCTTTTTCGGTCTAAAGGTTTTTGCCAAAAGTTATCAAGACTGCCACATTCTTTTGCGAATAGATAACACCACAGCAGTATCTTACATAAACCGAATGGGCGGTGTACAGTTTCCCCACCTGACAAACATCACTCGACAATTGTGGCAATGGTGTGAAGAACGTAATTTAATCGTTTTTGCGTCATATATCAGCTCAACTGATAATTTCGTTGCAGACAGAGAATCACGGCGTGTTCACCCCGACATTGAGTGGGAATTAGCCGATTATGCCTTCCAAAAAATTGTAAATCATTTTGGTATTCCCGAAATTGACTTATTTGCCAGTAGGATAAATAAAAAGTGCAAAAAATATGTATCATGGCACAGAGATCCTGATGCCGTGGCAATTGATGCATTTACGTTATCATGGTCTAAATTTTATTTTTATAGCTTCCCCCCTTTTGCAATAATTTTGAAAACGCTGAGAAAAATTATTGACGATGGAGCTCGGGGTATAGTGGTTGTACCACTTTGGCCCACGCAACCGTGGTACCCTTTATTTAAGAGCCTACTCTTAACGGAGCCCTTGGTCTTTCAACCATCTAAAATTTTGATTAATTCTCATTCCAGCAATCGAGATGTTCATCAGAAGGTTACCTTGGTTGCCGGGCTGTTATCAAGACGTCATTTGTAAGAAGAGGCATACCTGTATCCTCTATACCAATAATGTTAGCTTCACTTTCAAACAATTCGCTAAAGCAGTATGACACCTGCCTTAAAAAATGGTTCGTCTATTGCAAGTCCAATCATTTGGACATATATAATGCTTCCATTGAAGATTTGTTAAACTTTTTTACACAATTATTTGAAACAGGAGCACAATTTGGAACTTTAAATTCTTGTAGGTCAGCCCTATCCCTAATTCTTGGTAACGAGATAACGAATGATGAGCGCATTAAGCGTTTCTTTAAAGGGGTTTTTAGGCTGCGCCCACCACTTCCCAAGTACCATACTACATGGGATACGACGGTCGTTTTAAATTACTTAGGGAGTTTGTATCCAAATGACAATTTAAATCTGGAAGAATTATCAAAAAAGTTGGCAACCCTACTTGCTCTAACTACGGCACATAGGGTTCAAACATTTTCTAAAATTAACGTTAAAAATATTGAATTCTTCTCTGATAAAATTCATATTAAAATTCCAGACTTGTTAAAAACTTCACGTCCTGGTGCTCCACAACCAATCTTAGTTCTTCCCTTCTTCCTTAGACGTCCTGAAATTTGCCCGGTAGTAACATTACGCTGTTACCTTAATAAAACACAATCATTACGCAGCAATGATAACCTATTTATTAGCACTAAAAAGCCACATAAACCCATCTCTTCACAAACGCTAAGCAGATGGATAAAACTAACTTTGGCCAGTAGTGGAATCGACGTGTCAGTATTCACTGCCCACAGCACTAGACACGCTGCAACTTCTAGGGCACATCAGCTAGGTATTAATTTAAACACTATTAGGAAAACCGCAGGTTGGAGTGGTAACTCGCAAATCTTTGGTAGATTTTATAACAGAATTGTGATTCAGGATGTAGATAATAATGTTTCCTTTGCGGAGAGTATAATGAATGATTCTTTAACTACTTGATTATAATATTCTAGACAGATACCTTCAATTTCTGTGTATCTAGTGATTAAGGTACATAAATACCTTTTGTTATGTTACATACAAATAAAACATGTTATTTTGATTGTAGTTGATATTTTTCTCTCTCTCAACATCTACATGTAAACCTAATGCTAATCTCGAGGACAAAGCATGAGTATAATTAATGATTAAACGAACTTACCTGAAGTGAAGTTCTATCATAATTATACGAGGGCTTTGTCCGAAGAGATTAGCATCCCACCCATCCCGACTAAAGTTTTCTTTTTCCCAGGGAGAATCAAATATCAACATATTGCTCTGAACTAAATGAGGAACAGGACGGTTGTTCGAGTACAGCAAACAACTACCTACCCTCAAATAAAAAAAAAAAAAAAAAAAAAAAAAGAGAAATATCTCAAATACAGTGCAGAATGGCGACACCGTGTGTCTACTACATGTAAACCTAATGCTAATCTCTTCGGACAAAGCCCTCGTATAATTATGATAGAACTTCACTTCAGGTAAGTTCGTTTAATCATTAATTAGTTCGCGGTTTCTAAGGATTTTTGTAGGTAGTTTAGCTATTCTATAGCGCGTTTGATTGTTTAACGCCTTTCCGTCATCGGATCAATAGCGATATTGAATAGATAAAGTGGCGACTAAAAACCTTAGACAACGGGGTAAATAAATAAATAAAAAATATTTATTTGCACAAAAATAAAATACAGCTTAACATATAAAATTAAAAACAAAAAGTGCAAAATGGCGGTCTTACCGCTAGCGGTTTCTTCCAGACAAGCATTGCTGCAGTAAAAAGAAAAATTATAATGATATTAGTTACAAACAAATGCGTACATAAGACTAACATAATATAATATTACACATTATAACAACAATAAATAAACTACACACATTTACATAGATATAAAAAAATTAGATAAATATAATAATTATTATAACACAATATACCTACCTACATAAAAAGTTTTATACAGTCTAAAGCTAAATCGAGATAGTGGTCTTTTACACGTTTTTTAAAGATGATAATTGATTCTGATTTTTTATCATATCAGGACGGTAATGAATAGCGGAAATAGTGAAATAAGAGTTATAGAATGAAGTTTTGTAAGAAGGAACCGCAAGAGTGAGTTTGTTAGCAGAGCGTAGGGAAGGATTATTATGACCAAGGAAGCTAAATTTTTCTTTTAAGTAGTCAGGAGTTGTAGGATTAAAGAGGATATTTTACAGTAGATGGAGAATGTGAGAATTCCGACGCAACTTCATCGGCAGCCATGATTGAGACCGGTGATCTGACACATGATTATATTTACGGAGGCCAAATATGAACCGGATGCACAAATTTTGAAGACGTTAAAGGGAAGAAAGAAGGGGTATCACAGACGGTGAAGATACTATAATATTTTATCTTAAGATGCCAGTACATTTTCCCTGTGATATAAAAATTACAGGAAAATGTATCCGTCTGTGTTCATACAAACTGTATAGCAAGCGATATTTTCATTATCATAAATTATAGAACGAGTATTTTCGCCGTCTGTAATGCCCCTTAGGCACTTGAACCCTTGTGTACTCAACTCTTCGTACATTACACACCTAACTACCTTATTTTATGAGTAGATATAAGAATTTTATTGCTTCGGTAATCCGTAATATATACCTAAGTTTACGACTAAGTATTATGGAGTATTCCATGTGAACCGGCTATTGCGAACCTGTAATGCTAATACATACTAGGTCATTTACATACTTCCAAGTTCATAAATTACAATATTACTAAGAGATGTTGCCCACGCGCAAAAATAAGTATGTCGTCTTGAACCGTACATTTTGCTGCGATAAAAATATATCTAGGCTTATGACGTCCTTCCCCAAGGTCTAGGTCATCTAGATTTCGTTCAGTAATTTAGGCATCGAGCACATACGAGTACCAATGGAGTATATCCTGGATAGGTTTAGGCGTGATTGCGTAACAAACGAAAAGACACAGTTCTTTGGTATTTATAATAATTTTATCATGGTACAATATCGGCAAAGGTGCTGCTCGACCAGTTTCTAAACCTTTTCCTTTGCAATAGGACGCCACAAAATATTTAAAGAGAAAGGAAATGACTGCATCGACTGCAGACGTGGTTGATCCGTATTTACACGTGAATGCGTGCGCACAATTCATCGCCGCTGTTTAGCGATTTTGATCTTATCGATCATTTCGATTTTATCGGTCGAGCAGCAAGCCGTCAACTTGTCCGATAATACACACCGTCGATCGTATGCGTGGATGGGATTTAGTCCGGCTAATCGATATTACGAGATGCAGCGCATAACGCATTCGGCGCCGAGACTGCCGAGTGACCGCATGCTGATCACGCGCGTAATTCGAAACCTGCGACAATGTTCTCGGTGAAAATGATTCCGGCTTTTATTGTTGGCTTTGGTAAGTTTGTTTTTGTTATTGCAAATTGTATTTTAACATGCTTTACATGAAACTTGGTATGGTAGTAGTTTAGGCTCTGGAATAAAACATAGGATACTTTTTATCCCGAAAAAGTGTGATACCCGACATTATATTTATGCGGTCGGAGCCGCGGGAAAAAGCTAGTTGAACCTAAATGGAAGTATGTTTTCAGCTCTTTTACGTTGTGACTAAGATTGAGAGCCTTAATAATAATTCATATGTAACGACATTACGTGGAACTTGCTGGTAAGTGGTACTGCACTTAAAGGACCATGCACAACATTAATATATTGTTTGGTTTTACAGTTCTAAGTGTTCGCGCAGACGTAGCCGGGGAGTGCGATCTGGCCGGCTTCTACATGGAGCTGGGCTGCACGCCGATACCCAGCCCCAGCAGCAAGTGTCCAGAGGCGTTTACCTGCCCAGACCTACACCCGAAAGCCGATAAGTGTTACTACAGGTGCGTTGTATGTTTGGAACTGTACATTTTGTTCTGAATTAGCCATGGCAGAAATGTAAAATTTATTTTAAACTGTTTTGTTGGTTAGGCGTGATATAGTTACAAATGTACACATTTTCCTTCCTTACAAAATATGATGTACGGTTGCCGATAGATCCGATTACCACCTATAACATGGTAATAAGGTTCGAATTACTTGGCAATAAGTTTCAAATTACTTGGCAATAAGGTTCAAACTACTTAGCAATAAGGTTCAACATACTTGGCAATAAGGTTCAACATACTTGGCAATAAGGTTCAAAAGTGGTACACTGCATCTGTCAGCGGCTGAATTAAAACTGTAAGTTTTGGTTGAAAAATATAAAAAGGCAACTTTGTCTAATGTATCTGATGATTAAACGCTACAATAATAATAATAGTATTCGGAGTTTGGTGACTCTACATTGTACAAGCTTAGCCATTTTAACAGTTCGAGACTGGTGATTAGGGACTATAGAAATCTGGCACCTAACCTTGGCTATTAGACTCATTGTCCATTTAATGCTATCAGAATAAGAAATTACGTAATCTCTATATTTATAAATATGAACAGTGAAAGTGTGCCACCTCCTTTACATAACATGTAGAGTTCACACTTTATAGGGATAGGGAAATATTGGAGAACCTAAATGAATAATCACAAGTCAATTTTATATCTACCTACTACCAACCTATTAGGGGTCGTCCATTAATCACGTGATGCCTAAAGGGGGAGGGGGGGTCCGAAAAAAAAATCACCAAGTATCACCAAGGGGAGGAGGGGGTATAAGGAGACATCACGTGTATTTATTTTCAAATCTAGTCTATGCATACCGAAATTATTATCAGTTGTAGATTCGTAGTGTTGTTTAAATACTTACAAGATAAATGACTCGTATAGTTTTTAATTGCTTAAATTATTCGATTAAATTGTTTTTTAAGTTAAAGTTTTTCTTCAAACATGACCTGCTTACTTTGTAAAAAAAAAATACACGTGATCTTAGGTGGGGGAGGGGGGGTAGTATAAGACCTCACCACGTATCACCAGGGGGAGGGGAGGGGTCTAAAAAGTTGTAAAAAACATCACGTGATTAATGGACGGTCCCTTACCCAAAAAAATCCCTGACAGACAGATCGGTATTCGCAAACCAACGACCGCAAACAGATAATATTTGACACACTAGCTAATTCCTAAAAGCATAATTGCCATTACCTACATTATACATAGGTAGATATAATATTATTTCACTTAACTTGTAAATAATAAGTTCAAAGATCGTTCGCCAATTCGTCAATTTGGGAAAGCCGATTCCTTCTTTTGTTTCTGCAAGGTTGTCGCGTGACCTCCTGACTCAACGCTTTACGCTTCACAGTACAGAAATGAGCATAACCTTCTGACTGGTCACTCGAAAATTCCGCAACCTTCCTCATTATTTAATGATTATTAGTGATAATATAATATTTGCCTTGTGTTTCCTCGTTTTGTTGATCAATCACTTCACATATGTTTTATCTTTCGAAAGCCATTTTTTTGCAATATTTATTATTTCCTTCGCAATGTTTACGCTTTCCTCACTCTGAGTAGTTGTGAGATAAATTACCGGCCTCCAAAAAAAAAGGAGACGGTTATTCTATTTTAACATGTTCAAACAGGTGCATTGTGATTTGTGGCAAGAATTTAATGGCACCCAAGCCAAATTTATACAATGTTTTAAGAGGACTAATCTGATATTCAGTCTTATTTGACCAGAATACTCATAAATACCACATAACCTAACTTCACGTTACTTTCAGAGGCGTGCCATATACCGACGGGTCCATGGTCCCCCAAAACCTGGTCCGGAACCCGTGTTCCCAGGCGTGCGGGTGCCGGGTGTCGGGCGCGCCGGAGTTCAACTGCGCCGCGGTGGACTGCGTGGAGTTCTACAATCCGGACCAGAAGGACTGCATCTTTACGTACGAGCTCGACTCCTGTTGCAGCACGGGCACCGTGTGCGGTATGTAACGTCCTTACTTGGAGTTTGGACTAGTAGTAATAACGACCAAGGATATTCATGCTACTGGAGCACGGCTAGGAGAAGTGGGCTGTCACATAATAACCGTATTGAGTTAGCAGTCGTATATATTTTACGTGAAAGAGTTACAAACACCATCCGTCCTCACAAACTTTCACATTTATAACAGTAGTAGGTTGTTACCCACGATTTCGTACGACGCTAAAGAAAATCTCGCCGAACCGTACAAGTAGCCTATTTGCGACTCCGTGAGCCCTAAAGGAAAACTCGCGGGGACCATACATTTTGCCGAGATAAAAAGTAGCATATGTCCTTATCCGTGGTCTAATAAAATTCATAAAAATCGGTCCAGTAGTTTCGGAGCCTATTCAACGCAAACAAACAAATATACAAACTAACCTTTCCTCTTTATAACATTAGTGTACCTAGACCACAACATCGTAAGTATCTTGATATGAAGCTACAATCAAATGCGCAGCGACTTAGTTTCTTATAAGGTGTGGCCCGTCACCCGTGTGAGTGATTTTTAAAGCTCTTTGTTCATGCGCGTCACGTTCATCATTTTAGTATTATTGTGAGGACTCTCTATATATACTGTGTTATCTATGGTGAGGAGTTGAGGACTGAGCACCACGCAGCCGCGCTGCCGCGCCGTCCTCAAACTAAAAGGCGGTTAAATGATAAAAACGGTTTTTGAGGTAGAGCAAAAAAACGTGTGATTATTTTGAAATTGATGCTAGTGATTTTCTATAAATAATTGTTAATGTTGTCATTAATGACATATGACAACATTAACAATTGTTTATAGAAAATCACTACATGCCATACGTATAGGCTTTGAGTATATAACCACGTCTTTGCGTATAGGTATATAGTAAAAACCTACTTAAATAATATTCTTCTTTATGTTGCTGATTTAGAAACCATCTGAGAGAGAAATCTGATAGAGAAACCCATAGAAAAACGTTAATTTACCACAAATTTCATAATTAACGCTGTAGTCCGATTTATTGGCTTTATTTATTAATAACTATAGCTGTCCCGACACACGTTGTTCTGTCCTAATCGTAATTTTTTTGTGTTTTCCTCGCAATTTTTCCAATATTTCGCACCGTTTAATATTGCATTAACAAATTAGCCAAATCGGTCCAGTCGTCTCAACTTTTAACGAGACACAGGTTTTTCAATTATTTTTTATACTTATATAAGAAGAAGATTGCCATCTTTCCATGCAATCAACAACGTTCCTTCTTAGTCCCCACACTTGCAATCTTGGAATGAAATTTCACAGTTTAAATTTCATTTTAGGAAAAGACGCGATCGCCGCGCTCAAGACTTGCGAGGTAGACGGGAAGACGTACAAAGAGGGCCAGACCTTCGAGCTGGCGAACTCCCGGAAGACCTGCATCTGCACTCCGGGCTGGAGCGGGCCAGACTCGTCCAGCTGTCGCGACCTGGACTGCGGCCTGGAGCTGCACTACCAGGACCAGATACACGATGGTTGCGCGCCTGTCTTCGCCGGGGATAGAAAGGGCTGCCCCATAGCTTTTGAATGCTGTAAGTACTGTTTTGCTGTTAACTCCCGATGCATAAAGCGGGGCATACGACCTGTATGACCTAGGTAAAGCCACAAGCTCTAACTACGATCGAGCAAAAATCATGATTAATGGAGCTTTTTAACAGCACAGTGATTCAATATGTCTCTCTCTGGGTCTTTTCAAAATCCTTTACTACAATCGCTAATAGTCATAGACTTTACTCAACCAATTTAAAAAAAATGTTCGTTTTCAGCGACCGCTAACAGCACAGTGGTCCGGGGTCTGAACGCGCGCGGGGCGGGTGCCCAGTGCCGTTTTGGTCCCCTGACGCTGTTCGTAGGGGACGAGGTGAGCGCGGCCGACCCCTGCGTGCGCTGCGCCTGCGAGTTGCCGCCGTTGGTCACGTGCTCCAGTAAGACCAATTGCGACCAATGAGCCACTGCCACCGTACAAATACATTATCATCTGATTATGATGATAGGCCGATGCCTATCGCCGTCCACTGCTGAACGTAGACCTCCCCCAATGAGCGCAGAGCATCCCGATCTTGGGCTGCTCTCATCTATCCGCTGCCAGCCACCTTATTCAAATCGTCGGTCCATCGTGCATATTACATACGTTAACTATTCACACGTCTTCACAGTCAATATACGTTTACTTTTTAGGGTTCCGTACCCAAAGGGTAAAACGGGACCCCATTACTAAGGGGCCCCGTACATGATCCGGTCTGCCTTCAGTTCGGCCTGAACGGATGCAAAATCGTATCGTCTGTGTTCAATTTCGAGCAGTGTTGCCAACTTAGCTATTTTATGGCTAGATCTAGCAATTTTTCAGTATTCGGCAGCCACAATTTGTGAAAAGTTGTAGCTAAACTTTTTAGCTACTTTTTCTAGCCACTTTTCAGTGACAGCATTATTACATTTCTTCCTTGAAACTGAGCCTGTATAATTCTTTTTCTTAATATTCCAGCCCATTTATGGTATTTAAAATATCAATAGTTTGTACTTTTGAACAAGAGAAGGATAAAAAAGCGTGCTTTGCAGCCGTTTTTTTGAACAGGACTCTTGAGTATGTAGTTAATACCATAGATTACTAAACATTTACTAGTTAGTTATTTAATAATTTTGTATAAAATTAAATACTGTTAGTATTAAAAATTTGTAAGACCGAATTTTTAAATTATCATAAGCTTTTTTCATATGAATAACGCGAATGTGATAATTATATTATGGCTTCATAGCTGCCTACCAACTTTTAAGTAGCAATTAGCATTTAGCTACTTCTAGCACCTTTTTTGAGGGAAAAAAATTGGCAATCTAGCAACTTTTGCCACATGTCTAGCAATTTTCTAGTAGTAGCAGTTGGCAACACTGATTTCGAGATCGCGTCAGTCGGCCGTACGGACTGAAGCGATTCGTTCCAGTGTTGCCAGCTCTGTTTTTGTGAAACTACTAAACTCGTATTGAATTCTACTAAAAAGTACTAAAAAACTACTAAAGAAGCTACTTAGGAATTCCTGAAGCCCCCCAAAAACCATTACATTTTAGGTTTTATTATATTAAATTTTTTTCATTCATTGAATTTTACTATAAATTTTACCATTAAATTAAAATATACTAGCAAATATTACGTATATAGTAAATAGTAATTAAACGGGTAGTTTTAAGAAAATTACGGACGAATGTATTATTATGATAGGTTTTTTTTGTGTTTAACCTAGGCCATTTTGCATATGATTTTTGTCTGGCTCTTTCCTACTAAAACACTACTAATAACTAAATTTCTACTAAGGAGGGAATAAAATACTCAATTTAGTAAAATTTTGTAAAATAACTAAGTTGGCAACATTAATTCTGGCCTGACCGAGCGGCCTGAACGCGCGGCCTGTCCGGACCGTGTGTGGACAAATCGCTTCAGTTCTTGCCCGAGCCGCGGACGTGCGGGCGTGTATCGTGTACAAGCGAGCATTGATCGGCGCGAGACTCAGATTTCACGAAAAACGCTACTTTTCAAATGCGTCTATATCTAACAAAAAAATTATAATTTAAAAACCCGACTGCGTAAAAAGTGAACTAAACTAAGTAGGTACATAATTAAAACTGAAAAGAAAAAAACAAGCACTTAGATATCCGGTGGTCTAGAATTCTATAATATATTATTGAATTAATACTATTGGAACATAACAACTAAACAGTCAGGATCCATTGAAAAATTAGATTGGCTGTCGAATAATGGATCCCGACTGTTCAGTTGTTATGTTCCAATAGTATTAATTCAATAATATATTATAGAATTCTAGACCACCGGATATCTAAGTGCTTGTTTTTTTCTTTTCAGTTTTAATTATGTACCTACTTAGTTTAGTTCACTTTTTACGCAGTCGGGTTTTTAAATTTTTTAAATTATAATTTTTTATTTTATACTTTTTAGTTATGAGTACCTAGCTAGCTATTTACCAGACTGGATTTCCTATCAGCATCAGTACTACATCACTGGAATGTGAGAATGGTTGTTACGCAACTTTAAATCGATATAGATCCTAAACGGTCAGTCGAATCGAAAAATGTTGAGAGAAAACTAACAATGATTTTTAAATACCTATTCAACGATACCCCACTTGATATAGTTTGTTGACTTTCATTTTTTAGGGTTCCGTAATACTTAAGGAACCCTTATAGTTTCGCTCTGTCCGTCTGTCTGTCTGTCTGTCTGTCTGTCTGTCTGTCTGTCTGTCTGTCTGTCTGTCCGCGCCTCTAGCTCCTGTAATTATGAATATAAATTTATGAAATTTGGTGCAGTTATAGATTGTGTATAGATCACGGTTTCGGGATCATAAAAAAATAATAATTTTATATTTTAGGAGTAGCTCTCCATACTAGATATGAGCGCCGCGCCGGCGCGCCGCCGCCGCCGGCGATTTTGCCGCGCCGCCGCCGCCGCGAAAATACATCGGCGCGCCGAGTGAGCGAGAGGGATAGTCATATTATGTGTAATTTCAGTCAGTGACTATGAGCATTCATTTTACCCAGGTCATATATACCTATAAAAGCTTTACTTCTTTCATACTTTAAACGAACATCCAAATAAGTGACACCTATCTCATCAAAAGAGTTCTGCATAAAAGACAACATGCTTACTAGAAAGGCAGATCTATTGAATTGTTGGAGCTAGTATATCGCATTGATCTTGCCATTGAGGATAAGAAGTTTGCACTAAGCGCCTTCCTAGATATTGAAGGCGCGTTCGGCAAAAACTTAATCTGATCTAGACTGGGTTCTGGATAGCCTGGCTTCAAGAATTACTAAAGAGTGGATCAAAGCTACGCCAAACAACAGAGTAGCGTCATCAACTATCATAGGCTTGACGCTCAGGAGCAGGATGAACTAAGGATGTCCACAAGGAAGGTACTGTCGCTGCTGGAGTGGTCCCTGGAATGGACTGTTAAAAGAACTGAACAATAGAAGGTTCTATGCTAAGGATACACTGACGACCTAATAATAATAGCACCCCATACCAATTTCGGTGTCGGTGGCCGGTTTTATTTAAACCATGCCAGCAATTATTATAATAGTTCCCTAGTATGTGCGCAGTACACAAGAGCACCTCTCTTCCTTTACTCTCGTAATCCAGTGAGACGGATAACTGACATGACTGGCCATCCGATGCATGGATCACCTTTCTTGTCAGACAATCAGGTGATCAGCCTTCTATGTCCTAACCAAACTTGAAAACAACTTTTTAACTTCCCGCTAAGAAAATGTAAGATTTTCAAAAATCGGGAAGTTATTGGTTTTACATCATTTTGCAAAAATCGAATTCTCTTCAGATCTTGACGTTCTGAGGTCACAGGAAGCTTCCCTGACTACCCCCGCGAGGGTCGAGGAGTCACTATGTCTGTATGTATGTATGTATGTATGTGTGTGTAAGTATGTAAACCTCTTATACTTTTGAACGGTTCGACTGATTTTATTGCGGCTGGCGCCATTCGAAAGGGCTTGGCTAAACTTAGATTTTGACTACAATTTGGACCGATTCAGATAGATATATTTCAAGAAATCTCAAAAAAGCTGTGAATTTTGTTTTTAAAATGGTCTTTTCGGAATAACTTTGAAGCGGCTTTATCGATCAACTCCAAAAACTAATCAGCTCTTAACCTTAAAAAACTTTAAACCTTAAAATCCTTTAAAATCTGTTGATTCGTTTGAGACATATCGTGAAGAAAAGAAAATCGAAAAAAGTGTTTTTCGGAATTATTTAGAAAATTATCATTAAAAAAATTTTGCTGTCAATTTTTTCAAAGGACATAAAAAACTTTATCAATTGCCGCCAATCGCGTGAAAATCGGTTGATTCATTCCAAAGTTATAAAAAATAGTGTTTTATTAAACTACTCTCCGAGCTCAAAAGTCTGATGAAAGAAAATTATCAGTGAAAATGTTTAGAAGCACTTTAATTTTTGAGCTCGATAATCTCAAAAAAGCTCTAATCCAACCTAGCGATACTAGTGGCGGGCAAATGCGCATCAGTAGTCGCTGGGGTAATGCAATCAGGTGCAAAATAAGAGGAAGGGACTAAAACACTCTTCGGGAAAACTACCACGATTGCAAGCGAGGTCAAATATTTTGAAGTGATCCTAAATATTATGAGACTTACTTGGAATAAGCACATCGAGGACATTATGAAAAAGGCTAGATGTGCTCTATGGTCCTGCCCAAGACTTGTTCACGGACAGATTTAGGAAAGACAACCGGCATGGCGTTGGACTACGGTGAAGTGCCACCTACATGCAGATATGCTTGTTTGGGAGATTTTGCACCGTGTTGCAGGCTGAGATCTCCGCTATTATTAGTTGTCCACTAGGGAGCCTACCCAGTCAATTATATAAATGCCTTCGATGTCGACAAAAAAGAAAATAGAAAAAGATTATAGTGATTCTTACGCTCTTTGTAGTCAAAGCACTATTAACTATTATTAGTTGTCTTTTTCATCACTACAAAATTGTGTGTCATATATTGTATTGCATTGCAATTGTATGTTACCTAATAAATAAAGTAAACTTCGCTTTTTTTTACCACCGAGTACAAACTTCAACCCTTTCAAGGTCACGCCGCCGACGCCGCCGCCGCCGACCCAAAATAGCCGGCGCGCCGCCGCCGACCTAACACCCATCGGCGCTCATATCTACTCCATACATGTGAAGTGGGGATGAAAAATATTTTTTCACTCTACCCCATCGTGTGGGGTATCGTAGAATAGGTCTTTTAAAATAAAGGCATGGTTTCATACGTTACTTTTTTATAAAGTTGACCATTTTCGAGTAATCGGCCTCCAAAGTAGTTTGTAAGTTGGTCCCCCCCCTAGCATTTTTAAACTATAGGAGATAGAAACTTGCAAATTTCCATGCTGATAGATCATGCTAAAAACTCTTTAGGAAAACTATTTTGAACGAAATCGCATCATAATTTCTATTTCTAGTGCAATTATAGAAAAACAAATTAACATATTAAGGCAAATCAGAATAATTATACATCATGTGAAATTATCATTTAAAATAATGTTTCAAAACTGGTTGCAAAATTAAAAAAATAACTGAAATTAACAATTAAAAAAAATAACTTAAATTAATAATAAATAAAACATGCTGTCGGGTTTGAACCTACATCCAAGGACAAATACTATGATTAACTGAGCTACAGTAATTATAGTGATTATTGCGAATTTACGTTTCTTTACCAGAATTAGAGCTAAGTTTTGAAACACGTAAAATTTTAATTAATAATTAATTTTGCGAATATGTGCCTCTTTTACCAATTATTACAATAATTTAATAACACTAAAAACACATGAATATAATTATGTTATCAATTACCATAATATTATTGTTTTTTATTATAATTTAATACCTACCTTTTTTTTTTTTTTTTTTTTTAAATGAAATATGGGGGCAAACGAGCAGACGGGTCACCTGATGGAAAGCAACTTCCGTCGCCCATGGACACTCGCAGCATCAGAAGAGCTCCAAGTGCGTTGCCGGCCTTTTAAGAGGGAATAGGGTAATAGGGGAGGGTAGGGAAGGGAATAGGGTAGGGGATTGGGCCTCCGGTAAACTCACTCACTCGGCGAAACACAGCGCAAACGCTGTTTCACGCCGGTTTTCTGTGAGCCCGTGGTATTTCTCCGGTCGAGCCGGCCCATTCGTGCCGAAGCATGGCTCTACCACGTATATGGCACTTTAATATTAAAAGCTTCAATTTGCTAGTAACTTTACGAAAACTAGGTATATCATATATGGCGCTAGTCTCCTGTTTAAATCGTGGATTGTTTTTGAAAAATAATACTAGATGTCGCTGTGTTATTGGATTTAAATTCTGTATCACGCTATCGAAAACCTCGCTGATATGTATAACCTATCAGGTGTCGCGCTTTAAAATTTTTATAAGTATCTGGTTGTATTCTTCGTACCTACTTTGAGGTCTCGCTAGAGTGCGCTAGAGTAAATATTTTCTTTGATTGTGATAGGCGGTATCGTAATAGACTAAAATAATATGCTCAAATGTTATGTGATTAGCGAAATGCGAATATTAAATAGAAATCGAATAAAACTTATTCTTAAAGAACATCTGGTTACTATTCACTTATATATATTTTGATTATTAATCAACATTCAACATTTACGGAACCCTCCTTAGACATCTCCTGACATGCTCTTGGTTAGGTTTTTCATTTTCACAATATGGCGTCCAGTAGTCGCCATATTGAATTTTCACTAACGTCATGTCTTTAGTGACACTCGCCGGACTAAGAGGAATCGATTGACGTGTGAATCATAAAAATCGGCCCAGGCGTTTGGTCTGTATAGTGCTTCAAAGGAACATACATACATACATACATACATAGGCTGATAAACACATTACCACTCCTTTGCGTCGCGCAGTCGGGTAAAAACTGGTTATTCTGATTTTTACATGTAAAAAAACACTAGAAAATATTGTATTCTAATTTTTCACTTATCATTAATTATTTTAAAATAATTTCAAACTTTTGAATAAAACTGACAAAACTAACCAGAAGTTTTTACAACTTTAGGTTCAGGGGCAATTTCAAAACATATTTAAATAGCTAAAACCGCTTACATTTTTTAAAAACACAAAATCTTTACAAACTTGTTGGATCCTCTTCTAGATTATCTCTTTGTCAGAATATTTTTATATACGTTTCTATCTCATAAAAATAAATTTAAAGAATGCGAAATTATCAGGTAAATAAACTAAATAAATTGAGGCGCACGAGCGTTTACAAATACTGTTGTAAACGCTCGTGCGCCTCGATAAATACAGTAGTTTTAAAAATTCATATAAAATTCGTCAAACTAATTTAGTTAAAATTTAAATAGCATAATAAGGTTCTTCTCATAGATTATGTAAGTAAGAAACAAAAGGAGCGAGTAAAATACATAAATATCATCATTTTAAATAACTATAATTCCTGATAATTTCGCATTCTTTAAATTTTATTTTTATGAGATAGAAACGTATATAAAAATAATCTGAGTTACAGATAATCTAGAAGAGGATCCAACAAGTTTGTAAAGATTTTTTGTTTTTAAAAAATGTAAGCGGTTTTAGCTATTATATGTTTTGAAATTGCCCCTGAACCTTAAGTTGTAAAAACTTCTGGTTAGTTTTGTCAGTTTTATTCAAAAGTTTGAAATTATTTTAAAATAAATGATAAGTGAAAAATTAGAATACAATATTTTCTAGTGTTTTTCTACATGTAAAAATCAGAATAACCAGTTTTTGTTAGATATAGACGCATTTGAAAAGTAGCGTTTTTCGTGAAATCTGAGTCGCGCGCCGATCAATGCTCTTAAATACAACATTGATAAACACGACCGTAGCGCGCGGCAAACCAGAATGGACTGATGCGATTGTTCCGTGTGTGGGCCCGAATCCGATCAGGCCGAACTGACGTAAATTATGTTTGATGCGATTTTTTCCGTGTGTGTGCTCGAATCCGTTCAGGCCGAACTGACGTCAGTTCTAACTGAAACGATCGGCCTCTCGTCTGTGGGAGCCTTAAGACTCCGCTGTCCGTCCGTCAGTCTGCCTGTCTGTCACCAGTCATCTCATGAACTGTGATAGACTTGATGTATTTCTGTTGCCGCTATAACAACAAATAATAAAAAATAATATTTAAGAAGGCAAAAAAAAAAGTTAAGTTATACAACAAACGTGATTTTTTTTCCGTTTTTATAGAAAATGGTACGGAACCCTTCGTGTGCGAGTCTGACTCGCACTTGGCCGGTATTTTTGTTTACGTTTCGATTAATTTGGTTCTGAACAGACTATAGTGCAATATACAGGACAAGTATCTACTTTCTTAAAGTGCCTGTCAATCGGTAATCATCGTATTTCCAAGGCCACGCAATGACGGTCTATGTATGGAAAACGAATTCCCCGAAAGACATTAAGAATGTTGTTGTACCTACCTACTGTACTATACTAACTTACTAAGTAGAAGAAAAATATTTATAAATGTTCGTACTTAAATAGGTACTTAGGTATAGTATATTGCTTAAAATACTCGTACCCCCTTACTAATAAACGCTGTATAAGCTTTGAATAGTTACACAGTGTTTTTATTTTTTTTATTTATTTATTTGAGTCAACAAACAGTAAACACAATAAAAGCTTACAATAAAATTCACAAGGAGACAAAAATATATGTGATTGTGTAACCAACACCGTTAACTCCAGATTAACAAACAATAGAAAATATTAATGTGAATATCAGTTGCGAGGGGTACAACTAACCTCAAAATACATGTCATAGTAAGCTAAAAATATACATTCATCTATCTGCTTACACTAATTAATTTTTAATTATTATACACACACTTGTACATATATACACATACTTACACATATAAGTATATATACATTCATACATACATCCATACATACGCACATACATGATACACAAATACATATTTGGGCAGTAAGTAATCTTAGTTTAATTACTATGTTGTAGTAAGTTTAGAATTTCTTTTCTAAACCTAGCAGGTCTGGTCGACATAATATCGACAGATACAAAATGCTTGTTATAAGTGTCAGCAAGTCTATGAAAAGGTGACCGTCTGCCAGCATTGGTTCGATACAATGTAGTAGCAAATAATTGATGTGGATTACGACAGTGGGTTCTAGACTTCTAGTAGGTATTTTATAACATAATTTACTGTTCAATGCGATGCAGTCATATCTGTTATGACATAGATCATACAATAGCATTAATTCAAGATATGTACGTCTGGAATTAAGAGTAATTAATTTATATTCATTTAAAAGTTTACTATAATATGTTAAACGGCTATGAAAACATTTATAGTGCATGGAACGAAGGAATTTCTTTTGAACAATTTCAATTGCATCTATATATTTATTATAATATGGGCTCCATACCGCCACAGCATACTAAAGTTGAGGGCGAATCAAAGCTTTATAAATATGGAGGAAAGTTGAAGGTCTCGTGAACCCTTTACAAGAACGCATTGCAAACCCATATAGCTTAAAGGCTTTGCTTATTATATTATTAATATGTATATCAAATTGTAGCTTTCTATCAAGAGTTACTCCAAGATCTTTAATATAATCTACGACTTCAAGACGCATAATCAAAATGTAATCAAAGTTACTTATATTTTTCTTTTTTGTTATTCTTAGAGTTTTACATTTATTTACACTAAGTACCAATTTGTTTTGCTTACAGTAATTAGAGAATCTATCAAGGTCACCTGTATCTGTGTTTTGTCTCCTTCTATCGAATTAAACATGTCACTTGTGTGATGTGAACAAATCACTGTCCCCCTTACTAATAAACGCTGTATAAGCTTTGAATAGTTACACAGTGTTTTGTCTCCTTCCATCGAATTAAACATGTCACTTGTGTGATGTGAACAAATCACTGTCCCCCTTACTAATAAACGCTGTATAAGCTTTGTATAGTTACACAGAGTTTTGTCTCCATCTATCGAATTAAAAATGTCACTTGTGTGACGTGAACAAAACTCTGTATAACTATTCAAAGCTTATCTGTATAATTACCCCTTAACTAATAAACGCTGTCGTTTATTAGTAAGGGGGGGTAATAGATAGTAGGTAATGATAGTTGATTATGTAATACATTTACCCCATTACTAATAAACGCTGTATAAGCTTTGAATAGTTATACAGTGTTTTGTTCACGTCACACAAGTGACATTTTTAATTCGATTGAAGGAGACAAAACACTGTATAACTATTCAAAGCTTATACAGCGATTATTAGAAAGGGGAGGTTATTAATTATGTAGGTCTACTCGAAACGAAGTAAAAATTAATAGTATAGTTAAATCAAACAAAGTTTTTATAATATTTTGTTGTGAAGTTTTATTATAATAATATTATCATCAAACGAAACAAAGTATGTAACAGAAAGGAGGTATTATTCACTTAAAATCTATCTTATATGTACCCGTAAAGTGCTATTTCTAGTTTGTGTGCACTATGCATTTTTCCGTCTTCTTCGCTATATCTATACGCCACTTCGTCAGTTTCTCCATAAATTACCAAACACAGACTTTGAACGAGACAAGTCGATGTCTATGTCAGATTACATCTCTCCGCGTTACCCGTAATTCACAGTTCTACAAAGGCTTGATTTCTGACTATCCCTAAATATTTGGTTCTAAAAATTAAACTATCTAATAACTAAGGACCTGTTTGTGAAATCTTCCGATAAGGGGTCGTCCATTAATCACGTGATGCCTAAAGGGGGAGGGGGGTCCGAAAAAAAAATCACCAAGTATCACCAAGGGGAGGAGGGGGTATAAGGAGACATCACGTGTATTAATTTTTGAATCTAGTCTACGCATACCGAAATTATTATCGGTTGTAGATTCGTAGTGTTGTTTAAATACTTACAAGACAAATGACTCGTATAGTTTTAAATTGCTTAAATTATTCGATTAAATTGTTTTTAAGTTAAAATTTTTCTACAAACATCACCTGCTTACTATAAAAAAAAGATACACGTGATCTTAGGTGGGGGAGGGGGGTATTACAAAACCTCACCACGTATCACCAGGGGGAGGGGAGGGGTCTAAAAAGTTGTTAAAAACATCACGTGATTAATGGACGGCCCCTAAGTTACAGATAACTTAATTGCATGTTTCGTCTATGTTGCTGGACAAGAAAGAGATTAACCACCGAATAAGCTATCCGACACTTATAAGACGAGTGTGCTGCAGGCCTATAATGTACCTAAATAGCACACAGCCTTAGGCGATTTCACCAATCACAATAAAACTTCGTTTTAAACTTACTTCTCGGTTCTCACTAAGTTCATGAGCGATCATGCGTCGTCGTTGTCTATTTATATATTTATTGAAGATAAGATCTTTGCAAAAATGTGTTTTCTTTTAGAATTCACGATTTGTCACCTCATGACATTTCATACATGACAGCTCTTGAACGCGTTCAATGAATTTAAATTGACGAAATCCGGAGTTCAGAACTTAAATTCAGCTTAGCTAGAAATATGCTAGAAACGTTAGTTTATGTTAGTGAAATGCAATTTGGATTCTAAGACTGATCCCACATTAGGCGTGCGCGTTCCTCGGGCGTGTTAGTGGCGCGACCAGCGCACGCATCGCTTACACGCCCGTGGAACGCGCACGCCTAATGTGGAGGAGGCCTTACACTCGTTTAAATGCGTAAAGCGAGCTTTACATAAATTGATTGCGTTTAATTTAATCGGTGAAATCAGACTGTGTGCTATTTATGCCATTAGTCGAGTGCTTTCAAATAGATTTACTTAATACAATGTTTTAATGGATTATAAAATTAATTAATATCTACATTTGTACTATTTGTAATACTTATTAAAATATTCATAAGTAGGTACCTATATAAAAAGTTTTTCCTTATCAAAATATATAAGACAGTATTTTAGACTGGCACTATGAAATCGTCATGTAAAACTCATAATAAACATATTCAAATAACAAATTGCAGTATGGCTCTAGGGTGCGTTTAAATATGATCGCGTGGTTGACCGCGCGGTGACCACGTGGGCGTGGTGACCACGCGTTGGCCGCGCGGCGACTGCTCGAAGCAACTTCTTTCAAATTTCTCTTAAGATTCTTTCTTATCAACAACTTACCGCGCGGCAGTGAGACATCAGTGCAAATGTAAAAATTTACCAATAGCTCGTCCGTACCGATTGAATAGCTTACTTCGATTGGTTAATGAGAACACGGCTTAAGCCTCATTGGATTTGCACTCATGACTCACTGCGATCTTAATGCGAATTAACTATACTCTTCATGTCCTACGGCCGCCGGTGGCAAGCGCCGGTCGGTGGAAGCGAGCGTGTATCTCTCTCTCGGAGCGACTGGCTCCTGAAACCAAACACAAGAATGAAAATGCAGTGTGGCGTCGCGTATAGTCGCGGTGTGAACTAACCCTTAGGGATTCATTAATGTATGGTGTGTACTAAATACATACATACATACATATAATCACGCCTTTTTCCCGTAGGGGTAGGCAGAGACCGCCTCTTTCCCGTAGGGGTAGGCAGAGACCACTTCTTTCCACTTGCTACGATCCTTGCATACTTCTTTCGCTTCATCCACTTTCATTCTTACCATTCATTCCTCCTCTTACATTCAACGTAGCCAAGCGTCTCTCCATGGTCCGCTTTTCGCCTCCGCGAGAAACGAGACGTGATGGGTGGCGATTTGGCGAACCACATCGCCGCCATTTTGGATAATTAAATTATTTTTGGTTATCCATTGCGTTTCCACGGATTGGTGGAGAGGGTAGGAATAGGGAAAGGGAAGGATAGGTGGTGTGGAAAGGAAGATTGGTAAGTTAGAGTGGGAAGTAGGGAATGTAGGATATTACCGCCCAGGAGGGCAAGGGATAGGACAGTAATAGCTAGGGAAGCCGGGGTCGCATACCCGTATACTATACCACAACTACCGGACAGGTAAGTTGGGATGAGTATCCCATGACATGTGTACTATCCCATGTGTACTAAAATACAGTGTAAACTCTCTATAACGAATTTCAACGGACCGAGCATTGTTTGTGTTATAAAGAGTTTTCGTTATACGGAGGGAAGATAAAAAATAAACGAAATTTAACCAATTACAATTTCTTATTTTATATAATTTAATAATATTTCTAATTTTATTACTATACTATCAATAGGTTACCTTTTTTGTTGACACATAACGCTTTTACTTTTACTGATCATCTTGGCAGTTTCAAAGTTGGTTTACGACTGATAAATAATAATACACGATAGGTGACGATGGTTCGTGTAGTATCTGAGACCAACATTTCCTACAGACATGGACAATGTAATCTAAGAATAATGGCACAAGTGTTAAGGCACATGTTAACAATAATGGCACACGTGTTAAGGCACGTGTTAACAATAACAAAAGCGAGACAGCTGTTTATGACCTGAGGTAGGGTATCTTACTTAGAAATTTCGGTAGGTATACCTACTTCGAAATATGTATTAGTTTTGTAAGCTGATTATTAAAACATCTACACTGTTATATTATATGTAGTTCATGTCTAAATATGAAAATATTTCTTAATTATAGAGAATGGCTGTAGAGTTATAAAAAGAGTAACCAAATTGAACTCATTTCTACGTTATAGAGAGTTTTTTGTTTTAACGAACAACATTATAAGGGGGCGTTCACAAATTCCTCGAGGTGTTTTTTTTTAATTTTCTGTCCCTCCCTCCCCCCCCTGGTGAGATGTTGTGAGATTTTATTCAACCCCCTCCCCCATCCCCCAATCTCACATGAGATTTTTCAAAATGTGGGTTTCTTACGTAAACGCGTTGGATTGTTATTGTAAAAAGAAAAAAAAAATTGCTTCGTGCTTTTATTTACGACTAGTTAAGACTAGTAATAAATATTGCTGAGAAGTTTAATTATAAGTGTAATACAAATTTAATAATAGAATACTTAAATCGTAACTACTGTGATTAAAAAAAGAATATCTACTCTAATTCAGTCCATGGAGAATCATGCGCGGTCTCAAGAGAGACTATTGGAACCAACATGTCCATATGATTTTCAGTAAAATCATCTGCTCCTTCAATTTCGTTCTGATCTAGCCACTCTACCGTAAATTCAGATTATATTGAGCTATTTGGTATTAAACAAATATGGTGGTTTGACAGTCAGTAGATGTATAACGTCGAAGTATGAATGAAATTATTTTCTTTCGAACGAATTAGTAAATGATCTTAATCGTATTACGATAACGCTTAAGATTAAATCTTAAGCATGTACAATCTGGATTAAATGGACCAAAATAGTATAATTTTTTTTTGTTCCAATCAGAAAAAAAATTGCGTGATATTTGCCGAGTCCCCCCCTCTCTCCAACGTAAGATTAGATGAGATTTGACTCGACCCCCTCCCCCCCTTAAACACCTCACGTAATTTGTGAACGCCCCCTAAAGAGTGTATAGTTATACTGTAGGTTATAATATACTAATAATCCGCTTTGCCATTCCAATTCATTTTGGAGACGATTCTTCAATACAGCTGCTAAATGTGCCTATTGTGTATAGGATGGTAGAGATTTGATATCAAAGGTAAATTTTTATGTTGGATAAAAAAGGTGATGGCTATATAATGTCTTCGAAAATCAAATGATCTACTGCATAATTATGTAAAAACGTTTAAGCAAAAAAAATTGTCATACTCAAAGTAAAAAATCATCTTTTGTGTGGGAAGTGTGGGTGACTCTTCGCAAAACGCTAACTCGGGCGAGTTATATGAGGAAAAAAAATTTTTAGAGTATGACAATTATTTTTCTGCCTAAACGTATTTACATAAGCAGTAGATCATATGCCCAAAATATTCGTAATTGATTTTACTGAACCTTATATAGCTTACCGATACCATCGTCTCTGCCTCAGAACTAATTGCCTCCATGGTCCAGTGGTTAAGAGTTTGGCTCTTGACACGGGAGGTCGTGGGTTCGATTTCCGCGTTGGAATAACAAAAAATGTTGTATCCAAGTTTTTTTTGGACAAGTCCGATTGCAGTCCTATCACCTGATTGTCTGACAAGAAAATGATCCATGCGTCAGATGGGCATGTAAAAAGTAGGTCCTGTGCCTGATCTCTCGTCAGTCATGTTGGTCATCCGTTCCACTGGGGTACGAGAGTAAAGGAAGAGAGTGCTCTTGTGTACTGCGCATACACTTGGGCACTATAAAAATAACTCGTGCGTAGCTGGCCTGGTTTCAATAGAACCGGCCACCGTCATGGAAATCGGTATCGGGGAGCTATTATTATTATTACCATCGTCTCTTTCAGGCTGACTGCTATCGCCACACAGGAACTGGTCCAGCTGTACTCTGATCTGCTCGTAGGCGTTTAATACGAGCTGTTTCCTCTCCTCCATGGTCATATTGGGTTCGAAGATCGGAGGGAACGCGTATGGATCTTCACCCATATCTGAAAAAAAATCATAATTATTGTAGACAACCTATGTGGCTCAGTGGTTAGGTCGTTGGCGCTCAAGCCGGAGGTCGTGTTTTCGAATCCCACCGAAGGGACAAAAAAATTCTATGTTGCTGGGTCTTTGATATGTATTAAATATAATTATTATGTACTAGATGTTGCGCGCGATTTCGTGCGCGACAAAAGGAAATCGCGCGGTTACTGTACATTTTGTCGCGATAAAAAGTAGCCTATGTCCTTCCCCGTGGTCTATTCTATATCTGTGCCAAATTTCATCAAATTCGGTCCAATAGTTTCAGAGCCTATTTTTAGACGTTTTTGAGAATACCGTTTTACATCATTTTAACAAAACGGTATTCTCAAAAACGTCAAACCAATAACAAACTCGTTTTCTTTTCGAAACTGCATCGAAACTATTTTTGTAAGATTTTATTTAGCTTAATCGACCTACAGAGTATAATTTTAGACATAGACGTATTATAAACGACTTACGCGCTGAAAAACTACTCAGAGACAATGTAAAGGAATGTGATGTCAATTTTAAGTTTAAAGAAATTGACTCCAGAGACATTATTAACACATTTAAGTTGTTGAATATTAAAAACACTGCTGATCTCTGGGGAATGTCTACAAAAATTATTAAATCAATAATTGACATCGTAGCTCCTTATCTAGTGATGGTTTTCAATGATTGTATAAAAAGTGGTGTTTTCCCTGACTTAATGAAGCATAGCAAGGTTATACCTTTATTCAAAGCTGGAAATAAATCTGATCCGACAAATTACAGGCCTATATCGATCCTACCGACTTTTAGTAAAATTATTGAAAGAATAATTTTAAGACAGTTACTAGTACATTTTAATTCGAATAATTTATTACACAATAATCAATATGGTTTTACCAAGGGTCGATCCACTACGGATGCTGGTATGGGTCTTCTTTGTAGAATCTTTGAAGCTTGGGAGGGGTCGCAGGATGCATTAGGTGTATTTTGCGATCTTTCCAAGGCATTTGATTGTGTTGAGCATGCTACATTGATCAGAAAATTGCACCACTATGGTATACGGGACTCTTCACTCGACCTTTTGAGTTCTTACCTTAAAAATAGAACTCAAAGGGTAGAAATAAATAGTAAAAGGTCTACTGGGACCAAAATAGAATTAGGTGTCCCACAGGGATCCATTTTAGGCCCATTTCTTTTTCTCGTCTATATAAATGACTTACCTTATCTAATTAAAGATAATGATAATGAGATAGTACTTTTTGCCGATGACACTTCACTCATTTTTAATGTGAAGCGACAACAGTCAAATTATGACGAGGTAAATAGTGCTCTCTCTAAAATAGTACATTGGTTTAATGTTAATAATTTACTTTTAAATTCAAATAAAACAAAATGTTTAAAGTTTACTTTGCCCAATGTTAGGCAAGTTCAAACCAATATACTATTAAATGACGAGAAAATGAACTTGTGTGTGAAGTGGACACCACTGTATTTTTAGGTATAATACTAGATAGTAAATTACAGTGGGGTCCTCATGTTGCGAATCTTGCAGATAGACTCAGTTCTGCAGCATATGCAGTCAGAAAAATTAGGGAAATTTCTGACGAAGAAACGGCGCGACTTGTTTATTTTAGTTATTTTCACAGTAGAATGTCTTACGGCATTCTTTTATGGGGAAATGCCGCCGACATCAATACAATATTTGTGCTGCAGAAGCGAGCAATACGTTCTATTTACAAAATGTCCTGCTTTGAATCTCTGAGAGAAAAGTTTAAAGAAATAGGAATTCTGACCGTCGCTTCTCAATACATTTTAGACAATGTGTTGTATGTTAGAAAAAATTTAAATATGTTCAATACATAAACACTAGAAATAAACACAAATTAGACATTCCGGTGATCAGACTAAGTAAATCTTTTAAAGGTCAATGTATACGCCTATACAATAGAGTCCCAGAAAACGTTCAAAGTCTGTCTATTAATAAATTTAAAAAAGTAGTTAAAGAACGTTTGTGTGCTAAAGGTTATTATAAAGTCAGTGATTTCATTAACGATTGCACACCTTGGGAATAAGATGGCCCCATGCGAGGCTGCTTTTATGTACTTAGGTATGTTTTATGTACTTATAACTAATGTTATATAGATTAAGTTACAACATTGTAAAAATATTTTTTGAAAAGAACAATTTTCCCATCTTTTTGCTAAAAGGTGTCCCCGTGCGAGTTTTTTACGCCGGTTCTTCTCGCCGGGCTAGTTTCCGAACCGGTGGTAGGCATCGGCACCTACATGGATATAAAATTTTTGAGTTTGAGTTTTGAGTTTTACGACTTACGAGGCATGTTGAGGCAAAAAGTGTCTCCAGTTAAATGGCCCCAGTTTTGACATTTTTGGGGCCATTTTGACATTTGAAGTATGGCGAAAACAAGATGGCTGACATTCGAAATATGGTGAAAACCAAGATGGCGTAACATTTTATTGTATGATGATTTGTTCTGTCAAATGGCTATGAAGCCTTGAGTTCTGAAATCTTTGGTTTTAAATACTTACTATGTCGGATCATGGCAGCGATGGTGACGGCGACGTACTGGAGCGCCTCGCCAGCCGGCCCCGGGGGTCCGCGCGGTCCGGCCGGACCCGCCCGGCCCGGGTAGCCGCGCTCGCCCTCGGGACCGGGCAAGCCCCTGGGACCCATGGGGCCTTTTGGTCCCTGACTTCCGTCTATACCAGAAGGACCTGTAAAAATATAAAGTTCATTTCTTATGTCTAAATAAAAAAAAGGTTACCTTAAAAAGGTTATTGTGAGTCAACCTTAAAAGATAGACATACTCTGTCGCGGACTTTTTTGTAGAACTTTTATAGGGGAACAATTATGTAATACATCATTTTAGCAAAACTTTTACCGTTTTCGCAGCGTACGCAGCAAAAGCTCTCAAAAGGAAGAGAAAAAACCGATTTTGTAACATTATTGATTGGTGCTCCGCTCGTATTGAACTTATCATGATATTATATAGCCTAAAGCCTTCCTCCATAAGTGGACTATCCAACACAAAAATAATTTTTCAATTCGTACCAGTATTTCCTGAGATTAGCGCGTTCAAACAAACAAACAAACTCTTCACCTTTATAATATTAGTATATATTATAAGTAGTATAAGTTTACATGCATGCATTATATATGTTACAGTTAAAACTAGAGATGCCATGAATAGTGAATTGGCCGAATACCGAATACCGAATATTCGGCAACACTGTCGGCCGAAGCGCCGAATATTCGGCACGAAATACATACTTGTCGGGAGCGCGTTAGCTGGATTAAGACAAGTCGCAATTCGCAACCTGTTTTCCTCGTTGCGTTGGCGCGGCAGGCGACGACTAGCGTGTATAGTGAGAGGTTATTTTCTGAGGCTGGTAACATTTACGATGAAAAGCGTAATCGTTTGCTACCAAAAAATGCTAAAAAGATTGTTTTTATCCATCACAACTTACCACTGATCAATTTTAATTACTAAAGTGTTGTAATTTGGAAATAAATATATAATTTTGAGTAATATAACGTGTCTTTTTTTACATGATTTAGTATTCGGTATTCGGCCGAATAGTACGTATTATTCGGCCGAATACCGAATAGCAAAAAAAATGGCCGAATAGGCCGAATACCGAATAGTTGCCGAATATTCGTGACATCTCTAGTTAAAACCCGTTTTTCGTTATAACTCGTTTTCCCTAGTTAAAACTAGGTTTTACTAAATGCATATGTTAAAACTAGAAATACCTAGTCAAAACTAGAATTGAATACTAATTTATTTGATTTTCAGATAAAACTAGTTGTAACTCTGACTTTTAGTTAAAACGAGCACTAGAAAAGCTAATTTGGGATTTAAAACTAAATATAGTTTTAAAAATATTTATTAAGAGATTTAAGACATAGAGTCATATACTTGCTTGTAAAATTAATAATCTTACACAAAAGAACATCGACTAGTAGTTGCTAGGTGACAACTGACAATCCACACTTATATTTATTATACATGGGAAAGTGTGTGTCTGTTTGTCCGTCTTTAACGCTAAAACTACTGAACCGATTTAAATGAAATTTATGAAAATAAATTTTTTGAGAAAGGACATAGATTACTTTTTATCGCTGGGTTTACGGTTCCCATGGGATACTTTATTTACAGTTTTACGTAACAACTACTTAACCGATTATCATAAAATTTGGCACAGATATGAAGTAGACCTTGAGAAATTACATAGGCTACTTTTTATGGCGTGACATATGCATCTTGATTCTTGACTAGAGGCCCAGGGCCTTTTTCAAAGATGCATTCGATAATTTCCATGACTAAGTTCAAAAACAAAATGTATGGGATTTGACATAAGGTATCGCAAGCGACGTGTCATTTAACGATGACTTGTGTCAAATTCCATATATTTTTGATTTCGAAGTTCGCCGTCGAAATTATCGATTGCATCTTGACTAGAGAACCTTGTGACGTCTCGCGATCAATCAGTATACGATCATCCGATGAACTTTGACCTCGGTTGGAACAGTTTTAACTGCGAGTCTTTAGAAAAACGCATTTTGACTAGTAAGAACTAGTTTTAACTGATATCCAATTTTGAGCATTAGTTAATTCTAGTTTTAACAAAGGTGTTTAGTAAAAACAAGTTCTAACTAGGGAAAACGCGTTCTATCTAAAAATAACCTAACCAAGAATATGTCAGGACATGTCTAAGGAGTAGATATGAGCGCCGCGCCGGCGCGCCGCCGCCGCCGGCGATTTTGCCGCGCCGCCGCCGCCGCGAAAATACATCGGCGCGCCGAGTGAGCGAGAGGGATAGTCATATTATGTGTAATTTCAGTCAGTGACTATGAGCATTCATTTTACCCAGGTCATATATACCTATAAAAGCTTTACTTCTTTCATACTTTAAACGAACATCCAAATAAGTGACACCTATCTCATCAAAAGAGTTCTGCATAAAAGACAACATGCTTACTAGAAAGGCAGATCTATTGAATTGTTGGAGCTAGTATATCGCATTGATCTTGCCATTGAGGATAAGAAGTTTGCACTAAGCGCCTTCCTAGATATTGAAGGCGCGTTCGGCAAAAACTTAATCTGATCTAGACTGGGTTCTGGATAGCCTGGCTTCAAGAATTACTAAAGAGTGGATCAAAGCTACGCCAAACAACAGAGTAGCGTCATCAACTATCATAGGCTTGACGCTCAGGAGCAGGATGAACTAAGGATGTCCACAAGGAAGGTACTGTCGCTGCTGGAGTGGTCCCTGGAATGGACTGTTAAAAGAACTGAACAATAGAAGGTTCTATGCTAAGGATACACTGACGACCTAATAATAATAGCACCCCATACCAATTTCGGTGTCGGTGGCCGGTTTTATTTAAACCATGCCAGCAATTATTATAATAGTTCCCTAGTATGTGCGCAGTACACAAGAGCACCTCTCTTCCTTTACTCTCGTAATCCAGTGAGACGGATAACTGACATGACTGGCCATCCGATGCATGGATCACCTTTCTTGTCAGACAATCAGGTGATCAGCCTTCTATGTCCTAACCAAACTTGAAAACAACTTTTTAACTTCCCGCTAAGAAAATGTAAGATTTTCAAAAATCGGGAAGTTATTGGTTTTACATCATTTTGCAAAAATCGAATTCTCTTCAGATCTTGACGTTCTGAGGTCACAGGAAGCTTCCCTGACTACCCCCGCGAGGGTCGAGGAGTCACTATGTCTGTATGTATGTATGTATGTATGTGTGTGTAAGTATGTAAACCTCTTATACTTTTGAACGGTTCGACTGATTTTATTGCGGCTGGCGCCATTCGAAAGGGCTTGGCTAAACTTAGATTTTGACTACAATTTGGACCGATTCAGATAGATATATTTCAAGAAATCTCAAAAAAGCTGTGAATTTTGTTTTTAAAATGGTCTTTTCGGAATAACTTTGAAGCGGCTTTATCGATCAACTCCAAAAACTAATCAGCTCTTAACCTTAAAAAACTTTAAACCTTAAAATCCTTTAAAATCTGTTGATTCGTTTGAGACATATCGTGAAGAAAAGAAAATCGAAAAAAGTGTTTTTCGGAATTATTTAGAAAATTATCATTAAAAAAATTTTGCTGTCAATTTTTTCAAAGGACATAAAAAACTTTATCAATTGCCGCCAATCGCGTGAAA
The DNA here is from genome assembly GCA_905404095.1 of Glaucopsyche alexis. Lineage (NCBI taxonomy): Eukaryota > Metazoa > Arthropoda > Insecta > Lepidoptera > Lycaenidae > Glaucopsyche > Glaucopsyche alexis. The sequence continues at coordinate 3,686,827 of FR990044.1, read as the reverse complement.
ATCGGTTGATTCATTCCAAAGTTATAAAAAATAGTGTTTTATTAAACTACTCTCCGAGCTCAAAAGTCTGATGAAAGAAAATTATCAGTGAAAATGTTTAGAAGCACTTTAATTTTTGAGCTCGATAATCTCAAAAAAGCTCTAATCCAACCTAGCGATACTAGTGGCGGGCAAATGCGCATCAGTAGTCGCTGGGGTAATGCAATCAGGTGCAAAATAAGAGGAAGGGACTAAAACACTCTTCGGGAAAACTACCACGATTGCAAGCGAGGTCAAATATTTTGAAGTGATCCTAAATATTATGAGACTTACTTGGAATAAGCACATCGAGGACATTATGAAAAAGGCTAGATGTGCTCTATGGTCCTGCCCAAGACTTGTTCACGGACAGATTTAGGAAAGACAACCGGCATGGCGTTGGACTACGGTGAAGTGCCACCTACATGCAGATATGCTTGTTTGGGAGATTTTGCACCGTGTTGCAGGCTGAGATCTCCGCTATTATTAGTTGTCCACTAGGGAGCCTACCCAGTCAATTATATAAATGCCTTCGATGTCGACAAAAAAGAAAATAGAAAAAGATTATAGTGATTCTTACGCTCTTTGTAGTCAAAGCACTATTAACTATTATTAGTTGTCTTTTTCATCACTACAAAATTGTGTGTCATATATTGTATTGCATTGCAATTGTATGTTACCTAATAAATAAAGTAAACTTCGCTTTTTTTTACCACCGAGTACAAACTTCAACCCTTTCAAGGTCACGCCGCCGACGCCGCCGCCGCCGACCCAAAATAGCCGGCGCGCCGCCGCCGACCTAACACCCATCGGCGCTCATATCTACTAAGGAGGGTTCCGTAACTATAAACGCGTAATATGCTTTTTTTTTAATTACTCCAAAAGTTTTGTCCTATTTGGTTCACAATAATTTTCCTAAAGAGTTTTTAGCATGATCTATCAGCATGGAAATTTGCAAGTTTCTATCTCCTATAGTTTAAAAATGCTAGGGGCCCCCCCCTAGCATTTACAACCACCACCAACACACCAACCTACAAACTACTTTGGAGGCCGATTACTCGAAAATGGTCAACTTTATAAAAAAGTAACGTATGAAACCCTGCCTTTATTTTAAAATACCTATTCTACGATACCCCAAACGATGGGGTAGAGTGAAAAAATATTTTTCATCCCCACTTCACATGTATGGAGAGCCACCCCTAAAATATAAAATTATTATTTTTTATGATCCCGAAACCGTGATCTATACACAATCTATAACTGCACCAAATTTCATCAATTTATATTCATAATTACAGGAGCTAGAGGCGCGGACAGACAGACAGACAGACAGACAGACAGACAGACGGACAGAGTGAAACTATAAGGGTTCCTTAAGTATTACGGAACCCTAACCAGTTTTAACTGTAACATATACATGCATGTGTATAATTTGCACACGCCCGCGCCAGACTGATTGGCGGAATGTAGGATCTTTTTAATGTTGTAATTTTGTAAGATCTCATGACAAACCACATTCTTGCAATAAATAATTTGAATTTGAATAAGTGCAGCGACATATTATCTACACTAATATTATAAAGAGGAAAACTTTGTTTGTATGTTTGTTTGTTTGTTTGTAATGAATAGGCTCAAAAAGTACTGGACCGATTTCAAAAATTCTTTCACCATTCGAAAGCTACATTATCCACGAGTAACATAGGCTAAATTTTATTTTGGAAAAAAATAGGGTTCCTTAAGATATTTGGGGTTTTCGGACACAAGGTGTAAAAAATCAACCAGAAAAGTTACTTATTTTGCGTACGCTGCCTAAACTATAAAAGAAAGAACCATAAAATGTTCAAATTAATTTTAGATCTTATAAATATCTACAAAAAAGTCCGCGACACACCTATCTATGTGGAGTGAGGCACAACAACAATTTTTTTATTTAGAAATCTTGATTTTTTTTGGATTACATTTAAACGCGTTTATTTTACTCATGCTATTAATCCTTATCAAAATAAATTAAGTAGGTAAACTAAGTACAGTTTATGTACATAATATTTGGTCTTTGAATGATGAAAATTGGACGTTTGGTTTTGAAGTTATGGCGAAATTAAAATATTACGATTTCTGCTCCACGGCCCGTTGCGAAGTAGGCGTCACCAAGGCGGGGGTGTGCGTGCGGGAGTGGAGTTTAGATCTATGATTTAGGATTAGTATCAGTATTGTACCCATAGATTATACAGATAATATATACATTGTACCCGTGCGAAGCCGGGGCGGGTCGTGTTATCATAAACTGATTTTGTAAAGTTTGGAGCTCTCAGAACGCGTTTCACGTTGGCTTAACGTTTACGAGAATACAGTTTGACAGTTTTAGCGTATCGAGACTTGATTGTAAATGTATCAATGCAGGTTTTATTTAGCAGAATTGACCCTCAGAATACACGCGCCCTTACTTACTCAAATTTTAGGTAAGTACCTTTAAAAAAAACGGGTACAAAATCTGAATACGAGCGCGCTTTTAGTAATTCGGCTCGTGACTGTAGTTACAGTGCATTTATGTAGAATCTAGATTCTAGAGCGAAAGTACCTGCGGATCCGGTTTCCCCTTTGGGTCCTGGTGGTCCTTGTGGCCCCGGGGGTCCACTTTCCCCGTCCTTTCCCTTTTTCCCGTCCAGCCCGTTCTGTCCCCTCGGCCCGGGCGGTCCCCTCTCTCCGTCTCTTCCCGGCTCCCCTCGCTCGCCCTTTTCACCTTGAGGACCCTGCGGTCCAAGCGGGCCGTCGGCTCCGCGTGGACCGATCTCGCCTTTGTCCCCCGTTTGACCCCTTTGGCCTGTCTGCCCAGGTAGACCGGGCGGGCCCTAGCGAACACGCAAAATATTACGGTTGAAATTAAATAATCTTATTCTCGATAGCATAACCTGACCATAGGGACTGTCATGATTTTGACATATTTTCATAGAATTCTCATTCGATAACGTTACGTTTACGTCGCTGTCAAATGCTCCTGATAATATTATAAAAAGTCTCGCTTCACTTCATAGTCAAATCTTCATCAAATTCACTTAATACTTAATAGTCAATCTTCTAGATTTGGGACCATCCACATTCCACATAATATTAGGTACGTCACGCAAAATTTTGACTTTTTGACCACCCCCGTTGTTGTGCTTTTTAGTATCCCTGTACCTGTTCTTAACATGTACTGTCACATTTAGTAAGACCCCCCCCTCCCCCATCCGCTGTGACGTAATATGTGGATGGACCCTGTAGTATTCTAGCACGCAACAATACTGGCTCGCCGATGCTCTGCCATTGACACACACCCTGCCCGCATGGCCTCTCTATCAGGACTGATATCTTAAGTGTCAATGTCACTGTGACAAGTCTACTGTCATCTCTGGCAAGAGCACTCGAGACAGTATAATATCTATGCTACATACACAGCCATACACTACATCCCTTTCTTGTTATAATTTATTTTGTGCATTTATATTCTACTTGTATCCTGTCAAAATTGAATCAATAACCATGAATAAGAATGCCCTAAATTTATGCTGTAACGTCTCTATTGTAACGTGGATAATTTATCAGCAGTTCAGCATCATATTAAGTGACCAATAAAGTATAATTTAGAAAACACAAGTAATCTGCTATCAATTCAAATCAATACATTCACCTTCCTAATTATTTCCACACTCCACCCTTTATCCGACCGACGTGTATTCTACCTTCCTCTCTTTCTTTTAAAACCTTCCATTGTCATATAAAGTATACTACACTTCGTTTTGGTACTTTTTCCCCTATTAAATTATTCCAAACTTCTATATCTCAATTTGTATTTTTTCCAGATTCGAGAACCAAATTAACGCTTAACTTGGTTTCTTTCCCTTTTCCCTTCTTCTTACCCTTTTCCGTCTGCATAGTATTTTCAGCTTTTATGACCATAAGTCATTCAAATTAACGCTCAACTTCCCTATTTCTGTGTCTAACAGGGCACGGTACAAAAGAGTTATATTCGTTTATTTTGGTTATAACTACGCAGTTATTTCCGATGTATTTCTGTTAAGGACAGCGGCCTCGCCTGTGTTTTAAAGTGAATTTAAAAACAATGAACACTTATCAGTGCTTTAAAACGTTTCTAAAAACTGTGAGTAAATAGTACATAAACTCTTAAGAGTGAAAATAGTGAATATAAGTGTTGTACATAAGTGTTAAATTCATTAGAATAGTGGTAAATAATTGTTTTAAAGTCACGAGTTTATTTTCTTTATAATTTCTTAACCGTAGCTTATTTCGCTTGGAAAATTAGTGTTGTACATAGGAAAAATTAGTGGCTAAAGTAAATAACATTTAGGTAAATAGAAATGTAAATGGTTTTAGAGAAAATTAGATTATAATGGTGAAAAATATATGGTTTTCTTATACTTGTAACTTTAACTTATGTGTTATTAAGTATCTATGTAAACTGTGTGATTATGTATTGTTTTATGGTAAATAAAGAATTTCACGTTATGCGTTTCACTTATCCTGGCTCAGGGGAGATAAAGGGAAATTAGGGAAAATTATGGAAAAATAGCCGTATAGAGAAATAAGAGAGAGATAGCTTATATGGAAATTAGAAGAGTACATTTGTGCTCCCTATACGGCATTGCCCTGAGCCAGGTAAGCTAACGGCTTATCGTGTAAAATGTTCTCCTCAAATCAGTGTTATTTTTTATACGCCCCAGCTCTGCCCGAATCGGTGTAACCTTGCTATCTTCGAGTCTGATCAGAGCCGGCGGTGAAAACCTAGTGGAAAAATACAGTCCCATACAGTAGTGCGTGGTCCTTGCGATCCGGATTGCAAGTTAGTGAGTTAGTCGCGTGTGATCCGAGATACAAGATTGAAGAAATTTTCGAAGTCCAATACCAGTTGAAAACAATCAAGACGACACTTAGAAGAATTTATTGATGACGGAACATAGAAAAATTTACTGAACATCGGACATAGAAAAATTTTACTGAGCCAAGGAGATAGAAAAATTTATTGAAGACTGGACTTAGAAAAATTTACTGAACACTGGACATAGAATAATTTCATCGAGCCAAGGACATAGAAAATTTTTTGAAGAAAATTTATCAAGCCGAACATAGAATTTTGGAAGAAAGGAATTCAACACCGGGGATCGACGGACTCAGATTAGAAGATTGGACTCGAAGATACAAGACAACACCAAGGAAGAGGGAAGCAAGGATTCGCAGATTTTTCGCCTGAAAAACCTACCGAAGATTCTTGAAGAGTCGTGAAGACTCTGAAGATTTTTGGAGTTTGAAGACGAATATTTGAAGATTAATTTTTGATTTGAGGATTTAACTTAACGTAACATTTAACTTAAACTATGGTCATCACAAGGAGTCAGAGCGGGGCCGAGGAGAACCAACCACAACAACAACAACCGCGAAGATTTCCAGATCCGCCACGATCGCCGTCTGCTGCCGCCACGAGCCAGCCGCCGCCGACCGAGGGAAGGGCAGATCTGCTTCAAACAATTTTAAAACCGAGACCAGGTACTAGCAAGGCACCTGTAGCTCCGGAAGTGCAAACACTAGCCAGGAAGAAGGCTATTTCAATTAGGTCGCGTCGATCGACAGCGAGTGTCGTCGCACGCATACAATATGAGGCGGAAGAGAAGCTTGCCGCTCTCCGTAAAAAGGAACTGCAGATAGAAGCAGAACTTATCAAGAAGAAACTCGTCGCCGACGTCGCCGCTGCAGAGGATGGAAGCAGCCCCGATGACGACGAGCCGTCTGAACAGGTGGAGCAACGTGTACGAGCCTGGCTAAGCGAACAAGGACCCGACCATGAAGAGGCTAGACAAGAGCCGGTCGTGTTAGAGGAGAGAGAGACGCCGAAGCCAGAAGACATGCCACCAACGGGAGGAAGACGCGAAGGCCAAAGGACGAGATTTGAGTGGCCGGAACAGCGCCGCCCACGCTCACCCACACCGCCCACGTCTAGGGCCAACGGAGTGGAACATCTCGCTGAAACGTTAGACAAGCTGCTGAATCAACGCCAGACGCGCCACACAACGGAGCTGCCTGCATTCTCAGGGGCTCCCACCGAATGGTTGTCCTTCAAAGCAGCCATGGAAGACACCACTGCATTCTACAAGCTGAAACCGATCGAGAATTTAGCTCGGCTGAGGAACTGCTTACGGGGAGAAGCCAGGGAAGCCGTGGCACCACTGCTGAGCGTCGCTACGCCGCCCGAACAAATCATGAAGACTCTAGAACAATGCTTCGGACGTCCAGAAGTTATGGTGGACCGCATGATGGAAGACCTGAAGAGGCTACCGAGGCTCGGAGGTTCGGCGGCGGAACTCAACCAATTCGCCGTAAAGATTCAGAACATGGTGGCTATCCTGAAGAGGCTGAGGCACGGGTACCTTTTCAACCCGTTGCTCACGAGAGACATTCTAGAGAAACTCAGTCCCTACGAGAAAAGCAAGTGGTACGACTACGCAGAAGAGACGTCGCGCTTCAGGAACGAGCCCGATGTCGTCCTTCTCTCTGAATTCTTAATGAGGGAAGCGGACAGGGCACTGCGCTACGGATTCAGCACGACATCGAAGAGAGAAACACCGCGTCAACCTCCGAACAAGAGTGAAACCAGAGCAAGAAGGCCAGTCTTCGCGGTGACAGAGGAGGGCAGGGGTTCGCCGAGCCACAGCCAACCCAAGAAGGTACGCGAGGAAGCAATGAAGTGCCCGGTATGTGCCAATGATCACGCTCTGCCTCGCTGCGCCACCTTCAAGAAAATGAGCGTACCAAAGAGATGGGACACAGTCAAGAAAGAGGGGCTGTGTTTCCTGTGCATATCGAGTCGACACAGAAGATTCAACTGTAAGGCGAAACGGTGCGGCACACAGGGTTGTAAGCGGTTGCACCACACGTTGCTGCACGAGGAGAGGTCCGGCGGCGCTCCACAGGCTGAGGACGCCGTTATTACCGCATCGGTCACGTCCGACCGTGCGGTAAAACTCAAGATGAGAAGGGTTCAAGTCGTAGGTCCACGGGGCGAAGCGGACATCTTCGCGCTGTTCGACGAGGGCTCGACAGTGACTCTGCTGGATGAAGACGTCGCGAAGGCTATCGGCGCAGACGGTCCGTCGAAAGTGCTGCGGATGCACGGGATCAATGCCGAGAGGAATGAGGAAAAAAGCCGACTCGTACAACTGGGCGTACGGGGTCACGACGGTACCAGGCACGACATCACTGCGAGAACGGTGGGCGGATTGAACTTGCTCACTCAATCCGTTCCGGAATCATTGCTGCAACTCGCTCACCTGCACGATCTCAGGGATGAAGAGATGTGTTATGAGAACGAGAAACCCCAACTTCTCATCGGTACGGACAACTGGCAGCTCATCGTGTCAAGAGAACTGAGAATCGGGAAAAGGAACCAGCCTGCGGCCTCAAAGACCAAACTCGGCTGGGTAATTCACGGCGGCATCCCGAGTCGCATGAGAACGAAACAGGATGACGAGAATATCCTGCACATATGGACCGTCGACTACCCGGACGAACGAACGGGCGAGAGTCTAGGCGGGACGAGACTCCAGTGGCGCAAAGAGGGCGTCACATTACCCCGGAGTAACAACGGGGGGAGTCAGACAAACTGCAGTATGGGACCGGGACTCCAGTGGCACACGAGAGATGTCATAACCCCAAGGATCGACGGGGGGAGTCGTGCGGGCTGCAGTTTGAAGCGAGAAGATGGGGATGTCCGAGCCGTGTTGGCCGCTGCCAAGGCCAAGGTGTCGCCGCTGAAGGCGCAATCAAGACCGAGATTGAAGCTGCAGGCTGCCCCGGTGAGATGGAGCCTGAGAAATGACGACGCAGCAATAAGTGGAAAGGCAGTAGAGAAGCTGCTAAAGTTGACGTCTGTCCACCAGTGGAGGTGGGTGAGCACTAAGAACAACGTCGCGGACCTAGCCACGAGAACGGGCTATGTTCCGAGGAGCGACGAGGACCCATGGTTTAAAGGGCCAGACTTCCTGCGCAGGCCTATGAGCGAGTGGCCCGCGGAGAGTCCCGCCCAAGTCGAGGATAAAGAAGAACACGTCGCCTTTTACACCACAAGGGCGAGTGAGCTGGATTGTCTACCGGATGTGACGCGCTTTTCGAGTTACGAGCGCCTCATAAGATGCACAGCGATGGTTTTGTTATTCTTAGAAAAGTGCCGAGATCGTCGAGCCAACCTCGAGGTACGACACCTAGAACGGGCCGAGACGTTGTGGTATCAGAGGTCACAACGGGACAGCTTCACGCAAGAAATTGAAAAGATCACAAGTGGCAAGACGGCGCCTAGGTGGAGCCCCTTGTACCGGCTCAGCCCAGTGTACAAAGACGGGCTGCTCGTACTAGACGGAAGAATCAAAGCAGCGCAGGTTCCAGCGGAGATGAAGAATCCAATCATCCTGGACGGTAGACACCCGTTTACGAAGTTACTGGTGGCACGGGAGCACGCCCGGGCAGGACACGGGAGCCGTGAGAGGGTCGTGAACGACCTCAGGCAAAGGTTTTGGATCCTGAAGCTGCGGCCGACGGTGCGCAGCATAACAAGTAAGTGTGCGTTTTGTCGGCTACGACGGGCGCACCCGAGAACACCACAAACTGGAGACTTGCCGGCGGAGCGCCTGGGGGCGTTCCAGAGACCATTTTCGTACTGTGGTCTCGACTGTTTCGGCCCGATGACGATCACCATCGGCCGACGTCACGAGAAGAGATGGGGAGCGCTCTTCACCTGTCTGACGACGCGGGCCGTGCACCTGGAGCTGGTGGCCTCGCTGTCGACAGACTCAGCAATAATGGCCATGAGAAGAATGGCTGCGCGGCGAGGATGGCCGTCAGTTATGTACAGCGACAACGGGACGAACTTCAGAGGAGCGGACGTCGAGCTGCGGCAGGCGTACGCTGAGTGGGCACCGGCTATGGCTCAGCTGGGCCTCACGCACCGCATGCAATGGAAATTCACCCCGCCGGGGGCGCCGAGTCAAGGAGGTGCCTGGGAACGGATGGTGAGGTCGGTGAAAACCGCCTTACTCGCTACGCTGAACGAGAAGTCGCCGAAAGAAGAGGTACTCCAGACCCTAATGGCCGAGGCGGAGTATTCCGTGAACGCACGACCGCTAGTTCACGTTTCCGTGGACCCCAGCGACCCGGAGGCAATCACACCGAACCATTTCCTCCTCGGGTCGTCCACCGGGCTGCCGTACGTCGGACCGTGTGTGCCGGCGGACAAGAAGACTTGGAGAGTCGCGCAAGCCCTTGCCGACGAGTTCTGGAGGCGCTGGGTGAGGGAATACCTCCCCACGCTCACGCCACGCTACGGGGCGCCGCAGAGCAGCCGTGCCCTGGTTCCGGGCGACCTGGTCGTGGTCGTAGATCCGGCGCTGCCGCGTAATACGTGGCCGCGCGGGGTCGTGCACCGGGTCTACCCTGGCCCGGACGGACAGGTGCGTTGTGCGGACGTTCGCACGCGCAGTGGTGTGTTCCGCAGGCCCACATCAAAGCTGGCAGTGCTGGAGGAGGCGCCGCAGTCGCAACCGCGACCGCTGGCGGAGCAGACGGAGCCGGGGGCGTCGCCGGGCGCGGAACGAGCGCCGGGGCGAGCTACAGACAGCTCGCAGTCGCCTGAGCGGGCTACAGACAGCTCGCAGTCGCCTGAGCGAGCTACAGACAGCTCGCAGTCGCCGGGGCGAGCTACAGACAGCTCGCAGTCGCCTGAGCGAGCTACAGACAGCTCGCAGTCGCCGGGGCGAGCTACATACAGCTCGCAGTCGCCTGAGCGAGCTACAGACAGCTCGCAGTCGCCTGAGCGAGCCACATTCGGCTCGCAGTCACCATCACGAGCTGTAGCGAGCACAGACAGCTCGCGGTCGCAGCCAGTTGCAGCGGGCACGGTCAGCCCGCAGTCACCGGAGCAGTTTGCGGCGGACACAGACAGCTGGCAGTCAGCGGAGCAGTCCACGGCGGGTCCAGCGAGCCCGCGGTCACCAGAGGAGGCTGCGTAGAACCTGGCTACTGCGCCGGGGGGAGGATGTTAAGGACAGCGGCCTCGCCTGTGTTTTAAAGTGAATTTAAAAACAATGAACACTTATCAGTGCTTTAAAACGTTTCTAAAAACTGTGAGTAAATAGTACATAAACTCTTAAGAGTGAAAATAGTGAATATAAGTGTTGTACATAAGTGTTAAATTCATTAGAATAGTGGTAAATAATTGTTTTAAAGTCACGAGTTTATTTTCTTTATAATTTCTTAACCGTAGCTTATTTCGCTTGGAAAATTAGTGTTGTACATAGGAAAAATTAGTGGCTAAAGTAAATAACATTTAGGTAAATAGAAATGTAAATGGTTTTAGAGAAAATTAGATTATAATGGTGAAAAATATATGGTTTTCTTATACTTGTAACTTTAACTTATGTGTTATTAAGTATCTATGTAAACTGTGTGATTATGTATTGTTTTATGGTAAATAAAGAATTTCACGTTATGCGTTTCACTTATCCTGGCTCAGGGGAGATAAAGGGAAATTAGGGAAAATTATGGAAAAATAGCCGTATAGAGAAATAAGAGAGAGATAGCTTATATGGAAATTAGAAGAGTACATTTGTGCTCCCTATACGGCATTTCCCTGAGCCAGGTAAGCTAACGGCTTATCGTGTAAAATGTTCTCCTCAAATCAGTGTTATTTTTTATACGCCCCAGCTCTGCCCGAATCGGTGTAACCTTGCTATCTTCGAGTCTGATCAGAGCCGGCGGTGAAAACCTAGTGGAAAAATACAGTCCCATACAATTTCCTTAACGACTGCATAATATCTGTTTAAGATTTTGTGGAACTTAAACTGGAAATCGTACAGTAACATTTACTGTAACGTCTAACTTGATCCGCCTCAAATGACAAGAAAATTCCACTCCGAAAAGTTCCCATTACATTGATGTCTTAAGTCTACCCCCGGCACGCTCGGTGGTTCTCACCTTTAGTGTAGTTGTAGCTTATACTAGAATGCATATTTTATCCTAAAACCTCTGATCTTGTTGCCGACTCTTCCTTCGGTCGTATTCTGTAGTGGTTGTGAAACCGGGATTAGTATGTCATTTTGGATATTTAACAACTGTGTACAATGTTACTGATGATGTTGTCTGTTTGCCCCCCTGAATGCCTTGTCACAGAAAACCTATATTGGATATACCATCAATTAAATCACTTTTGTACTGTGAGTTCCCCAGCCTATATCACATTACAATTCACTATCTTCATCAATTTCCAATACCGAATTAAAAGTCGAACTGCAATTTTACTTTCTAATCTAATCTAATAAAATAAATCTAATCTCTTTACTTCTATCTTGTAATAATAAATCATCTGTTCTCCATCCCACAACTATATGTATCATTTCCTTTTTCAAAAGTAGCTAATGTATGTAAGCAAAACTATCTGAAATTATGTTCAACTTGCACATTCCTCAATTTAAATGAATTTAAAAATTTCCTTTCCCATCTTCATGACTCATGACTTTCACTTATCAAAGTCATTAAACGTACTTGCCTGATACGCATATATTATTGAAGCAATAACCCCGAAAGAGAATAATAATAACCATACTACAGATCGTCCCATGGTCGCAACTCACCCATAATAAATCTTTTTTTTTTGTTTGAACTTTATGGCCATTTTGCCTCTTAAATATAAATTATTAAAAAAAATGGAAATATTGTAACTTGTGCATAGAATAATTTACTTGGATTTGATAATGGATTTGTGACAGACAGATTCACAAACATCAAAGTGTAACAAAATTGAATCTATCCAACGCGCGGTAGTAACTGAGGTAGTGCGTGTTGTTGTTATTTTCATTAAAGTATTTATTTCTAAGCATTATTTAAAACAATATTAAATTTTTTTCCACCTAACTCCACATAAACTTTAATTTACTGGTCAAATTTCATACTCCTCCATTCGCACAATTCTCGTATAAATGTTTTTTATATACCACTCAACCCAGAGTAGCTTATCATTGTCATTCGAAAACAATATTAGCAATTTCACTTGGACGGACTGTAGTCCGTGCGATTATTATCTAGCGTCTGACATAATATGATTGACAACCATCGACAATACCCCATTTTTCCAGGTAAATTTCGCAGGTTTATAATTTAAGTCTATGACAAAATGACGAACCTCACAATGTTGGTTAACATTTTTTCCTTGTCTCATGAACTCCACTTTACTAAATGTTAGTGAATCTCCTATTCGTAGCATCCTCGCTCCTCCTCATTTTCAAATCAAATCTTGTGTTCATAATGTTTTGTTATGTTGCCTAACTAGGCGAACCGGAAACTGGACCCTGCTTTTATGCAAAATACGGATCAACTATAATCGGCGATATTACAAAAACTTTTTGCTAGTTCTAGCAACCAAGAAGTAATAACCATTTATTGTTTTTAAACACAGTAACATCGATCTTATAATCACTCATACAGCTTGTCTGTAATTCTTATGACCTTACCAATTACTATATGATTCAATTTCAATAATCAGCCCGCGGCTTACATGTCATGTAATTTATTACTTTATCAATTCGCTTATTAGCGTTGCCACTTTCGTGTCACCCTTATGGCCATAATTATTTAATGATTGGCTATACCACTTCCAAGTCATATTTATAACGTAATTTAATGATTATTATCATTTAGTATACTATTATATTAATTAATTACCAGCTTTTATGCTGCTTTTTTTTACACTTTTATAACGGTATCAATTTAATGATCAGCTACATACTGCTTTATGTCACTTTTGTGACGTTATCAATTTAATGATCAGCCTATGCTGCTTTTAATATTTTAAAAACCGTCATCAATTTAATGATGCGCTGCACTGGTCAGCTATGCTGCTCTTAACATTTTAAAAACCGTCATCAATTTAATGATGCGCTGCACTGGTATGTATTTATGATCAATAATACTGCTTTTAATATAACTTTTCGTGACGTTATCAATTTAATGATCAGCTTTGCTGCTTTCATAAAATTTTTAACCGTCATCAATTAAATGATGCGCTGTACTAATTATCAGCTTTGCTACTTTTATACACTTTTTAACCAATCATCATCAGCCAGCTTTGCTGCTTTCATACATTTTTTAACCGTCATCAATTTAATGATGCGCTGTGCTAGTATGTAACCTTCATAACGTCATCAATTTAATGATCAGTTATACTGCTAAAATATCACTTGACATTATCAATTTAATGATCAGTTATACTGCTTAAAACCTATATGTTACATTCGTGACATTACACATTTAGTAAGTCAACTTTAGCTATGCTCATAAGCAGTAGACTCAGATTTATAAATAAAGCCCGGACAAACATACATACATCAAAGCCTGCACTCGCGAGGCGCTGCCTTTTAAGCTTCGCGCGAGAATTTACGCTTTTACGTTTCCCACTGGTGGCATAATATTATTATATTGAATTAAATTGAAATCCTAGTAAATTTCCCACTATTGAACCTTACCCTGTGGGTATAATTAGAATATACCCATTACCCACCATAAGTAGAATTTATATAACTTCTACTTAAGTTGTAAGTCACAAAAGAGATGACAATATAATGCACAATTGTATGTTATTGATATTATGATACAATAAAGCAATGTAATATTTTTTATTAATATAGCTATCAAACGCAACATTTAAAGTTTTTAACAATTATTATTCATCAAAACTATTAGGTTTATTAAAACTACATACATTTTACATATTGCATTCTTATTTGATAAAACAAATGAACTTGTATCGTTATGTGGGCTCGTGTAATATTTCGGAGATCTCATTTGTTATAGTACGTTAAATAGTAAACATCTGCAGTAGCAGAATACTCTTATCTTATTTGGTTATCGGTAACAACATATTACTTTACATTTTTTCACTTTTTCTTTATTTTTAGCAATACATGATGATTGCATAATTATTATGCAGTAATACGTAAGCAAATACTGAGGTTATTTACATTGCCATTTCATTACTATGCAGTATACCTAGTATATAAATCACTCGACTTGGCGGGAGCACTGCCGTGCCCCCCGATCTAATAATATATATAGGTACAGCGACATGTCGCTTCTATATCACAATCCTTACAGATGTGCCTACTGAGCAGTAACACTAACTCAGTCAAACAATTGTTTTGCAATTGGTTTTATGATTTGGAAACCTTAAATTATTACCTGATAATAATATTTTATTATTTATCCCTTGCACTGAAAAGTATAGTTTGGAGTATAAACTTAATATAATAAGGTCATATACTTCAACACTTTAAAACCTACAGGTAACTGCAACAATTATCTGCTACTATAGATTCTGTTAATTCACTAAGTTTTGTAAGTAGCCAGTACTCATTAGTTAAAATACATCAAGTACAAAATGCCTGTGTCAATATAAAACATGGTATCAAAACTTACAGTAATTATGCAAGTTTCACTAACACTTAAACTGTGATTAGTTATGCCTAGTGATATTTAGATTCTAGTTCTAATATTGCTTATGTAACCAACATATTATAATATATTATAATAATTATATTTTAAACATAATAATCATAGTGGCCTTTGGATTGGAGTCCTGCTTACTTACCACTATTTAATGTCGGTGGCTTTTAATAAACCATAATAACGTGAAATAATTATTGTAAATATAACTCTTGACATAATCAACAACTTATTTTCATTGTAAATAACAATGTATTAGTAATAAAATTATTGCCATGGAATCTTTTAGTATACTAGCAGCTCACCACAACTATGGTCATTCCTTATCTTGACCCGCACATAGAAAATGTAACAAGAATTAAGCAAAGAGGCTGTGTACATTAGGTGATTAAATTTTAAACAATAACTGATGCGACACCTACTTGGCACATTTTGCTATATTTAATATAAAACTCCCACACCGATTTCGGTGACGGCGACTGGTCTCATTGAAGCGAACCAGTTACGCAGGAGTCACCTTACTGTGCCCAAGTGTGTGCCCGGTACACAAGAGCACATTCTCTTCTTTTACTCTCATAACCCAGTGGGACGGACAACCGACACGACTAACGAGAGATCAGGCGCAGGTCCGACCTTTTACATGCCCATCCGACCGTTAACCGTCAGACAATCAGGTGATCAGCCCGCACTGTCCCAACCAGACTTGGAAACAACATTTTATGCTGCTCCAATGCGGGAATCGAATTCACGGTCGAGAGCCAAGCTCCCACCACTAGACCACGGACGCTGCTATATGCCTGCATGGGCAATACGATATTCTTTGTTTTAAACAATCTACAATATTGACTGCACCTACAGGCTACAACTGACTGGTCCCTCCATTACTTCCCTCCTTTGTTATTTTCAATGCGGATTTGTAAGATACGATAATCTTTTGTATATTTTTGTAATTTTAACCACTGACCTTTTTTCCTCGTCGCCACATGTAGTATTCTAGCACGCAACAATACTGGCTCGCCGATGCTCTGCCATTGACACACACCCTGCCCGCATGGCCTCTCTATCAGGACTGATATCTTAAGTGTCAATGTCACTGTGACAAGTCTACTGTCATCTCTGGCAAGAGCACTCGAGACAGTATAATATCTATGCTACATACACAGCCATACACTACAGACCCTTTCCCAGCTGTCCATAGTGTAGCAATAAATATACTCGTATTATGAAGCCCCTCAGTGCAGGTTTCTTATTTTTCTGGTCAAGCTTTAGTACTTGCACTTCGTAAAACATACCTTTAAGCCAAGTGGTCCCGCCGGGCCGGGGGCACCGGGGTGTCCAATCGGTCCCCTCTCGCCCGGTTTCCCATCCATACCGGGCGTGCCTGGCGCTCCCGCGGCGCCTAAAGGCCCCTGCTCGCCCTTAGGTCCGGGCTGTCCCGGTGGTCCAGGTGGACCGCCATCTCCCTTAGGACCAATTGCGCCGGGTGCACCTGGCGGACCACTCGTTCCCTATGGTGTATACAGTTTTTGTAGGAATAAATTACAATAAGGAACTTCTTATACTAGATTTACACTCTCGCGCGAGTGGCGAGGCGAGGCCCGAAGTGAGTCGCGAGGCGAGTGTGTAAACGCAGTTCGCATCGAGGCGAACTACGTTTACACACTCGCCTCGCGACTCACTTCGGGCCTCGCCTCGCCACTCGCGCGAGAGTGTAAATCACTTATTAGTTCTTTTTAAATTTTATTGAAGACTAGCTTTTGCCCGCGACTTCGTCCGCGTGGAACAATACTTTGGGATATCGCTGAAATTTACCCGCGACTTTATTTATGACAACGAAAGCGGAATCCTATTTTTTTAAACGGAACCCTAAAATAAAAGTAGCTTATGTTAGACCCTATAACATCAGCTATCTGCTAGTGAAAGTCCCGTGAAAATCGGTCCAGCCAGTCCAGTCGGAACAAACAGACAGACAGACCGACTGACAGACAGACAGACGGACAGACAAAAATTAAAAAAAAAATGTATTTTATTGTAAGTACCGAATATACTTTCAGATTCATTATGTAAAAAGCTGTTAATTTGAAGTTACAAACAGACACTTAAATTGTATTTAACTGTATAGATGTATAGATATTATAATGTATTATATTTTAAGATATTATCAATTTGATGTTTATAAAATAACTAAACTATTTAACTAAACTAAACTAAACATTAACCCGCATGCGCACCCCGCCTTGGTGACGCCCTATTCGCAACGGGCCGTGCAGCAGAAATCGTAATATTTTAATTTCGCCATAACTTCAAAACCAAACGTCCAATTTTAATCATTCAAAGACCAAATATTATCTACATAAACTGTACTTAGTGATGAAATAATTTATTTTGATAAGGATTAATAACATGAGTAAAATAAACGCGTTTAAATGTAGTCCAAAAAAAATTCAAGATTTCTAAATAAAAAAATGGTTGTTGTGCCTCACTCGACATAGATAGGTATAGTGTGTCGCGGACTTTTTTGTAGATATTTATAAGATCTACAATTAATTAGAACATTTTATGGTTCTATCTTTTATAGTTTAGGCAGCGTACGCAAAATAAGTAACTTTTCTGGTTGATTTTTTACACCTTGTGTCCGAAAAACCCAAATATCTTACGGAACCCTATTTTTTTCCAAAATAAAATTTAGCCTATGTTACTCGTGGATAATGTAGCTTTCGAATGGTGAAAGAATTTTTGAAATCGGTCCAGTACTTTTTGAGCCTATTCATTACAAACAAACAAACAAACAAACAAACATACAAACAAAGTTTTCCTCTTTATAATATTATATATATAATATATATTAGTGTAGATTACAAATAAAAAATAACTTTTCAAAATAAAAACGCCAAAGCCATACCTGCTGACCGGGCTGACCTGGAGGGCCTCGTGAGCTATCCTTGCCACTTAAACCGCGTGGTCCCTGCGGTCCAGGTGGACCGACCGGTCCAGGTGGACCTTGAGGGCCATCTTTACCCTCAACTCCTCTCTCGCCTTTGGCCCCTTTAGGCCCAGGAGGGCCCGTTCTTCCCTGCCATCCTGGATTGCCAGGTTGTCCCGGCATTCCTTTATCTCCTTTACTGCCCGTTGCACCCACGTCTCCTGCCGGACCTTGTTCTCCACGAGCACCCTGTTGAATCATTGGCACATTCAATTTATATCTAGGTGCCTAAGATTTCCTAATCCTTTGAGGCCATTGATTTTAATAGTTATAAAGCATTATACTCACGATATGTCCCATATTTCCCTTCATTCCGGGGAACCCAGTCAAGCCTTTGACCCCCTGGGGTCCTGATTCACCTTTTGGACCACGAGCTCCCGTATCCCCTTTGTATCCCGGTGGCCCATTTCTCCCGTTAGACCCTGTGTTAATAAGTTATATACTGTAATGGTAACTAAGTTATGTGGCCCATGGAGAGCCGCTTCACTACGTTGAATGTAAGAGGAGGAATGGATGGTAAGAATGAAAGTGGAAGAAGCGAAGCAAGTGTGTAAGGATCGTAGCAAGTGGAAAGAGGCGGTATCTGCCTACCCCTATGGGAAAGAGGCGTGATTATATGTATGTATGTATGTCTACACTAATATTATAAAGAGGAAAACTTTGTTTGTATGTTTGTTTGTTTCTTTGTTTGTAATGAATAGGCTCAAAAAGTACTGGACCGATTTCAAAAATTCTTTCACCATTCGAAAGCTATATTACCCACGAGTAACATAGGCTAAATTTTATTTTGGAAATAAATAGGGTTCTGTAAGATATTTGGGATTTTCGGACACAAGGTGTAAAAAATCAACCAGAAAGGTTACTTATTTTACGTACGCTGCCTAAACTATAAAAGATAGAACCATGAAATGTTCTAATTAATTGTAGATCTTATAAATATCTACAGAAAAGTCCGCGACACACTATACCTATCTATGTCGAGTGAGGCACAACAACCATTTTTTTATTGAGAAATCTTGAATTTTTTTGGACTACATTTAAACGCGTTTATTTTACTCATGCTATTAATCTTTATCAAAATAAATTATTTCATCACTAAGTACAGTTTATGTAGATAATATTTGATCTTTGAATGATTAAAATTGGACGTTTGGTTTTGAAGTAGGTAAGTTCCATAGGCTGTGTTGAAGTTATGGCGAAATTAAAATATTACGATTTCTGCTGCACGGCCCGTTGCGCCCACTTGGGTGTCACAAAAGTATACCCACCTACTTATTTCATTGAGTTTCAGTAGGTACCTATATTAATTTGTTTCTGTTTGTTTTGACTAAATTTCACGCGCACGCGGGAACCGTGCATTTTGCCACGATAAAAAGTAGCCTATATCTTTTCTCGTGGTCTACACTCTATATCTGTGCTAAATTTCATCAAAATCGGTCTAGTAGTTTCGAAGCCTATTTAATAGTAAAACTCACAAACATACAAACAAATTTTTCCTCCTTACAATATTAATATCTATAGAATTATATATATTTGTTATACATATTAATAGTAGACCCATCAATGTACTTTCAAAGTAGCCAAAAACGATATATATAAATCTTACCATTATTTCCTGGATATCCTGTCTGACCCTTTTCACCTTTGTCACCTTTAGCGCCGGGCATTCCTGGTATTCCAGCTAAGCCTTGTAGACCTTGGCGGCCAGGAGAGCCCTGTAATCCATTAGCGCCGGGCTCGCCCGTCCTACCCCTAGGACCTGGGTCCCCTGGACTACCCAGGTGGCCCTGTTCCCCCTTGTCCCCCTTTACCCCCGTAAGACCCGTAGCACCACCTCGTCCTTGAGGCCCTCGCTCGCCAGGGGGACCTGTTAATAATATATTTATCTAAATATCAAACGTCCCGTAACATAAATAATCATTTATTATTATGTGGTATATATCCCCCCCCCCACTTCGTCATAACAGCCTCTGTGGTCTAGTGGCTCTCGACTCGGAGGTCGTGGATTCGACAAAAAATGTTGTTTCCAAGTTTGATTAGGACAATGCAGGGCTGATTACCTGATTGTCTGACAAGAAAGATGATGTACATGCGTCGGATGGGCGTGTAAAAAGTCGGACCTGCACCTGATTTCTCGCCAGTCGTGTCGGTCATCCGTCCCACTGGTTTACAAGACTAAAGGAAAATATAAAAATAACTCCTACGTAACTGGCCTGATTTCAATGAAACCGGCCCCCATCACCGAAATTGGTTGGGGGAGTTATAATTATTATTATATTTTATCGAATAAATACGTATTATTGCAAAGTAATCTACTTTTACGGATTTACTAGCGGTTTGTTTGTTTTCAGAATTCACAGAAGAACTTCAGAGGAATGTTTTCTTAAACTAGGGGTTGATCGCCCCACACTTTAAATAAAATAATAAAAAAAATATTGATAACCTACATTAATAATTGCTATTAGCTTTTTAGGGTTTCGACTCGGAGTGGAATGTAGGTATTCGTCTCACCTGGAGGTCCCTGCGGTCCATCGAAACCTATTAAGCCCCGATCTCCTGTTTCTCCAGGCTCTCCCTTAATACCTGGTAGACCTGGCCAGCCCTTGGCACCACGAGGTCCCACATCACCTTTAACACCCATCGCTCCTTCACGACCCTACAAATTTTTTTGGTAAATATTGTGTGCTTACATAGGCTGCACTAAAAGTATCGGGAATGTGTTATACTGTTCCTGTCATATTAAAATCTTTTTAATTTAAAACTCCTTGGTTTTAAAAATCGAATACCGTTTATTTATTTAAAAAAATATTCTCGGTCTTGTCACAAGGTCTTGTCAAACTTGTTTAGTCGTTGAGAAAATGGAATTGACTCGAGAAAATTCTAGAGCGATGATTTATTAGGACTTTCGAAGTGGTTTAACACAAAATCAGTGTGTTTACCGGATGATTTCTGCATTTGGTGATGAAGCCCCATCCAAAACCACAATTTATCGCTGGTTTGCTGAATTTCAACGTGGACGTGTCAAGCTCAGTGATGATCCCCGTCAAGGTCGTCCAAAAACTGCAGTCACCCAAGAAAACGTTGCTGTGCGTAAGCTGATTGAGGAAGATCGACATGTGACATACCGCGAAATTCAGGCAACTTTAGACATTGGCATGAGTCAAATACAAATAATCTTGCATGAACAATTAGGTGTAAAAAAGTTGTTTTCCCGATGGATACCGCATTTGCTCTGTGAAGAGCAAAAAGCGGCTCGCGTTACTTGGTGCGTCAGAACTCTCGAAAGATTCCACGCAGGATCCTCAAATGCTGTATATAACATCGTATCAGGTGACGAATCCTGGATATACGCGTACGAACCCGAAACAAAAAACCATCACGAGTTTGGGTGTTCGAAAATGAGTTAAAGCCAACAAAAATTGTTCGTTCACGGAGTGTTGCAAAAAAATTGTGGCCACGTTTGTCTCCAAAACCGGCCATGTTGCGACTATTCCTCTTGAGGGACAAAGAACAGTTAATGCAGAACGGTATGCTAACATTTATTTGCCACAGGTCGTTTCTGAACTCCGTAAAGACAACTGCAACCGCCGCATCATCCTCCATCACGACAATGCGAGTTCTCACACCGCGCACAGAACAAAAGAGTTTTTAGATCAAGAAATCATAGAATTATTAGACCATCCGCCGTACAGCCCCGACCTAAGCCCTAATGATTTCTATACTTTCCCTAAAATAAAGAATAAATTGCGTGGTCAGAGATTTTCATCACCTGAAGAAGCTGTGGACGCCTACAAAACGACCATTTTGGAGACCCCAACTTCCGAATGGAATGGTTGCTTCAATGATTGGTTCCATCGTATGGAAAAATGTGTCAAATTTCGCGGAGAATACTTCGAAAAGCAATAAATACATTTTTAAATAATAATGTTGTGTCATTTCCTTGATTCCTGAAATTTTCAGTGCCGCCCTCGTATATTGTATGAAATTAAAGTGTCACTGTATTTTTTACTGCTTTGTTTGCAATTTTATTAGATCACACGGGGAAACGTAACGTGGAAATATATTATCTACTCGTATATATTTTGTGGGGTACATTTTTTTACGTATTTGTAATACTCACGGGCGTTCCGACAGCACCTCGCGCACCCGGCTCCCCCTTTTTCCCCGGAATTCCCCTATCCCCTGCTTTTCCCTGGTATCCTCTTAGCCCGCGATCCCCCTTCCGTCCCGGGGGGCCGGGAGGTCCGGCCGGCCCCTGCTCGCCCGGTTCTCCCGGCACAGCGTCAGCACCATGCTGTCCTGGCGCACCCCGCGGACCCTAAAATATATTGCTTTTGATTTTTTAAACATTTTTATTAATATAATACTGGATATTATTATACAATATCCACCAAGTCAATTTTATGTATGTAGGTATAAATATAAAACTTAATTTTACTTTTGATTTTTTACTTTCTTACCAATGATTTGTTTTCGTCATCACGAGTTGCAGTAATTGAGAATTAAATATTTATTTAACTATTTTATCATATTTAAATTATATTCATAAAGCAATAAACAACTAGTACATAACTTGTATTGTGTTGGCAAGCAATATTATATTTGGTATTTAAAAATATACGGTCGACAGTTAGTTTTTGCCTCAGCAAAGTTTACTTAAATGAAAGTCATAAAATATAAAATATTTGGTATAAAGTTAAGTTTAACAGCGTTTACGTAATATAATATGATCTAAATAAATAAAATAAATATAATATCTACTCTACGGACTTTTCTACGGACTTTTGAGCTCCCATCTCCTTATTTTTATTAGTTTGAAACAAAGATTTCAAAACTCAAGATAGGCTATGACTATGACGTTCGTTTGACAGAACAAATCTTTATACAATTTTCACCATACTTCAAATGTCAGCCATCTTGTTTTCACCATACTTCAAAAGTCAAAATGGCCCCAAAAATCTCAAAAGTAGGGTCATTTAACTGGAGACAGTTTTTGTCTCAAAATGCCTCGCCTATAATACATATATGTCACCGTAAAATTGTAAAAACCGTTAGATTGTAAAATAACTGACGAGATTGTAAAAATATGTCGAAAGATTAAAAACGATATATTTATAATCTAACGAACAATAGTGTGTTAAATTATAGGCAGCATATTCGCGTCCGAAGTTTACCAACATTTTACAATTTCACTAGTTTTTACAATTAAAAAAAAACAAATTTATTACAATCGCGGTTTTTACAATTTTACGGTGACGTAAGTAAGTCTATGCTTTCAAAATCTAAATTAATGCCAAATATCTACTACACGCACTTTCAAGCCCTTTTCTCCTTGTAGACCTGGAAAACCCGGTGGTCCTTCAGCGCCTTGCGGTCCTTGATCACCGGGTCTACCGGGAGTCCCGCGCTCTCCCGGCTCCCCCTTTGGTCCGGATTTGAAATCTAAACCAAAGTTTACATAGAAATAAAATTACGATACACAACAACCACGAAACTTTGCAAATTGTTATAAAGACATGAATACAGCTACTCTCTTAATGTTCCTCGACAATCATCGTAATGACATCATCACTCAGTCATAGCTCTTACAGTCGACGATAATCAATATCATGCTCTTGAGTCACTGGCATAAGCCATTTAGACTGAGCTAAATTCCATTTATCCTGAGACGCAATGGCTGGGATAAAATAACGTGAATGTAACATAATATATTTCTTTTCGGTTGATATTGTTACAATAATTTTAGCATTCATTCACCTAGGTTAAACATAGTAGCGATTGCAATGGCGACAAGCCGTGTATCTTGGTCCGGTGGTCCGGGGGGGCCGGGTGGCCCACCTGGGCCAGGAGGCCCGTCAGCACCACGCTTGCCCCGGGGACCCCTCGAGCCCATAGGCCCGCGATCTCCTGGTAGTCCCACACTCCCGTCTCGACCAGGAAACCCTATGAGAAGGTAGTTCAGAATATAAAAAATAATCATTTTAAGTAACTCCGACATTATCAAGCAGTAAGTGAACTGATCATGATGAATAATAGCTAAAGACTCAATTAAGTCACCAAACAAGAAAAAAGATCAAAATTGAATAGCACAGACAGTCATGCATAGCAAACACAGACATATCGTCCCTGTTTGCGTCGAGGGTTATAGATTTTTAGAAACAGAAAAAGTTAGCACCTAACATTAGGCGTTAAGAAAGTCAGCACACAGCATACATACATTACATATTTTTTGGCATAGCGGAGTAAAGTATGACTGCATTCTTGTAAATAGATCGTAAAAAGTAAATTAAGTGTGTGATGTAAAATAAATTGTACCCTATCTTCCCACTCGCCTTCTTTTTCCTGGGACACAAAATATATGTATAAGGGGGCTGGGGGAGACATATAGTGTCCCTAGGACTGATGTTGCCACTTGCCACCATTATCATCACCATAACTAATGAAGCATGTAAATGTAAGGCCAAACTCGCATTCGGTCTGCCATGAAACATCGTAACTGCAAAATTATAAGGAATTGAAAAATACTATTGTACTAAACTAGCCAGTAGCCATACCTGGAGGTCCATCATCCCCACGCATTCCTGGTAGTCCCTCATGTCCAGGCGGTCCACTTGGACCCCGCCGACATGGTCCCCCATTATTTCCCGGACGCCCAGCCTCACCAGGAAACCCTCCAGGCCCATCGGACCCAGCCACTCCTTTTTCTCCTCTGCTACCATTGGCACCACGTGGTCCCCGTTTTCCTGTGATCCCTGGGACGCCTTTTTCTCCAGGTAGACCTTTGAAACCTTTAGGCCCCCGTTGTCCATATCTACCTGGGTGGCCTCGCTGACCATTGACCTAGAGGAAAAAGCAGATCACTTACAAATTACAGGCGATTATTCCGCAATGAGCAATCGCTAATCACGCTAATACACGTTGACAAGAACATATTAAGCGCGTTATAGTACCCGTATGAGTAAGACATCATAATATTATTATGAGGCTGGCATCATACAAAAGAATATAATATATTACAAACGTAGCCATAGGTTCAAAATTTTTTTACCCGACTACAGCAAAACCAAACGAAAGCAAAGGGTAATGATTTTGACAGTCTATGTATGTATGTCGATCCGATTTCAATAAATTAGGTGTCAACACATTCGTAATAATCGTGGTAATAATAAACCCTGGTAACATAGGTTATATAATAAACTAGCTTTTGCCCGCGACTTCGTCCACGTGGAACAGTTACTTTGGGATATCGCTAAAATTTACCCGCGACTTAATTTACGTAGAAGGAGAAGCGCTTCCCTCTCACGACTAGACTGGCCGCCCGCGCGCGCCGTACATTATAATAACGCGTTTCGTTATTTTATTACTGCGATATCTTCTAAAATACTCATTGAAATCAAATGATGTAAACGGCAAATTTGTTCTAGATCAAATGCTTGTAATGAATAACGTATTTACATACTTGTATAAGGATTAATATCATCTTTATGAAAACACCTTCACAAATAATGCTTACTTTTAGAACAGTTTTGGTTACCATAAAATGGTTATAGTGAAAAAAGATAAACATATACTGTCGCGGACTTTTTTGTAGAACTTTTAAAGGAGAACAATTCTGTCATACATCATTTTAGCGAAACTTTAAACGTTTCCGCAGCGTACGCAGCGAAAGCTCTCAAAAGGAAAAAAAATCCCCCGATTTTGTAACATTCTTGATTGGTGCTCTGCTCGTATTGAACTTATCATGATGTTATATAGCCTAAAGCCTTCCTCTATAAGTGGACTATCCAACACAAAAATAATTTTTCAATTCGTACCAGCAGTTCCTGAGATTAGCGCGTTCAAACAAACAAACAAACAAACTCTTCAGCTTTATAATATTATAAGTATAGATAATATTTACGTAGACGCCGAGTTATAGTTTTTATAAAAAATATATTTATTAATTATTACTAGAATTGGGCCTCTGGTGTGTTAGTACATAGTAGTTACATATGTTAGTACATAGTAGTAGTTACATAGTACCTGTGGGCCTGGTGGGCCAGGTTGGCCGGTCTCCCCTACGTCACCAGTAGGTCCGTTTAGGCCTGGTTGTCCATTTAAGCCTTTCATTCCCTTTTGCCCTTTAGAGCCAGGCTCGCCCTTAGTTCCACGTGCTCCAGTTATAAGTCCTACGTTACCCTTATATCCTTTAGGACCATCTGCGCCCCGTACACCCGGCAACCCCATCTCACCCTATAATTAGTTTTTTAGTGACTGTAATAATTATTTAAAAAATCAAGCACGGTGTTGGTCGCCCTGATATTATACTGTAAATTTCGTCGTTTGTTACAATCTCTATTTTTAGAAATTAGCACTTAAAGGTAGCCTTTCGAAGCGAGCGTCAGTGACGCCGCGCGGCCCTGAATTGTATGGGACGGCGATCGTGGTGCAGTGACGCCGCGGCACTGAATTGTATGGGACGGCGATCGTGGTGCAGTGACGCCGCGGCACTGAATTGTATGGGACGGCGATCGTGGTGCAGTGACGCCGCGGCACTGAATTGTATGGGACGGCGATCGTGGTGCAGTGACGCCGCGGCACTGAATTGTATGGGACGGCGATCGTGGTGCAGTGACGCCGCGGCACTGAATTGTATGGGACGGCGATCGTGGTGCAGTGACGCCGCGGCACTGAATTGTATGGGACGGCGATCGTGGTGCAGTGACGCCGCGGCACTGAATTGTATGGGACGGCGACATTGTGTGTAATAAATTGTTAAATAAATAAATAAAAATACAATAGCGCTAAAACGAATATGCAAAAAAAAATATCAACAGTTTTATTTTTATCAATGTAAAAATAATATTGAATATTCACGGCTCAGATTTAACACTTAAATCACGGAAAACGTTATGACTTATAGTTCACGACATAATATTATTTATTCATACAGTTTGAAGTAACGTTTAGCTAAGTACTTAACTTATAATAGTATTTTATTCATATTTATTCTAATAATAACAAAATAGTTTTACCTTCTGACCGTCGGCGCCTACTGGCCCTGGACTTCCATCGAGACCACGTAAACCACTCGGTCCTTGCCCCCCAGCTGGTCCAGCCGGTCCTGCAGGACCTCGTGCTCCTACAGCACCCTCGCTTCCTTTTTCACCATTGATTTGTACACCTGGGAGGCCAGCTGGTCCCTCCCCTCCTGGAGTACCAGATGCTCCAAGGTCGCCAATTTCCCCCTGGCAACCAGGTAATCCCGGAGGTCCAGTAGGACCTATACTTCCTTTTGGTCCCTGTGAAATTGTTACAGTCGAATTCCAAATTTAGTATCTAATATTGAGTGAAACCTAGTCTCCAACAAAAAAAGCCAATTATTTAATTTTTACATTTTTACAATATTTATATTAAAATATTAGAAATGATGATACTACAAGTTTTAGCCCCTTGGAGTCCCTGGACTGTCTCAACTCTTGCACCTGGAACACTGTTTTTTATATTTTTTTCATTCAACTCACTGGTTCTCCCTCTTGTCCCTTTAAGCCGGAATCCCCCACGGGACCTCCGGCACCTTGCAGACCTTGTTCCCCCTGTGGACCCAGAGCACCGTGCGGGCTTCGCAGTCCTCTTAATCCAGGTATTCCATTAGCACCTTAAATTTATAGCGTGAAAGTTATCATGAATAATTGTATTACTTAAATACATTTAAATTGAATGCAACCGAATTAAACGGTGATTTTGTTAACCGATATTGATTTATTACCTAAAAATTATGACCTCTATCTAAGTAATATTATTGTTCCATTTTAAAGTAAAATCGAGGAAAATATATATTTATTACTAGACTGACGTACTTTCCGGTTATTGATATTTGGCCACATTGATCGTCGCATTGTTAAGTCTCTGAATAAATAATTACCGGGAATTCCTGGTTGTCCAATTTGTCCTTTATCTCCTCGATGACCTCTATTGCCGTCCCTGCCATTCTCGCCGGGAATTCCTGGAAGCCCTTCCTCCCCAGGAGAGCCAGGAGATCCGTTGATACCGGGAGCTCCCGTCTCACCTGTAGCACCCGGTAGTCCTCGTGTTCCCGGTTCAGCCATATCTCCCCTCTCACCCTGGGCCCCCGTAGGACCGGGTGGACCAACTATCCCTTCTGGTCCTTTCTCACCTTTTAAGCCTAGAAAAAGTTTATTAACGACACTATCGAATGTTTTAATAAAAACCTTGTATTTTATTCAACATGTTCGCAATGGTCAATGGATATCGATTTATGAAAAATCTAGTGACCCAAATTTTTATTTTTTGTGAAAAGCTGTCTCATAAGGTTGATAATTCTTTCTTACAGTTTATTATTTTATCTACCATGATTTTAAGAATTCACCTGTATAATATTGGAAATAAACAACAGCAATAACTTAGCAAAAAAATTGTGTAATTAGTCTTACCAGGAGGTCCCCTAGGACCAGGGGAGCCTTGTTCGCCTTTTAATCCCCTTAGTCCTTTAGTACCATTTGAACCTAGAGCACCCACAAAGCCCCGATCACCAGTATCGCCTACAGAACCTGGTTCTCCTTGGCGACCCTAGAATTTTTATGTATATTTTTTTTTTATTTATCTTGTAATTTTTTTACACTGTGATTAAAATAAATATAAAAAGTAATACTTACGGGAAGGCCATTGTCACCATTACTACCAGGTTCACCTTTTTGTCCAGGGAATCCTGGATGTCCTCTAATTCTACTTGGCAAGCCGCGGTAGCCCCGTTCTCCTGTAGAACCCTTTTGACCGGGTGGTCCATATCGTCCCATCACGCCTCGCTCCCCCTTTTGACTAGTACCAGGTATTCCCATAGGACCACGGGTACCCTACAAATATTTTGTTTGAAATTATTATTATATAACAGAGGAGAGCTTTTAGCCAAGTTGTCATAACTAATATCTATGTACGCATCACACCACGTAAATCTAGTCCCGTGGTAAGTTCGCGTAGGACTCGTGTTACGGGTAGGTACCAGACAACGGAAATATATTTAATACTTTTATATTATACCGTGGGCGTAGCTAGGGGGGGTTTAGGGGGGTCCAACACCCCCCCCTCCCCCTCCCCCGAAATGGGCCGGCTGGTACATATATATCTGACCCATATACAGAGGCGTATAATTTATCAATTTTGCGCCCCAGGACACATAACATATTTTACCGCCCCATTAACCCTATCTGAAAGATGATTTTTTGAGTTATTTTAGAAAAAAAACCAGCTTAAAACAGTACTTTTTTTAGGGGATTCAAACCCCCACCGAAATGGGCCGGCTGGTATATAATATACAGAGATCTGACCCATATACAAAGGCGTATTTAGAAATTTTGCGCCCCAGGACAATTAACATATTTTGCCGCCCCATGAAACCTATCTGAAAGATGATTTTTTTAAGTTATTTTAGAAAAAAAATCAACAACCTAAAACAGAACTTTGATACTAATTTGTACTATATGTATGTGTTTATGTTAAATGCGTTCAAACTGAGAATGCGAGCAAATGTTTTTTACTCGTTTGCCTGTTAAAATCTTTTTAAACTTTAAACCCTGAAAGACTGTTGTACTAAAAAAAAAAACAATAAAATCAATAGCCTAAAACAGGAATCGTGAACCTATGGCACGCGTGCCATTGAATCCTCGAACCTATAGCACAATATTTAGACACAATATTTTGGGCACGTCACTGATTACAAAATGTTGTAATTATTAACGACGAAAAAGTGTGAAATAAGTACAAACCTACTTAATTTGTCATCTATTTTGCAACATCAAAAATTACGCAAATTTTACTTTTAATGAAATTACAAAATCATCCTATTTTTACAGTCTTTAAGGGTTTAAAGTTTGAACACTTATAATCTATTAAATAGGAAAAAAAATTTGCTCGCTCGCTTCGCTTGTTCGCGTTCCACATGAAAAATATATTAAATTATTTAGTACCGTAGTAGGAAACGGTGTAGGTTTTAGGAGTAGGTATAGGTGTAAGACTAGGCTGCGTTGTAGGTATGGTTATTTATTCATTCCAGTTCATATAATTTAAGACAGAACAACGCGTGTGTCGAGACAGCTAGTAGGTATGTTATAAACCACACCATTTGGTGACGATTTTTTTTACTATTTTCGATCTTTGCTATCGTTTTAGGGTTTCGTAACCAAAGGGTAAAAACGGGACCCTATTACTAAGACTCCACTGTCCGTCTGTCTGTCACCAGGCTAGACAGATGAAATTTCACAGTGTGGATGTATTTCTGTTAAATGTAAAATAAATATTATAGTAGGGCTGCTATATAATATAACAAACGTGTTTTTTGACGTTTTGTACGGAATCCTTTTGCGACTCGCACTTGGCTAGTTTTCACGTCACACAACACGTACCTTTGGGCCGTCTTCTCCAGCGAGTCCCTTAGGACCTAGAGGTCCCTGATAGCCCTGTGGTCCTGAGTAACCGAGTGGTCCCTCGGCTCCGGGCATACCCTTCTCTCCGGGTGGCCCTGGTCTGCCAACTGTACTCGGTCCATGGTGAGCATCGATCACTTCTTGTAGCCATAAAGGGATTCCAGTCCTGTTATACGGACTCATGTAATCCTTCAACCCGTCATTATCAATAGTGTCTAAAAACAAAATCAATTTTTAGTAACCGCCGAATTGTGAAGCACTAAGCAAGCTGATGATGATAAATTATATCTTTTATAACACTCTTGATCATGTCAGCTTTAAAAAAAACAATTCTTAATAGGTTCATACGCCTGGGAGCAACGATGTTATATAATTGCGTTGGTAATATACAACGTATACCAATCCGAATTGTCAGGGATACTCATCCCAACTTACCTGTCTGGTAGTTGTGGTATAGTATACGGGTATGCGACCCCGGCTCCCTAGCTATTACCGTGAAATACCGTCCTATCCCGTGCCCTCCTGGGCGGTAATATCCTACATTCCTATTTCCCACTCTAACTTACCAATCTTCCTTTCCACACCACCTATCCTTCCCTTTCCCTATTCCTACCCTCTCCGCCAATCCGTGGGAACGCAATGGATAATCATAAAAACAATTTAATTATCCAAAATGGCGGCGATGCGGTTCGCCACCCATCACGTCTCGTTCTCGCGGAGGCGAAAAGTGGCCCATGGAGAGCCGCTTCGCTACGTTGAATGTAAGAGGAGGAATGGATGGTATGAATGAAAGTGGACGACGCGAAACAAGTATGTAAGGATCGTAGCAAGTGGAAAGAAGTGGTCTCTGCCTACCCCTACGGGAAAGAGGCGGTCTCTGCCTACCCCTATGGGAAAGAGGCGTGATTATATGATTATATGAATTAATGAACCAATCCGAAACCCAGTGATAATACTCATGAAACTGAACAACTTTCCCTAAGGAACAGGTCGAAATATGAAAAAAATAATTTGGACCTCCCATACAAATCGCACACAATCAAATTAGTATGGGAGGTCCAATTGGTGTACCTTATCTGTTACACGTTGTATATTCTTTGGCTACGATGCCAAGCACAAACACACAGTCACAAGCCCAGTCATAAAGACGGAGTCGTCAAACCTATTTTTAATCCCCGACGAAATCAGAGGTTCTTATGATTTCGTCGGGGGTTAAAAATAGGTAGACCGTACATTAAATATGGTTAGCAAAAAAAAATATAAATTATTTTATAAAAAAAAATATTTTACGTAGTCATAGATAAATGATTGGTCTCGCTAGCGGTGGAGGGCCAGTGAGACCAATCATTTATCTACGAATATCTACGTAATTATATTAATATTATGTACGTATTGTACTTATTATTAATATAAACATGTTGTTATATTCATCTTTTACTAGCTTTTCCCGCGGCTTAGCCCGCGTAATTATAGTATCGGGTATCCCACAGTAACTGTATTTTTTGGGATAATAAGTAACCGACCAAATTTCATCGAAATCAGTTCAGTAGAGTTTGCGTGAAAGACTAACACACATCCATCCATCCATTCGATTCCCGCATTGGAACAACAAAAAATGTTGTTTCCAAGTTTGGTTAGGTTAATGCAGGCTGATCACCTGATTGTCTGACAAGAAAGATGATCCATGCGTCGGATGGGCATGTAAAAAGTCGGTCCTGCGCCTGATCTCTCGCCAGTCGTGTCAGTCATCCTTCCCACTGGGTAACGAGACTAAAGGAAGAGAAAGTGCTCTCGTGTACTGCGCACACACTTGGGCACTATATAATAATTCCTGCGTAGCTGGCTTGGTTTCAACTTTCAATGAAACCGGCGACCATCACCGAAATCGGCGTGGGGGCTATTATTATTAATATAGCACTCACTGTAGTCAAGGCTGTCTGGGATATCCAGGTCTGGCGGTGGATCCTGGAGGGACCAGACGGTCTTCCCGAGCGCCGGTACCGCCAGCAACGCCAATGCAGCGCACACTCGCCACATCCTGAATATACCAATAAATATTAATAACAAGTCTTGGAAGCTGTGATTATATCCCGAGTCTTTAACCAAATTGCCATCGCTAATAATAATTATAACGAAGTTTGAAAACAAAAATGTATGGGATTTGTCTGAGTATTCCAGTGACATAGCAATGCTTATATCAAATCCCCACACATTTTGTTTTAGAACTTTGCCATCATAATTAGCGATGCTTTGCTGCCCTATTGCCTTTGAGTATCCAACTATACGGAGACGACATGACAGCTAATTTCTATGCGAAAAAGTCTTGCCATTTTCTGCGGGGGGGACGACCGCACCGCTAGTGCTTGACACTATCGATGTTTTACTATCGATGAGTTCGGCTAGTAATAATTATGTGTGGCAAAAGTAAATTTTAAAAATTATATCTATTATATCATAGCTACAATATTTAATTTAAAATTTCGCTCAGTATCATAAATTAAATAAGTATTCAAATGTTGAAACATGCAAAAATGGAAGCGTCATCCAGCGTGAAGAAGAATTTTATAATTTTTAGCAGTGTTGCGAATAACTTAGTTGCGGAGCGGCTGGTGCGTACAACCAATTTGTAGCATTCCGTAATACTCAAGAAACCCTAATAAATTTTGCACTGACCATCCGTCTGTCTGTCCGTCTTTCTAGCATGTGTAATTATGAATATGTATAAATGAAATTTTGTATAGTTTATAGGTATTTTAAAATTGAAGTAAGAATTTATAAATTACCTTATTTACAAAGTCAACCATTTTCGAGTAATCGGTCTCCATAATGGTTTATAAGTTGGTCATCCTCCTGGCATTTCTAAACTATAGGAGATAGAAACTTGTAAGTTCCCATGTTGATTGACTATGCTAAAAACTCTTAGGGGAAATTATTTTGAGCGAAATCAATTCGCAATAGATTTTTTCAATATTTACCTATATTTTCTCTTATAAGTTTCTATATGTCTAACTAGCACACAGAATAACTAATGAGAGAAAGTATAGATAAATATTAATTTGCGATCTAATCTGACTGTACGTCGTTTAAAAAAATATTTGTTTATATACCTAGGTAGTATATAATAATCTATACTTCTATACTTATATTATAAAGAGGAAAGATTTGTATTTTTGTGTGTATGTTTGTAATGAATAAACTAAAAAACTACTGTGCCGATTTCAAAAATTATTTCACCATTAGAAAGCTACATTCACCCTGAGTAAAATAGGCTATATTTATTGCTAGAAAAGATTAGGGATTCTTACTAAAACTTTAGTAACGTAACCCAAGGTGTAAAAAATGCCATAAAACAACTTTCGTCGCATGCGCTGCGGAAACTATTGATGATAGAACAAAAGTATGTTTTACAATATTAAAGAACATCCATACATTCACCATCTATCCATCCTCACAAACTTTCACATCCCATCCTAGTAATAGTATAAAATGTTAAAATTTGTGAGGATGGATGGATGAATAGATGGTTGGATGTATAGATGGATGCTTGTTACTCTTTCATGCAAAAACTACTGAACGGATTTTGATGAAATTTGGTATGGTAGTAGTTTAGGCTCTGGATTAAAACACAGGCTACTTTTTATATCGGAAAAGTAGAGTATTCCCGCGGGATAACCGATAGTATATTTACGCGGGTGGAGCAGCCGTAATAACTAAAGTAAAATAGATAATAGCTTCAAGAATTAGCCTCATACGTGTTGAAACCCATTATCTAGCACGCTTCACGCTTTTTATTTGTTGTTGTAAAAAGGATTCCTCATGAATTCCACCACCAGGTCTACCATTTAGTGACAATAGGATGAATTTAGAAGTAAAATCTTTACAATAATAATTAGACGACCTCTGTGGTTCAGTGGTTGAGCGTGTTTGTGCTCAAGCCGGGGATTGCGGGTTCGAATCCCGCCGAAGTAAATAAAGCTTTTCTGTGTTCCTGGGTCATGGGTGTGTATTAAATGTGTGCAGAATATAATAAAAATCTTAAATATGTGTATAGTATTAAATATATTTCCGTTGCCTGGTATAGGTGTACCAGAATCCCATGGCATTTAAAAAAAATGAGATTTTCATATGGCAATGTCAAGTATGACCCGTCAAATCAAAGTACGTGATCTGTCAACCGCTGCTAAAATTTTGTGAATATGTTCTTGGAATTTGTTGTTTTTGTGAAAGTGTTGAAAAAGGAAATTCGATCTCAAGCGAGAAATATTGTTTTCAATGTCTATCTTAAAATACAGGAAGAATAAGGTCAAATCAAACTCAAACTCAATCTTATAATTTAAAGCTCATGGTAGAGTTGACCGGTAAGTTACAGTGAGTTGTTTTGATACTTTTAGTTTTTTTTATATTTTCTTAGGTACTTATTGTGACTTCTTTAAAGGCGTTTCCAGTACTACTATACGGTGAATCGTCGATGGCACATCGAATGATGGTTTATTTTCCATGCCTGGAGGAGAGGAGGAAAAAAGAAAATAACTTAAGACAGTTTCGATTTACAGTTGATTAGGAATAAAGTAAACGAGTTCTATACAGTTCTGAAGGAAATTCCAAAATTAAATAAACTGTTGCCAATTTAAGTTTATATTATTTGTAATAAATAAGTAGGTATATAAAGTAATTCACGATTGATTTATTTTTATGACATATTTTCTATATAAGCCGGTATATAAAAACATTCTTCATGCAGTCTTATTATATTTCATGACATGTCAGTAACACTAAAGACATCCAATTTCTCCAGTATTGCACACTACAAAATTTTATTTCCCTATTTGCCATGAGATTCTGGTACACCTATATCCGTAAAACAAGTTCTTCGAGAACTTACCACGAGACCAGATTGACATGACGTGAAGCATCCATATATATTTAAAATATATTATATTATTAAATAAAAAAAATATTACCAAAATCGTACTACAATCGTAAGTATGCGTTGACTTGAGAACCTCCTTCGGTTTTTTGTCGATTAAAAAGGTAGAGCTAAGTAAAAATGCGGAATCGTTTTGATAAATAGGGTTCACCCTAAATACGTTTTTTTTTGCATTTATAATAGTTCTGCTCCACCTCAATGTTTACCAATGTTCACCATAAGTAATTCAAAGATTGGTTCAAATTCACGGGCAAAAACTAGTTAATTATAAAATTCACCTTTAATAATTTCAAAGTTGGCAAGGCGCGACCCAGGCATTCCTAATCATCCTATTTTTAGGAAATCTAAAAAATAATGGTCAGAATAACATACTGATAAAGTCGATATCGATATTTCTTTTACGTTGTCACAACCCTCAGTTTTTATGAAGTGTGGCCTGTTTATAAATTAAAAATGCAGAATTTCAGGATAAATTTACCCGCACATATTTTATTGTAATAAATAATAATTAATATAAATAAAAGTTTGTTAACACAATTGGATAATTATTTTATAATAATTTGCAAATTTTCAATGTGTTTCGTGAAATAATATCATGAAGAAAAACAAAATTGTAAATAGTGTACTAATTAATTAGTCATGCTTCTTCATTATGAAATAGTAAAAACAAGAACGAATATGAAATAGAAGTTTTTATAAATTACTACTTTTAAATATTACCCTAAATTTGGATGTTGTACGATTTAGTAGCAACATTTATTCATCGAGTAAAATTTTTGGATTTTTGCTAATTTATCGCAATTATTGTTAATATTTAGGCAAAATAATACATACACATGGAAAGTAACACCTTCCTTTTGTTTATTTGATGTTTCCGATCTGTTTTTGCAGGAAAAAATACAGCAAGTCGGCATTTTTTGCTCCGGTTCGTTCCGCCTCGCTGTAATTTTCCGAATACGTCAAAAACGCGCAGCAACTAGTTTTATACAACCATCACGACCGGAGGGCTCTGGCCTTTGGCAGCGGGGAACGCCTGAAAAGGGCGTCTCCGTATAGTTGGATACTCAAAGCCTATTGCCAACTAATATGTACTTCAACTGACAACGGGGAATGGTCTACGTTTTGACGTTTGAACTTTTTAAAACACAATTTAAAAAGTTCTTATGTCAAAATTTTGACATTTTAACAATGTCAAAAAGAAGACCATTCCCAGTTGTCAGTTGAAGTCCTATTGAATATTAGGTAATAGGGCAGTTGGTGTGGCTTGCTGAATTGGCACAGTCCCCTTATCAATACCTACTTTAGAACTTAGATTCCACAACGAACTACGCAAGCAGCTTTGTGGGACGTAGATTGTAATTTGTAAGGCATGGCCTTTTTATTTTGCTTTGAAATTATTAGCACTTGTACGTGTGTTGAACACTTAGGCTGGGACTATATGATCCGGAATTCGTAAGGCCGCGGCCGGGAAAAATTCAGAGCACTCAATATAGAAACCTGCAATAATGCAATAGAGTTGAAAATGGAAGTGTCGAGTGTCGAACTGTCATGTATGACATTGATATTTGCCACAACACTTGAGTGTTCGATTTTCGGTACTTATTTATTAGACATAGACATAGATATATTATAATATTAAAAAGAGGTAGATATGTTATAAACGCGTAAAAATGAAGACTCGAATTGGCCCGAGTCGGGCCAATTTTGGTTAGTGTGCTCCGCGAGTAATAGCGTGTTTTGTGTTACTATGCGACGTTGACATATTGACACGCGTCCCATGTCAATGTGTGTCGTGGCCAAAGACTTCTAAAGACGGAGTCATAGTTTTTGAAAGTTGGTACTATTGTTTTCTGTTGCTCTGTCTTACTAACGATGTATCAATACGAGCGAATGAAAGAGCTTATATCGGTGTATAAACACGGGTTTCGTGTCATGTTATGGCCAGCTCAGTAGGCCATTGCAGAGCAGTAGCTCTGTGTATATTTTGTGTTTTATAAATGAAAATAAATGTGTAAAGGAGATATTAATTTTAAAACATCTAATATGTGTTGCGCCGCTGCATATTGTGCCTCAAGAATGACGACAGAAGGTGTCAAATACTTGGAATTATCATTTTACACGTAATGTTTTAACAATGTTTTGTGAACTAAATAATGAGTATTTTTATAATATAAACAGATAATCATTAAATTTAACGAACC
The DNA here is from genome assembly GCA_905404095.1 of Glaucopsyche alexis. Lineage (NCBI taxonomy): Eukaryota > Metazoa > Arthropoda > Insecta > Lepidoptera > Lycaenidae > Glaucopsyche > Glaucopsyche alexis. The sequence goes on along the minus strand of FR990044.1, from coordinate 3,649,750 downwards.
CTTTTTCGTACTATATCACGCTTTAATGATGAATATCACGTAATGAGTAATAATTTGTGCAAAATAAAAGCTTTGTTTTTCTGCGTATTTTGAGTGATGTACCCTACTGACACAAGAGTTTATCGATAAAGATAATAAACTTTTACTAAACGGTTTTATTAGGTCTCGGAAATGCTTCGGAAGAAGAGGCGAATAGATTGAAGCAGTTAGATGCGAAAATTAGAAGAGTGTGTTCCACCAGTGAGACAGCTTGGTGTGACGGTATTGATACGGGGAAGATATTTCTGTTTTACCGGACAATTAAGAAGACTTACAATAATATAATTATACTTTCTTAAACATATTTTTTTTATTTAGTTTCCAATTAAAATGCACAAAGAGCATTTTTCCATTATCCGATCCAGATCGAATACGATATCGGAATCGAATGCCGATACAGTAATCGATATTCAATAGCCATGCAAGGGCAAGTAAAATATATGAAACACATAGGTCTTTCACATTATCGGTTTGATATCGGATAGAAAAGCACTTTTATTCCTGTAAATATGGGCCTAGCAGGAACAATTGACAGGTGCGTAAATGCAATTTTATCGAATATCAATTGTATGAGCGCTGTCATAATTTTTATACAAATCTCTTTCGATAACGTAACGCTTACGCAATTGACAATTGTTCCTGCTAGGCTCCCAAGAAAGTGAGTAATCTGACTGACTCAGCTAATCTCTCAATGTATTTACTATTTAGATGCTAATCAAAAATGCAAATACAATACAAAGAGAGGAAATCGAACGCAAAATTTTTATGTTGTCAGATTTGACATGAGACTCGTGTGTTCGATTTTCAGTTCTATTGTATCAGTCCAGACTCCCAGAGTTATATTTTCAATGCTCTAAATTTTCCCCGGCCTTCCAGATTCCTGATAGTATGTCCGTCGGGATATATTATCGGGTCGGTATTACTAAGGCTTACTTACTAATAAAGAAGAGGTTCTGTGTTCGGCTGTATAATATATGTCACCATAAAATTTTAAAAACAGTTAGATTTTTATATTACTAGAGATATTATAAAATGTCGACAGATTGTCAAATAAAAATTACTTCTTACAATTTTACACGTTATTTTTCGTTACATTGTAATATTTACCGTGCCGATTGGTTAAATGGCAAGTGCCCCGCGCCGGCATATTTTTTTTTTTCATAATAATAATTAAAACTAAAAATAATGCGTACAATTATTGTAAGGAGAAATTTTTATTTGACAATCTGTCGACATAATATAATATCTCTAGTAATATTACAATCGAACGGTTTTTACAATTTTACGGTGACATATTATATACAGCCGAACACAGAACCTCCTTTTTTTAAAGTCGGCTAAAAATATTTATGAACGGTCTATTTATATTACAATAGTGCAGAATTGTTAGGAATTGTAAACTTTCAATTGGTAGATATAGGGAGTAATTTTATTTAATGTAAATAGTTATTAATAAAACGTTTTCTCATAATACTTATTTTATACTTAATTAAAATACGCAATTGACTGAATAGTGTGAAAGAATTATGCTATTAATTATTTCATTTTACTCGCCTTTGGCTATTGTGTATCGTCTATCAGCATTATTTACCGATATCGTGTCGGATAATGGGAAAACGCTTTTATGATAAAAACTAGATGTTGCCCGCGCCTTCGTGCGCGCTAAAAGAAATGCCGTGCCGCAAAAAAGTTGCCTATGTGGTCTTTTCTATATATGTGCAAAATTTCATCAAAATCGGTAAAGTACTTTCGGAGCCCATGCAAACAAACAAACCTTATAAGAACACAATCTTTTTTAAACATCTAATAAAATCTTGTTAATTTCAAATACCTATATCTTAAATTAAAAAGTTACTTAATGAGTTTTACACATTATAAACTGATGACATAAAACTTAAAATGTGTTTATAAAATAAAAATTCAGAATTATAAAAATATCTACAAACGTCGATAGGTACCACAAAAAAGTCGAGTAGTTTATCGATATTATATCGATATACGTTACATCCCTGCACGTACACTAATGCAATGCACACAAGCAGAAAAAGGACACGCGTTTGCTGGCGAAAACTCTCTCTAGTGTTTATATACTCAAAGGTCGTGGCACAGAAATATTGTAAGGATATAACGTATCTATGTAATAATTAATCAAAGTACATAGAGGTATATACATTTGTATTCTTTGGTCATTGGTATTAGCGCAGAGTTCTATTTTCAATGCTCTGAATTTTCCCCGGCCTTCCGAAATTCTGAATCATAATTCATAAGTCTCAGCCTTAGTACTTCTACATATATTATTACATACTTAATAATTTTGATATTATGTAGAGTTAGTTTTATTGAAAATTCTGTAATTAGCGGTGACGCTTCCGTCACCGCAAATGACATGTACTTATCGGTATTAATGCAGGACCCCAACTCACACTTTCATTTTACCTTAATTGAATTATAAATAATTCGTCTTGACATCATAAACTGATTTTTGGAGTTCGGGCTATTGCTAATGCCAACTGTCAAACATAAGCTACGCCAATCGCCATAACAAAGATCTTCAGTTCCTGGGCCTCTACATACATAATATGTAGAGACCATTTAAAAGTAAAATAGGTGTTTATTTGTTAATGACTTGAAATCATGTATAAATAAATCATTCGCTTAAGCCAGGAGTTTCCAACTGTGGGGCATTCGGCTTCGATATATCCAGAAGGGCATGTTTTGTGTTTGCTACAATATTATTACGTAATTCGGTTTGAAACAAAAAAAAACAACCTAATTTTTTATTTATTTTATTTTTAAAATAAACTGGTAGGTATATTAGACTATAGTAAAATATGGTAAATTATTAATATCGGGAAAGTTCGATCAATAAGTTTATCTAGAACTATATCATTATCAGTACAACACAGTACACACATAAATAAATTTCTCTAAAATGTATTCCAAATACCCTGGCTGGCCGGGCATATACAGTTAAGAGTGTTAAAAATTAATGTGAACCAAAGGAGCCAAAGACACCGGAAAATTGTCCCTAAAATTTGCTCCTCTTTAATATTTTTCTAATTTTTAATAGTAGACATGTATCAAGGTATTCTGTGATAGTAGACTAGTAGTACTACAAGGAACTCTTATAGTTAGTTTCGCTCTATCCGTCCGTCTGTCTGTCTCCTCTCTCTGTCTTTGGCCTACAAAGTGGTTTACAGTTTACACCCCACCTAGAACCACCATATAGGTACTATAAGACTACGTGGGAAACACGTGAAAATATTTAGAACTGGCCAGTTAGAAACATTGCTAATAAAAACTTTTTGAATTTAAATTTTAGAACTCTTTGGTAACCTAATGTAGTATATTGCATTCATTTGTCATTTGTTTGGCGGCAAATCTAAAACTCTTGTTACACGTGAAAATGAACCTAACGCGAGAAAATTTTCGGTCAATGATTTATTATGACTTTCGTTGTGGGCTTACTTAACAACAATATATTTATATTGTTGTTAAGTAAGCCCACAACGAAATAGGTATATTTTTTTACATTTACCAAGTAGTAATGCCTCAATATTTCTGAATATATTAATGAAACTGAATATTTCAGATGTTGTCTGATCCCCTATTGGCAGCAATTAGCGGCTGCGATTAGCATTTCTTAATGAAGCCCCATCTCGTGCCACTATTTACAATAAAATTATTCCGGTCAATTTAGACATGAAAATAGGGGTCAAATAACAAAAATTCCGACAGAGCCAAATTTTGGTGCAGATCTTGGGCTTACCCTAAAATATAAAAATTTAAAAGTCCCCATGAATCCCATGTGAGCTAATAAAGTTATGCGAGGTCAAAGGTCAACATTTCAGGTTTTTGATTTTTTTTTTCGAAAACGGTAAGTTTTATCAAAAAATACTACAGACTAGAATTGTGGATCTCAAAATTCTCTACAAAAATGGTCCTAATGTTTTTTTCTCTTAGTATCAACTATCACTGTTCCTGAGATATCGTGATTGGTATCACGTTCTACATAATATGCACATATTTGCTACATATAATATACATCTAGCTGTCCCGGCGAACATCGTACCGCCTGAGAATTACATTTGTTGACGTATTGACAGCAGGACTACCTACCGGGTTCAATTGCAAATCTAAACCATTCTCGAATCCACTTGAACAAACAAAAAAATTCATTAAAATCTGTCCAATATGAATAATTTTCCCCGTTTTTGCAAAATTTTTCACTGTTACTTTGTTCCTATTTGTTGCAGAGTAATTTTATATAGCATAAAGCCTTCCTCGACAAATGAACTACCTATCTAACACAAAAATAATTTTTCAAATCGATCAAGCAGTTCCTGAGATCAGCGCGTTCAAACAGACAACGGAAGCCCTCAAAGATGAATAATTTTCCCCGTTTTTCCACATTTTCCACTGATTCTTCACTCCTATTGGTCGCAGTGATGTTATATATGCCTAAAGCCTTCCTCAACAAATAGAGTATCTAACACAATTTTTTTTAAATCGATCAAGCAGTTCCTGAGATGAGAGAAAAATGTAATTCCAGAATAGAATTCTAAACATCCAAACAAAGTAATTATTCAATTTAATTACTTAAAATAAGACATTAACTAACATCATTAATATTTTAACATTATAAAAATCATAAAATCATCAAATCAAATAAGACATATTAAATACATAACAATTTAGCCACTACTTATACATATTGGTTTACTTATCTTGCATAGATATAATAATTATAATATTAAAAAGAGGTTATCTTGTATGATTTCTTTCACAGCCTGTCCGTGACTAGTTTTAAATGGCGGACCAACCTTTTATCTATACTAATATTATAAAGCTGAAGAGTTTGTTTGTTTGTTTGTTTAAACGCGCTAATCTCAGGAACTACTGGTTCGAATTGAAAAAATATTTTTGTGTTGGATAGTCCATTTATCGAGGAAGGCTTTAGGCTATATAGCATCATGCTAAACTCAATACGAGCGGAGCACCAATCAAGAATGTTTCAAATCGGGTTTTTTTTCCTTTTGAGAGCTTTCGCTTCGTACGCTGCGGAAACGGAAAAATGAGTATTTTAGAAGATATCGCAGTAATAAAATAATCAGCGCGCAATAATAATGTGCGGCGCGCTGCGGGCAGTCGTGAGGGGGAAGCGCTTCTCCTTCTACGTAAATGAAGTCGCGGGTAAATATTAGCATTATCCCAAAGTAAATGTTCCACGCGGACGAAATCGCGGGCAAAAGCTAGTAAACTATAATTTGGCGCCATAAGATAGGAAGTTCCTTTAAGGAATTTACTAAAATTGTTATTTAAAAGAAAATGTTTGTAATGGTTATTAAATTAAAATTACTTGATAATTTAGATTGACTAATTATTATTTTATTATTATTAAATTTTAAACTGAAGACTATAAACAGGAAATAATAAAATGATAGAGTATATTATTCTAAAATCTAAATAAAGAAACAAGATTGAACTTAAATCTAGGGTAACTTGTTTATACAATAAATGTGATTTCTGCCATTATTTGTCTTTTAATAATTTACTTATGTTTGTCGACAAATCCACCAACGTATTTTTAAACCATACTTGCGCTGGTCACTTAAAATTCTTTCGCGAGCCCCACAGCGGCCCGCGGGCCTGGGGTTGAGCAGCCTTGGTCTAAAGGATTTATGTCTCAGATAGAAAATGAATTATTTTAATGTACAAGAGTTGACATCCATTAATCTAGAATATCTACTATTGACGAAACATTTTGTAACCAAATTTTTTGTAATAACAACTATATTGTACCATGTTTCATGTGAATAAATGAATTGAATTGATATTGTGACATAATTACCTGTCAAAGTATAAAAAAATTATTATTTTAGTTTTTGAATGAAATTTTTTATATTCTAACACGTTTATAAATCACTTAGCGTGTGTAGCACTATTTTATTTCGAATTCGATTGTCTCAAGGATTTGGATTCATCAATTGGATTTGGATCAAGGATTAATTTAAAATTTAAAATTTAGCTTGCCAAATGTTAGGCAAGTACAAACCAATTTACTACTCAATGATGAGAGAATGAACATGGTAGACTCCACTGTATTCCTAGGTATTACACTAGATTGTAAATTACAGTGGGATCCTCATATTGCTAACTTAGCGAATAGACTCAGTTCTGCAGCATATGCAGTCAGAAAAATTAGAGAAATGTCAGATGAAGAAACGGCGCGCCGTCACGTTTACTTAGCCTCCCTTCAGAAGTTTTTGTATGTGTTTACGGACGTATCACAGTGTTGCTACTCGATACTAGGGCTCTCGAGTTTGGTCTCGAGGTGAGACCACTCGCCCTTCGCCTCGGTCTTTAAAGTTTCAGATTTACTTAAGCAAGTCTTCTTCACTGTGCTGTCAGTAACATAGTCCCTTCGGGTCTGAAAAAGCTGTTTCTGAACTTAAATGCATATAAGTGTTGATTTTCAACAAGTGGAAACAATTTAACGGTCTTGCCGAGCGCTGAGTCTGCCATTAAAGTCTTGTACGGCCTTGTCAAATGTTTTTCAGTCTCTTTGTACCGTCGCGCGTCGCTTCATCTTCTGAACGGTTCGTAACTTGACACACTCCGTTCTTGCAGTACAAGGCCTGATGCCTACTTCTGCACTGATGCCTTCTGCATAACCTAACTTCCTTTTTGTAATACGACTCATCGTTCAAGAAAAAAATGAAAACATAAAGAGACCAAAAACACGGTTAACTTAAATGGAAAAAGGTTATTTTTGTTTTAAAGATTTTCCACACACTTTTTACCAACTATGAAGTTTTTTGTTATGTTAACATAACATTAAAATCTTTTGAATGCTTTTTATTTTGACGGTTTATCTTGTTTACTTATTCTTACTACGGTTTATATACACATGTACCGATTAGGTCTGGAGCAGACCATTATGATAGCACGATACTCGTGTGTTTAGAGTTTTCAGCTGCATTATATTAGAACAGAGCACTATATACAGTGCATTCCGATTTCTGTGCAGACTGTAGGTCTGACTTTTTAAACCGATTGTCTATATTGAATCGATCAATAATTTGACGCAATTAAAAACCAAAAAAATAGAACCTCTAAAAGAAACCACAAAAATTATCTCTCCTCTTTTCCTTAATTTTTGGCAGAAACCACTTAGTTAGCAACTAAATCCATGGTCTGCTCCAGAGTCTAGACCTAAACCGTTCATGTGTTAATAGTTTTAAAAAGCTATTGCAAATTAGTATTTTAAGTTTGAAACTTAAAAGATTTTTTTTTATTAAAAACGTTGATTTTTTAGTGTTATTTGTGAAACATTTCAAATTTTAATATTATTAAATATTCAGGTATAATAAAACGCATTATATTACTTATATTTAAAGATTATTACCAATATTCGTATTATTCGAATTTATTCGAATAGTGTTTAGCCATTATTCGAATTATTCGAATAGTAAAATTTGTCGAATAATAACATTCCCTAATTGCTGCAACAATATTATAAACTATGACAGGCATTTACGCAACTTCCCGACAGTAATTAAAGATAATAATTACAAAGAATGTATTATTAAAATGATATGCTTGATAAGTCCAATTTTGTGTTTCATAATATCATATTTTTAGCTAAATTTGATAGTGGCGCTCACGAACCCCGGTTGTAATAATGTAAATAGATAAAATTTTATCCGAATTTAAAATGGGAATGATTTAGAAAATAAGAATAATATAGTTTTTATTTTTTATTTTAAAGTGTTGATTTCCAAGTTGGTCCCATTGTCAGTTGTCACCAAATGGTAGACCTCATGATGAAATCCATGAGGAATCGAGAGAAGTCCTCAAAATTTATAGGGACACTAAACTAATAGTGATTTTGACTTTTTTTGAAGTAACTCGAGCATATGATACCAAAAGGTGAAATGTTGTGCCAAGGACCAAGGAATACCCTGGAATCTGGATCAAAACGAAACGAAAACGGCTCTCCTCAGTATTCGAATGTACACGTTTGGAAATTTCAGCATTGTATATATAAAACTGCAAGCATATGTACCATGAACCATATTAGGATTAGCCATGATATAGGCGATGGCAGCAAGAACTACGGGTCCCGCGCTCCAACATCTGTCCGCTGTCCGGTCGCATCGACCGTGGGAGCGTAAAAAAATATTTATACATACTACATAGTAATAAGTAAGATGAATAACTAGAGATGAAAGAAACGGTTAAAAATTATAAATGTTTAAACATTGCAAATTTTTAATAAGCATGCTTAAAAAAGCGCTTTTTACTTAAAAAGCTTTTTTTCACTTTCAACGACAAAACGTTTTTGTAAGCCGCTAACTTTTCGTTTTCTGTTGTACTCATAAATCAAACAACAATTTACCTATCTATTATTGCAAATAAGGTACCTATTATTTCCGGAAAAAATCCGGTGCAGTTAATTTTCAAATGAAAGAGTAAACAAACATAAGTAAACAATCATACTAATTCTATACAATACAGGTACAGGGATACTAAAAAACGTGACATAGGGGGGGTGGGGGTTCAAAAAGTCGAAATTTTGCGTGACGTATTACGTGGATGGCCCCTAATGCCTATAACAATAATGCTGAAAATCGAACACATGACAGCAATTAAAAAAGTTGACGCTTGTAAGTTCAATTTTCAACTTTATTGTATTACCCAATAGAACTGAAAGTAGTTCTGAATACAAAAAAGTATCCAACTAGCTTTTCAACGTTCCATATTAGCAGAGGCGGTGCAAGCCGTGGGCGGTGTGGGCGGATCGCCCACCGCCTGGCAATCCAAGCCTCCAAGCAGGTCTGGCGCCTAACAGCCGAAAAAATGTAAAAATATATGGAAAATCCAAAAGTACACGCCACAAGGTTTTCTTTATAATGAGAGATAAGATTTCGTAAAATCAATAATAGGGGATCGGACTACATCTGAAATATTTAGTTTCATTAATATATTCAGAAATATTGAGGCATTTCTACTTGGTAAATGTAAAAAGTTTAAAAAGTACCAAAAAAAAAATATTTTTTTTTGCTAAATTGGCAAACAAAACCTACATCATTAGTTTACTCGCATCATATACAAAAACATTCATTATGGTAAGTATGAACTTAAACGCACAAATATGGGAGATATTTACAAATATATTCCGGCGGCCATATACTTCATATACTACTTCATATACTATAACCTACAAGTGACGTCATTTGTAGGTCGACTTTAGTATGGAGCGTTTTTAGGAGGCTCGCGAATTTTTTTATACAAATCGCTGTACCTTTGAAAATATTGACTTTTGATATACGGTTTCTTCTGAGAAGTTACTCATATTTAAGAGTACTATTCATTTATGCAATAAAAAAAAATTAGTCCGATTGCCTATTACGGACATTTTAGTCATATGATTATACTGCATAAGTAAAGACATATATAGGCAGAAAAATATCAGTAAATGACGCGGGAACCGTACATTTCGCCACGATAAAATGTAGCTTCATCTGGATGGTAGAATGGTAATTTGTGCGTTGTTTACGAATTGGTCTCGGGTTTGAAACCCGGTCAGATAAATATTTTTGTTTTTCTTTTTATTTCCTTTCCCTTAACTTATATTTTTTATTTATTTTTAAATATTTTATCGTCCTACTAAAACTCCGAACAAAGCTCGGTCTCCCGGGTTAATAATATTATAATATCACTGAAAAGAATAAAAGAAAAAAATATATTTTAAAAAATATAATATAAACCTCATAAACCGACTTTCAAAGTAAAACCAATAACATTCTTTAAAAATCACTAAAAAGTATGTACCTATGAAATATTTGTTATGCTAGAAATAGTTCCCCTTTTAAATTCTGCCAAAATTTAACTGTTTCTCTACTCAATCTTCTTATTTTTGAAGTCGGTGCCAGCCCAAACAAATGTACAAATAAAAATCATCAATTTGTAGATGTCACCTTATGTACACGTACGTACGTAGCTACAATACGTACAATGTGTGTACCTACTTCTACAAATTAATTAATATGTGTAGTCATGTAGTGCATACTGTACATCAACTATTGTATAGAGTTAGTCAGCGCGGGTTGTAAGTTGTAACCCGTAACATGTGTCCTGATTCCTGAATAATCTGTTGTATCATTTGGAGTCTCCCCTAAAGTGGTAACCCCAGAAGTTTAGTGAGTGCGCGGCAGTAAACAAAAAGAAATATTTATCGCCTAGCCAATAATGCTAGCCACAGTTTTTTGGAACAAAAGTTGAAGTTTTATGACGTATCGCGAGTCTCATTTTTATGTAATATGCCACCGTAAAATTGTAAAAACCGTTAGATTGTAATAAAACTAGTGAAATTTTAAAATGTTGATAGACTTCCGACGCGAATATGCTGCCTATAATTCAACACATTATTTTACGTTAGATTATACTTAAAAATTATATAGTTTTTAATTTTTTGACATATTTTTACAATCTCGATAGTTATTTTACAGTCTAACGGTTTTTACAATTTTACGGTGTGTATTTTTTGTCCAAAAAATTGGCCATGCCTTTTTTTTTGGAAATCTCATACAGAAATGTTATGTAAATAATTTATTAGTATTTACATACGTTAATATCTTATTATGAACAATAAAAAAACACTTTTTATTTTTTTTTCAATAAAATTAAAAATTGCCATAACTTTTTAAATATTTACTTAATTGTCTTCTTGATTATTCTGATCGACAATAATCAAAAAACACACAATTTAACCTGATTTACATATTTCTTAAATAAGTTTTTAAAGATTTATTTACGATTTATGTTTTTTTTTCTTTAATTTTTTATGAACGTATTTCTAAATATTTGGATTTTATTTTTATACAGAATTGTTACTTAAATGTACTAGAATTTGTGTAAAAAAAATTAGGTCCAAATAATAAAGGGCACTGAAGTTAGAGGCTTCTAAAGTTTTCTATGGTAACTATGGGTTTAGGGTTGTCAATATTTCTATACCAATTTTTTTTATTCATTTGAACTTTGTTTTTTTTTATTCCTGACTAATACTTAAACAGAAGGTTAGAGAAACTGCATTGAGTCACTAAAGTGACTCGATAAATCGAGAAAATATTTTATTAATGCCGTGAAATATTTTTGAGCAGAAACAAAAACGATTACTTTTTATTGCAGTTTTCATATTAATTTGACATGTCAATCCTACAATACTGACTTGGAATTTTTTTAACAAATTAATACTTTTCTAATGTACACATGGTGACACATTTAAAATCTTTTATATATTTCCGGTATAAAATGGTCTCATATAGGTTTAATTATAACCGAAAATCTATTGTTTAATAGGTAGCCGGTGCAGACCGGGTCCGGTTTCGGATTTTATTACCTGGTTTTAGCTGTAACCTAACGAACCCCTTCCCTGCACCACATATTACCTTTCATTGGATTTTAAATAGAATGCCCGTCCGTCTGTTTGTTTTGCTTTTGACTAAATTTTGAAATGGTTGCATGTACTTTTAACCGTGACTTTCACTGGCAGACCGAATTATCAGCATATTTGTTGTAAAAATATTAGGTATTTACAACGCCGGATAATAATTTGTATACAAAATATTAAAAATTATCAGACTTACACTGAATTTAAAATAAATCTTTAGTATTAAAAAAAAGGGATATAATTAATCGAGCGAACAAAAAATAAGTTGGCGGCTGCACGTGAGCATACTCTATTACTGAATTTGGCAGCAAATTAATATGTTGGCGACTAAATTACTAAACTGGCGAAATCACTCAGGTGACAAAAAATTCAAAAGTCGGCAGATAAAAAGAGGCGAAATTTAATCCAAATTAGCACCGACATTTATAAGTTGGTGACTTAATTTCCGAGTTGGTGACCATTATACCATATAAGCAGCTATAAAACCAGATTTGGTCGATAAATTAATGGCTGCTAAAAATCCAACTTGCAGGCTACGGAAAATCCTATTTTTGGATACTGTTAGAGTATGTTTTTCCTTTGCATGGGTGTCATTTTCTAGGTGTCTGGGGGTGCAGAATAATATGAAAATAAAATCTGTTTTGTAATTCCACAATGGCGTACATTTTTGTTATTAAAATTAATAAGGTTCCGATTACAAAATTGTCTTCCAATTTCATTTTCCAAAATGCAGAATATTCAATCTTCGTAAAATGAATATAAATACTAAATTAAAAGATCTTGGGGATGCTGATTAGGATTGATGATTATTATTACAGTATGTTATGTAGTTCAAGATACCAGCTATGTATGGAAATTTTTCAAAATTCAGGATTCATGAATTTTTCTGCTATTCATGAAGAAAATATGCAATTTCCAGGTTTATTAGGGGGAGGAAATTTTCATTATTTTTCCAGTAGGATGCACCGTTTCTGAGATAGAAGCGATTATAGAAAAAAATGGCAATGCTGTACTGAGATACGAGGGATGTATAAATCTATAAAAATGTTGGAAAATTCAGGATTTTCGAATTTTTTTTCTCCCATCATAAAGAAAATATGATGTTACGGAATTTCTAAGGGGACGAAATTTTCATTATTTTTTCAATAGGATACACCGTTTCCGAGATAGAATCAATTTTATAAAAAAACGTAAATGCTGTACATTGAGATACGAGAGATGTATAAATCTATATAGAAATGTTGGAAAATTCCGGATTTTCGAATTTTTTTTCTCCCATGATGAGGGAGATATGATGTTGCGGGTTTCCTAAGGGGGACGAAATTTTCATTATTTTTTCAATAGGATGCACCGTTTCCGAGATAGAATCAATTTTATAAAAAACGTAAATGCTGTACATTGAGATACGAGAGATGTATAAATCTATATAGAAATGTTGGAAAATTTCGGATTTTCGAATTTTTTTTTCTCCCATCATGAGGGAAATATGATGTTGCGGGGTTCCTAAGGGGGACGAAATTTTCATTATTTTTTCAATAGGATGCACCGTTTCCGAGATAGAATCAATTTTATAAAAAAAATGTAAATGCTGTACATTTGAGATACGAGAGATGTATAAATCTATAGAAATGTTGGAAAATTCCGGATTTTCGAAATTTTTTTTCTTCCATCATGAGGAAAATATGATGTTGCGGGGTTTCTAAGGGGGACGAAATTTTCATTATTTTTTCAATAGGATGCACCGTTTCCGAGATAGAATCAATTTTATAAAAAAACGTAAATGCTGTACATTGAGATACGAGAGATGTATAAATCTATATAGAAATGTTGGAAAATTCCGGATTTTCGATTTTTTTTTTTTCTCCCATCATGAGGGAAATATGATGTTGCGGGGTTCCTAAGGGGGTCGAAATTTTCATTATTTTTTCAATAGGATGCACCGTTTCCGAGATAGAATCAATTTTATAAAAAAAATGTAAATGCTGCACATTGAGATATTAGGAATGTATAAAGCTATAGAAATGTTGGAAAATTCCATATTTTCAAATTTCTTTTTCTCCCATCATAAAGAAAATATGAGGTTGCGGGGTTACTAAGGAAATTTAAAATGGATGACTTTTTTGTTATCAGCACCCCCAGAAACCAATAAAAGGACACCCATATTATTTTTATAAAATTAAGTATGTCCGCCATATTGGAATTTCAAAACGAATGTCATTTTCGTAATCCAGCACTCCCAAAAACCTTATAAACGACACCCATATCAATTTTACGAAAAATAAATATCAGCCATTTTTAAATTTCAAAATTAATCTACACAATATCTACATCCCCCTAAAACCGAGAAAAATTAAAAATTGGATATTTTGTATGCTCCTTTATGTTTTTTTTATGTATCCTCGTTTTGCTGCTTGTATGTTTTTTGAGTTACCTACATCAGGGAAAATATATGTGCCTATTTTTAAATTAAATGTGCACTCACAAATTGTCGCCAAAATTCAGTGGTATTATTTAGTCACCAGATTTGTAATTTTTTTGTTCCTTACATTCTTTCGCCAACTTGGTAATTTAGTATTCAATATTCGGTATTTTCACATCCAAAATTTAATTGTTTTGTCGCAAGTAAATACATGCCTAAAAAAATAAGTGTCTGTTTCTGATACCAAAACGATCAAATTAAGAAGGTGCAGAGAAATTGAATGTCACGCGAGCGAAGCCGCGCGCAACTGCTAGGTAATTGAATAAAACTTTGTTTTCACTTGAAATTCCTGAAATATTACTCTACCAAACACACAGTGTTTCGACTAGTACATGCGAACAAGACAATATATTTTTTACTTATTTATATTATTTATGTATATTCAAGGCATGTTAGATTTTTTATGCTGAAATAAATCTGAACACTTAAATATTTAGATCGATACTTCTTACAAATATGGAACACGGCGGAGGTACATCATATAATATGCAGTATAATAAACATAAATAACCAAAAACAGAAAGGTTCAAACCAAATAGTGACTGAACTTCTCAGTATCTCACTGACTTCAATATAAGAGTGCAACAGCAGTGAAGCAAAAGGGAGCAAAGGTATAACGCGAAGAAAATGTAAACTATGGATAACATAATGAATTTCCACGCGGGCGGAGTCGCGGGCAGCAGCTAGTAAGTAAAAAAGACTATTACTATTAATTGTTTTGTTGAAGTTACGAACTTCATTAGAAAAATGAGCATATAAAAACCTACTTCAAATATTCATCTATGCGGTGACAACCCTATCCAAAATAATATAAAATTGAATAACTCCGATGCCCCGCCTCATTTGGATCCCATTTTTTTTTGGGTTATAAGTATCAATAAAAAGAATATTTCAGTCTTAGTTTCAAATCCAAATATGAAACGGCATGGCGTTAAAAAAATTAAAACATAAATTTACAAAATCAGTCATAAATACGTTATCTTGAACAAATAAAGCCTGGATGTTTTTCGCTATCGTAGGGCTTTTAAGACACTATTTAGACCTATTAATAAAATCTTAAAAGAATATCAAACTTTTGAACTATAACTGTTTCTATGTTTTTTCTGGAAACCATAGAAAATTTTTTCAAGTACTAATTTGCATTCTTCTATATGAAATGGGCAGTCGGGTGTTCTCGTCCTGCATTTATAATCACAAATCCTATAAAATTAAGTAATAAAAACGGCATGGCCAATTTTTTGGACAAAAAATACACTGTGTGACATTATAATCATAGCGGCATGCTTCATGTTTAACAAATGTCACAAGAGCACAAAGAAATCGTATAGGAAATAATGAGTCTCCGAGATGGCGATGAACTGTGTGGACAAACCCAATCAGCAACAGCCAACACTAGTGGCGAAGGCTGATTCTCCTTCATAGGGAAGCCCTAGCCTGTATAATAGGTAGAGATTTGGATGACGGTCTTTAAAGGTATGTGAAGCCGATAGGAATGGAGTTATAGTAACCCGTCGCTACTGTAGCCCACTATAAGCTATGCGTAATGGTGTGCATTACTATGTATATATATAACGTAGCTGGAGTAGAGGGCTGATGACTATTGAAAATCATCAGTAGTGTTTATCTATATTCTATACTGTAAGTAGCAGTTATTGTCCAGGCATCTCATGTTGCATGCATTCACTTCACATGAATGTAATACGATCAGAATTATTGTTTTATTATTATGCATGTTTTATTGCTATCTGCTGTATGTGTATTGTTATAGGGTTCCGTTGAACAAACTATTTTAAAGTTTAATTTCGGTAATTGTTCACAAGTGGGGCTCCACCTTGAAACGACTGCAAAATTTTTTTATTGCATATTTTCATTATAAAACAGTCTGTTATGCAATATTAAGGTGGCGGAACACAAAAAAAAATGTAAAAAAAAAATGTAAAGAACATGTCAACCTCAAAAATACCCAGCGTAAAATAATGTTTGTGTAATTTTGGGTTAGTTTAGTTAGGTTAGAACTTTTTTATCTTGTTCAAAACGTCTTCGTAGTGGTAACACGGCCTCACAAAACCTGGCGTGAAATAACATTTATGTAGTTTTGGGTTAGGTTAGTTAGGTTATAACTTTTTCATCTTGTTCAAAACGTCTTCGGTGTGGTAACACGGCCTCACAAAAACCTGGCGTGAAATAAACGTTTATGTAGTTTTGGGTTAGGTTAGTTAGGTTAGAACTTTTTTATCTTGTTCAAAAAGTCTTCGGAGTGGTAACACGGCCTCACAAAAACCTGGCGTGAAATAAGGTTTATGTAGTTTTGGGTTAGGTTAGTTAGGTTAGAACTTTTTTATCTTGTTCAAAAAGTCTTCGGGGCGGTAACACGGCCTCACAAAAACCTGGCGTGAAATAACCTGTGTGTAGTTTTGGGTAACTTTTTTATCACGTTAAAAACGTCTTCGGGGCGGTATTTTTTTTTTAAATTTTTTTGGTCTTCCGCCACCTTAATATTGCATAACAGACTGTTTTATAATGAAAATATGCAATAAGTCGTTTCAAGGTGGAGCCCCACTTGTGAATATTTACCTTAATTTCTGTAAAAAAATATTTTTATAAAGGGAGGAATATTGTAGGTGTTGCATATTGCATATTATGTATTGTACACATTGTACGTATTGCATATTATGTATTGTGATAATACCTATGTGTAGTGCATACTGCACATCAATTATATTGTAGGTTATAGTTAGTCAGCGCGTAAGGTTATAAGTTGTAACCGGTAACATGTGTCCTGAACAAACTAATGTTATAATCCATTGTATCATTTGGAGAGTCCCCTAAAAATTTTAACACAACTACGTCCTTATACATATATATGTCGGAGCGTGTTAAAGCTAAGATTGTCTCTGATTGGAAACGTCAAGTAGTTTTACTATTTGGACTTGGTCGATGCCAGTATTGACAGATGTCATAGTAAAATAATGGTTGTCATGGGGACTGGGGTATTATTTGCCGGAATTTGGGAATGACTGGATTATAAAAGCTCAGAAATCAGGATAAAATACGAAAGTCGTGAAATACGTGGCATCGAACTTGTCACGTTTCTGATCGTTCAGCATTTGGGCTATTCGATAATATTGTAATAAATATCTAAACTTGGAATATTTCAACCGTTCGCCATCTTATCCTAATGGAGTCTTTGACATCAGAACTGGTATGAACATCACGACCCACATAGAAAGACCCTTCGGAGCATAACGTGCAAAGGGCAGAATGAGCATGACACGCAGGATGAGCAAATTGCTTAAATCGCAAATGAACAAATGCGTAGAGCCTAAAACGTGGAGAAAACAAAGTTGTCCGACGAAAGTAATACCTAGATTAATAGATCGAAACCGATCAGAATGACACTAGAGTCAGAAGAGTGTATTACATGCATTTAGCATGGGTGAATCTTCATGGTGTAAAAGCAAGATGAAATAATCAGACTGCATTCACATTCCAATTACAAAGGATATTGGGTACACTTAATCCGTAGCGGAGACTTAGAACACAAGATTCTTGAGTTGAAGTTGAACTGTATTGATCGCTAAAAATATAATAATAACAAACATAAGAGATGGAAAGCCAAAACTAGAGAATATAAGATCCTGTGGTCAACACACTGCTCGCAAATGCTTTGTTTGTGGTTGATAGGGACACAAGTCAATTGATTGTCCTGCATGAGGAAAAGTTTTGTTAAAGACGTTTAGCTGCATCAGAACATCAAAGCTAGTTTAATAGCAATTCTGAGATATGTCATGTATTGTTTATTTTTATTTTACAGCGGGAGACAAGGACACTATGTATTGACATACTTGGAGGGAATTGACGATAAATTACGTGGCAGATGCAGTTTTGCTCTCTTAACTTGGTAAATGATAATATATTGGGCATAAAGATTCCAACTTGGACACTCAATAACTGTGGTGAGCGTATTCCTTCCATTACGATATTTTTTTCGAAATATTGGTAGAATTGATCTAGTATTGTTTATGAAGTCTCTTTCATTTGATACACATAGCGAAATTACCTAGCTAATAAAGATCATATAAGATGTTGCTTCTCTTGATGCTAATGGCTTCATGGTCTAACCGAGTTAGCACATCTCAAACTAAGATTTAGGTTAGATACTAGTTTGTGTATCGAAAGACTGCATATGTGTGGACCTACCTACTTATATAGCGACGCGTAGCCTGCTGAAGTCTGAGACGATGTGCATGAGTGTAATAATTTAGTTCTTACAGTGTACTGCTATTTTGCAGATGATGCTATAAGAATGTATGACATAGTTGTTAAATTTTGCAAATTTAAGTAATCTTTGTTATGATATAGAAGGAGCGTGATCTTGCGCGTTCTCACGAATGACATTTTTATTTGAGTACATAATAACTCATAATTGATTTCATGAGACAAAAATAAAAAGAATATTTAAAACGAACATAAAATTATAGTACTTCGCAACCTTTGGATCAAATTGAAAATACAGTTTTGTCCGTTTGTCAAAATCTAACTTTGCAATAAGAATTCGCATGATACTTTAAGATAGTAGTTGAAAATTCATGTGTCAGGCGCTAGATTATTATCTAACCAAGTGAAATTGTTTATTAATTTGGAATGATACGTATGTACTTTGGGATGATTTTATTTTGACAGATAATTATTGATTGCATAAATTATTTTCTCTCTTGGTTTTAGTATTAGGTACAAGGGGGCAGTTCGGTGCAACGAGAATGGCGACATTTCAATATATCGCTCTGTCCTACAGGGTTAACGTTACATAAAAGCTACTTAAAACCACAACAGATGACACTATGTCGCTTCTGCCTTGCGCCATCGAAAACGCTAGACTTATGTACATGAGGCTCACGAATGATTAATATATTGTACCATAAAGACTAGCCAAATGGCAGTCACCAGTCCGATTAAGTTAAAACAACTTAAATGACATTAACGTAGCCCCATTTGAAAAAAAAAGAAACAGAAAAAAAAAATGAATATATTGTTCTGCAGTATTAATGAATAGTTTATGGAGATGGTTAATCGGTTTTGTTGGAATATCAAAATGTATTCGAAAGAGGAATATAACGATATCTTAAACTATGATTACGTATCTTAAATTTGTCGCCATATTGATATAATCAATTAAGTAGTCCTCCTTTGTTGGAAGGCGGTTAAAATTTTGAAGAGGCAGCTCACTAGAAGCGCTTATCTGGTCCCAATTTTTTTGTATGAGGTCGACATTCTTCTCCGTAATAAGCGTTCTGTGATTTGGTAGCGTAGTAGACTGATGCAACTTCCAGTTGATGAGAGATCCGAGCCCCAGCGTTGGGAATGTTAGTGATCAGAGCCGAGCCATTGAAAAAATGTTTAACTTAGAACAAAGAAATAACAACTTATTTCGATACGATACGAATGACTAAATTTTTTTTTACTATTATATATCGAAATGACGAATCATCTATCTTCTGAATATAGGTTACTGTTTTAAGAAAAAGCAGGCATAATGAAAAGTCAATATCCGATTTTGCTAATAATAATTGTTTTCCTAAGGTCTATGGAGTATTTGGTATAACGGCCCCCAAACCTTCAGAAAAATGAACTACTTGAACCTAACTGGAAATGTCAACCTATGGCAACGTCATCATATAGACACAACATACATACTCTAGTTTGCGAAAACGGACATCAAAGCAAATCACCAATCTTTGTCCTGATCTTACTTTTTTTGATATTTATGAGCTATTTGATCTTATAAATATTGTCAATTAATTATTGATCGGTAAGGTTTTAAGTAGAAAGTAATGGCAAAGTTTCAGAAGCCTGAATTTTACTTGCGCATATTAAAACCGTGGACTTAAAATTGCAGTTACTTCCAATGAAGTTAAAGGATATCGACCAGAAAGTAACAGATGTAGAAGTAAGCTTATGAAATGTCAGGAGGAGGTTTATCACTACTGGTATATTCAGTCATCTCTGTGTCAACTATCAGTTATTCTGAACCCCAATTCTCGTAATTGACTTACACTTTTAGTTTGCTTTTGTTGAGTTGTGGATGACTAGTCTTGACGTCATGAACTGATTTTTGGAGTTGTGCCCAATCAAAACGGGTTTGACGTTGGTTAGACGTTTGTGAGAGTGCCATTTTTGCAGTTTTAATATATTATCAGGACTGGATCGTAACTGTACTGTTACGGAATTTGATTAGTAGAATCGACCTTTTGGTTTACTTTGTGGGCTTCGAATGTATATTGTTACACATGCTAAAATCAAATTGCCTAGAATATTGTGGTACTTAGGTAAAACCAAAAATACTTAAAAATTGTGCGACAGGAGACCTAAGATTATCTTAACGACTAGCAACGCATTTATGACTCTTTTGGTATGGTAATAAAAGCGACGGCTATGGTTATTTTCCATCAACAATCCGATTGCTCATCTGTAAACGTGAAAATGAACCTCGAGTTGAATACCCTTGTCGTTCGTTATAAACGCACCAAAGTTGCTTACGACCAAACGATTATTAAATTTATGAGAAAGAAACGTATAATTTCCATCAGAAACTTTGAAAATTCAAAAGTTTTATATTGATATCAATCTTTAGCGTAATCGTCCTAATATGTGTTATGTTAACTTAGTGTAACAAGTTACAACTGCTTACATTTGGCGGGAGTATTGTGAAACACCTGACCCTTCAACATTAATTGCAGTGTGTATAGCTAGAAAAAATACGAAATACTTTTGACATTGTAACTTTCTTTTCGTTCGCTCCAGTGCAAGCTCCGATTTCATGAAAAACTAAGATTCCCTTATATCTCGGAGAGTTGTGAAGGATATGATATTCAAAAAAAAGCTCAAAGGACGCGTATTCACAAAAAAAAAAAAACGAAAAAATTATGGCTGAAACAGTGAAATAAAAATTAAATTTTATTCAGATTTTTTTATATTTTTTGGAGCGCGATAATTTGGAAACGGAGAATTATTTCAAAATTTGCGAAAAATTCCTCTGGATAATTTAGTCAGCTACAATTTGAGCCTAAAACAAAGACGATCGGGTTGCCCGGTCTAACATTTTTGCGACAGTATTTTTTTTTTTTCGAATTATGTGGAATAATTTTTAAAGTACTCGATAGTCATGTGAGGCACTAAATCTTTATTTATTTCTTGTAAATGTGCTACCGGTTCGGTCAATGTTTTTTTTTTTGCTCGCCCGTCTCTGCTTCTGGATGTATTTATTAAAAAAGTTAAATGCAAAAATATTTTGTTAAAAGTTCGTGACGTGTATGCAATACGACGGCTCTGTTTAGCACTAAAGTAAAATGATATTAGCTTTTGGTTTAATAGTAGGTTTAGTTATTTCACCAAGATGTTCGGCGCGCTCAATCCGGTAATAATCTAAGCGGTCCAAAAGACATTAAGATTTTGAAGTACATTGTAAACTGTTTGTTAAAATGTAAACTGAGAATATTTTTGCACCTGTTAATTGCAACTGTAGATTGCGAATGTGAATTGCGACTGCGGATTGCGAGCGAGGATTGTGATTGGGTGCCGGGTGGAGGCATCCCTTTACTTGACGAGAGTAGGCACCGGAGAGAGGTGGCCTTGTGAGTGGATGCCGGATGGAGTCAGCCCAGTGCTTGACGAGAGTAGGCACCGGATAGAGGTGGCCTTGTGACTGGGTGTCGGATGGAGGCAACCCAGTGTTTTTTTGTAGTGAGGTGCACCGGAAGGAGGTGGCCTTGTGTTGTAACAATGCTGCAGTGGTTGAATATAGTTAGCCCGGATGGAGTCGGCTCTTTAGCTGCCTACCGGATAGGAATATAACAGCATCGTTTTTCGATATTGAGATTGGTACATGTAAAGTGTGAAGTGTGTGGTAAAGCATGTCATGATTTATTTGGTAGCAAGATTATGGTTGATATTGTGTTGTATCTGTATACTTCATGTGTGTTTAATCTGAGAGTATAAAATGTGAATTAGAACTTAACTCTGAGAACACTACATAGAGGTTAGATGAAGGATGTTAATTAGAGTGTAATTGACACAGGAGGGAGGTATTGATGTGTTAGAATATGAGAAAATTAAATGTTATGTCCATGGATTAAAGCAGTTCTTATTAATTTTCCGAGGTCAGGTTGACCGAGTGAGAACCTTTTACTGTGCTGTCAAATGTTTTTTTCAGAACCTTGAAACGAAGACGTGAGACGCTTCACACGAGGACGTGTGCATGGACAGAATAGCCGTGTCGGAGCGTTGATGCACATAAATATTCTTCACACAAGGATCTCAGAATCGCCAGGGTGATCTTGTCGGAGTGTCAACGGATTTGTTTCGCACAGGGACGTGCGAATTGTCAGAATGGCCGTGTCGGAGCGTGTTAAAGCTAAGATTGTCTCTGATTGGAAACGTCAAGTAGTTTTACTATTTGGACTTGGTCGATGCCAGTATTGACAGATGTCATAGAAAAATAATGGTTGTCATGGGGACTGGGGTATTATTTGCCGGAATTTGGGAATGACTGGATTATAAAAGCTCAGAAATCAGGATAAAATACGAAAGTCGTGAAATACGTGGCATCGAACTTGTCACGTTTCTGATCGTTCAGCATTTGGGCTATTCGATAATATTGTAATAAATATCTAAACTTGGAATATTTCAACCGTTCGCCATCTTATCCTAATGGAGTCTTTGACATATACAATAGCCTAGGCAACAAGTGCCTTTTTGGTCAACTTTTTTCAGCAGTCTCCGAAAATTATGATTGAGGTATCCATTCATTTCGGAATGGCATCTAGATGATTTTTGAAAAAAATTAAGTTCTGCTTGCAAAAATTGCTAATGTTATTAACAATTAACTAAAAACAAAAAAGGGGGTTTAGTTTTTTGCAAATTTCTCAAAAACTAATAATTTTTTTTCAAATTTGTAAGAGATTCAAAAAAAGGAGGATATTTCCTAAAATAATTTCCGACTCCCGGAATTGTAGGATAAATATTTATATTTTTCCCAGAGGGTTAAAAAGGCGCCCGACAACGGGTACTCCGGCTTTCGCAAGCCACGCTCCCTTCGGACCTTTAATGATATTTATTCATTTAAACTTATTAAATATGAAAATTTAAAATTGAAAAAATTCAGACGCCTACAGGACAGATCAATGTACAATAATCCGTAGTCAAAAAAAATTATCGCGATTTTTCAATAAGTTATCCATTAATTAATTAACAATTTTTTGTAGCATGAACATTAACATTGCAATTGCGATATTTGTTAAACTATTAATCTGAGATTTTTTTTCTTTCGTGGAGCTATTTCTCAAAGGTCTTAGAATAAATTCCCGTTGAAAAAATTAAAATAATGTTAATTATCGTTTTTTATAAACAATTTACTAAGATGAAAAATTATAAATCTTTATTAAACATTGAAAAAAAAAATTAATAATATTATTAGTGATTTGTTTTCTTATGATCAGAAGCTACTTAAAAAAGATTTTTAATATTTTTTATCTCCTATTGTTTAAATAATTATTATAAACAAATGCGTTGTTTATGAAATAATTTTAATTTTTTTTTTTTGATAACATAATCTTTAAAGATAAGGGGTCGTCCATTAATCACGTGATGCCTAAAGGGAGAGGGGGGTCTCAAAAAAAATCACCAAGTATCACCAAGGGGAGGAGGGGGTATAAGGAGACATGACGTGTATTAATTTTCGAATCTAGTCTATGCATTCCGAAATTATTATCGGGTGTAAATTCGTAGTGTTGTTTAAATTCTTACAGGACAAATGACTCGTATAGTTTTAATTGCTAAAATTATTCGATTAAATTGATTTTTAAGTTAAAGTTTTTCTTTAAACATGACCTGCTTACCATGTAAAAAAAATACACGTGATCTTAGGTGGGGGGGGGGGGGGGGGGTAATATAAAACCTCACCACGTATCACCAGGGGGAGGGGAGGGGTCTAAAAAGTTGTAAAAAACATCACGTGATTAATGCACGGCCCCTAATTATAATTAAAAAAAACCGTTTCTTAAAAAAAAACAATTTTTATTGCTGTAAAACGCATTTGTTGATTAACAATTATTTTCTCCCACTTCTGATTAATATTAAGGAACCATTTTCTTTCTTAAATCATTATTTATTTTTCTTTTTGATATAATATATTATAAAAAAAATGTTTTATTTAATTTTTCATTGTTTATGTAATAAACAATTTGTTATAAACAAATAAATTTTTACCTTTTATTTTTTTTTTCTTATTCTATTTATTGTCACAAAAGCAGACATGATTTTGTTGTTTTTTTTTTTACTTTTTTTTTTAATTTTTAAATATACGTTGTCCGTAATTTCGTCATTTTTTCATCCTTAAAATTATCATAATTTATCAACAAATGGAGATATGATGGAGGTTATACGTTCGGCTGTATAATTATATAATATATATTTTTTGTTCCCACACTTCCGCCGTCTGTGGACCGATTTTCAAAATTATTTTTTTGGGTGTAAAGGGTAAGTATAATCCCAAATTGGTCCCGTTTTGAAAAAAGTGGTGAACTGATGATGGGATCCTTGAGGAATCGAGGGAACTCCTCGAATTTTTTATGAATACATATGATGATTTCGACTTTTTCTGAAGTAGTCGAAGCATATGCTACCAAAAAGTAAGATTTTGCTCCAAGGTATACCCTGGATCCAAAAGTACAGAACAGAACTCCCGACTCCTTATAGATACATGTTTGGGGATTTCGGCGTTGTTTTAAAGAACTGAAAGCATATGCCACCACATTAATAATTAGGGTAATCATCATCATCACATATAAAAGGTACTTCTCATAGTATTTAACACCAACACGGAACAACATCTTTGAACATTACTCTGCCGTTTATATTAACCTATTTGCAATGATTTTTTGTTTTTGTAAAATTCTAAATTGGTCTTTTATTAGTCACTAAAGTGGAAACTTGATGATGGGATCCATGCGGAATCTACTCCTTCTCCTCAGGGAACTCCTCGAAATTTATATGGACACATAGTGATTTAGACTTTTCCTGAAGTAACACAAGCATATGCTTCCAAAAAATAAGATTTTGCACCAAGGTATACCCTGGATCCAAGAGCACTGAAGAGCACTGAAGCACACTTCTCAGTCTTTAAAGATACGCGTTTGTAAATTTCAGCATTGTTTAAAGAACTACAAGCATATGCCACTTTGTAACTTACAGTAGGTAATCATCATCATCATCTTATTTATAATAGCGCGTATTCAATAATTATTATACATTCGATCGTTTATTTTAAACGTTCTTAAAATGTTTTAATAATAATTTAACAAATATCACTAAAACGGTTAAATTATTATTTTTAAACAAAAAAATAAACCGACATCCAAGGTAAAAATGCACAAAAAATCCCTTTTAAATTCGGCTAAAATTTTAACTACTTATTTCTTTACTCAATCTTCTTAATTTTGAAGTCAGTATTATTATTATTATTATACCGAAGGGCGTCACAGACGGCAAAGATACTTAGTAAATAGTATCTTAGTCGTCTATGATACATAATACAAACTGTATAGTAAGCGATATTTTATCTTGACATCAAATAATATAGTGTTTTCGCCGTCTGTGATGTTTAGTTTTATCGCACATATTCAAAGCCAAATTAATTTTAGTATCCCGAATATATAAAAATAAAAAAAATAGAACTCACCTCGTGTCTAATGCGCGTTCGTTGTTCTCGCGCCGCTCAGCAATATAAACGCGCACACTGTTTCTATATGTACGTTTGACCCGCACAGGGCTACTTGATAAAAAATAACGAATCGGAACTTGTATTAGAAACTAGGTTTTGTCCGCGTCTTCTCACGTCCTGTGCTAAATATTTACGCCCTAAATAATAAAAATATTTATCCAGTAGATAGTTTTGTCCTTGTATGTCAAGCGACTTTTCCAACGCACAAGACAAGAATAGTAGATTGTTAGCCTAGGGTTGAAAGGAATCAATTCCCGAGGTAGTTAGACTATAGTCCGAGTAGGAATTCATTCTTTTACCCGTGGCATACACTCTACTTTTCATTTAGAATATGAGGAAAATAAAACTAGTTGTTTATCTAAACTATTTATTGATAATAATATATTAGTAATTTAGTATCCCGGCAATTTGTGTATTTTTTTAATTTTTAAATATGGAACTTGCCGCTCGCCGCGGCACTCGCGGCTTATTCCGCTCAAAGAAGTTTGCGCTAAATTCACACTGACTGTTTAGAAAGTCATGTCATTTTTAATAGTTTTTTTTTACATAAAACCAAGGAATTTGTAAGTATAATATTACTTACAAATTCCTTGCATAAAACTCTTCACAGCTGACAGCAGTTCTATTTTTGAAGTTTTGAAGATATAATATACAAATTCATTCCGGCCCGAGGGCCGCAATGAATTTGTATGAGTTTTTCCCTCCCTATGAAAGGAAAGTAGCGTTTTCCACCCAATAATCAGATCAAAACAACACTACTTTCCGAGTATGAGAAATGAAAAAAAAACATTGTATTCTTTATCTTCTGGATAAATATATTTTTTATTAGTAAGGGGGCTAGTGAGTACCTAAGTCTTAACTAGCGACCCACCCCGACTCAGCACGGGTACAATGTATTAGGGCGCATTATTCACAAAGCGAGATTTTTGGACATGACATCTTTTTTTTACGAACAAGTAAGAATCAGTAATAATCATTTGATTACCAGCCCGTTTTTACTGTTCCGTAATACTCAAGGAATCCGTAAAGTTTCACTCTGTCCGTCCGTCTGTCTGTACGCCCTTCTAGCTTTTGTAATTATGAATAAAAAAAGATGAAATTTGGTATAATTAAAATAATATATTGTGTACAGATCTCGTTTTTGGCGTCACAAAGTAATAATAATTTTAAATTATAGGGGTGGCTCTAGTGTTAGTACGTGGGGTGGTTTTCGGAGTACGTAGAACTAGATACTAGCTACGTACTTCTACATATTGGCCACGTAGCAGTGCGGGCGGTGGACGGTGACGCCATAGGGACTAGGGTACATAATATACTCCATTGTGTTACATTGGCATTTGGCTGTATTCCGCGGGAAATAGCGCTAACAAAAAAACCTAAGCAAAATGGCGACCGCTGGCGTTAAATAAGCAAAATGGCCGATTATGTTAGCAGTATTGATATTAGCAAACGTGTCCTGGCCGATAATAATCTGCTTTTTTAGCGATAACAAACGCGTTTTTCCGCGGAACGCCGCCATTAAACATACTACATTTATATTTTTATTATCGGTGTCGAAAATGTTATACAAACAACTTTAGGCTTATTATGACACCACGTGGTTTCAACGAGCTTAGGCCGCTCGCGCTGCCTCGAACTTCGAGGCGAGCGGCGCGGAAGCGACACGGCTGCGGCGGCGCGGGCAACGCCCGCCGGTTCTCGAATACGTGCGGGATGTCACCGCTCAACGTCCATCACCCGCCGCGCCGCCGGGATTGTTAATTGCGTAAGGGTCAATTCAAACCGAAATGGCAGCGGAGCGGCCAGCAGCATAACTGTCATATAATTTTAAACTTTATCTTCATGTCGATAAAACACAGTTTCGCTTGAGATAACCACCGCTGCTCACGGCCGCTGACGGCCGCGGGACGTCTCCATTTTCTAAGCGATAATATGTACTATAGTAATGAAGATAAAGCTTAAAATTGTATGACAGTTATACTGCTTGCCGCTCTACTGCCATTTCGGTGTGATTTGACCTTAAGTGTCGTTGCACACGTTCCGGTTGCTTGGTAGCCAGTCGCGAAAATATGTATGGCCGTGTACACCGGTAGAGCTCCGTGGCCTAGTGAGTAGACCGTTTGGTTCGCACTCGAGAGAGTGCAGGTTCGAATTCCAGGTTGTGGCGTGTACCAATGAGACTTTTTCAGATCTCGAGTACATTATACGGACGCTCTAACGGTGAAGGAAAAAGGATCGTGAGGAAACCCGCACATAGTAGGCCCCAGACGTATTGACCAGTTCATTCCTCTGGACTAGGCTGACTATGTTGTGAGAATGCCGTATGTGCTTGGGCAATTTTTGGTTTTGAAATACTGTAGGTAGTGCCTGGGACAGTTGGTTTTTAAATGTCGTATGGTTATACGACATTTAAAAACCAACTGTCCTAGGCACTACAGTATTTCAAGAGTGGTTACTTCGCTCGGGGAATACTGTATAAATCATCCATTAACGGATGTAAAGGCCTAAGTACACCGGTACGTGTGAAAGCTATCGTACATGTCCATACACTTCGACCGACTACACGGCGCCGGCTACCCGGCAGCGAATTTACAAAAGCTATACCAGTGAAAGTGCAAACTGAATGCTTTACGCATACCACCCAGGCGCAGGGGGCACCCAAGTGGTGATGTGGGACTCATGGTATACCCACTAAAAACCCCCCCATCTTCCTCCTCGCCGCCCTCTGACGGGGCCACGGGAACGATACACACATCCGTGACCCCGCCGGCGGCAGCCGCCTACAAGCGGCTCCATCACAAAAGCCCGAAGGCCCTCCACGATGGGCGCACCAGATGGTATTAGGTGCGCTTCCCTCCTCGGCCTCCACCAGTACTGTAGCAGACTCCCCCTGAGTCTGCTACTAGGAGGCCATGGGTACCAGATAAACTGGTACCCGGTGGCAGATCAGGTCTGTGGTTCTGCCACCGACCACACCTCGGTCGCAGAGGATAGGGCAAGCGGCGCACCGCAATACCGACATGCCTCTTCCTCTGCGGCCCCACCAACGCCGTTTCGACGGAACGGCCCCGCCAGCTCGCAGGGGGTAGGGAGAGTGGCGTACCGTAATACCATCACGCCTCTCCCCCTGCGATCCCTCCACGGCCGCAGAAGATAGGGAGAACGGCGCACCGTAATACCGGCACTCCTCTTCTTCTGCGGTTCCACCTCCACGCGCGTCCTTTGCGGGCATGTTCAGCCCGCTGGGAGCGCCCTCCTCGGGCCAGCCGGCGGCAAACAGGCCGGCCCCGGTTGCCTCTTAGCTTCACCGTGGGTGACCAGTCCACGGTTACTAAGCCCCACCGCCACGACAAGGCGTGCAACCATCGGGGGGAAGTGCAAACTGAATTGGCTTAGCTTTTGTTTGACAAAAACTTGACGAAACCCTAATCTATTCTAGTACAGAAATTGACTGAAATAGCGTAGACTTTGTCAGATTAATTCATTCTAAGTTAGCAGCAACAAATGATATTCAATTTTATATTGATATTTACAGATCGTTAGTTTCAATAATAGGTAATCCTACTTACTAATATTATAAATGTGAAAATTTGTGAGGATGGATGGATGGATGTATGGATAGATAGATGGATGTTTGTTACTCTTTCACGCAAAAACTACTGAACGGACTTTGATGAAATTTGGTGTGGTAGTAGCTTAAGGTGGTTCGTTTCCCATACAAAAAGCAATGGACATTAATTAGGTAAGTAATTTCATACTATTACTACATAAATTTATATGCAGTATGCACATCTATTTATTTTGCAATACAATTGTCGCAAAATATATTTAAAATACTTTATTTCACACAGAAGTCACATTTTTATTGAATTTTCGACAAAAAGTGACATTTGCTCGGAAAGCCGCAAGGCTGAGCCTCCTCGATCTGGCAAGGACGAGAGCAGGAGGTGCGATGAGGAGGGCTTCACACTGGTGGAGAGAAAAAAGAAGAAGAAGCCCGCCGCCCGCAACCACCGCGGCACCACACCCTACGTACCCGAGCTGCGCCTGCGGTGTGAAGTACCCGCGACGCCGCTGTACTTCTCCCGCCTGCACTGGTCGATGGAGGTCGAGGACGTCGTAGACTACACCCGTCCGTAAGAAGACGTCCCTCGCCTTAAGGGTCGAGCGTCTGGAGTCTCGCCACAAGGTCAACTTCAGTTCCTTTGTGGTGAGAGTACCGACGCACAGTGGTCCTGATTTTGACGCTCCATACTCATAGAACTCGATTCTTAAAAATCGTTGTTTTTTTTGCTCAGGAATTCGGGGCATGGTTTAAGTATAAATATTAGGATATAAAACTCTTAGGTTTATTTGAGTGCGTAAAATGAACGTTTAATTTTTTTTCTATGGACGAAATCATTCAAATTCATTTTATTCGAAATTGATTGAAACTGACATCTTAGTTCACAGGGATTGTTGTCCTTCACGAGACGATTCCTACAAGTTATAATACATGTACTCATTTTTGCCCGTTTGAACGTGGAATAAATGGGAAATTTTAATATGGACGAAATCATTCAAATTCATTTTATTCGATACAGATTGAAACTGACATCTTGGTTTTCACAGTGACTGTTGTCCTACACGAGTCAAATCCTACAAGCTACAGTACATGTACCAGTTTTTGCCCGTTTGGGCGTGGGAACATAAATGGGTAATTTTTCTATGGACGAAATCATTCAAATTCATTTTATTCGAAACTGGAAACTGACATCTCCGTTTTCACAGGGATCGTTGTCCTATATGAGATGAATCCTACAAATTATAATACATGTATCAGTTTTTGCCCGTTTGGACGTGGGAATATAAATGAGCATTTTTTCTATGGATGAAATCATTCAAATTCATTTTATTCGAAACTGATAGAAACTGACATCTTGGTTTTTACAGATATTGTTATCCTATACGAGACGAATCCTACAAGTTATAATTACATGTACCCGTTTTTGCCCGTTTGGGCGTGGGAACAAAATCACTCAAGTTAATTACTGTTGGACTAAGTACTTGATGATAAGGAACAATTTCTGGAAAGTAATTCAGGTATACGGCAAAGTTAAGGAAAGTCAAAAGTGTTATATTTCCAAAAAAGTACAGTGTTTCCGTGGGATACTGTATTTACGCGGGCGGAGCCGCGGTCAAAAACTAGTAATAAAAATAAGAATATGTAATAACTAATAATATTTTCATTAGTTTTGATTAACATCAATTTGAAAGCATGAAATAAAAATAACATAATTGCATTGTATGAATTCAATATAATTTAATAAATGTATACATGTACACAAGGGAATATAAAAATAAACTTAAGTACCTATACTTAGAGTAGGTACACTTTACAAGACACAGCGAGGCCGAGGCAACAACACCACTTAAACCTAGCATCACTAGTATGTAAGCCTTACCTTTAGAAACATCATAATAACTTAACTGTTGTGACTTTCAATTATTATTAAGTACTTAAAATTACTACTTAAAGACTATGAACACAATAAATTTATTTTAATTAAAATATAATATTAGGTACTTACTTTAATAATAAACTTGATGAACATTAGATTCCCTTAGGCTCTTTTTATATTCAACTAGCTGACCCGTGCCTACTTCGTTGGGCGTTGAACATTTTTTGATGATGATGAGGATAAAAACATCAGCTATTTGTCAGTGAAAATCCCGTGAAAATCGGTCCAGCCCTTCCCGAGATGAATCGGAACAAACAGACAGACAGACAGAGAGACAGACAGACAGACAGTCGAACAGACAAAATATTTAATAATTGATATT
The DNA here is from genome assembly GCA_905404095.1 of Glaucopsyche alexis. Classification (NCBI taxonomy): domain Eukaryota; kingdom Metazoa; phylum Arthropoda; class Insecta; order Lepidoptera; family Lycaenidae; genus Glaucopsyche; species Glaucopsyche alexis. The sequence goes on along the minus strand of FR990044.1, from coordinate 3,618,178 downwards.
TTATTGTTAATACCGTATATACTTTCATATGCATTAAGTGAAAAGCTGATAATTTGAAATTACAAACAGACACTTCAGTTTTATTCATCCACATTATCCACATGAGTGAACATGAACATAATATAATATATAATTACTAGGTGACATTTGAACTGCGTATCACGAACATAATAATATCTATTATTACTAGGTGACATTTGAACTGCGTATCATATTTTATAGCACAGCGTGACCTAAACCCGCACTTTACGCACGCAGCGTGCGTAAAGTGCGGGTTTAGGTCACGCTGTGCTATAAAATAATATACGATACTTGTAGCCTAAGTTGTCAGGCAACTTAGGTCACGCATATCGTAATGTACTAATATATTTTCAACCTTGTCCAGAAAATTACGCGCTTAAACCTACGTGCGTAATGCGTATAGCTTCTAGACAAAATGTCATGCAATCGAGTGCGATAAGCGCTTTAGTATAAAAATACGCGTGTAGCTTCTGAAGTCTGAACGCAACGTATGGGGGCCTAGTACCTCGACTCACGCGTCGGCCTTACGTGCGTATGATTTCGCGCTTTCTGGACACAGTCTTAGAATTATTAATTGTGAAACAGGCCCTTAGTATTAATACCTGTTTCACAATCTAGGTACTGACAAGTGTCAGATATTTTTTCGATTGGCATGTTTTGTATCTGTCGCTCGTTATAAGGCTGGGACCCAATATGATCCGGATTCCAGCGGGCCGGGGAAAATTGAAGAGCACTGAAAACAGAACTCTGCGCTAATTAAATATAGCTGAAAATCGAACACACAAGTGTCGAGTCAGATGACATCTCGACACTCGACAAATATGACATCTCGACACTCGACACTTCAATTTTCAACTCTATTGTATTAGCGCAGAGTTTTATTTTCCCCCAGCGGCGATTAAACTTCCCAATTAGCTATCGCACTCGATAAGAGATTGAATGAATGAATCATGCCTTATTATCCTTATAATTAAAATGGATATAAAAAGTTATAGTAAACTTAAAATTAAAGAGAACCTTTATCAACTGCCTTTGCACCTATTAGCTACGTAACTAATATTTATCAATTGTACTATGAAATAGCATAGTAAATGCTTTTCTGGTTTCTTAATTTGAACTGCTAACAACAACATTACACTAAGCTTCTTTATTTAGGTACTTATAGTTATTATCAATATATTTATTTAATAGATAGTCATTTTCCCCTAAAACTATTTTTAAGCTTACCTCCTAGGTACAATTTTTATATGTAGACATAATATAATTGTATCATAGTATATTTCCTATGTAACATGAGAATACTTTGGTCCCTTGCTACTAGCTAGTGAGAGTGTATTCCTATATTGAGATATAAAATGTATGTTTAAATTCGATATATAGAGGCTGTTGTACTATATAACAGCCATTGGAAAAAAATGATTTACCTAACTTATTTACCAATAACCAAAAAAGATTCCTTACAACTCCAAAACATGCGATAAATTATTATTTTTAAATAAAAAATTAAACCGACTTCCAAAGTAAAAATACACAAAAAAGTATGACATAAAACTTATTTTCTAAATAAGTCCCCTTTTAAATTCGGCTTAAATTTTAACTATTTCTCTACTCAATCTTCTTAATTTTTAAGTCGATACCAGCCCAAACAACATTTTATAGAACTCACGTTAAAATTTGCTGGTACCGACTTCAAAACTTCTTTTTTTGATGTAAAGGGTATATTATATAAGGGTAGGAGGCGGTTATACGTTCGGCTGTATATATATATATATACAGCCGAACGTATAACCGCCTCCTTTTTTTTGGAAGTCGGTTAATAAAAATACAAACATTAAACTCTACATAATAATGAGTTAAGATTGTAAACCCTTTGCGATTAACTATGATATTTTTGGTTGTTTAGCTAAACTTCTGCATTGAAGGCGCTTAATATTTTAACGCAGCAACACTACGAAAAGCTGAGATGTGATTGGTTATCTCGAAGATTAGACATTATTGGCTGTTTGGCGGGAAAAAGCGCTCGGATATGCGTATCCGAATTCAGAGTACTTATAGAGATATGCATTTCCCGCCAAACAGCTAATTAGCGCTGTAAATAACGGTAAATAAGCAAAATGGCGGATTTTGTCAGCGCTATTGAAGTTAGTAAACGTGTCCTTTTTTTCAGCGCTAGCAAGCGTTGTCAAGCGCTTGTGTCCGCCAAACACAGCCATTGACATTTAGTTTCGTGAATTTTCCGCAATACGGCGGGGTTTTTTTTATATTCCCGGTCCAGATACAATCTGGGGGGTAATTCACTTATTAATTTCCATTCAATATGCAGTTGGGTTCCAGTGTCCGTCGTCAGAGCATGCTATCGCTCTATTTGATGCGTGTGTGCATACGCAGCATATGCTGACAGTGGAATCGTACTGCCAATTTAACAGAAATACAATATGATGTACTGTACTGTACTGGTCTTCAGGGAAGCAACTTTTTTTATCTGAAGCAGGCCAAGCCCAGCTCGATCCTGAAGGCCTGGTTGCGCCTGCCCACGTCCCGCACCGCTACGTCCAGCAGTGGGAGCCGAGTGGGCCGGTCCGTCTCGTACTGCACTATAGTTTTTGCCCACTCCTGCTTCTTGTACTGTAAAATAATTTATCTATATTGTTATGCTTTATTACCTAATGTTTAGATAGTTTTGGGGAATTAGCCAAGTTGCCATCGCTAATTACGATGACGAAGTTCGAAAATGGTTCGTAAGTATAACGAATACTTACAGATATAGTTATAGAATAAAATAAAAAATAATAATTAAAAAAATTTAAAAACCCGACTGCGTAAAAAGTGAACCAAACTAAGTACATAATTAAAACTGAAAAGAAAAAAACAAGCACTTAGATATCCGGTGGTCTAGAATTCTATAATATATTATTGAATTAATACTATTGGAACAATAACAACTAAACAGTCAGGATCCATTGAAAAATTAGATTGGCTGTCGAAAAATGGATCCCGACTGTTCAGTTGTTATGTTTCAATAGTATTAATTCAATAATATATTATAGAATTCTAGACCACCGGATATCTAAGTGCTTGTTTTTTTCTTTTCAGTTTTAATTATGTACTTAGTTTGGTTCACTTTTTACGCAGTCGGATTTTTAATTTTTTTTAATTATTATTTTTTATTTTATACTTTTTAGTTATGAGTACCTAGCTAGCTTTTTACCAGACTGGATTTCCTATCAGCATCAGTACTACATCACAATTGCACTGGAATGTGAGAATGGTTGTTACGCAACTTTAAATCGATATAGATCCTAAACGGTCAGTCGAATCGAAAAATGTTGAGAGAAAACTAACAATGATTTTTAAATACCTATTCAACGATATCCCACTTGATATAGTTTGTTGAATTTCATTTTTTTCATTTTCACAATATGGCGTCCAGTAGTCGCCATATTGAATTTTCACTAACGTCATATCTTTAGTGACACTCGCCGGACTAAGAGGAATCGATTGACGTGTGAATCATAAAAATCGGCCCAGGCGTTTGGTCTGTATAGTGCTTCAAAGGAACATACATACATACATACATACATACATACATACATACATACATACATACATACATACATACATAGGCTGATAAACACATTACCACTCCTTTGCGTCGCGCAGTCGGGTAAAAAATAGATCCCCACACCGATTTCCAGGCCAGTTACGCAGGAGTAGTTTTAAATTGTCCAAGTGTGTGCGCAGTACACGAGAGCACTCCTTTACTCTCGTAACCCAGTGGGACGGATGACCGACACGACTGACGAGAGATCAGGCGTAGGTCTGAATGCCCATCCGACGCATGGATCATCTTTCTTGTCAGACAATCAGGTGATCAGCCTGCATTGTCCTAACCAAACTTGCAAAACAACATATTTTGTTGTGCCAATGCGGGAATCGAATCCACGACCTCCGAGTCGAAGGCCAAGCTCTAACCAATAGTCCAAGGAGACTGTTAATAGCACAGATTTAGTTATTATAATGGCAAGAAGATTGTTCAGAACAGAATGATACACCGCATGTGTCTACGTACCCGTAATATTACGAGTTACGATAAAAGCTTGTGGGAATAGTGAGGACCTCAAAGGGAGATCTCCGACCGAGCGAGGTGGTATGCTCGGTCAGGCTGAAGCCCGCTGTAGTAGTTTTTAGACGTTGTAGATAAGGTCCGGTAAATCAACTACGGATATTTTGGACAGGAAAATAATTGTTGTACTCGAAAAAAATCTTCCTTTATACGGGCGAGATTGCATTGAGCGGAGATTGTTTTGCCTAAACCTATAATAATATGAGCAGAAGATCTTATACCCAAAATATTCACAGTTAATTTCACCAAACCTTATATATAGCGCCGAACTGTGAAAACTTCGATAGCGCGATTCAGGATCGTGGAGCTAATTGGTCCGCCACAAGCTCACCTGACACTCATCCAGCAGAGCCCTGTACCGCAGTCTGTTGTTCGCCTTGGGCAGGATCTCGGCGTCGGTGAAGGCGAGCAGCTTGAGCCCGTGCTTGTGGTTGCGGCTCGCGGGGTCGAAGTAGCCCACCGTGTTCCGGCAGTGGAGGGTCACGTTCTGCACGGCGGACACCGACAGCAGCTGCAGGTAGGTTAGCTGGCTGTGTTCGGCTTTGTAAGAGATCTGGATAGTAAAAATAAAGGATAAATATTGGTATATGTCTAAGGGGATTTAAATTTCAAACCGGTAGGATTGTTCACTTTTTGGTAAATTATAAAAAATGTTTGGAAAGAATTTAGCCAATCAAAATAAATCTCATCCCCAAATCATATTTTGTCAACACAGAAATTCGTAAGCATTGCGTTACCTACGCATAGGGTTGCCAGGTTGCCAAACTTAATAGCCGGACTGACCAGCCAGATTGGCCGGACATTTGGGTAAAAAAGCTCTACATTCTCGAGTATTTTGTCTCAGCATTAATAAATACGGCGTAAAATAGTTTCTAAAATCGAGCCTTTTTGGTTTTCACCACAAAAATTATACATAAAGAATCGAATGCCTGTTCATTGGCATCGTTTGCGAAATGCAAAAAGCCTAGTAAACTGTGTATTTTGGCCGGACACGCAAACAAAACGCCTAACTACGTCCGGCTTTGTCCGGACGCCTGGCAACCCTACCTACGCAGGTATTAACAATTCCAACGAAGATTCATCAACTACAGAGCAAAATTCAATTTTTAACTCAGTTTTACCAACCAAGAAGGTTTATCAACTACACTCGTTTTTTTTTTTACTCAGTCTTACCAACTTAGAACTTAGAAGTGATGTAGACTTGCGCAGTTCCTCATAAACTAATAATGTAACTTTTTATAGGTACTTGTTCTGTTTCTGCTGTTTAAGTTCATAGGATAAATTTTCTTTTCCTCATCTCTTACCATAAAGCCATCGTCCATCTCGCTGAGCCAGGCCTCGTCGGTGCCAGCGTGCGTGATGTCCTTGGACATCATGGGCTTGGGGTACACGCAGCTGGCTCCGGCAGACATGTCGCAGTGGACGAGGATCGCGTCGCCGAGGTCACCGCCGTTCGGGTCGATCCAGTACTGACCTTCGAGTGGAAGTCGTTTATAAGTAAGCCTGAGGACTTGGATGAAGTCCAATAACGAAACGATAAGAAACGAATAAAATGGCATTAAGGGTCAGCTTATCAGTTACATAACATTCGAACTTTTACAATAAAACGTAGGTATATTATCTTATTGTGTAACAAAGTAAATTTTGTAAAACAATATATCGTTTCGTTTCGGTGTGAACGAGGCTATTTAAATTCGTGACATCTGACAGCTTTTTGACACAATAAAGACCGTCGGGCGACCGAGCGCCGCCTGGTGAGAGAAAAAAAATAGTGTTGCCCAATTCAGTCTTGGTCTTGGTCTCGCAGCAAGAGTCTCTCAAGAGTCTCGCAAGTCTCGCAATTACCTATTAGCCTATTGCTATTTATTAAACGTTATTTTAGATATTAGAACAACGTAATATAACAACGTAACTTAATACCTACTCCATTACGTTGTTCTGAGATCTAAAATAACGTTTAATTAATTGCAATAGGCTAATAGGTAATTGCGAGACTTGCGAGACTCTTGCGAGACTCTTGCTGCGAGACCAAGACCAAGACTGAATTGGGCAACACTAAAAAAAAAACTAAAATTCTTTGTCTAAAAACTAAAACTTTGTCTAAAACCCCTGCTGGTTTGTATACCGATTAAATAGCAATGGCTGGATATGGATACAGATAGATATAGGAATAAAATTATATCGGTTTCGGTTACGGTAAGTGGTTACTGATACGTATTATTCGTTACTTTCGGTTACAAGTTTAGGTTATCATTTGTCCTAAAGAGCTAGTTATTGAGTCGGCACAGCCCGCAAATCAAATAAATATGTCTAATAATACTCCGTCTATCTTACGTTTCCAGTTAGTTTTTTATTTCGGATATCCGATAGATTCAGATATGGTTACGGAGCTCCATAAAATACCTGCTAGTAGGCATCATAATTCATAGCAAGCTCGCTAACCGCGGCAGTACGCTGATAACTCCGCTTCAGAGCTGACTAAAATTATGATATCTAACAGTAGTCAGAAGAAAACCAAGTCCAAATGTTTCACTCACCACTTGGGAAGTCAGGATGATGGTACTTGATGTCGCCACAAGTCTTCGCCGGAGCTTCCTTACTGCCGTCAGGTTTCAAGAACTTGTCCAGAGAAATTTTAAGTCGCTCGTATGCTTTCAAGACAATTTTCTTTCTCTCTTCCGGTGACATATTATCATCTTTGAAGAACCTCGGGGGTATCGCGTTCGGATCGTCGCCCATCGGATCGGGACCCTTCACTGAACCTGTAAATAACATTGGGGCGTTGCTGATCACATTTGTGTAGGAATAAACAATATTTTTGTTTTCGGAGACGGACGGAAAACATTCCCGCGCAGGTAGAGGGGGGAAGAGATGTTTCATTTCATAACTGTTCACGTCATTCACATGTTTAGTTTGATTCTCTAAGTTCACATGACACCTAGTACAGGTTTTTTAGGGTTATGATTTTGCTTGCTGTGATTTTTGTGTTTGTTTTTGTGATCACTCATAATATAACATGGCCTAACTTAATTAAAAAACATCAATTTTGACAGAGATTTCAATAGAAATGCGTAAAAAGGCGCACATATTTATGACTTATAAAAAATGCGAGATGAAAACCTAAAGTGGCCTTTTCAGAACTCCTGTATTTTCTCCTAGATTCTGCATCTAAAACTGCGAGTGCTTCCGTCTTCCTTAGACGGAAACTTAAAAAACTTTCGCAGGAGTCACGTCAGGAGTCCTTTACATATTCAACAAAGCAACAGAACAAAACAGTTTAACCCAGGTCTATCAAGAAAAATACCCAAAAAAAAGTAAAAAATTAGTATTGTTTTCACCTTGTTGTAGCATAGCTGCAATAGCTGCAGCGTCGTACTGGAGCGCGTCACCGGGTGGGCCAGGTGGTCCAGGTGGGCCGGCTACACCGGCGGGGCCGTGGCGGCCGGGCTCGCCCGGGGGGCCGCGCCCGCCCATCGGCCCGACGGGGCCCGGCGGACCCGCGCTCCCGTCCCGACCGGCCGGACCTGGGGTCACAATCGAATTTGTCAAACGAGATGCTACATAGGTACCCTGTTCAGATTTCTCCGAGCTTTCCAATTTAATCTGAACGTAAACAAAGAGAACAATAGAACAATAGAATTTAAATGTCACTTACTATGCAATATAAAAATTCAATGACATATTCATTTGGTCGAATTTTGTTTACGATTAGAGTACATTGAGTATGAACAAAATATTATAGTATTCATGTTTTTTAAGTTAAGGGGCAAATAGCCCCTAAATAGCTCAGTTTGAGTCCTAACTACTCCGAAAAATGGGAATAAAAAAATTCAAAAAAATATACATTTCACACTTCAATCCTTCATCTTTAATATCATCGTTAATTTTTTTAATACGACGAAGATTAATATTAAATAAATTAAAATTAAGTAGCCCTGTTTTCAGATTTCTTTTTCTATCTACTTACTACCTACTACGGCTATAAAGATGGTTCTTTTACGAAAATGTGAAGAATATATTTATCTAACATTTCATCGTTGGGTTTTTCGAAATACCGTTTTGTTTTCAAAATATACGTAAATAACTATTATTTTGTGAAAATATTTGTAAGCGGTGCGTGCGCGGGCGCGCGGGACAGTGAGCCGCTGACTTTCGTACGAGGAGGTTGTGTCACTCTCCGCGGTGCCGCTATTTCGCAATCGTATATTTTACTCTTGAAATAATAGGGAACAACATGCCGTAAAAAATAAATTATGAAAACCTTAGCGAGCACTCTGCCTGCGATAGAATGAAAATGTTCGATCGTTGAATGTACTTTTTTGTTCCTTCAACTTCTTACTTGAAATTTTAATAATATATTAATATAATATTATATAGTGTATATTATAGTATAATATTTTATTGTATATGTACTTTATTATGTGTATTGAATATGTACTATATTATGTGTATAGTTCTATTTCTATGACGACCTCTGTGGCTCAGTTGGTTGAGCGTGTCGTTGCTCAAGCCGGGGGTCGCGGGTTCAAATCCCGCCGACGGAAAAAAAAGTTTTCTGTGTTCCTGGGTCATGGATGTGTATTAAATATGTGTATAATATAGTAAAAATCTTAATTATGTGCACCAATAGTATAAAAGTATTAAATATACTTCCGTTATCTGGTACCCGTAACACAAGTTCTTCGAGAACTTACCACGGGATCAGATTGACGTGGTGTGACGCGTCCATAGATATATTATATTATTTCTTTTTTAATTGTCTATTTAGTATATCAACGCTTTGAGCTATATAGTATATGAGGTAAAAATGCCTAAGCGACACTTATTTATTTATTTATTTATTTAACACACATACAACTACTATTACAGACAAAATCCAATTCGATAGCGTAGGAAAGCAAATTCCTATTTTATAATATTATACATATTATGATATTTCCAGTTTAAATAATAATAATTGATAAAAAATAATAATTAAAGAAATAATAATTAAAAAAGACACATATGACGCATAAATTTAGTAAACTTTATAGAAGAGTGATTTAAAGTAAAAATTTTTAGAAAAAAAATCATTAAAAATCACAAAATAGTCGGATTTAGATGGTTTTAACATACATCTATATATCAATAAAATACAACGTGTATCTTATTTTTATAGCAATTTTTGATATTAAAACGAATCATATAGCTTTCGAATTACAGGCAGTTTATGTCGCTTAGGTAAAAAAGTCCTAATTCGAAAAATAGGTAAAATTATCTAAGCTATCAACGAAAGTTATGTAATAGCAAGTAAAATTGCCTAAATTTTATTTTATATGTTTTCAGCAACTTGTAAAAATAGATAAGCTATAGATACATTTTCTGTAGTAACAGGTAGAAATAACTAATTCCAAACAAAAAAAAATTTGGAGTATTCATCTAAATGGCCTTAGAGTTTATAAAATAAAACAAGATAAGTTACATAAATGTTGCTTCCATTAAGAATTTTCTACGGCTAAAGTTATCTTAGTAAAATTATTATTCAATGACATTGTAATTTTTTGCTCCTAACTGACAATATATTCCTTCTTCTTGTTTATAAAAATTTATTGCAGTTACTAAAACGAGCTAATTTTGATCTTGAAATAATAAAAAGTATAGAAATATAAAAACTCAAGGCCTAGGATTGCAGCCCATTGCTTTATACTTAAGCTGCGGCCCCATTCCTTGAGTTCTCTCTTGGTAGTGCTGGGAGATATTCCAAATACCGATTCTGGGCATGACACCGTGACACAATTGGCCCAAAGCCTACCCAGCTCATCCGCGGTTTTGTTGCCGGAGATGTTGCCGTTGCCTAGAACCCATACCAGACTGATGCTGTTGTCTCGTCCTAGCATGTTTAGCGTTTGATCCTTGTAGCACTATAAGACATAATATATCAAATGAAAGGGCTTAAAAAAAGTGTCATTTTATTGTTTGACGAAAATCCTCTAAACCATGGGAGAAAAAAGTTAATGAGGATTAAAGGTTAAAAAAGTTAAAAAAATCATTTTGTATTATTGCACCGTTTCATAGTGTTGCTACTATGGAACAATTTTTGGAAAGTAATGGTATACACTAAACTTTAGAAAAGTGTTATATTTTGATAAACTGCCTCATACTTTGATGAAATGTATGGAATGATAATAAAATACTAAAAATAAGCTTTCCTCAATTTTTTCGCACATAATTACTTCTGGAAATTGTTTCTTACTTGCAACGCTATCGAATGGCGCAATAATACAAAATGTATTTTTTTCCTAATTTGCGGGTTTGAATCCTGGCCTGGAAAAGTGGTTTATGTAAAATCAAATAATTCAGATAAAATATTAAAATACATATAATTAAATAGCAAAAATAATTTTCAAACGATTAGGTACAGAAAAAAAAGATATAGTACATGGTAAATTATACTTCTGGGCGTTGTAAAGGAAGTCAAAAAAAATTAGCAATAGCAATTAAGCCCTACGGAATATCGAGTCCAACTTGATGAAAACTTAAACTCTTGAAACATGAAAATTTTTAATAACTCAATTTTCCTAGACAGGATTGGAACCCATAAATTATGAAAAAAATACATCCTTTCAATAGTATCGCAAGTAAGAAACAATTTCCATAATGTAATTATGTGCGACAAAATTGAGGAAAGAGCTTATTTTTATCATTTTATTATCATTCCATACATTTATCAAAATTTATCAAAATATTATAAACAGAGGCAATTTATCAAAATATAACACTTTTCTGAAGCTTGCTGTATACCATTACTTCCCAAAAATTGTTCCTTATTAGCAACACTATGAAATGGTGTAATAATACAGAATTATTTTTTAACTTTTTTTCACCTTTGGGTTAAAACTTTTTTCTCCCATGGTTTAGAGATTTTTCGTCATACAAAAAAATTACACGCTTTTTAAGTCCTTTCATTTGATATATGTCTTGTAGTGCTACAGTAGTGGGGACGGGATCCATACAAAAATGCCCCTTCTTCTTTCTGCTGCTGTCAGTGCCTTCAGCGCAGTGTGATTGTTTTGATAGACTGCGCTGAAAGCATTGACAGTAGCAGAAATATCATCTAAATTATCCTAATCTTCTCTATAAGATTAGGATGTTTTATGGACAAGGACAATCTGTAGGCTCTGTATCAGATATCTTCATCTAAACTGATTCAATTTAAGTCTCTATAACTCCTGAACTTATGAAGTTTTTTGGACCGTTATAGTTTTCGTTCAAAGTTTATTACATGGATTACCATCATGAATTTTCCACATTTTTAGAGCCAGCCGTTTGGCTTTTAGAGGGGGGACGCCGAATTTTAACAAGAAATGCGCTTAAAAGTGGAATATCACGCAAACGGAATGTACGTACATCAAAATATAATCTCAGAAACCTCTTAATGTTCTTAAAATGTCTATGTACCTAATTATATCTCCCCTTTTCGTGTAGGTGTACCTAAAAATTATCTTTATTTATTTTAGCATTGTGTTGACGTGATAAATAAACTTACCCATTCAAAGTTTTATATTTCAAGCACCACCGTTTGGATGGACAGACGGACGGGCGGACGGTCGGTCGAACGGAATGACATGACGAAACTATAAGGATTCCGAGACATGAACTACGGAACCTTAAAAAAGGAATAATAATGAAACCACGCCAATTTCAGTGACTGTTGCCAGTTTAATTGAAAATAGACCAGCTATAGGAGCTATTTTATTATGTCCAAGTATGTGCGCAAAGTTTACTCCCATAACCTAGTATACTGATATTTACTACTACCGACAGGACTAACTTGCGAAACATTAGGCGCATAAATATATAAATATATTTAGCAATGTTTGCGTTCATTTATGTTCCCACACACTATTAATTTAATACTTTTAGTTACATTTTGTCAGTTTTATAAACACTCAGATCATTTAGCTATTTATTCCTGTCTATAAATTCATATGTATTGGAATTTATTGATACTTATGCGACATTTTTGATTTCGTATTGTACCTTAGCGACGTAAGATAATATTTTGGGTACAGGAAAAAATTACATTTTTTTTCGTCATTCTTGAACATTTCAAAGAAAAAAAAGGTATCCCCTTTTTCGCATAATTTTATTTGTCATAATTTCATTTCGCATATCTCTCTTGGCATAATTTTGTTACGCATACTATAACTTTGGCATACTTAATAGTTTCTTGGCATACTACATCATTAGGCATAAATATAATTTAGACTAATATTTTTTGTCCTAATTTAATGAGGCATAACTCGTAAGGCATAATTTTTCTTGTCATAATAATACTTTGGTATAATTGCTTTTTGGCATAAACTCGTTAGGCATATTTTTTTGTCATAATAAATTCAAGTAATTCTGTCATAAGGAACAAATATGCATAAAATGGAAGGACATAATAAAACACGGATCAGGTAATTAAACGCATATTTATATTTATGCTTTTTAATATTAAGCATAAAATATAATTATTCTTAATTAATATAATGCGTAAAAAATGTATGCCTTTTATTAAGTATGCCTAACAATTATTATGCTATTAGTAATTATGCGAAAAAAAATTAAGCTAAGAAAATTATGCCAAATGAATACTATGCGAAACTACTATTAGGTCAAATGAAATTTTGCCAAGTAAAATTATGACGTATGATTTTATGCGAAAAAATAGGGAACCAAAAAAAATATCTAACCGACATACTTAAAAACAAAAGTTTGAAATAAAAATATCTACATAGCACGAATAGTTATTGTGTCAAATATGTAAAACTATCTTTACGCCAATATTGTTTTATTTCACTATGGGTAAAATTCTACAAGTTGCACTTTCGTAAAATAATGGTATCAAATTAAATGCACTGTAAGGACAATTCACAAATAATTTGTATGAAGAAAATGTACAAAGTGTCCACGAAAAGAATTTTTTAAACAAGTAAAAATATTTTTGTGCAAACAAAAAAAAGTAAAAACATAAAAATAGACTAAGTTGATTTTTAAAATTCTTCAAAATATCCAAGTGATTTTTTTTTTATAAATTGCTTTTTGTTGTCGCTTAGTGAACATAACATTCATGATTTTGTATAAATTTCAGTATATCTAAGCGACAAAAAAATCGTCGTAGGAAGACGACGATTAGACCAATCGACGCAAAAAAAAAAAAATACAAACTCATTGATATTTAAACTCATTTTCGGTATTTTTGTCGCTTAGGCATTTTTACCTTTCAAGCGTCGATATTAGGGCATCGAGACCGGTTTTACCCGAAACCGAAAACCCGGGTTTTCCCGGGTTTTCGGGCCTACAACAAAACCCGGTTTTCAAAATATTGAAAACCGGTTTTCGGTTTTTTCGAGCTTTTTTTTCATTATGAAATTCTACAACAGTTTATAACAGTTACAGTCACAAACCGAACGTTATAGTGGCTTGTGATTGTCAATGTAGAATTTTAGAACAATAGTTATAATGTTTTCATGTTGTATGTAGTACATTTGGGGGCACGCTAGTGCCCCCGCCCCGCCAGGACGAGTGAGCGAAGCGCAAGCGATTCGTCGATTTTTGGACCTTCATAACTTGGTATAATTTATTATTCGGTTCCATCAGCGCTCAGTGCGAATTGCTCTCCGTTCCCATGATACCAAAAATCGAGTGGGCCTAACGGAATCCGTCCCATTGTGTTAAAAATGTGTGCTCCAGAGTTGGCACCGGTCTTAATGCATCTTTTTTGGCTCACCTGCTCTTATGGCACAGTCCTGGCATCTTGGTAGACAGCTTTGGTGTGCTATCGCCGGCCCTGTTCATACTGCATATCAATGATAATATTATGTGATGACGACAGTACGGGTGATGCCTTATATACAGGTCGCCCGAACATCTCTCGGCAAAACGTCATTGAGAGTCGAAACGAACTTGTCTCTCAAATTAAGAATTCATTGGAGAAGATCTCTGAATGGGGTAGACTTAACTTAGTCCAATTCAACACCTCTAAGACACAAGTTTGCGCGTTCATCGCTAATAAGTTACCGATGGTCGTATGTCCTCGTTTTGAAAGCATACACAATAATTAAGTCTCCTTCAACATCGGAATACTTGGTGTTAGCATATCGAGCGAGGTCTAGTTCCGATATCATCTGGAGGGCAAGGCCAAGTTAGCCTCCAAGAAGCTTGGTGTTCTGAACAGGTCAAAGCAGTATTTCAGTCCGGTCCAACGCCTACAACTCTATAAGGCGCAGGTTCGGCCTCACATGGAATATTGTTCTCATCTCTGGGCAGGAGCGCCAAAGTACCAGCTTCTCCCTCTGGATCGTATCCAACGAAGGGCCGCTCGAATTGTCGACTGCCATAGTATTTCAAACAGGCTTTACTCCTTAGAGCTACGTAGAGATGAGCATCGCTCTGCATCATATATCGCTTATATTACGGGGAGTGCTCCGAGGAATTGTTCGGACTTATACCTGCTGCAACTTTTCGTTATCGTTCGAAGGGACAAAATATTTATCATCCTCATCACCAACTGTCGCCAACAGTATTTCCGGACCATTAGGACCTGCACACCTTCAAGAAGGCAGCATATTCCCTCCTAAAAGGCCGGCAAGACACTTCTGTTTCTACACGCCTTAACTCTACGAGCCTAACTTTACAAACTCTACACTTTAGTCAAATTATGTGGCATGGCCATTTCGTCAGGCAACGTATTTTGACTAAGGTGTAAAGTTTGTGAAATTATTAATTACTTTACATGAAAATGTTTATGGTGGGATCACATTTTACTAGTATTACGTTGTTATAACAGAAAGCAGCTGATAAAAGTTAATTTTAGGACATTCCTAACAAAATTCTACAAAATCAACAAAAAACCCGAAATACCCGAAAAACCCGGGTACCCGGTTTTGAAGATGGCTGGGACCGAAAAACCCGGTTTTTTAAAATACGGCCGGTCTTCGATCCCCTAGTCGATATGAAACTCCTTTTTTAGGAAAGCGAAAGAACACCTAGCGGATATTTTAGTGATTCTGTCAATAGCACTAAGTATTGCATTTTGGTGGGCGTAGAGGTGGAAATGAAATTAAATATGATGGGTTGGAAGCCGCATTGCCTACCAAATAATTTCTAGATTTCGGGAATAACCTCGACCGGCTTCTACAGAAGAAGGAGAAGCGGCTAATACATTCTACGTTTTTTCTTTGCTCCCAGACCAGAAATAAATTAATATTTTCAAGTTGTATTTAAATCAATCCTAAAGTCGTATAAAAGGGCCGTTCCTCAGTTTATAATTTGAGTCGCGGCGGCGCGGCCGCGCGCGGAGATCGCGAGCGCAGCGGGGTATATGCGGGTGGCGCGGCGGGAAGTGTTAGGCCACGCCCGAATCTGTGACGTCATCTACGTATATTTTCGCCTTAAACCTTCTTTCGTCGCGTTAAGAAAAACATGACTAAAATTTTTAGAGAAGCTTCTGTTGCGTCAAAATGAAATTGGTTGACAACTGTCACTCAACTTTTTCTAAAACTCGTAACTAACTTCAAAGTAATTCTTACGTCTGTATATTAACAACACACATGTTTTTGGAACACAAAAATGTGTGTGGGTTAAATTACCTCTTGGTCCCGCATCTCCATCTTTCCCCGGTGGTCCCATGGCTCCAGGTAGACCCCTCTCTCCCTGGCGACCGGGTGCACCCACCATGCCCGGTAGACCCGGCAGCCCGGCGTGGCCTTTAGCCCCGATGGCCCCGGATTCTCCTCGTTCGCCTTTAGCCCCGTCAAGACCAGGTGGTCCTTGTTTACCCGTTGGTCCTTGTGGACCGTCGACACCAGGTGGACCACTTTCGCCTCGTGGTCCCCTTTCTCCAGCCGGACCTGGCGGTCCAGAGGGACCAGATGGACCCTATACATGCAAATATAAAAATCTTGTATTTATCATGTTCCGTGTGTACTAAATCTAATTATTTTACCTGCCAAAATGTATAAAAAATATACATACCTGTAAGCCAGGCGTTCCCGGTGGACCGGACTGTCCAGGTTGGCCGATAGGGCCCTTGTCGCCAGGCCGACCTGGAATACCAGGCTGTCCCAATTTTCCTGGTCGTCCTTCTGGACCTGGCTCACCCATAGGTCCAGGTGGTCCTTGAAGTCCTACGCCGCCCATTGGCCCTGGAGGACCATCGGCACCAGGTTTACCTGGTACACCGGTTTCTCCCTATAAAAGTGAATAAGGTTTCAGCCAAATCTTGTCAGATTTCTGATCGAATCTCGTAGAACTTGCGCAGAATTATTTGACGCAATTATTAAAGAAAACTAAAAAAGAAATTAAACTTTTAAACGATAAAAATCTGCACCTGTATACCGCGCAAGCCTTGTGGTCCTAGTGGTCCAACCATGCCGGGCATGCCGCTTAGTCCCCGCTCCCCAGCTGGTCCGGCAGGCCCGGGAGGACCTTGTGGTCCTAATTCACCCTCACTTCCTCTCTCGCCTTTAACTCCTTCAGGACCGGGAGGGCCAGTTAATCCTTGCAATCCTGGGGGGCCTGGTCGTCCCGAGTCCCCGGTTGCTCCCTTAGCACCTGGTATCCCTGGTAATCCAGCAGCACCCGGGCTTCCTTGTGGCCCCTGCAAAAATCATGATCTCATATTAATAATTATTCTACTGTTATTTTTATTTTTAAGATCATTTTCAAAGCGACTGTTTCAGTTTTTTTATTATGTTTAACTTACCGGTGGTCCCAATTCGCCCGGTCTGCCTGGAAGCCCATTGTGGCCAGAGTCACCTTTTAGCCCTTGTTCCCCTCTTGCACCCTTAGCTCCGTTAGCACCTGGCAATCCCCTCAATCCAGGTTCTCCAGGAACGCCTAAATTCAAACATGTCACAATTAACTGTCATCATTAAGCTATCTACACACCAAAGCCGCCGGCCCGGCGCGGCGCCACGAACCCGGCGCGGGCGGGCAAGGCCGGCGACCTGATTATGAAACAAGGGCAAGGCCGGCGGCCTGATTATGAAACAAGGGCAAGGCCGGCGGCCTGATTATGAAACAAGACCAAAGCCGCCGGGTTTGGTTTGTAGAAACCGCCGGGTACTTTTGTTATAAAGGTGTCTCACACCAAAGCCGCTGTCTACACACCAAAGCCGGGCCGGCGGCTTTGGTGTATAGACACCTTTATATCAAAAGTCGTCAAAAGAACATGGGAGACCGAGATATGCTCGTAGTTTTAGTAGAACAATAAAATAAATAATTGTAAAAGAAATAAAAAGAGAATCATAAAAATATTCATCTGACCAGGATTCGAACCCGAGACACACTGACACACCAATTTGCTACCGACGCGACGCATAAAGTCCGGTGCTAACCAAGCCGCCGCCAACATTTGACATTTAAATATCGAAATCACGTTTAAACATAATAGGTATATAAGTAATTTAAAAATGCGCTGTTGTAGGTATAAGACCTAGCTAGATCGATTCTCTCCCAAAAGCTCCTTATATAGGTACTAGATTTCATGGAAATTCCGATTATATGTCACCGTAAAAGTGTAAAAACCGTTAGATCGTAAAATAACTAACGAGATTGTAAAAATATGTCGAAAGATTAAAAATTCTCGTCGGAAGTCTATCAGTATTTTACAATTCCACTAGTTTTATTACAATGTAACGGTTTTTACAATTTTACGGTGACATATACAAGATTAAAAATCGTTATAAGAGTAAGATTAATGTAAAACCAGTTTATGAGAATTTTCTACCTGGATGTCCCGGTGATCCTTGCTGTCCTTTCGCTCCAGCGTAGCCTCTATCGCCTTTAAGTCCAGGCATTCCTGTTAGTCCTGGCTGACCTGGGAGACCAGGAGAGCCCTGTAATCCGGGATGACCGCGCTCTCCTGTCGAGCCTGGAGCACCTTGTTCCCCAGGTGTGCCCGGGGTGCCTGGTTCACCCCGCTCCGCTGGCTCTCCTGGAGGTCCAGTTGGACCTATTGGTCCTTGCGGCCCTTGTTCTCCTTGTCGACCTTTTGGGACAGAAAATATTGTATTATACCAAGAATAATAAAACCAATATAAAAAATATAAAATAATTTTTGTTTTTAGGAATATAGGTAAATAGCCTTACCTGGAGGTCCCTCAGGGCCTTGTAATCCTATCGAACCACGTTCTCCCTTTTCTCCAGCAACGCCGGGCATACCTCGTAGACCAGGCATACCCATAGCACCAATAGGACCGGGATGACCTTTAGCCCCCCTTGCGCCTTCCGGACCCTACATTTTTATGCGTATTTAATATTGTAAATTAAATAAGTATAAGTTTTTGTAATAATTGTTATTCGTAATACTTACGGGTGGACCATCAGCACCTTGGGCACCAGCTTCTCCCTTTTCTCCAGAAGTTCCTGGTTGCCCTGGCACTCCTCTGTCCCCGGGAAACCCTCTTTCACCTCTGGGTCCTGCTTGTCCGGGAGGACCAATTGGCCCAGTGGCACCTGGCTCGCCCTCTTTCCCTGGAGTTCCGGGTAAGCCTGCAGCACCTGGCATGCCCTAAAAATATTTACTTTACACTTTATTCCCTATAGTCATTATTATTAAGCTAAAAAATTTAAATAACTAAAATTTTCATTTATTATTATTATTGATTAGTACCATAGGACAAAATTTACTTACTGGATATCCTGTTGATCCAGGAGGCCCAACTGGCCCTCTCTCACCAGCGGCACCAACAGGACCTTGGGGTCCTTGTATTCCCGGGCTACCATCTCTACCAGGATCTCCTTTAGGACCTGTAGGTCCAGGTTGTCCAATTTCTCCATCTTTGCCAGGCTCACCCTATCAATAGGGTAAATAATTATTACCGTCAAAATTCAATTTATTAGACTTAGAAAAAAATATCTTAAAAGGTAACACATACTTGTAGGCCTCTCTCGCCAACCGCACCCATAAGACCGGGTGTTCCCTGTAAACCTTGCGGACCTTGTTCACCAGGTCTTCCATCAGCTCCAGGTATGCCTCGTTCACCAGGAGGTCCTGATTTACCAGCGACACCTGGCCTGCCTATCATTCCTCTTGGTCCCGGAATTCCTTGAGGGCCGGCTCTGCCAATGTCTCCGGTACTGCCCTTCGTTCCAGGTAAACCAACACTTCCTCTTTCACCTGGTTGTCCTTTTGCACCCATTGGGCCATCACCTCCTGGCAAGCCCCGCATTCCTTGCAATCCTCTCTCTCCTTGAGGACCCACATTACCAGCGGGGCCTCGTAACCCTCTCTTGCCTCGTTTGCCCTCCGGACCCATGTTTCCAGGTAACCCTCTAGGACCAGATATTCCCTGTTCACCTCTTATACCAGTTTCCCCCTTGAGTCCTCTTTCACCTGGTTGTCCCTAAGAAAAAAAATATATGATCTATACAATATTCTATTACTGTAATAGTAGTAGACAAAATATTTTATAACACGAATAAGCATATTAATTACCGGCATTCCCTTTGTTCCTGGTATACCAGGATCACCAGAAACTCCAGGTGTTCCCCGCGGCCCGGGGAAACCGGGGGCTCCAGCTGCTCCCTGTTGTCCCTGCACGCCCTTCTCCCCAGGTGTACCATCACGTCCCGCTAACCCCGGCGCGCCGACTTCACCGGACTGTCCAGGGCGGCCCGGTTCTCCACGTGGACCTTGCATGCCTTGACTACCTTTTGGTCCCGCTATGCCCTGTTCGCCTTTTATGCCCGGCGAGCCCGGAAAACCGGGGGAGCCTGGCTTGCCGACATTGCCCTATGGTAAATATCGCGATTAATCTTCTTAAACATAAAATTCTTGTATCACCGAGTTTGTAACTAAACTTTTTCGAAACTCCTCCGATTTTTATGAAATTTATAGTGTATATTCGGTTTGAAAATATCTAGCCAAAGAGTGATAATTAAGATGACTGGGTCAGCTATGAGTATTGTTACTACGTTATAAGTACGTACGACAAGTCCAGGTGATCCTGGAGCACCATCAGCTCCGCGCATCCCAGGCGCCCCGGGAGGTCCTTCTCTCCCTCTTTCACCACGAGGACCAATAGGGCCCTATAAAGAACAAAAGTCAAATACTTCACGGGCCTAGCAGGAACAGTTGACAATAGCGTAAACGTAGCGTTATCGAATGAATTTTGTATGGGCGCTGATGACAGCCACCAAAACTGAATGAGAATCTGTCAAAACTATGAGGTTTTGACAGATTCTCATTCAGTTTTGGTTTACAGAAACATTATTGGATCTGATTCTAAGCAGGGCATAACTTGGTGATTAGAGTCATATAAAATATTTGAAATTAACTTACAATCGGACCAGGTGGGCCCATCTGGCCAGGTAAGCCAGTGGGGCCCTTCTCTCCGGCGATGCCCTGTTCGCCCTTGGCGCCGTCCTTCCCGTCGAACCCTCGATGACCCTTCAGCCCTTGTATCCCGGGCACGCCAGGGGTTCCCCTAGGTCCAGGCTGTCCGGCCGCTCCTGCTGGACCCGGCTCGCCGTCTTCTCCCGAAGTTCCCTAGTAGGACGAGTAGGAGCAACCATTACTTATTATAGAAGTTAATGTATGTATTCTGTTTTCTTTTTTGTGATCGTTTATCTCCTTCTTTCCGTTCCGTTTCCGTTAGTTCTACACAAACAAAGTTGCGGGCAGCAGCTATTAGTTTACTGATAAGAGCAGGAAACTATTAGTTTACTGATAAGAGCAATGGTGGAAAATGTAGTTCAAATATTATACAGGATGTCCCAGAAGTCGACGTCGTCCCTTCGAAGGCTGATAGACCAGCTCATGACCCACCAGAATATCATAATATGACCTTAGTAAAAAATCTTTAGTTTTCGAGATATTGGCAATTTTAATAATTTCTTAAAAATTACACCTCATGTCAGTTTTTAGACTGCCGCAACTACAATTTCCCGTATTGTGGGATACAAATTTGTATTGCGGAATCCTGACCAGTTCTGCTATTGACCACGGTTATAAACAAAGCTAAGCTAAGAGTTTAAACTTTATAGAAAAAAAGAAAACTTTTCCCTAATTGTGATTTCAAAAACTTTTTCTCCTTACTTTCACTATCCATACTGGACAAAAATACACCACACTAACCTGGGTTGTTACTTTAAAAAGTTGCTCATTTTATGTAGTTTTCGAAATAGTAAAATAGTTGCTATTAAGCTACGTCAAAAATTTTTTTTGCTATTTTAAGTGCACAGAGAACACATTTTGAATGTTTTTCTTTAGTTAGAATTTCGAACAAAACACTCGTTACATTGAAATCACCCAGATGTTTACTTAAAAATTGTACGTTGAAGTGTAAGATGCTTACTAAACTTAGAAACTAAACAGAATGCAAAGATTTTTTTTAAACTGTAAGGAGAAATGCAAAGAAGGAGAACACGTTAATAATATCATTTAATGAGTTAGACTTTTTAGAGTGAGAGAATAGGTGACGCCACGCATGTCTTTTGTTTGTTCTATACGTTAGTTTGTTTATTAGTTACTAGTACGTTTCGCTATCGATGTGCATCGTTTTGTTGTTTTCTTACTTTTAACGGATTTTGCATTGTAATTTGGACTTCTTTTGCCTAGTGACTCGGACTTAAGTGTGCTTGGAGACAGTAAAGAACTGACATGGCTCTCTTCTGGACAAAAGTCCAGAAGAGAGCCATGTCGCGTATCACAGAAACATAAAAATGTTTCTGTGATACGCGTCTTACTACCAGTCATTATGGCGTATACTATACATCAGTATGCTAACATGCATTACATTTACGGAGAATACAGAGGCAACGGTGCTGCTGCAGCTAATCTTTATCGCAAAAGGTTAAGGTACTCAAGTCCAGATTACTATGCAAAATCCGTTAAAAGTAAGAAAACAACAAAACGATGCACATCAATAGCGTAACGTACTTGTAACTAATAAACAAACTCATGTATAGAACAAACAAAAGAAGTGCGTGTCGTCACCTAAGTATAACCTATTCTCTCACTCTAATGAGTCTAATGAGTTTTTTCATTTAATAATGATATTATTAATGTGTTCTCCTTGTTTGCATTTCTCCTTACAGTTTAAAAAAAATCCTTGTATTCTGTTTATTTTCTAAGTTTAGTAAGCATCTTACACTTCAACGTACAATTTTTAAGTAAACATCTGGGTGATTTTAATGTAACGAGTGTTTTTGTTCGAAATTCTAACTAAAGAAAAACATTCAAAATGCGTTCTCTATGCACTTAAAATAGCAAAAAATTTTTGACATAGCTTAATAGCAACTATTTTACTATTTTGAAAACTACATAAAATGAGCAACTTTTTAAAGTAACAACCCAGGTTAGTGTGGTGTATTTTTTGTTCAGTATGGACAGTGAAAGTTAGGAGAAAAAGTTTTTGAAATCACGATTAGGGAAAAGTTTTCTTTTTTTCTATAAAGTTTAAACTCTTAGCTTAGCTTTGTTTATAACCGTGGTCAATAGCAGAACTGGTCAGGATTCCGCAATACAAATTTGTATCCCACAATACGGGAAATTGTAGTTGCGGCAGTCTAAAAACTGACATGAGGTGTAATTTTTAAGAAATTATTAAAATTGCCAATATCTCGAAAACTAAAGATTTTTTACTAAGGTCATATTACGATATTATGGTGAGTCATGAGCTGGTCTATCAGCCTTCGAAGGGACGACGTCGACTTCTGGGACATCCTGTATAGGAACTACCTATATAATATTTGAACTACATTTTCCACCATTGCTCTTATCAGTAAACTAATAGTTTCCTCAACATAGCTGACTAAATAAACCATACTCCACAGAATACAGAACATCTTGGTCGAAATGCGCCCATATAACTTTTAATGTTTTTCAAAGTAAAAATATTTGACGACCTCTGTGGCTCAGTGGTTCAGCACTTTGGTGCTCAAGCCGGAGGTCGCAGGTTCGAATCCTGCCGACGGAACAAAAAGTTTTTCTGTGTTCCTGGGTCATGGATGTGTATTAAATATGTGTATAATATAATAAAAATCTTAAATATATGTATAGTATAAAAGTATTAAATATACTTCCCGTTGTCTGGTACCTGTAACACAAGTTCTTCGGATACTTAGCACGGGGCCAGATTGACGTGGTGTGAAGCGTCCATAGATATTATATTATATATTATTTAAAATTATATAATTTTTTTCAACTTTGTAATTTTTCCTCATATATACGGTCCCCAAAAATCAATTACGGATACTTCAGGCACATGATGCAGAAAAGGTAGAAAATTAATTGTCATACTCAGTCTAAAAGAAACATATCATGTATGACGAAAAACGCCCAATGCGCCCATATAAATATATATTTTTTTATTTGTCTATTTAAAGAAACTATAGTACAATTCTTAGCTTTAAACAAGTTATAATAACCTAATGATATCTAAATTCAAAATAAACTAAAAATTAAACTAAAAAAAAGAAGACATATTTACAAATAAAACTATCTCTAAAAAAATCTATAAATAAAAAAACTTCCCTAGGTCATCCCCATCTGGCAGAGTACCTAGCAAACTGATAGCATTGCCTCGTTGGATAGCAATGGCTATCCGTTGTGCCAGGTAGTTCCCGGCTCTGGGGTCACGGGTGGCTTCAGCAAGCTTTTTTGATATTTCTTTAAAAAATTATTATTATTTAATTTTTTTATTAATTTGAAACTTTATTGTCTTTTTTATTATTAAGTTTTTCTTTATTAAGTCGAAACTTTTAAATTCTTAGGAATCAGTTATGATGAAAATTGTAATTGGAAATCACACATTCAATTGGTATGTACGAAACTAGATAGAATTATACCTATGCACTCAGACGTCTAGCAAAAACAATATCAATGCTGCTCTGAGTGCATATCACGGCTACGTGTCATCTGTCCTGTCATATGGCTTAATATAGGTTATATCTGTATTATCTATGATATAGGTAGCGCAACGAATTAAGATCTTTCGACAAAAGTAGAGGGGGTATGCGCAGAAGTCAGTTTTTGGGTGTGTTTGGCGGTAGCGGGCTCGGGCGTGGAGGTGTGGATGCGCCGAACGCATGCCGAAGTCCGAACGTGGCTGCCGACACGCTATTGGCAAAGAATATATATATCCCACCAAAAACATTCTGTAAAAAACTAGCCAAGTCTCGATAGAGCTGCTTGTTTATCTCTAAAAAGTAGTGAAATCTAGACAAAGTCGTGCCAAGTCTAAGGTTCCTTACTGCGATTTCTTTATTATTATAGTTAATGTTGTGTGACTTGGCCGTTGAAGGGTACACAATGGTACAAAAGGGGCTCCATGACACCATTGCTCCAATACATGTGTTCTACAATCAACAACAGCCTAAAATGAGACACTACTCACTAGCGTCCAATTACCAATACCAGTATGGGCTATTATCTCGCTTAACAAACATAGGTAGTTACAACAGATATACATTACGTGTAAACAAAATTGACTTGTACCCACTTGTAACGTATAAAGAATGTTCAACGGCCAAGTCACACAACATTAACTATAATAATAAAGAAATCGCAGTAAGGAACCTTAGACTTGGCACGACTTTGTCTAGATTTCACTACTTTTTAGAGATAAACAAGCAGCTCTATCGAGACTTGGCTAGTTTTTAACAGAATGTTTTTGGTGGGATTTCACTTCTTTTTGTAGAAACGTGGGCATATTGATTTATTTTACTAGATTTCAGTGTAATTTGTTTATTTAATTTGTGTAATGATCGAGTACAATAAAGTTCGACTATTTCTTCTTGTAAACTTGTAAATATAAGTATAAAAGCCAGTCTAGTCTTATCCAGAGTTTTCCTTTAATTTTATTTATATGCGTATCAAAAGCAGAAAGGGAGGCATTCGCCCAGCAGTGGAATGCTACGGACTAGATTAAATTAGAAGATGTGTCCCACTTCGCTAGGTTTTTGAAATGACAGTCGATTTTTTTATGTACCAATAGTAGAAGGGGGGCATTACCATATCTCTAATCAGCTGAAACCAGCTGAGGATTCTTCATCAGATACTTCAGACCTTCGATTTTTGACATCAAATGAAGCGGCCCACCACCATGTTGAATATTTTTTGTAAAGGCGGTATGTCGATCTCTAATAGTTTGGTTGGGCTCTTGTGTTTTCTAATCAGGGTCACCAGGTACTCCAGATGTTCGATTATCCTAGTTTTTATAGTTTTCCTTTTATGTGGCCATTAAACCCTAACTCTGTACCAAATTTCAGCTCTCTGAGTTCATGAGAAGTACTAGTTCTATTCTGATGATCATGAGTGAGTGACTGAGTGAGTGAGTGTCATAAATTCAAAACTTTGCTTTCGCTTAACTTCGGAACTAAATGACGTACAGACTTAAAATTTTGGATTTTAAGTATGCGATTATAGCTTACTAGATGGCGAAAATTTCTGCGTTCTGGTCTTATCCAGAGCTCCTCAAATAGGGGCCTGAAAATGCGGCGAAATGGTTCCAGTAAAGAATGGTACGACAGTGTTTGCTTCGCGCTCGACTTGACGGGGGCACTGCCGTGCCCCCAGATCGACGTTCTGGTCTTATCCAGAGGTTCTCAAATAGGGGCCTGAAATGCGGCGAAATGGTTCCGGTAAATAATGGTACGACAGTGTTTGCTTCGCGCTCGACTTGGCGGGGGCACTGCTGTGCCCCCAGATCAATGTTCTGGTCTTATCCAGAGGTTCTCAAATAGGGGCCTGAAAATGCGGCGAAATGGTTCCAGTAAAGAATGGTACGACAGTGTTTGCTTCGCGCTTGACTTGGCGGGGGCACTGCCGTGCCCCCAGATCGACGTTCTGGTCTTATCCAGAGGTTCTCAAATAGGGGCCTGAAAATGCGGCGAAATGGTTCCAGTAAATAATGGTACGGCAGTGTTTGCTTCGCGCTCGACTTGGCGGGGGCACTTCCGTGCCCCCAGATCGACGTTCTGGTCTTATCCAGAGGTTCTCAAATAGGGGCCTGAAAATGCGGCGAAATGGTTCCAGTAAAGAATGGTACGGCAGTGTTTGCTTCGCGCTCGACTTGGCGGGGGCACTGCAGTGCCCCCAGATCGACGTTCTGGTCTTATCCAGAGGTTCTCAAATAGGGGCCTGAAAATGCGGCGAAATGGTTCCAGTAAAGAATGGTACGGCAGTGTTTGCTTCGCGCTCGACTTGGCGGGGGCACTGCAGTGCCCCCAGATCGGCGTTCTGGTCTTATCCAGAGGTTCTCAAATAGGGGCCTGAAAATGCGGCGAAATGGTTCCAGTAAAGAATGGTTCGGCAGTGTTTGCTTCGCGCTCGACTTGGCGGGGGCACTGCCGTGCCCCCAGATCGACGTTCTGGTCTTATCCAGAGGTTCTCAAATAGGGGCCTGAAAATGCGGCGAAATGGTTCCAGTAAAGAATGGTACGGCAGTGTTTGCTTCGCGCTCGACTTGGCGGGGGCACTGCCGTGCCCCCAGATCGATTATCCTAGTTTTTATAGTTTTCCCTTTATGTGGCCATTAAACCCTAACTCTGTACCAAATTTCAGCTCTCTGAATTTATGGGAAGTACTAGTTCTATTTTGATGATCATGAGTGAGTGTATAAGTGAGTGAGTGAGTGAGTGAGTGTCATAAATGCGAAACTTTGCTTTCGCTTAACTTCGGAACTAAATAACCTACAGACTTGAAATTTTGGATTTTAAGTATGTGATTATAGCTTACTGGATGACGAAAATTTCTGCGTTCTGGTCTTATCCAGAGGTTCTCAAATAGGGGCCTGAAAATGCGGCGAAATGGTTCCAGTAAAGGATGGTACGGCAGTGTTTGCTTCGCGCTCGACTTGGCGGGGGCACTGCCGTGCCCCCAGATTACTAACGTAAAGAACCGTCACTCTACCGATTTACACGACTGACCGCTCGCAGCTGTGTGTGCGTGTCTGGGCGAATGCCCCCGCATTCGCCCGCGGGTGGGGAGTAACTTTTTCCCAGCCTGGACTATGGTTCACGGGGCTGGCAGTTTCACCGACGCGACAGTGTAATTTCATAAGAAAGACTTGGCTGACGCGACGTTCATAAAAATATTTTTTGTTTCACTAGTGATGTAGTCATGCAATAATTTGATTTTATCGATATTTTTAACGAAATATGCTTGGGTTGGGTAAAGTTTGTAGGAGGTTAACCTCGAACGTATATCAAATTTTTATTAAAACCCGTTCAATAGTTATTGCGATAAAGAAAAACAAACGTGCCATTTGCCCGTTTAAGATTCATCCGTCCATCCATTCATCCATCCATACATCCTCATAAACTTTCATATTTATAATAGTAGTAAAATATTAGTAAGGATTTCCGCATAAAATTTTAGATTAAATATTACATGTAGTACTTAATCGCATTTAAATCAGTCGATACCTATCGATATTGTGCGACGATCTTAGTTGTGTTACAACACTAAGGCTGGGACTATATGCAACGGAATCCGGTAGGCCGTAGAGAATTATGAGCACTGAAAATAGAACTCTGTGCTAATGCAATACAGTTGAAAATGGAAGTTTCGAGTGTCGAGCTGTCATATATGACATTGACATTTGACTCTACACTCGGATGTCCGATTTTGAACTCTATTGTATTAGTGCAGAGATCTATTTTCAGTGCTTATAATTCTCTACGGCCTACCGGATTCTGTTGCATATAGTCCCAGCCTTATTGAGTGGTAATAAAAATTTAAAATTGCATTGATATAATTCAAATAGTCTTTATACTACTTAAGAATTAAGTACAAATTAAACCCAATTGCTAAGGACACAAGGTATATTTTTCCAATTTATGGGCCCAATGGCTGAGTACATTTTTGATTAAAAAAATATGGCAATAAGACGTTTGCATGGAGACTATTTTGAATTTTCGTTATAAATATCAGTATTGTTCAAAAGTTCAAAGCGCACGCACCGTGTACCTAAAATATTAGAAATTTCCTGATCGGTATTAAAATGAGTGGGGTTAATAATAGTAGTTGTATATGGTCGCCGGCCGTATTAACCAAGAAAAAAATTGTGACAAAAGTTCCTTCCGCTTAACCTACCTCGATAATTAATACTTATTTTTTCTAAACTAACCCTTTTTTTGTCACACGCAGTAAGTACAAATAACTGAAACGTGGATTAAAGTAGGTAGGTATGATTTCCCTTTCCATATTAAGTATCTAACTGCTGCCCGCGGCTTCGCCCGCGTAATAATATTATATTTACGCGGGCGTAAAAAAATATTTTAATTTAATTCGATGTCAACCCTAGGCTTAAGTCAACATAGCTGACATTTGTCGGTGCTCGAACTGTCATTTGTAGAGAGTGTCGCCCCTGTGCTATTGGTACGTTAGTAATATATATTCTTTGCTATTGGTCACATGCGCGAACGACCCCCTCCACTTTCACTGAGCGCTCATAAACCGTTGCGCGACCTATACTAGGGAAGTCGATCACGACAATTATTTTTCTGCTTAAACGCTTGCTAAAACGGCTTAATTTACATAAGCAGTAGATCATATTATGCCCGAAGTATCCGTAATTGATTTTACCTAACCTTTAATTTTGTAACAACACGCCGATTTTTATCAAAATTTAAAAACGGCTGCCAAATGGGAATAAGGCCAAATGGGACGGAGCCCTGCACAATGTAAATGTGACAGATTTACAAATGTCAACGTGTAACAAAATTGTATCCTCCAGTGTGAAATGTAGCATTGGAATTTGACTTACGTCTTTACCAGGTGGTCCCTGTGGTCCTCTTTCGCCGGGTGGTCCTAGGGGTCCAGGAAGACCAGGTTCACCGGTCTCACCGCGTGGTCCCTGGAATCCCTGGGGGCCAGGCGGTCCTTGTGGTCCTGTAACATTCAACGTCAGAGCATGTACATAATATGCCTTATTTATCGTGTAATTTAATTGTACTTGGTTCTTAAAATGAAATACATACCTACCTATTATATGTATTGATAATTTTATGAAAAATTTAAAAACGGCATTGGCCCAGTATAGTAAGATAAAAATACACAATGAGCTTTTAACAAAACAAAGAAAGTAACAACACTAGCTTTTGCCCGCGGCTCCGCCCGCGTAAATATTGTATCCTAGGGGATTACTGTATTTTTTCGGGATAAAAAGTGAGCTACGTTTTAATCCAGAGTCTAAACTACTACCATACCGAAATTCATCGAAATCCGTTCAGTACTTTTCGGGTAATAGAGTAACAAACATCCATCCATTCATCCTCACTAACTTTCACATTTATAATAATAGTAGTAGGAAATACCGGGTATTCCTCTTATGCCAGGGCTTCCGACCGACGCTTGCATGTACTGGTATGGATCAAAAGGTGGACCCTTGTCGCCTCCAGCAGTAGCAGCCAGCTGTGCCAAATACGCATTGACCTGTAACAATATCATATTAGACATCCACATGTAATAAACATTTAAATCCACAATCAACAATGTGACTTTTATAAGCACGAAGCACCACACAAAATAGGTATTTTTTCTTTAGAGCTGACACCATGGCTGGGATTATATTGCCCGGAATCCGTTAGGACGGAGACAATTTAGGGCATTGATTAAAATAGCCGATTTGCCTATTGATTCATCAAGATCAAGAAGGGTGCAATATTTGCAGATACTCACATCAGGCATTGGTCCAATATTGCCCGGCATTCCTGGCGCCCCGGGCACTCCGTTAGCCCCGGGCATTCCTGGCAGTCCTGGAGGACCGTTCTCCCCTGGGGCACCCGAGACTCCCCTAACGGGAGTTATCCCGGACGATGCGCTGTTGTATCCCGAAGTCGATGGGGGTGCTCTACCTGGAATCGGAGAAACAATAAGCCCTAATTTCTGGCAGATCGTAATTATTTTGCATAAATCAGATAATTAATAATACACACTAGCTGTAACGTCACCTATATAATTTCTTCCCTTCGGTACGCGATCGACTCTCTTAGCAATGGATAAAAATAGATCACAACGTCGCAAAGTTTTTGACAGGTCACGGAAACTTTAAAACGGAACTTATTGGATTTACATTAGTCCAGTGGCGTAGGGTTCCTATAACTACATTCCTATCGGCTTCCCTTGTCACATACCTTTTGCAAACCTTCATAGAAATCCCTACCTATGATACAGGTTTCGGCTTCCCTATGAAGGAGAAGCAGCCTTCGCCACTGCATTAGTCTCGTCTCCGCTATGCGAGTGTTCGACCGAAGGCAGCCCTTATGAACAAACTGCTCATCACATACTCTGGGAGTGTAAGATCTGGTATAACGAAAGAATCGAAATGTTGAACAGCATTCATTGTGTTTCTAGGGTAATGTATTATGAAGATCTCGTGGGCTGCGCGCTACAATCTTCTGATTAATTTCGTTGCGGGTCCCAAGACAGATTTAGCATATGTCCCCCGGGCACCCCTGAGATCATATCAAAGGGTTTTTGTGGTTGGTTACCACTGGCTACACAGGAGTTGTGGTGGGTAAGTATGGTGGGCCAATTGCCCGTAAAAAAAGTACACTAGCTGTCTTGACACACGTTGTTCTGTCTTAACGATGAACAAGAGTAAATAAGTTACTACAACTACATCTACACCTACAACTACGCCTACTACTACACCTACAACCTACAACTTCACCTTTTCCTATATTTCTTACCGTTTAAACCTTCCCTGAACTTCCACAATTATTTCAAGACCAAAATAAGTCAAATATGTCCAGCCGTTCTCGAGTTTTAGCGAGAAATTGGAATTGCAATTCATTTTTTAACCGACTTCCAAAAAAGGCAGCGGTTATATATTTAAGAAGTTTGGCGTGGCTCGTGACTATCGCTACATTAAGAGACATCACTTATAATATTAAATTATACATCAAAATTCTGTGCAATTATAATAAACTAGATTATAGAATTTAGACCAGCGGTTCCTAAGCTGTAAAGGTAACGGAATTATGGAACACTAACCAAGTAGCTTTTGGATTAATGGAACTGTATATCAAATGTTGGGTACAAATCAACACTTAATATATGTATAAGAATTAAAAACAATATAACTTTCATAACATTAATAAAGTCTTTCTCATCAGTCATCACATAATTTGCACTACTTCACAAACATATTTGTAACCGTGGTATTATTTAATTTAATAGATATTAATAAATAATTTTGGCGGAACCCTGATGACTATTCCACGGCAACCCTAGGTTCCTATTAGAGAATTCCTAGCCTAGACAGTAGACATCCTTATCAACATCTAGTTTCAACTACGATTGTAGGTACTTACATCTCTTGTTCCGAGTTGGTAAATTTTCTTTCGTTCTTCCCTCTTTCACTTACCTGTGAGGCAAGCTGGGACGACAGAGCAGTTGACTCGGCCAGCGTAGCACTGGCAGAGCGTGCAGTTGTCTCTCTTCCACGTCTCTCCGTCTGACCACGAATGGCCGATGTCTACGCATCGTCGTGGTGGAGCTGAAAAGGATTATGTTTTCTCACTCTTTTATCTTGTGATACTTTTACTTTGTTTATTAAAAACTCGTGTTACAAATGATACAAGATTCCTTTCAAGACGGCTTTTTTGTGTGCAGTGAGCCAATTTCAACGTTCAGTCTGTGTGTTTGGTGACATGAGAATATACTTACTTTTAACTATTTTTACTAGCTGTTACCTACCTTTGCTACCCGGGCGGCCGGGGCTCCACCGCTCCGGGTATCCGACGGGAATACTGTACTATTTTGGGATAATAGATAGATAGATAGATAGATATACACTTTATTGCTCACATTAAATTAGGTACAATCATTTACTAGGGCATAATGTGGGCAAGGGCGGCCTTATCGCTATAAGCGATCTCTTCCAGGCAACCCTGCAGGACAGGAGAGATAAATTAAATAAACAGATAGCTGGGTAATAAGAAAAGATAAGGATAATTTGAACAAGTAATAGCAATTATAATTATTATTATATGGTGAATTATAATTAGTAAAGGCCTGCATTAATAGTAGCCTATGTCTTAATCCAAAGCCTGAATAGGCAATCGGACTATTTTTTTTTTTATTGCATAAATGAATAGTACTCTTAAATATGAGTAACTTCTCAGAAGAAACCGTATATCAAAAGTCAATAGTTTCAAAGGTACAGCGATTTGTATAAAAAATTTCGCGAGCCTCCTAAAAACGCTCCATACTAAAGTTGACCTAAAAATGACGTCACTTGTATATGAATAGGGCATCGAGACCGGTTTTACCCGAAACCGAAAACCCGGGTTTTCCCGGGTTTTCGGGCCTACAACAAAACCCGGTTTTCAAAATATTGAAAACCGGTTTTCGGTTTTTTCGAGCTTTTTTTTCATTATGAAATTCTACAACAGTTTATAACAGTTACAGTCACAAACCGAACGTTATAGTGGCTTGTGATTGTCAATGTAGAATTTTAGAACAATAGTTATAATGTTTTCATGTTGTATGTAGTACATTTGGGGGCACGCTAGTGCCCCCGCCCCGCCAGGACGAGTGAGCGAAGCGCAAGCGATTCGTCGATTTTTGGACCTTCATAACTTGGTATAATTTATTATTCGGTTCCATCAGCGCTCAGTGCGAATTGCTCTCCGTTCCCATGATACCAAAAATCGAGTGGGCCTAACGGAATCCGTCCCATTGTGTTAAAAATGTGTGCTCCAGAGTTGGCACCGGTCTTAATGCATCTTTTTTGGCTCACCTGCTCTTATGGCACAGTCCTGGCATCTTGGTAGACAGCTTTGGTGTGCTATCGCCGGCCCTGTTCATACTGCATATCAATGATAATATTATGTGATGACGACAGTACGGGTGATGCCTTATATACAGGTCGCCCGAACATCTCTCGGCAAAACGTCATTGAGAGTCGAAACGAACTTGTCTCTCAAATTAAGAATTCATTGGAGAAGATCTCTGAATGGGGTAGACTTAACTTAGTCCAATTCAACACCTCTAAGACACAAGTTTGCGCGTTCATCGCTAATAAGTTACCGATGGTCGTATGTCCTCGTTTTGAAAGCATACACAATAATTAAGTCTCCTTCAACATCGGAATACTTGGTGTTAGCATATCGAGCGAGGTCTAGTTCCGATATCATCTGGAGGGCAAGGCCAAGTTAGCCTCCAAGAAGCTTGGTGTTCTGAACAGGTCAAAGCAGTATTTCAGTCCGGTCCAACGCCTACAACTCTATAAGGCGCAGGTTCGGCCTCACATGGAATATTGTTCTCATCTCTGGGCAGGAGCGCCAAAGTACCAGCTTCTCCCTCTGGATCGTATCCAACGAAGGGCCGCTCGAATTGTCGACTGCCATAGTATTTCAAACAGGCTTTACTCCTTAGAGCTACGTAGAGATGAGCATCGCTCTGCATCATATATCGCTTATATTACGGGGAGTGCTCCGAGGAATTGTTCGGACTTATACCTGCTGCAACTTTTCGTTATCGTTCGAAGGGACAAAATATTTATCATCCTCATCACCAACTGTCGCCAACAGTATTTCCGGACCATTAGGACCTGCACACCTTCAAGAAGGCAGCATATTCCCTCCTAAAAGGCCGGCAAGACACTTCTGTTTCTACACGCCTTAACTCTACGAGCCTAACTTTACAAACTCTACACTTTAGTCAAATTATGTGGCATGGCCATTTCGTCAGGCAACGTATTTTGACTAAGGTGTAAAGTTTGTGAAATTATTAATTACTTTACATGAAAATGTTTATGGTGGGATCACATTTTACTAGTATTACGTTGTTATAACAGAAAGCAGCTGATAAAAGTTAATTTTAGGACATTCCTAACAAAATTCTACAAAATCAACAAAAAACCCGAAATACCCGAAAAACCCGGGTACCCGGTTTTGAAGATGGCTGGGACCGAAAAACCCGGTTTTTTAAAATACGGCCGGTCTTCGATCCCCTATATATGAACTATGAAGTAGTATATGAAGTATATGGCCGCAGGAATATATTTGTAAATATCTCCGATATTTGTGCGTTTAAGTTCATACTTACCATAATGAATGTTTTTGTATATGATGTGAGTAAACTAATGATGTAGGTTTTGTTTACCAATTTCGCAAAAAAAAAAATTTGGTATAAAGACTCGCGAAATTTTGTATACAAATCGCTGTACCTTTGAAAATATTGACTTTTGATATACGGTTTCTTCTGAGAAGTTACTCATATTTAAGAGTACTATTCATTAATGCAATAAAAAAAAATCAGTCCGCTTGCCTATTACTACCAGTAGTTTTTGCGTGAGTACCAAACATCCATCCATCCATACATCTTACAGTATAGGATTCTACATAGGATCAGTTAGTTACTTTGTAGTACATTTTAGTATTTCAAAGAGTTCTTACCTCTAGTTGGTATTGTCGGAGGTGCCCTGGAAGCTGAAAAAATAATTTTAATAAATTATGTGAAACATCACTTCAGGTTTTTTTTTTTTTATGAAACGAGGGGGCAAACGAGCAAACGGGTCACCTGATGGAAAGCAACTTCCGTCGCCCATGGACACTCGCAGCATCAGAAGAGCTGCAAGTGCGTTGCCGGCCTTTTAAGAGGGAATAGGGTAATAGGGGAGGGTAGGGAAGGGAATAGGGTAGGGGATTGGGCCTCCGGTAAACTCACTCACTCGGCGAAACACAGCGCAAACGCTGTTTCACGCCGGTTTTCTGTGAGCCCGTGGTATTTCTCCGGTCGAGCCGGCCCATTCGTGCCGAAGCATGGCTCTACCACGTAAGGTTTCAGAAATGTTTCGGAAAATTAAATATTTTTGTCTCCACATATACGACGAAGTCGGTGTTTGTCTCTAACTACTAACATAATAAGTATTTAGATTATAACTATAAAAAAATTCGTCTATTTACCGAAGTTAGCGAGGGAGGACAGACGGACGGACGGACGGACGAAAAATATATGACTTCTTTTTAATTACTACGGAACCCTAAAAATATTATTTAAAAATACTTACTCACACTTGGCCCTCTGAAGTCCCTTTCGGCAATGATCGCTGCAACATACAAGGAAAATTATATTTTATAGTCATTTTAACCCCCGACGCAAAAAGAGGGATGTTATAAGTTTGATATGTCTATATTCTGTCTGTCCATGGCATTATAGCTCCTAAACGAAAGGTCCTATTTAGATGCGTTTTTTGTTTGAAAGCTGACATAATCGAGTGTTCTTAGCTATAATTAATTCATCATCACCAGCTCGCCCACTTCGAGAATTCGGGGTGTTTCTAATCTAACTAATCTATCTCATTTTCACCATTTTGTATGCACTTTAGAAAAATTAAAAAAATGACAATATATATGCTGAAAACCAGTGATAACTACCGAAAACGCATATTATTTTCGAAACATAAAATATATGTTAAGCATTCTTGCTTAACAGGTATGCAAGAACATTCTTAACCTAAATAAGATTATAAATATTTAGGAGATATTAACTTATGGGATTTAAGCTTTTAGTCACACTGACATGTTATTGTCAATTTTATTGTGACTGCATGCAGTCAAATACGTAAAGTACCTACATATAAATGACGATAACGTTCTATCTGCTTACGAATTAGAATCCCTTATAGTGCATAGTCTTTTTATGGAAAATTAAAGAAAATTATAAAGAAGGCACTAATAATTTATGAGCGATGAGTCGTCGATACCATTTAAGTCCTCATCAATGGGGTTGTAGTCGTCGTAGTTGACGAGATCCGGTTCCTGTGCCTGAGGCAGCTCCTCCTTCAGCTCCTTACCCAGGGTCGGCAGCACCAACAGCGCCAGCAGCGCCACAGCGGCGGTGCCGAGCCTCATCCTGAACATAAATATAGTTTTGAAGTGAAAACTGAATATTAGGTCATTACATATCCTAATATAAAATTGATTTTTTGTAAAGAAGGAACATAAAATCGTTTTAAACATAATGTATTTATTTAATCAAAATATACACCATTGATATCTATGCACTTTTGCCAAGGTAGTTCATTAATTCCTTTACTAAAAAAAAAAAAATCAGACAGGAATCAATAAAATCTTTGAAGGCGCTTTAGACTGCCCATCAGAGTTCAATTTTTTCCCTTTACTTTGATAAAACGCGGAAGTTTTCAGGAAACACGTAGTTTTTACGTAAAAGCGTTAAACAACCAAACAATCTCACATTCACATATTTTATATTATTAAGTAAGGATGCGATTAATCTAATATAT
Source organism: Glaucopsyche alexis (assembly GCA_905404095.1). Lineage (NCBI taxonomy): Eukaryota > Metazoa > Arthropoda > Insecta > Lepidoptera > Lycaenidae > Glaucopsyche > Glaucopsyche alexis. The sequence goes on along the minus strand of FR990044.1, from coordinate 3,581,800 downwards.
AAAATTCTCATGTCATAGTGTTACTCCTCCGAAACGGCTTGACCGATTATATTATTTTTTTTCGCATAGGTAGTTTTCTCTTGCATAGGTAGGATTCGGTAGTTCTGAGAATCGGTCATAATCTATTTTTTCTATATGGCAAAACAACGTTTGCCGGGTCAGATAGTCTTATGTAAAATCTTTTTCACATACACCGTTTCTGTGAGACTGTGATGTCTCTCCGGTTAAACCAGTCCATTTCCAGAAATTTGAAGCAAGGTTCTCCGACTGTGAAGTATGCACCTAATTATGATTGCAATCCATTATATTTAAAATTGAAACTTTACTTGAAACTCTACTTCAGTTAAACGATATATTGACGTCACTACAGTCAAGCTAATTTTCTAATGTAAGATATTTCGGGAATGGAAGTTTTTCGTACGTCGTCTGTTATTTTCATAAAAAACGATGATTGCCGAGAACAATTAGCAATATGGTCGCACTAACCTATTCAAAGAAAGCGATAAATTAATTGTATTGCCCAGTGCCCTACGTCCCAGTAACCTGCCTAGACATTTGTCTCTCTAGAGCTGACAGACTCAATTGGTGCTGTATCAGCTGACAGTATTTCTAGACTGAATGTGTGACCTAATAAACTTCTTAAAATTTTATTTACACAGAAGTATGCTAGAAATCTTTGACGACCTCTGTGGCTCAGTGGTTCAGCTCTTTGGTGCTCGAGCCGGGGGTCGCAGTTTCGAATCCTGCCGAAGGAACAAAAAGTTTTTCGGTGTTCTGGGTCATGTATGTGTATAATATAACAAAAATCTTAAATATATGTATAGTATAAAAGTATTAAATATACTTCCTGTTTTCTGGTACCTGTAACACAAGTTCTTAGCACGGGGCCAGATTAACGTGGTATGAAACGTCCATAGATATTATATTATTATTATTAAATTAAACATTTGCCAGGTTAAAGTTCTGTATCCAAAATATTTAAATATAGTTTTCATGCTAGGCATAAAATAACTGAATAAAAAGTTATTTTATCTAGTGATGATATTATCTAGGGGAGGTTACATTTGTACAAGGTACAAACTTGACTAGATGGCATTTGGCAAACTGGGATTTTGTCAGCACTAAATATTCATCTCAAATTAGGTATTTTTATTATAAAATAAATGTGAAGATCCTAAATGTCTTGTAAGTCAAGACGAATCTTTCGGGGCACTCGTGTAATAAGTTATATTACAGAACTTTGAAACGATAAACCCTTATTAGCAAAGTTGTTTCTTAATTTTCTATGTATAAAATGTAATGATTTAACTACTTTTAAACTACACAATATCAATTAAATGCAATTTTCTATTATTTTAATGTTTTAAATTAAGTTATATTCGATTTGTAATTATCTGGCGTAGGGAAAGGGACCGGTGGCTTTACCACAGGTTGCGCTGTAAGTTGTAACCTAGGCCACCGGTTGCGATCCAACTACTTGTGCACTATAAAACTATTCTTACATCACATTTTATAACTGTATGTCTTAGATTAAGGTTTTATGCTTTGAGTTAATAAAGATTATTATTATTTAAAAAAAAAAAAAAACGAGCTTGTAATTTAGAATATCATAGGCTTGGCCAGTTACGAGTTACGACGAGGTACCTACCCTACCTAGTTAATAAGTCACAAATATTCTTATAGATTTATAGAATTTCTGATAGAAATTGACATGTACCTAGTAATAGTCTAACACTTCTAACAAATTACCTTCAAGACCGTAAACAAATGGTAAAAATAAATAACTACGTAAGTAATGAGGCTAGTGTCACTTATGGTGTCCCACAGGGCAGTGTTTTAGGACCTACCCTGTTCCTAATATATATAAACTCTTTAACTAACATGACTCTTGAGAACGGACACATTATATCATATGCGGATGACACAGCACTGGTCTTTAGCGGCGCTACTTGGGAATCGACTTTCAATGCTGCTACTGAGGGATTATCGAGGGTGGCCAATTGGCTAAGTCTTAATCTTCTCACATTAAACATCCACAAAACAAACTATATATGTTACAGTATCACTGAAAAAACTCAGCCTAAATCTAGCCTCTCTCTAGCCATACATGAATGTGGACAAACTAACGCACAATGCATCTGTTCCTGCAGTAGAGTTACGAGAGTTAAATTTACCAAATATCTTGGAGTTATGCTAGATCAGGCTTTACGGTGGAACTCTCATATCGAATACACCTGTAATCGTATTAGGAAACTCAATTGGATATTTAAAAAACTACGTTATATTGCAAACAATAAACTATTAAATATGATATATCTTTCTTTAAGACAGTCAATAATTGGATATTGCATTGCGGTATGGGGCGGGGCCAGTAAAGATAAATTTATAAGCATTGAAAGGAGCCAACGTTGCTTGCTTAAAATAATGTACCGAAAGCCATATCGTTTTCCTACTGTAGATTTATATTCTCTGTGTAAACTCTTATCGGTAAGGAAACTTTACATACTATCCATAGTTTTAAGATGCCACAAATACTTACCTTACGAACCTGACGATAAATCTCGACGCAAAAAGGGAAAGTTATAGCTTTAGCTAAAACAAATACAACCTTTGCTCAGAGACAGTACAATTCAATCTCGGTCCATATATACAATAAAATCAACAGAATTCTAGACATATATCCGGTCACTCATCGAAAATGTAAAAAAACTGTTCAAATTTGGTTAATTACTTACTAAAACTTATAACGAAATTGAAGCTATCCTTAAATACCTGGTAGTCTAATCTCTTTCACACGCATACACACACATGCACATATATACATACACACACATACACACACACACACACACACACACACCTAATATTAAATTAAATTAAATTAAATACCATTTATTTCGGGCTGCATAGGCCCATATTATAAATACCTTATAGACTAACATACATATTACTATATTATAATAAATAACTAACACTAAACACGTATTGTCTGCGACGTGGGGCGCGAAGTGTTCGGGAGTCGTCCTCTGAATCTTCTGAAGGCGACTCCAATCGGCCAGAACTCCTCCTTCTCGAAGGTCGGTAAATGATGGGTTGGAACTCTCACCACAAAAGAACTAAAATTCACTCTATGACGAGATTCCAACCGCTCGACCCTCAAGGCGAAGTTGGTTCTGCTCCTGATGTAGTCCACGACCTGCTCGACCGTCGTGGACCAATGCAGCCGGGACACGTACAGCGGTGTCGCGGGAGTCTCACACCGCAACAGCTCCTCGGTTCCTCCGGGTGCGGTGCCGCGATGGTTGCGGACGACGGGTTTCTTCTTCTTCCTCTCGACCTTGATAAACCCGTCAACATCGCACGTTCGGTCCTTTTTAGAAAGAGGACGCTCTTTTGAAGGGGCCTCCTTCTTCCCTTTGTTTTTCGAACGCGGGGGAGGTGGCGGGGGTTCGCTAGCGGCGACACTTGCGTAACTCGGCACCGGCTCCTTAGCGGGCAGGGAGCGGGCAGCGGGGGCGGCAGCAACGATGTTCGTTGACCCGTCGGATAATGCTGACGGGCTAAACGTGACCGCCTGCGCGCCTCGACGACGAGTGACGTTTGCTGCATCAGGTGACCTACATATTGAATTAACACATTTTAGCGGTGATAATTCACTACGTAGATCACTTAAGGTAGACTCTGATGCCTGCAATCTACCTCGAACTCCGGCCAGTTCTTCCTTCAGGAACTTGATGTCCTTCAGTAGGCTGACGACGTCGACGTGGTCCAGTGTCACAGGCGGCAGCTTATGCAGATTTTTCGCTACAAAAGCTGGCACCTCATCCGGATCCGTCTGCTTCAGCAGGGAGATGATGTCCTGCACGCTTCTTTCGGTTCCATTTCTCCGTCGCGATGGCATGTTCGCGCTCTGGCCGAGCGTCTCGTACAGCAAGTGCTTGCCTTCGCAAATCTCCTCGCTGGTGAAAGAAGACTTGCAGATCTGCATTATGCTGACTTCGTCCATGGTGTCGATGGCATGCTGGATAAACGCCAGCAACTCATTGACCACGAGCGCCATGATCACGTGCAGCGGCAATCAGCCGCGCGATTCGCGAAAATATTAATTAAATAATTAATATTTGCTGCATGTGTATAACGCGGAGCGCGTCCGTTCGCGAGCTCGACACATTACACAACTTTAATATTAACACATAGTATATAGTCTAAACATACATTTTGTTAAATGATGTAACTTGTGTTATATAATGTTAAAACGTGTACCTAATGTTCTTTTTATTTGTATTTGGATTAAGAAAAATTACCTACTTTAGTTATGGAAGGGCGAGTCCACCTGACACAAGTGTCTTATGACACTTACTAGGTGGATCTCATTCTCTGATAAATTTAAGTAGCACTGGTTGTAAATGAGAAATAAATAAATTATTAAATTATTAAATTATAATTTTTATCAGTAAGTAAAGTTTGAATTTGAAATGAATAAATCACATGCTACAACTTTTGCAATAATAATCCAAATCACACAATATTACAAACCTAGGGGAGCCTATTATACTTTGTCAGTTTTTCGGTTATTGGTTATTTATTCCACTTTGACTTATTGGAAAGGTTATTTGAGTATACCTTACCAAAATATGTAAATAACATGCATCCATTGATTTAATACATCTCAAAATAGTTCCAACACTTGTTAAGCTAAAATAGTTCCAATACTTGTTAAGCAGTTAAACAGCAAAATACCCGATGTACCTACCTATACCTAATACCTTGGCCAGTAGTAAGTATATTGTACCTTGAACACACCAAAGTTTTCGTTTAAAAATGTAAATACCTAAGCAGTATATAAAAAATAACAACATTACCTTATAAATAGTAGTATTTTTTTGCATGTTTAAACTTTAAATACAAACAACAAATTTTTTTATACATTTGAATTAGACAGAACGCATTATAAATAGTTAATCAACAAGCATATTTAAAACACTTCCATTTTTGTTTCATCCATTCACTCGCCATTAGCCAAGGTGTATTTGCCAATATATACTTAACATTAACATTATGTCAGCTTGAACAAAATGGAGGATTTTAAATATTGATGGAATCTTTAATAATTGATAAATAAAAAAAAAGGTACATATTATTTGAATATTAAAACTTATTTGAATATTATATTATATTATATAATACGTTATAAACTCATCATACTTTTAATATTAGCAAAAATAAATAATTTATCACCTTAAAAAAAATAACTGGCTTAATGGTGGTAAACGACATTTAGACGTAGGGAACAGCCTATAGGGTATAAGAATTCTAAAGCTTCGTAATACTTAGAAAAAGCCAACCGGCCAAGGTACAACTGGCTCCCAGGTACAACATATTCCCCTACATATCTTTTACACGTATGATAAGATAGCTTACAAAGAAAAGATAAGAGTTCCTTACCTTGTGTTGGGGTAGCGGCCGCGACAAGTGGGGGCGTCTGCCGCGACCACAGTAAATATACGCGGGCGCACCACACGCATATCTACGTCTGACCCGGCGCGCACCGGCGACCGCGCAGGGCCGCGCAACTGGTGAACTGATGCTGAAACGGCTGAAGATAATGGTGAAAGAAAGACGGAAAAAAATATATTTGAGAGCTTGCAACAAATTAAGTAAGATAAAAGACACTGCTAAAAAGAAGGATGAAAAATCTGAGCGGAAAAGAACGACTAGGGAATAGAGGATGGAAGTTGTCTTCTGAAAGAGATAAAAGGAAATAATAGTGAAAAGATACGCGCCAGGGATGAAACCACTACTCACAATAATATAAGCGATAGAATACATAGCGACTAGCGAGGCAAATATCTACGTAGTTCGTAGCAAGGGATCGAACCGTCTCAAACATATCGCCAAAGGGTCAAGTCACTACGACAGAGCCGCAATATCCAACTTCAAATAATCCGACACTTTATTAACCTGTAAAGCTCCGCATGAAGCCGTTTACAAAAAGTGGGTTGACAGGTTCCCGAGTATAGAATGATATTATATATTATGTCACCGTAAAATTTTAAAAACAGTTAGATTGTAAAAATATGTCGAAAGATTAAAAACTATATATTTATAATGTAACGAAAAATGTGTTAAATTATAGGCAGCCTATTCGCGTGGGAAGTCTATCAATTTACATGTTGTTGGACTGTACAATTTCATTCGTTTTATTACAATCTAACGGATTTTACAATTTTACGGTGACATATATAATGTTTAAAAATGTTTTGTGCAAGACAGTTACCACGTACATTCAATAAATCTTATTGTCACGCATTACGATTCATGCATAGCAGCAAAACACGTGAAAATGTTGAGGAGACTTATAAGCTTTTCTAAATCAGTTTTTACTAATTTTTTTGATTATTTTTTAATAAAAATTAAAGTTATTATATCCGCTATCTTTAAGTATTTTAAAATTTACAAAATAAGTTACTTAAAAGCAGAAAAATCATCCTAAACACGATCACTTTTTGTAAATTTTGGGTGAATAGGTTCCGGAAAATTGTTTTTGCCATAAGTATAGGTACTTACTACCAACAAAAAATTTTTAAAAATGTTTTTTAACCATTTTAGAGGTACTCTATTTGTGGTAATTGTGCAGGATTTGGTTTCATTTGGTCGCAAAATCGACCAAAAAATAAATTTATGTCAAATTTGCTATTAGAGCCTTATGAACATTTCTTTCTGAAAAGCAACATGCTTGTGCAAATGTTGCGCACCCCCTCGCCAGCTAATATGTAGGCCGCGATCTAATGTTAATTTAGTGGCATTCAGCAATCGCGATATAGGCGCACCAGTTCTTAAAACAAATGATCACTTTTTAATGCCCGGGTCAAACACCGCACGCGCCTCTATTAGACGCGGGCACAGACCAATTACGTACAGAGACCGCGTGATTGTTGTCTGTTGAGTGTTGACACAAGACACAAGAAGCAACAGGTTTAAAGACTATTTTATGTCATCAAACGCAGCTGTTGGACAGAAAAGATTCAAGTAGGTATTAATCATGCAGGTTGTAACATACATACATACACATACATATAATCACGCCTCTTTCCCGTAGGGGTAGGCAGAGACCACTTCTTTCCACTTGCTACGATCCTTACATATTTGTTTTGCTTCATCCCAAAGATGTATAATATTAAAAAGAGGTAGATATGGCATTGCGCGTAAAAAGTGAAGACCTAAATTAGCCCGATGTCGGGCCAATTTTGGTTAGTGTGCTCCGCGAGTAATAGCGTGTTTTGTGTTACTATGCGACGTTGACACATTGACACGCGTCCCATGTCAATGTGTGTCGTGGCACAGAAATATTGCCAGTTTTGTAAGGATATAATATAACGTATCTATGTAATAATTAATCAAAGCTTCATCCACTTTCATTATTCCCTTCATACATGCTCTTCGGTTTAGGGTACTCTGGACCTGGCCTTTTTTCAAGACGTCCCCGATTTGGTCTTTGAAGATTGTAACAAACGTACTTAATATCGTTTTTTGATAAAAATCTGTTGATCATCTTTGATACTAATTAATTTTATTAAGTACAAATAAAAGTTTTTCTACTCAATAAAATTGGTACTGTTTTAGAAAAGTTTCAGTATAAATTATAAAGCATTTATAAAAATCCTTCATTTACTTAAGTTTGTTTCGACTGTTTTCTGCCTCTATCATCTGAATTTGGACGACAAATATAATATTTTTTTAGAATTATCGTAAGTCCGAATCCTCATTTAGCTAGTAGGTAGAACTAACAGTTTTTGAAAAATAAAACAAAATTACGTTAATTTTTAAACAGACTATGCACAACATTTAAAAGAAAAATATTCTCTGCGGTTGCACTACTCAGTACTCTGTGCTATGTTCGTTGGTTCATTCGGCTTTATTTAGAGAAATGGCGGTTGCAGTTGATTTATTTTTATTGCCACAGCCTCCAGTGTGGTGACATAATTTTGGGTTCGATTCTAATGAACTTGCTACACAGGCAAATTGGGTATAGGAACGTCTATGGCAAATGTGAATACGAAAGTCATTGCATAGGTATAGTTAAAACTCAATTATTATTAAGACTTCTTTTCAATATATTAATAATTTTGAAGTAAATTAAACATTGTATGCACGAAAAGTTTTAAAAGTTATCTTTTACAAAAATATAGAGTTAATGTAAAAGTCTATAAGAACTAAAAAAATTTAAACAACAATACAAGCCAAGGTTAGGCATAATACCCTACAAAAACATTTATAGGATTGATGTAAAGAATAATACGCCTACAAAAATAAAACAATACCGTCTAAGTTATTTAATAACTTGATGTAATTGGCAGTTAGTGTCGACACTCGACAGTAACCCAAATTGCGCGTCCTTCGAAGGGCACTCACTCCAGGCAATTTATATTAATTGCCCAGTGACACCATTCGCAATAGCATCAACAAATCTCTACAATTGTTCAAACACTTGCACACTTTGTAGAGACTGCCCGTGGCCTAGTGGGTAGCAGTGGCAGTGGCGTGGGGTTCCTATAAGTTGAATACTTATAACTCCATTCCTATCGGTTTCACATATCACTTACCTTTTAATGACCCTCGTCCAAATCCCTACCTATACAGGCTATGGCTTCCCTATGAAGGAGAACCAGCCTTCGCCACTGGTGGGTAGATCACCACCTGTTGTGGCGTGTGGCGATTCTTCTCAAGTAATACGGACGTTCGAACGGTGAAAACATCGCGCGTCGTGATAGTTTGCCCTCTACAGCGCTACGACACGGCTACGACATACGCTAAGGGAAAAAAAGTAAAGTGGTAAAGTAAACTTTTTTTGCAAGTAATAAGATATTGAGCAATTTGTAACAAGATTTTACAAATTCAGCAGTTTTATTATATAGTAGGTAATGTCGATTATTCTGAAAGTTTTATGGAAAATAACTATGAATGCTTTAAGTAGAGACATTCAATCTATATGCTTTTCAGGTTCTATGTATATTGTATACTGTATTCAAATCGATATTTACGGCAAATTGATTGTTTTATCTGGGGTTATAAAGAGGTAAAGGGCTCCGCCCGCTTTAATACGGTATCCCACAGTAACACTACTTTTTCGGGATAAAAATTCACCTATGTGTTAATGCAGAGCCACACTATTTCACGTCAAGCGGACAACCAAAAAATGTGAGGTCGTGAATTTTGTTTATATTCTGGTTAGTTATACTTCTCGGTGACGTGGATGTGTACACACAAGTTTGTTTTCATATCATACTTTATTGCTGAGTTATGCCTTTGAAAAAATTACTAAAAGTGAACATCGTTATTTTTGGATGCTTAATATTTTCATCAATTAATTTGTTTAAAAAAATAGTTTCTTATACTTAGTTAAAAAGTTGAAATTTTAATTTTTTTTATCGAATTCTTAATTTGAATTTTTTGCGTATAGTAAACCGGAAGTGAAGATTTCAAATCGATTTTTGAGTAACTTCGACTATTTTAATTTTAAATATTTTAACCTTGAATTAAAGCTTTAAATGTATTAATTCTTAAAAAAAAATAGAAAGTGATCTCTAATAGTTTAAGACTTAAGAATATATAACTAACCAGAGTATAAACAAAATTCACGACCTCACTTTTTTGGTTGTCCGCTTGACGTGAAATGCCAAACCATATAACGCGTTTCAAATGAGAATAGGAACGTCAATGACCTTTTTCTGTCAAATGTCACTTGAAAAGTGCGTTTTTCAGAAAAACAGGTGCATATAAATATGAATAGTCTTGCATCGAATATAAATAAAAACCTTATATAGTTATCAATTATTATCAAAACATAAAATTAACTACCCTAACAGTCTAAATTCGAAACAATATGGCGCCGACTCGATCCTATTCTCATTTGAATCGCACTAAACCATATTTCATCAAAATCCGTTCAGTGGCTTTTGCGTAAAAAAATCACAAACATCCACTCTCACAAAGTTTCTCATATTTTATAATAGTAGTAGGATTGGGCTACAACAAAAATCTTACAACAACATATTGCCCGAGGGAAAAAGAAATTTTCTTTTTAATAAATTGTTTCATGACACAAGAAAAGGCACTTTGCGCCAAGAAACCTTATTATATGAGGTAGTGTAAAGCTCTCCTAAGCTGAATTTTACCGCACCACAAGAAATACAGTATCACATTCCCACGGGAACACAGTAATTTTTCGGGATAAAAAGAAGCCTGTGTTAATCCAGAGCTTATGGCTACTACCAAATTTCATCGAAATCCGTTCAGTACCCAGTTTTTGCGTCAAAGAGTAACAAACATCCATCCATCCTCACAAATTTTCACATTTATAAAAGTAGTAGGATCTTAATTAAATATTAAAATAAAATAAAAATATTTTTACAGGTGATTGAAATTTGTAAATAAAAATGTCTGCAGCCGGTAGTAAATGGAAGTTTTAAAATTAAAAACTTCCATTTATTGGAATGTTTTGATAGAATTAAATTGAATAGCTTGCTTTATAACTTATGAAGTTTAATCAAAGACGAGAATTTTTATAACGTACCAATGGCTAGTCGCACACACACCATATTATTGACAATAAAACTCATATTGACAATAATATTCCTTGTGTGCCTTCAAATATATTGCCGTTTTTTTGTATGCGTTGACTAGTATTGACTTTATTCTGTCAATAATATTGCACGTGTGCGGCTAGCCTATAGGTAACAAGATAACTTCAACTTACTACTATAAGGATCACCTCGAGTGACCGCAACGTTTATTATATTGCAAAAAATTAGCGATTCACAGCGCAGACAAAACAATGGCAGCGGCAGCCCTTAGTATGTCCGCGAAAGCCTCCGCGACAGCACGCGTGACGTCACAACTCGGTATCATGTACGGCTGGCTTCTGGAAAGTGTGCAGCACTTTATCGTCGTAAGTCACGTTATATCGAACGGTCGAAAGTTACCAACAGGCCTATAGACTTTAGCTTAGGACATAGAGTATACTTGGGCTTAGACAGTTCACAATATCTATTAAGTATTTAAAATTCTCCTGTCATAGTGTTCGGAGACACACTCCTTCGAAACGGCTTGACCGATTAATATGACATTGTTTTTTATATTCAGTAGGTCTAAGAATCACTCGTAATCTATTTTTCAACCCCTAAATGATATGGGTAACAACCTCCTAATATTTTATTTTTATTTTTTCGACAATTTTTTTATTTCTATAATATGATATGGCTTTAAAAATACATACAAAGGCAAAACAACGTTTGCGGGATCTAGCAATACATAAAATTATACCTATATACGAAAGTTTATACGTACGTGTATTATGTTTGACATACAGCCGATTCTGATGAAATTTGGCACACGTAGTTTTTTAGCCTGGATAAAATAGTAGTAAATTATTTCTATCCTAAAAGATGTGCGGTTCACGCGGGATATAATAATTTCCTTTGGTGAAAATTTTATGGTGTTAAAAGTCTAGTAAAATGTAATGCCGCGAGAACTAGTATCTACATATTCTCAGATTTATCATAGAATTTCAAACGATTTCTACTAAAACTAAAATAAATTTAAACAAAAGGAACAAAAATCTATTATTGCTTATTATGGACAGTATTTTTTTAAGCTAAGTGGACAAAGGTTATTAATCAACAGGCTATAATTAATTAAAACAAATTGCTCCATTTTGGCCGGTCTAGTAAATTGTTATATCCAAATATCGTTTTATCGCAAAAGTTGGTCCAATAATAATTATTATATTAAGACTTTTCAAAGTAAATTTTGAATGTATTACGCAGTCTTTTTATTACATACTTTATCTAATTTTAATTCTAATTCTGTTAATTTCTTCTGATAATAATAATAATAATCATCACCTTATACGTCATCTAGAATTAATTTTCAGCCATATCCTACCCAGCCATATCGTTAATGTAAATCCTAAGTAGATTTTGTTAATCCTATTATTAATTAACTTTTGAAGTCCGCCTAATTTGATGGAAAAGAAAACTACTTAGATCACCAAAAGCTCACTGAAACATTTTTACAAACTTTCGATGTGTTTTCGATAAACATAAATTAGTATTCCTACGAATCCGTTTTATTGGTAGTTACTAGTTAGTTATAGTTATCTAAAACTTAGATTAAGTAATTGTACCTACTTACTACCGTGTACTCTACTGATACACTGAGATGCAGATACATTTTATTACAAACGTAAACAATGGAACAATAAAATAATACAATAAGTACTACCAAGTCTACCAATTTAAATCTGTGCAATAAGTAAATAAGATTTGTTCTGTGACTACTGGAACGATATTGATGAAATTTGGCACAGATAAAGAGAACACCACGGGGAAGAAAATATGCTACTTTTTATCGCGACAAAATGATTATTACCTTTTTTGCGGGCAATATCTAGTTGAAAAAAATAAATAGGTAGTACAAAGATATCAATTCTGTAGAATTTTATCTTTTTGTTTACGTGAAGATTAAATAAGGGATTTTAAGTTCGTGACATCTGACAGCTGTTTGACACGACCAGGGCCTAAAGAGTCAAGATGCATTCGATGATTTCGACGGCGACATTCGAAATCAAGAATGTATGGGATTTGACATAAGTCATCGTTATGTCAAATCCCATACATTCTTGATTTCGAACTTCGCCGTCGAAATTATCGAATGCATTTTGACTAGAGGCCCTGGACTCAAAACTATATGATTAGTGATTACCTATTGATTTGTCTATGCTAGGACCGGACTTTTTTGAAGCGCCGCCTGTAGGCAGGAAAGTGAAGAAAATTCGCATTGACAGTTTAGATTAGATCACTTAAATAAATAAATAAATAATTAAATAAATAAATCGTTTATTTTCAAGATACTTTACGAACATTATCTATTCTGTCCTTGGGGGACTACTAAACTAAAAACTAAACTAGGCGAAGCCTGTCCTATGGGGGAAGTTAGGGGATTAAATTTATAACAAACTTAAACAGTAGTTCTCGTTACTATTAAAATTAGCAAATAAATTATTAAATTGTAAAATTAGTATTAATTAAATACTGTGTGACAGTAATTTGGTGTGCAGTGCATACGTACGTGCGTGTGTGTGTGTATGTGAGCATGCGTGCGTATGTGTGTGTGTGTGTTTATATATGTAGGTATGTAATGTTAATAAATAACTTCCACCGCTATGACACTTTTTGTCCCGAGTCTGCCTCTAAGCCGCAAAACCGAAAAAATATCGAAAACCCTTATTGGATTCTGAACAGAGTATCTTTAATTTTATTTTATTTTTAAGCGAGACAATCTTGTTTAAATATAATAGGTTTCTCGAAAACGGCTGCAAGTACTACCATGAAATTTAGTATGCATGGAGTTTGGAGGAGCAAAATCGATCTAGAAAGGTCTTACCATGGAAATAAAAAAAAACATTTAATTTCATAAACATAAACCTTAAGCATAAACCGTGAACCATTTTTTTTTATTACAAGTTTGTACGGAACCCTAGGTGCGCGAGTCGGACTCGCACTTGGCCGGCTTTTCTCTCGTCGTGTAACAATATGTCCATAATTTCGACTCTATTATGTCAGTCCGATTATCACTTTGGGATACATAGACCGTATGTTTATGCTTTGTTTCTAAATTTGGAATGTGGTGGGTTCCAGTCCCGGTCAGTTTTTTTTGTGATTCTTTTTTTTTAAATTAATCAGAACTCCGAGAAAAGCTCGGTTAACCAGGTAGGTACTATATATTATAGCCTATCCCCCTTACTAATGAACGCTGTATAAGCTTTGAATAGTTACACAGTGTTTTGTCTCCTTCTATCGAATTAAACATGTCACTTGTGTGACGGGAACAAAACACTGTATAACTATTCAAAGCTTATACAGCGTTTATTAATAAGAGGGTATGGGTATAAGGGCGAACGTCGTACCTCCCTGTTTACAAAGCATTATCTTTATGAAGAGAATGGAACATTTTCCTTCAACATAATGTACACTCATATAACATTCTGGCGCTGTAAAATATAATATTTTATCCGATGGGACTAAGGGATTATAAAATTTGAAACATGGAATATTTAGGTAGAAAACTGAGTAACTTGCGCGACATTGCTTTATTATTTATGAAGTTTAAACTAAGACGAGAAATTTTATAATATATGGGTACCAAGTAAACGGATCGATTTGTGGAAAGCATTCACCTATAGTCACTTGAAACACCAAAGGAGTTATATGTGCGTTGCCGGCCTTAAATAGTAGGTACGTGACAGTATTGTCATTATGTTCACGTTTCACCACCTGCACCGTGGATGTCAAATGTTGCCAAGAGTTGAGCAAGTAACGACTCACCACGCGAAGACACTGCATAACTTATATTTAGGTATTTGGGCAAATGCCAATATGTATGGTGCGGTTCAAATGAGAATAGGATCGAGTCGGCGCCACATTGTTTCGAATTTAGATTGTTATGATAGTTAAATTTATGTTTAGATAATTGATTACTATTCAACGTTTTTATTTAAATTCGATACAAGACTATTAATATTTATATGCACATAAGTTTTTCTGAAAATCACACTTTTCAAGTGATATTTGACAGATAAAGGTCATTGACGTTCCTATTCTCATTTGAACCGCGTTATATGAACAGTTTACCTCGTTTAAAAAAATAAAAATATGTTATTGATTGTACTGTAGGTTCTTGATGGAAATTCCATAGACTAATGATTGGTCTGGCTGGGCGCTCTACCGCCCAGCGAGACCAATAATTATTCATCTACGGGAAATTCATGTTTACTACTTACTTCTTGCACTATTTCCACTTTAATAATTATTTCGACAAAGACACCTGATCACAGCACCTGATGATGACTTTGTCGAAACCGGTCGTGTAATATATTGAAATTAATATAAAATAATTATTAGAGTGGAAATAGCGCAAGAAGTATTGTGTATTATTACTGTAAAAAATTAAGTTTAAAAAATTACAGGAAGAATGTGGAGAAGAAATATGGGATGCAATACTTCGAGAAGCTGGTGCCAAAAATACGGTCTTTATTACAAGACAGGTAAAACTAGTAATGAATAAAAAGTGAATGATTTGAATTCATCCTTATTTTTTATTTTTATAACTTTTTTTAACTTTAAATATTATTTTCGCCCACAGCAATACCCAGATGCTCTGATGTTGCGCATAGCTTCAGCATTAGCTAGACTTCTCAATAAAGACTCTCAGAGCCCAAACAACTCTACACCGAGCAGTCCCATTCCCAAGAAACCTTCTCTAAAGTCAAAACCAACATGGCGTAGCTCATCAGTCCACGGAGACAACAGAAAACAGTCAGTTGGCCAGTACAAATGTCCGTTCACAGCATACGCAGCTCTATCGGCTGTGACCAAGAAGGAAATTGATGCGTACAACTCTTCCGAAGAAATACGTTCACCCACAGTCAGTACAGTGTCCATAGACGTGGCAGCCAAAGCTGAAGAACTAATGTCCCCATGCGCAGTCAGTGATAGACGTAGTCTAGGGATCCATTTGGAGAAAATTAGACTTACAGAAATTACACCCGAGGAAGATGATCCTACTGTCCGTTTTGCAAACGCCAAAGATGCAGATAATCCAGAAGTTTCTCCGTCATCCCAGCCCACTTCACCTAAATCGGAACCCATATCGAACCCAGGACCGAGACGAAGTTCCTTAAAGCCCACGACGCGAAAAACTTCTGCAACCTTAGAGACGTATCATCGACGCGGTTCCGGGGTTTCGATAAGACCGCGATTGAACAGTATAACTCTGATACCCTCCGACAGGCTACCATATCTGAAGGAAAAATTTGGAACACCCGAAAAAGTGATGCATTTCTTCGGCCGGTGTTTCGTGAAGTTCTTCTCAAATTATGGGTAAAACATAGACCATTACATTTCGTTCCCAAATGTTAGGTACTAAAAACGAGTTTTGTGACGTCTCGCTTTTTAATGCTTAGGTACCTACTCATAATTGTTTGTTACAGAAAACATGCTATGTCATGAAGTTAAAAGTATATTTCTAGATCAGACGTCCAATAGAAATTGCCCTCGATATTGTATATTATCACCATCTTCATCCTTGTAGATACGACACCATGATCCGCGCCACCGGGCGGTACTTCTGCACGTTTCTGCAGTCCGTGGACAACATCCACCAGCGCATGCGCTTCACGTTCCCGCGCATGCGCTCGCCCAGCATGCAGCTGACGCGCGCGCACCGCCACGGCGCGGAGCTGGTGTATAGCAGCGGCAGGACTGGATACGCGCACTATCTTATGGGTACTTGAGAAAAGCTTCTACCTGTATTCTATAAGAACATAAGCTTAAGATGTGAAACAAATTGATGTTAAGCGTCATCATCATACTGCCGTATTCTTCTGATCTATAAGATATTTCCCACTCCTTCTCTTTTCATTCATAATTGCTGATGCTGCATTATTCTTATTTTCTGATCTTTGATGATTTGTCGCAGAATAAAAAAATGAGTTTTTTTTAGATACCTACTAGTTATTCGTACTTTACAGGTCAGCTGTACGAAATAGCAGAGGATATCTTTTCGCTGAAACTAAAAGTCACTATAGTGAAGGAGAGCATGGAGGGGAACTATTATGTAGCCGTGCTACGTCTCGAGTTCGACAACAGTGATTATGTAAGTTACTTGTGCTTTTACAATAATAATGTAAAAACGGGGCTGGATATGGCTTTTTAGGGTTCAGCCCAGGGCCCTGTGGAAGCCTAAGCAGGAAGTGACAGCTAAGTCAAACTAGAAATTAGTGAATAACGCAAATAAAATATAATTTTATTAAATTAAACAGATCGTAAGTATTATATTTTCCTATACTTTTAGTAATTATGTGGGTCCCAAAGTAGGACCCCTTAAGCTTACGGTTCGGCCCTGTCTTAAAGTCACTAAAAGTTATAAAAGCATACCTGAGATAAAGTTCGACCAACTATCAACCGATTACCGACGGGCGATACATCGCAAGAAAAGCTCTTATTGAGTTACGAATTCGTAAAGGGATATAATTAAATCGAGCAGACAAAAAATAAGTTGGCGGCTGCACGTGAGCATACTGTATTACTGAATTTGGCAGCGAATTAATATGTTGGTGACTAAATTACTAAACTGGCGAAAACACTCGGGTGACAAAAAATTCAAAAGTCGGCAGATAAAAAGAAGGCGAAATTTAATCCAAATTAGCACCGACATTTATAAGTTGGTGACTTGATTTCCGAGTTGGTGACCATTATACCACAGTGTAATAAAGAGATACAGTGGTCCAACGCGTTTGAAGTCACGCGAAATGCCGCTTTTGTGTAGGTATTCGTCATTGCTGCAGGGTTGTCACAATAATGTGTTTTATTATATCTGTTCTACATTTTGTGTATTCGTAGTATGTGTATGAAGAGTACTAGGAATAAAACAAAAAAATATATATAGAAGTATTAATGAAGAGTTTTATTATAAAAAATACAAATGCGTATACAAAAGCTCAGGGTTCGCATGATATATATCAATTGATATATATCGGATATATATCATGATATATTATATCAATTGATATTTATGCTTGATATAATATATCAAAATTGATATTTATGTTTAAAAATGTAAAATAATGTTTTAAATGTAAAAAATCTTACATCAAGTCATAGTCTAAATGCACAGGTCTTATTTTCCGAGAGTTTCACAAGCCTAGGTCATCAAAAACTTGCTATTTGACACGACATTAACTAATCATTAGGCTTATGACACCCACATGACCCCCTGTTTTTCGGAAGAAAATTCCTTGTTTGTCATTATACTATTTTTATACCATTTATACCATGTGTCAAATTAATTCGACTGATAAAATTAATATTTTATGGATTTAAGACTTAAATTGATACTCAAAAGTATCTATCGTTGATTTTTAATTTATTTGAAAACTTTGAATATCAATAATAAATAAATGAGTTTAATTTTACTTCCCTATCTTCAAATTATCAGAGATACAAATTATTTAGATACAACTATTACGAAAAAACATATCAAAGTATGAAATTTGTATGTAATTTTGAAAGTATCAAAAATATCAAAAAATCAAAAATATCGGATATATAATATCAAAGATATCTGATATTTTGATATTTATTATAAATATCGGATATTTACGAACCCTGCAAAAGCTACAAATGCGAAACTGAAACTATTTTCGACATTAGGATTTACTAGTTTTTAGATTGCGATTGTTGAATTTGACGATGTAGTTAATAAATTCTCATACGTAGATACAATTTTATTAAAAATTCTGACGGGAAACAAGCGCATGGTTTTGTATTAAAATTAATCTTCTATAGCTGTTCATATAATTGACCATTGTAAATAAGTACCTACATACAACTCAAACGAAACACTGTCGCAAACCACTTAAAACAATCAAATTAAAAAGCGTCAACCCCGGCTGACGTGTCCCAAGCGAGTGTATGGCAGCTTGGGCTCGCTACCGCCCCTCTCTCACCCCGCACGCCCCGCACGATTGCTCTGTCTAGACGTGTCCGTTGGACGACTGTAGGTAAGTTCTATAGGCTGTGATTATACCATATAAGCAGCTATAAAACCAGATTTGGTTGATAAATTAATGGCTGCTAAAAATTCAATTTGAAGGCTACGGAAAATCCTATTTTTGGATACTGTTAGTCGTTAGAGTATGTTTTTCTTTGGCATGGGTGTCATTTTCTAGGGTTCTGGGGGTGCAGAATTATATGAAAATAAAATCTGTTTTGAAATTCCACAATGGCGTAAATATTTTGTTATTAAAATTAATAAGGTTGTCCTTTGTCCGTAAAATGAATATGAATACTAAATTAAAAGATCTTGGGGATGCTAATTAGGATTGATGATTATTATTACAGTATGTTATGTAGTTCAAGGTACCAGCTATGTATAGACATTTTTCAAAATTCAGGATTCATGATTCTTTCTGCCATTCATGAAGAAAATTTGCGATTTCTAGGTTAATAAGGGGGAGGAAGTTTTCATTATTTTTGCAGTAGGAATTAGGATGCACCGTTTCTGAGATAGAAGCGACTATAGAAAAAAATATGGCAATGCTGTACTGAGAGATACGAGGGAAAATTCAAGATTTTCGATTTATTAGGGTTCCGTACCTCAAAAGGAAAAAACGGAACCCTTATAGGATCACTTTGTTGTCCGTCTGTCCGTCCGTCCGTCTGTCAAGACCCTTTTTCTCAGGAACGCGTGGAGGTATGAAGCTGAAATTTATATCAATTACTCAGGTCTACTGTCCCTTGAAGCTGTGAAAAAATCAAACTTCTAAGCCAACGCAATCAAAAGATACAGCCGTTTATGCCGCAAATTTTCGACACTTGCAAGGGAATCAAAACCTACAGGGTGCTTCCCGTGAACTCAGAATCTTGAAATTTGGTACGAAGCAACGTCTTATAGCATAGATAAAGGAAAAATTACGAAAACCATAAATTTTTAGTTACATCACATAATATATTTTTTTTTAATAATTTTAAACTTACTACCCATTTCCTCATAAACGCGTCATTTTGCAATAAAAATACCATAGTTATGACTCGATTGTCGTAATGAACGAACTTTGTAAACCTTGCAGGTTTGTACGGAACCCTCGGTGCGCGAGTCCGACTCGCACTTGGCCGGTTTTTTTTCCCATCAGAAGAAAATATGATGTTGCGGGCTTCCTAAGGGGGGCGAAATTTTCATAATTTTTTTCAATAGAATTCACCGTTTCCGAGACAGAATCAATTTTATAAAAAAAGAAGTAAATGCTGTACATTGAGATACGACGGATGTATAAATCTATAGAAGTGTTGGAAAATTCAGGATTTTCGAAAAAAAAATTCTCCTATCGTGAAGAAAATGTTGCGGTGTTCCTAAGGGGGACGAAATTTTCATAATGTTTTCAATAGGATGCACAGTTTCCGAGATAGAAGCGACTATAGAAAAAAATATGGCATTGCTGTACTGAGATACGAGGGGTTTATCAATCTATATATATATATATATAGATTGATAAACCCCTATATATATATATATATATATATATATATATATATATATATATATATATATATATATATATATATATATATATATATATATAATCTACAATCGATGTATAAATCTATAGAAATGTTGGAAAATTCAGGATTTTTGAAAAAAAAAATCTCTCATCATGAAGAAAATATGATGTTGCGGAGTTACTAAGAAAATTTAAAATGGATGACTTTTTTGTAATCAGCACCCCCAGAAACCAATAAAAGGACACCCATATTATTTTTATAAAATTAAGTATGTTCGCCATATTGGAATTTCAAAACGAATGTCATTTTCGTATCCAGCACTCCCAAAAACCTGGTAAACGACACCCATATCAATTTTACGAAAAATAAATATCCGCCATTTTTAAATTTCTAAATTAATCTACACAATAATCTACACCCCCGAAAAACCGAGAGAAATTAAAAATTGGGAATTTTGTACGCTCCTTTATGTTTTTTTTTTGTGTGCGCTCGTTTTGCTGCTTGTATGTTTTTTGAGTTACCTACATCAGGGAAAATATATGTGAGTATTCTTAAATTAAATGTGTACTCACAAATTGTCGCCAAGATGGTTATTTGTTCGCTAAAATATAATCTGTTTGCCAGTTTGGAAAATTCAGTGGTATTATTTAGTCACCAGATTTGTAATTTTTTTGTTCCTTACATTCTTTCGCCAATTTGGTAATTTAGTATTCAATACTGGGTATTTTCACATACAAAATTTAATTGTTTTGTTGCAAGTTTAAATACATGCCATTCGTAAAACGGAGATAGGTAGGGTCTATAAAATAGCCGATAATTCAGTCCCAGACCTTTACTTACTTAAATGGGTAGGAATTATAGAACGACATTTATAGCATTCTAACCGCACTTTAATTAAAAAGAGATATATAAATATTCGTAATTAGGTGGAATCTTCTGGTTTTAATCACATTGCTTAAGATATGAGAAAATTTAAAGTGCCTAACTAAATAAAATAGTTTTCTTAGAATTCGAAAATTAGAACAAGAGAACCGATAAAAGTAAAGACATCTTTATCTATCGCATCTTTACATACTTTCCGCAAATTTTAGAGTCATTAATTATAATTGATAATAGCACCATATCATAGAGAAGTACGAAGTATTGCTACACCCATAAACGTCTTTACGATCACATAACGTTCAAGGCTTGCAATTATAACACGAATACAATAGTCAATACCATACACTACCATGTGTCGCCAATAGAATTTTAAAAGGAAAGTCTGTGTGGTATTTTCGTCCGATTGATTCATGGGAAATACAACAGAGAAACGTCGATTATTGTCGCAATTTAATTGTGGCCCTTCTATTAGGTATTATTAATTTGACTAAACAAATGAAAATCTTATGAACTTCAAAGTTATAAGTACGTAGTTTAAATCATAGCTCTTGACAATGTACTGGACAGTGGACTAATCAGCTCTGAGAACTATAATTGCTAGACTAGAATTGTCCTAGAATTATATTCATAGAACTGAATTGTAAGATTAATGATTAGCAATGAACTTTACTAGGTCAGGTGCTCCGTGATTAATGCAATGGGAATGAATGTTATGTGTGGCATAATGATTCAAAAACAGCAATTTCAGTCAAAGACTCTTTACTTAAATTCCAAATTATTCCAAGTATCAGCTTGTTGGTAAAGGTTTAATAATAAATAAATAATTAAATAAATAACTTTTATTTCAGGCTGCATAGGCCCATATTATAAATACCTTACAGACTAACATACATATTATATACTTATAAACTACACTTTCACACGTGATGACGGCGACGTGATGCGCGCTTCGTTCCGGAGTCTCCCCCGGAACCTCCGGTAGACCACACCCGCTGGCCAGAAATCCTCCACCTCGAAGGTCGACAGTAGATGCGTCGGTACTCTCACCACAAAGGAACTGAAGTTGACCTTGTGGCGAGACGGACGTCTTCTTACAGATGTAGTCTACGACATCCTCAACCTCCATGGACCAGTGCAGGCGGGAGACATACAGCGGCGTCGCGGGTACTTCACACCGCAGTCGCTGCTCTGTAATACTATCTCAGTAATACCTAATAATCTCAGTACAAGCAACCTAGTAGCAGGAAATATGGGGGATACCTACGAAGTACCTTCTACTACAACTTATGTACAGACTACAGTTGGACCACTATGTTTCAGGGAACTAAATCTTAGGGTTAAATCACCTTTTGGTGCATTCTGTATGAAAATAAAGACCTAAAGATGAACCTTCGTGTCCAGGTGCAATCGCTGATGGCGCGCAAGGCTCAGCCGTGCCTGCTGCCGGCGGTGCCCGCGTCGCTGCTGCTGCAGCTGTTTCCCTTCGGCGTGCTGCTCGACCGCAAGATGAAGATACTGAAGGCGGGAGACAAGGTATGTAGTTTGTACACTCCCGAAAACTAGCCTAGACACGTCTTATGTCCGGTGCTAACTCTACATGAGCTAAGTTAGTTAAGGATAAGTCAGCTAGTTAAGAATAAACTTAGTTCTACTGGCGCAGAGTAGAGAATCCCAAAGTGTCGTCTAATTATTATGAATATTTTAAATTCTAATTTAATTTTGCTATAATTCGGCAAAGTACTTTACTAATTTTATGAAACACTGTTTTTTGGGATTTCTTACTTTTGGAGTAAAATGGACATTAAACAACTTTAACTAATGAAAACTTTCCTTAATTTTCTTGTATTTTGTTTTATTTCCTTTCTGTGTCATCGCCGTCTTAATCAGTAGATGTGTTATAAAATTGATAAACGGAACCAATTGGTAAGATAAGTTAAACTAAGTTTATGTCTGTCACTTCAGAAACCGGTTATTTAAAACCTATATCGACGCTAATGAATAGAAAAACTAGCGACAAATCCACCTCAGAAACTGGGAATTAGTGGATCGATTGTTACGAAACGGAAATATTTAATAGCGCATCCAAAACGTTACTTTGTTTCTTTTTGGTAATGAACAACGCCAACGGCTAACGCCAGTTATTGCATATCACTTTAGTCATGAACTAAAGGAATCCATTTCAAAGAGAAGAATCGTTTATAAATAAATTATCAAAAGTATAATGGTTAATATTTTTGCACTTCTAGATGAACGACGAACGTGGTTTAAAGCTATGGTTTAGAGGATGTATTCATATTAAGTAATTTTTGGTATGTCTGTTGCAGTTAATGGAAGCGTGGGGCGGACCATACAACCGCATCCACAAGTCTCCCGTCTGTGAGATTCTGCGACTGCGGAAACCGAAGGTGTCATTTACTTGGGACAAGGTACGGTAAAGGCTGTAGATGATTCTGTATAATATAGTTAACTATTCAAAAATAAAATTAATTAATATTATGTTTATAGCAGTTTTTCCGCTAAATAATACCCACAACCTGCAAGCAAATGTGTGAGTGCACGCATAAGCATGCGTAACACCTTTTATAACCATTGCTAAACACCTTTTAGATAGTGGTCATAGTGTACCCGATGGCCATTCCTATAAGATATTACATAAATGTGACAAAGGCTTTCGACTGAGCGTGTTGGAACAATTAGAAATAATTAAAGAAAAGAACAACAATAGACATGCATTGTTGAATGACCAAACTTGCTTGACTACGTCACCGCTCATTAATATGTTTGGTGGGGGTACTAGTAGCCAGTAGTCTATATAAGGTGGCGGTTTGCTTGGCAGCATTACTAACGAACTTTGTTCGCAGGTCCACTTCCTGAGGATGCTCCGGGTTCGGGGCGAAACGCGCGTCGAGTTTTGCAACCTGCACGGTGGTGTGGGGCTTTGCACGATCTTGCCGACATTGTTGCTTGTGTGGTGGTGGTGTTTGCACGATCTTGCATCTGAGTGCACGCATAAGCAGTGTGGGAGGAGGGAAGTGCGTTACGCATGCTTATGCGTGCACTCACACATTTGCTTGCAGGTTGTGGGTATTATTTAGCGGAAAAACTGCTATAAACATAATATTAATTAATTTAATGCTATGGATTTCCGCAAAGTAACGCCTGATTCTATTAACTATTCAAAAATAACTTCGTTGTTAACATCTCGTCAATTGCACACAATGTTTACACGTCCTCAAAGACGCTCAGAGACGTTCAAGACTTGTTTTTTTATTTCCTCCATGCTGATGATTTCTAATTTATTGTTTATCTATGTCACCGTAAAATTGTAAAAACAGTAAGTCTATCAACATTTTACAATTTCACTAGTTTTATTACAATCTAACCGTTTTTACAATTTTACGGTGACATCTACAAATCCACCGCACTATCCCTAGGTAGTCTGCATGCAGACGATGCTCTTCGAGCTAGAGCTAATGCGGTGGCGCGCGCGCAGCATGGTCGATAGCCGCCGTGGCTCACAGGGTGCCCGTGCTGTACTGCTGAAGGGACCGATATACTTCCTCGAGGAAATTGATTCCCTTATTTTCCTGTGCAGTCCCATGTAAGTCTTATTACATTTTCAACATGACTACATGATAAACTACAAATGAAAAGTATCTTACCTGATACCTATAAAAAGTAAGGAAGCACATGGTCGGTAGGAATAAATTTTAAATTGAATATTTCCAGATTCAACGACTTGGAAGAACTCAGGCAGGCGGGCTTATACTTGGCAGACATGAACGGCCACGGACTTTCTAAGGAAATGCTTCTTCAAGGCTGGCAACATCTATCTCGGCTAGAATTGCTATTTGAAAAGGCTGAAACCAGAAGTATGACGTTAGAAAAGTCATGCAGACTGCTAGATCAGTGGAAGAAGAGAGGAGACCAACTTTTGTACTCGATGATACCAAAAGGCATTGCCGATCACTTGCGAGCTGGCAAATCACCAATGGCTGCCTGTCAGGTAATAAATTAAGCATATCACATATGTACCTATTTTAAATGTGTTTGCAATTAATTATTTCAGAATGCTGTTTTACACATTATGATTTTGAATATGATTTTAAATGAAGACCTTAAACATAATATGATTGACTAAAATCCTCAAGAAATCAGTATATAGGTATGATTACCTAAGTCATTCAAACTAGACATCTTTTTTAAGTTATAGTATACCTACAGCCTAATTCTCTCCACATTTGAGATAGACCTGACGGCTGCATTAGGAGACATTTATTGGTTACTTGATTCGGCCATTTGTGATCGATGGTAATAACGATGATTATCCTTTTTTCAGGGTTTCGAGTGCGTCACAGTCATGTTCTGCGGTCTGCAACTGGCGGAAGCGGGCAGTCGCGCGGGCGTCATGCAGACCGTCAGCTATATGAACGACGTGTACTCGCGGATTGACCGCCTGCTCGACACGCATAGGGTCTACAAGGTAACGGTGATAGAGTTGATAGAAAAGCCTAAGCCTTACTTGCAACTCAAGCTCGCTTTTGATATCTCAAATATACAATAATTGTGTAAATAAAGTATAGCAAAGCTTATTTTTTGCTGACTTTCTGGAGAAGTAAACATTTATAGTGAAAACTTCTTAAGCATCATTGTGATTTGAGACTCAATGAAACGCAGAAACTATTGCTTTTTTTGCAAGAGACACCACCCGCGTACATATAACGTGCACCATACTCTACCTAAGGCATAATATATTTGAAGGTTCACTACTATTGCACGTGAACTGCACATATGTTTAGGTGGAGACGGTGGGCACGGTGTACATGGTGGTGTCGGGCGCGCCGGAGCGGCGCCGTGCGCACGCCGCCAGCACCGCCAGCGCCGCACTCGCTGTCGCCAGGACGTTACCCATGCTCACTATAGGTATGGTATACCGAGAGAGACAAAGGCAAATGAAGTAGATATATTTTCATTGTGTTATATCGACTTCGTTAGCTTAGTCCCTCTGTTATAAAATGTATGACATTTTAGGATAGGTAGAGCCTTTTATAACTTGTTTATGAGTTATGACATAACTCATAAACAAGTTATACTTGGCTCTATCCTAAAATCTAATGTCCCTATCTATTCTAAAAAAAAAAACTATACCTACAAAGGAGTTGAGCCTCAACGTTTTGTCAGTAACCATTTTTATCGTGGGAGTTTGAAGTTTGCTTCAGCATGTACGAATTGGCTCGAGTAAAGAAATAGCTTCCAAAAACCGGCATGAAATAATGTCGTCGTTTGCCTTCCTTATTCAATAAAAAACCTGACGCTCCCAGGTATCCACTCGGGTCCGTGCGTGGCGGGTGTACTGGGTCTGCGTCAGCCGCGCTACTGTCTCGTGGGCGACACCGTCAACACCGCCAGCCGCATGCAGACCACCAGCGAGGTGGGTTGTGGTCTGTGGAGACTTCGGACTGAAATTCATATTATGATTGAAGTAACGAATAATCACTCTAGGGTCACAATCAAAAACGTCCAATACTCACCACGACTGGTGACACACTTGTAAGTCCCTGCTGCTTTGGACTTACATGACCGGCGCAGTGGTAGTCGATTACCATTAGGCCTTAGGGTGCTTATTGTTTAAGTTTTCCCTGCTAAGATTTGCGGGGAAACTGGAACATCATTACCAGTACCGACCACTGACTTCCCCACTGCTAGTCGCTCCTCAGTTTCAGAAGAGTTAGGTTGTAGTCCACCAAGCTACTTCAGCGGTTTTTTTATATGCATAGCATAACTTAATTCGCAATAAAAATAGTATTGATTCACAAAAAACGCTCAGACACGGTTAACTGTGTTACACATTAAACTTTTACATGTTCCAGCCGGGTAGAATACAGATATCGGCCAAAACTGCTGCAGAACTGCCTGCAGGGAAATTCAGACTGCGACGCCGTGGCCTCATCAAAGTTAAAGTATGGGTTTTTCTTACATGTTTCTGTTACTGGTTACTAAGAATGCCTATGTTACTTGAAGACAGTATACTATAACTGTATACTGTATTAAGCCGGGACTACATAGTCCGGAATCCGGTAGGCCGGGGAAAATTCAGAGCATTGAATGTCAAATTAAGTATATGATAGCTCGACACTCTTGTATTCGATTTTCAACTCTATTGTATTAGTCCAGGGTTCTATTTTCAGTGCTCTGAATTTTCGCGGGCTCACCGGATTCTGGATCATATAGTCCCAGCCTTACTCCCTCAGTCTCTACTCTCTAAACCTTACTGTGCAGTGTGCTTACCTACTACTACTTGGCCTTAGTTGCATACATATTTTTCTAGGGCAAGGGATTGATGGACACCTTCTGGTTAGAAGGCGAGGTGGAGGAAGAGGACCAGGACGAAGCATTACAGCTCTTCTCAACTCTCTGTGGAGACAATTAATTAATTTAAATATTATATTGACATTACAAATATTGTCAGCTTTATAATACTAGCTTTTGCCCGCGGCTTCGACGGCGTGGAATGTGTTCTTGGAGAAAAATCTTCAGCAAATAACTACTCACTGCAATATACTTTAGTATACAATATTGAAACTGTTTTTAGGGTTTCGTACCCAATGGGTTAAAACGGGACCCTATCACCTCGAAGCGACGTGGTTGCCTAGTTTTAAAGACGAATGAAAGGACAGACAGATAAAGCGACTTTGTTTTGTACTATGTAGTGATTAATCATTAAATTTGCTAATTAAATGTAATTTGACAATTGACATTCCAACAAAACTGATAAACCACTTACCTCCACGGACAATTATTTTAAGTACTGCAGTACAAAATATTCGTGAGCCTCTTCTAAATACATCTAGCGTTTTCGATAGCGTGATGCAGAATCGCGGACAACAGCTATGTCCCTGCATGTTAAATCTGTAATGTCTTCGAAAATATTCATTTAAATTACATGCTGTACAGGCACAATGTATTTAAGGTACTTAATTAATTGGCTAAGGATTAATGCTGTATTGCATAAAATCGCTCCGTAAATAAGCCATTATTTCTCGTAAAAACCAAAGGATAAAAAATTGTTATTGTGGGCTATCCGACTTATCCCTAAGAGATAGACATAATATACCATCGCGGACTTTTTTGTAGACATTTTTAAGGTGTACAATACTGTAGTACATTATTTTGATCTATCTCGTAGCGTTTGCAATGTAAGCGCAAAAAATGTGTTTATTTAGAACATTAGAAACCTCAAAACTATCTGTGTTTCTCTACTATATTACGCATGTTATATTACATAAAAACCTTCCTATTGAATCACTCTATCTATTAAAAAAACACATCAAAATCAGGCATACATAGGGACAGACAAAAAAGCGACTTTGTTTTATACTACGTAATCATGATAATTGTTATTTGTTACTATCAGACAAATCAATGCAAATAAGTAATCCTTTTGAGTGCTATTGTCACTTGATATTCGGCTTTTTTTATGCCAAAAATGCTATTATTGAATTTAATAAACGAAAAAGTTGACGAAACTGATATATTTCTTAACCGATTTCAACCAATTTTCAACAAAGTACTTAGTGTCAGGTACAGTACACTGAAATTTTCTCTGGTCACGATTTATAAATAACAATCGTGTTCTAGGTCAGCAGGTTCTATTGCGCGAAGTCAAGGTAAAAAATACTCGTTGAAGATTTTGCCTGTTGATTAGACTAGTCTAATCAACAGGCAACATCTTCAACCTAGGTTCTTGTGATTTCATTGGGCATCTTTTGTAAATAATCTATGAGTTCATAAGAAATATGGAAATCATAGACTGGGCATCGTCGCCTAATGATTGGCCATTATCGCCGCCACTGGGCACCCTTAACACCCGAGGGCCAATCCTTGTGCTTAAAAATGTTTTATTCGCAGTATGACTTCAGTCACAAGTACTCGTGCGCGTGCGAGTGTGACAAAATAGGCACTGAGACTGGATTCTAAAAACCATATTGCGAATTGTACATTTTAATTACGATAACATCTTTCAAACCCTCGACTCTCCTTTGAACCCCCAGTATGGACTCTGCGAAACACAACGCAAACGTTATTTCACACAGGTTTACCTATTTGGAAGGCCATGGTATTTGTCATTTGCCTATTCATGCCGAACCAAGATTTCACCAACTTCATGGGTACTTTAAAAAAAAAACAAAACGTCATAGTCATCTCTCATTATAATAATGATAAATAGTAGATCATAACAATAATAACATGATCATTATTAACAATAATGGCTGGCCAGTAATATAAAAACCTCGTCATGATACGGGAAATTTACGATTCTATATTGAAATGTAATTTATGTAAAAACTTTAATATTTTAAACAATCGCAAGAGGGTATTGGGGAATGTAGTGTTGCTGCAATAAACAAATGAAGCGCACACAGTGCGGGGTTTTATATTCCTGGTCAGGCTATAGTATAATGCGATTGGCACTGGTGATAACTAGGACGGTGGAGGTATCAACAATGAGCTGTTGTTAGTTGGGGAAGATAGTATATGGGTTAAGATTAATAGTGCCAAACAGTACGTTCCTCTTAACACGAAAAAAAGGAAAGTATGATCTTGCCCCAACTAACTTTAAAATAATTATTAATTATATCGTAAACGTAAGAACAATGATATAGTTATAGGTACATATTATACTATATAATGCCATATACTTTCAATTAATTTGTACGAAATTAGCATTACGCTGTAACAGTACATTTATATTTGTTTGATACAATTTAAGTTACATATTACCTGAAAGAAGGAAGTTGACTTAGGTACTTTTGCCTACTTAAGGCAAAAGTACCTAAGTCAACTTCCGACTTATTTCGATTCCTGCTCAAAGGCGCGTATCAGGATCGACAAAAGCATCATGAGATAGAACGAAATAAATCGAAATTAACACAGGATTATAAAAGTGCATAAAAATTTGCATATCGCGTTAATTCTATTAAAGTGCCTTTGAGCAGAATTTGCCTGGGACTACATTATGCGGAAAAATAGGGCCGAAAATAGAATTCTCTAATACAACTCAGTTGAAAATGTATTCGATTTTTAGCTTTATTGTATTAGTGCAGAGATCTGAATCCTTATACATGCGATACCTAATTGAACTCTTAACAATATAATATCTGCTAATATTTTTTTATTCTTACTAGTAGATAGGTACTTTATGCAAAACTTTAAATTCCTTATTTTAATAATCGCTATAGGTAGGTATTCGTGTAATATATAACCGCACTTAAATAACGTCATACTTAACAGTGCTCGTTAAATAGTAACAAAATTAAATACAAAACCTGGCAATAATAGGGAATGATCGAAGGCACTGTAGAAATACAGAAAAAAAAGTTAGCACCAAAATCATAGGTGTATACAACAAACTTATCTAGCTAGATGTAAGTAAGGCATTCCGGAGGAATGCCAAAAAAATCGTACTACATATTACCATGGTTAAGTAATTTAGTGCTTTTGAACTAATTAAAAATTATAATTTAGCTAGATAAGTTTGTAGAATCGAACCTTAATTTAAATAAAGATTACAAAGATCAAAAATCTGAAAACGTTAATAGACACAATTCGACTCTACTCGCCAATAATTATATAAAATCGAAATGATGCGACGTAAAAATAGAAAATAATATTGTAAAAAATAATTACAAATTGGTCCTACAAGAATTTGTCAGCAGTAAAGACCACGAAGATTAATTAATACAATTTAGGGCATAAAATGCAGGTGCTCTACAATACAATTTCATATTATAATTTTGCAAGCTATTAGGTTCATCCTGGTCACGAGACTCAATGATTAGTAAATTGTATCCGTTAAGTCTACAATTCGGTACGAAATAAGTAGTTATTAATCTGTAGTCCTCGTACCTATTTTAGGTTCTATTATAACAGGTGTATAATTTTACTTATTCGCTATAGTTATTAACTATTTGTAGAAAAATGTTGTGCGTTAACTCGCTTCTGATGTTACCTAGAATGTATCTATTCAAAATTATTTTAAGTTTTCCCTACTATAATATCACGCAATCTTTACTGCCGATAAATAATATAACTGTCTAGATATACTAATATTAAATACTTTAATATCATCAGTAATTATTTAGGTAAGAATAATAGTGTACTCTTAAATATAACTTCAATACAATATTCTTTATATCTAGATGTCCTTGTTTATGAATAAGTACTTTCTAGAGAGTGTAATAATATAAGTGAAGTTCAGTCTCCTAGTTGAATTCTAAATCCATTACAACGATCTTATATAGTAAGACAGGATTCACAAAATTCTAATAATTAAAAATCTAAAAATAAAAGTTATAATAATAAACAAAATAATACAATAACAACTATTTATTACGTAAGTATAAATAAATACAAATAATCCTATGGAACGTGAGCGGTCTTACTTAGTGTTATTTCTTAAATAGTGCCGTTACTTCGTCGATCGTTCTATTCTTAGTTTCGGGTAGTTTTAAATACGTGAAGATGAAAAATATTATCAAAAGTACAGTGTAAGGCAAGAAAACGTAGTTGCCCAAAGCATTAGACATGGAAATAAAGGTGAGACCGACAATGAAGTTGGCGAACCAGTTCACGAGTGCCCCGACACTGACGGCCGCGCTCCTAGCGCCCTGCCCGAACATTTCCGACAGTATCATCCAGGGGATCGAACTTGGCCCGACTCCGAAGAAAGCAACATACAGCAAAGTAAATATAACTGCGAATATACTCATCGTGTAGTTATTTTCGTAGGTGAAGAAGGCGACCGTCATGAGTACTGAGAAGACGGCCATACCGCCGAGACCACACAGCTGTAGCGTCCGCCTGCCGAGACGATCCATTAGGGGAATCGAAACGAGAGCCATAATAAAGAGCATGCTGCCCACTCCGATAGATGCTAACCTAGCATCGGACTCGCTAAGACCGGCGCTGTGGAATATCGTGGCAGAATAGTACAATACCGCATTGATTCCACCCAACTGCTGGGAAAGATGCATCACAATGCCGATAATAAGCGGTGTACGTAAAGACTTGATATTGAACAGGTCACCGATCGTAAACTTCTGCTCTTGTTTTTCAGCGAGTTCCTCGTCGCGCATGTCTTTGATTTCATCTTCGATGTCGTTCGTTCCTCTTAATTTCTTAAGTACCGTTCGAGTTTGCTCTTCATCTTGTTGGACGAATAGGAGATACCGGGGAGATTCTGGCACGAATGGCAGCATGATGCATTGAACAGCAGAGGGGATAATCGCCAATCCCAGGAGCCAAGGCCAGCCTTCGTCGCTTCCCATTATTATATCGATGCCCAAAATCTGGCCTCCGACGAGACCAAATGCAACAGCTAATTGATTTACTGTACCGAAAGCCCCCCTTAGCCGCACAGGCGCTACCTCTGACACGTACGTTGGTGACGCTGTTGTAGCAAATCCACAATTAATGCCAATAAGGAACCTTCCAATTATTAGCATAGCCATTGATGTTGCACTTTTGCTGAAGCCCATAAAAACGGCTCCGATGACACCGAACGCTGCATTTACAATTAAGGCAAACTTACGCCCTTTTTTATCGGCGATCCAACTTGCCAGCGGGCACCCGATCATACCACCGACAGCAAATATGGAAACGATTACACTAAATAGCGTATCGGCGTTCACCTCGTAGTTTGCTATGATAAAATTTTGAATGAATTCTTTCGGAGAATTTATGACCCCAGTATTGAAGCCAAACTGGAGCATACCAAGGACAGCGCCGAACACTGCATAAAGCAGTGCGCCTGTTACTCCGCCACTCATTTTGCTTCGAGGTAATGAATCTGAAATGAGAGAAAAATGCAATTCAGTATCATACTTGTATGTAACTATGTCTTATTATTTATCTTATCTGTGAAACTGACTTTTACATCTAAAAGATCTGCTCGTTTTGTAATATTTGCTATGTTGATATTTTTATGACTTTACGGAATTGTAATCTTATTACATAATAATACAGTCCTCATTGATTTAAATCGGTTAATAGTTCTCTGTAAGAGAGTAATTTTCAAAGCCAAATACTTGCTGATGTCACTTACAGGAAAAAGTATGTAATGCCGATATAATACATCAAGTAAAATTATAATAATTTAATTGATGGACGAATATTACGCTTATCACCTATTTCATTAGATAAAACTATTGACGCTCGATGGATTGATAACACTTTTTCTTGCCTTCGCTAAGAATATTTTAAGCCTCCTTGGTCTAGTGGTTAGAGCATTGGCTCTCGACTTGGAGGTCGTGGGTTCGATTCCCGCATTGGAACAACAAAAAATGTTGTTTCCAAGTTTGGTTAGGACAATGCAGGCTGATCACCTAATGGTCTGACAAGAAAGATGATCCATGCGTCGGATGGACATGTAAAAAGTCGGACCTGCGCCTCATCTCTCGTCAGTCGTGTCGGTTATCCGTCCCACTGGATTACGAGAGTAAAGGAAGAGAGAATGCTCTTGTGTGTGTGTGCGCACACACTTGGGCACTATAAAATTACTCCTGCATAACTGGCCTGGTTTCAATGAAACCGACCATCGTCACCGAGATCGGATGAAGAGAATATAACAAATGAGGTAGGTAAACGGTCGAAATCTGGGTGAATCCATAAATCGAGATGGTATTACACGATATTTGCATGTGTCAACAAATGAAACACGTACGTTTTATGTTTTTGCAAAATCAGTGGATAACGCATAAAAATTGTGACTCCTTTAATTAGTTTTAGCGCGATTTGTGGTCGATTCTTTGAACTGTAGATTCTATGCTGTTATTTGCCTATGGACAAAAAATTCTTTTCGCCTACACTCTACTACTTTAAAATGCTGCAAGGATTTCGTAACACGTTACGCCTGATTTAAAACTAATTTCGTAATACCTTTTACAATATGCAATTTACATAAAATTCCATGGAATATTATTGTCTTTGTGTGCAAGTGTTCAAAAATATAAAAAGACACGTAAGAAAAAAATAACAAAGTTTAGAATAGCCCCATTTTAAATAACAGCACGAGTAGTTAGTAATTTTATACAAGTTTCAAATAAGTCTAGGCAACTCATAAACTACAATGAGAAATAAAGTGCAAAAAAGACCTTCGAGTACTCTTTGCTTCGAGTAATATGTCGCCTTGATGTTGACTTTCCTAGCCGGAATCCTACATATTCATAAAGTATATGATAAATTACTTATCTGCATTCTGCAACGAAGCTTTATAGGTCATGCCCTTTGGCACGTGCAATATGAGAATAATGAAAGCAATTCGCGTGGATGTTGTGAAGAAGCTGGGGAATTTCATTCTAGATCGAGAAATCCTCAATAATATCTCTACTTTTCTCTATTATGAGTCTTAATGAATTTCATTGGGAAACTAGCTCTTAGATTCCGATTAAAGTAAATGCTTTTCAAATCTCTCGAACTTCTTGCCGAAATATGTTTCACACTAATGATGTTTTACACTAGAATCGCGTCACTACGAAGCGAAGAATTGAAGAGTTCAAACAATATTATGGTAACAGATAAGGACAAAATATACATACTGTAATATTAAATAACACAAATCGCTGAACTATGAAAAAACGATACTCTAATTGAAAGTCAAACTAGAAATACGAAAATATCAAGTACGTTACCGATATCGAATTGATACCTTCTGCAGATAAAAGATTTCAATCGAATCGTGATAATATGGATGATAATATGATGTAATAATAACGTGAAATAGTTCGACAATCTGACGTATATGAAATTGATAGTGATCCCAACTAGCTACTATCTATTGGACATTGGCGCGTAGGATTTAGCCAAGAAGAGGAGGATGTAGTGGTAAAAGAAGTTATGTTTTTGGTTAAACATAAACATACCTAGTATATCAGGTACTTACTAGGAAATTACTAATTGCTTCCTCGAAATATAGATTTATCTAAAATTAGCTGATGCACTTTTAGTTTTTATCTTTATCGGGAATCTTAACTCCTTTTATCTGTCTCTTATAATATAATAATTATTATATTCTGATTTTGTCAATTAGGTGCACTTAAACAATTCACCTAATAAATAATTAATGGTAATAGTCAAAATCTTTAAATAAGTTAGGTAAATACTAAAATTAATTAAACTTCATTTTACGATCGTCACGTGATTCGCGCCCCAATAATGCCCGAAGAGCAAATGTCACGTTTAGTTTTCCACGTGCAATACACTTTTATGGTCCTTTTTAACCATAACTTATAGTCTTTATAAGTCCAACATAACATCATACCATGACGAGAATAATGAAAAACAATAAAATTTAAGGACCGATTAATTATTTTAATGGCTTATTGTCTTAGTGCTTTAGCTTGTTAACAAATAAACCCGAATAGATTTTCCTCAAAAGTGGTTTTTAAATTGTTCCTAAGTTTAAGTTTTTACAAATCAAATATTGAGTATAATATTAGCCAGCTAAAATGGCAATTTTGTAACTGATATTACGGTCTTAAATTAGCACAAATGGCATTAGTGATTTGGAATGCATAATGACTCAAATCTCATTGAATGATTCAAAGTACCAACTTTATCGTTATATAAGTCACAACTTATTAACCTCATAATCTATGAGTAACATACAACATATTTTTAGTAAAGTTCTAAATTGAATGCACAAGAAAGAATACAAATAACATTGACTACTAAGCCCATACTAATTAAATACGTCGTTAATTACGACGATCTTCAACATTGCAAATCGATACCCAATAATTGCCTCCTTTTTTGGAAGTCGTAACCGAGATATAAAACAAATATGAAATAGAGCTATGACTTGACAATTACAACTGCGTTTCTATTGCTGTATGTTATATGCAGCAATCTTTTAACTTTAAGTATATCTTTTATGGTGTCTACAGACACACGAATTTGGTACGGAGCGTACAGCGGATCTGGTGCGCTCCGGATCAGAGCGTGTGTAGGGCAGTCCGGCGAACATAAGAAGAAGGCGAAGAGTTCGCCGTTCTCCGCATCGGATCTGGTCCGCTCCGTACCAAATTCGTGCGTGTGTAGAGCAGTCCGGCGGTTAGGCCGTACAACGGTATCAGTGTTGCCAACTTAAGGATGTACCCCCCAAAATTAGGGAAAATATCTACGGGGGTTTACTAGGGGACAGGACGTTTAGAGTTTACTCCTTATGAATCAATTTGTATGTTTTATAAAATATTTTAATGTGTGTATATAGCCAGGGATATGAAAATGTATTGGGAGTGAAATCAGATTAAGACAAGTTAGTTTTATGTTATTCACGCGTAAGTCTTTATGTTAAACACATAACCTTTCTTTCTAGCTTATTATCTCTAAGGCCTGTCAACGGTATAAGTAATCAGGGGTAAAATTTGGGGAGAAATATTTTTAATGTGTTGGTATCACTACCCGTTATCAATGAATTGCGGGAATCATCGTCGTCGTTTAAAAACAGCACTGTAAATGGAACTCTGTGCTAATGTAATAGAGCATAAAATCAAACACACGAGTGTCGAGCTTTACGGTCCACTGCACCGTACCAAATTCGTGCGTGTGTAGCGACACCGGATTTGGTCTCCGGATATGGTCCGCTGTACGCTCCGTACCAAATTCGTGTGTCTGTAGATAGCATTAACCCCCGACGAGTGTTTAAGTTTGACGTATCTGTGTGAGTTCTTTCTGTGTCATCTCCCAAACGGTTGAACCGATTTTGATTTAGTTGTTGTTTTTTTTTTAAAGCTGATATGATCGAGAGGTATAATTCATCATGAGCACGCTCAAAACTTAACATTTCTGGGGTTTCATATTTTTTTTAATTTTGTTTATTCAATCAGTATTAATAAACCCCAATGTTATTGCTGATAACAGATAGTGACATTGGCTTGAAGGGCAGTTAAGGGACTGTTTGAAAATCTTCTAAGTGTCGGATTAAGATATTCACATAGATAAATAATTGGTCTCGCTTGGCGCTCGGCCCCAGCGAGACCAATGATTATTGATAAGTCTATGGTTACTTACAACTTTTGGCACTTGCTTCAGTCAGGCGCCAGAGATTTGTGATTAAGCGATACATATCAGAAAATTGTTAAACAGGACCTTAGTGCGGCCATGTAGGTATATGAGGCTCTAATCACGAAATAAAATATTAATCTAATCATAAAATATTAGCAGCGAGTAATTGATCAGCTGTTTTCTATTTTTACAATTCTGATCAATGCCTGTACGTTGAACAATGTCACAACCACAATCAAGTGTCGACATTTTTTACCATTTCGATTGAGTTGGGCAATGCTGTCCGTACATTTGTTTCTAAAGTCAACTAGATAAGGCAGACGATAAGGAGTCATTATATTTATTCTTTGCTATTACAATATTATTAAAATAAAAGATACAATGGAAAATTCAGACATACCAATCTACGGTAAAATAAGGTATAAATTAATACATGTATTTGGTAGACCATGTACTCGATATACCGAGCATGACCTGCGGATGTCAGACGTGAAGCTGTACGAAGAAAATTATAAAATCTCTAGAAGCATGACGACACGGATTAAACAATTAAATGAAAGTGGTCAGGACACTTGTAAAGAAGTAACACAGAAGAGTGGGCCAAAGAATAATAAAAAGGTGCCCAGATTAAAAAAAACGCAAAGGCAAACAATATCAAAGATGGAAAGATGATTTTAAAAAGTAATGGGACTAAGTTGGACGAGGCTAGAGATAGTTTTATTCTAAATAAGGGGATTTTACACAACGGGGATAGGTCGATATGCTGCAGAGCAAAACAATTAAGAAACCGGTGTCTAATAGGAACATTATTGTAATATACGTTAATACAAATTATGTTTTTTTTATAATTGAAGGTCATAATCGAGCCCTGGGCAAGTGAATCTATTGTAATTTGTAACTCCTTCGCGTTATAGTACCGTCCACAGTATTGGACTGCTGCTCATAAACTGAACGATATGGCTGTGCTCCAGAGTGCTGCGAATGTCCTCTTGAGGTGTTTATGGAGCTTGCGGTGCCTAGTTAGGGTTCTGGTAGGGATTTTTAGCTGTTTCCTACTCATAACACAACCTAATAATTTAGGTTGTAGGTTTATAAAATAGAAGTTTAATAAGAAAAAAGTGTAACTTTATTAAAGGCTATTTTTTATATTTATGATATATATTGTTGTTAATAATATGATATTTTTATCACTTGTTTGCCTATATGTAAAAAGACAGTATGAATCATCAGATGTTAATGTAAATATTTTGGTGCAGACGCCAAAGTGACAAAACATCTTACTTCTTATAGCTGCAACTTAGGTTTAACCAATTTGCCCATTCTTTAATTTTTTTTCTCTAATGTAACCCTTTGAGGAGTATGTACTATGTAGTATGTACGTAATGCCTACAGGTACAAGGTACATACTGCATACGGAGGAGGAGTAAAACATGGTCACTTATATACGCAGTTAATACTAATAATTAAGTAATCACGAAATCAGGTTTTAACATAACTTAATACACATAATGGAAATATTACGCTGGGAAAACCAGAATAAATTATCACAATTTAATGTTACTCGGTCAAAAATGTTGTTTACTATTTTAAGAATTAATTGATCAACTTCTAGGTTGTTTATGAGATAATCAAAACTTTTAGGCAAAATAATTACAACTTTTAATAATTTCTACGAAATGAAACAAAATTAAACATTTTAAGTAACCCCCGATATGTCAAACAATGAGCGAGCTGATGATATCTTCAAATTTTTTTTTTCAAACAAAAAAAAAACAAAAAAAACTAGATCAAAATGGGTTCATCCGTATAGGAGCTGCGATGGCACGGACAGAAACACAGACACGTCAAACATAAGTTATAGATATTATCCGCGACTTTGTGCGCGCAAAAGCTAATTTCGCAGAAATCGTACATTGCTCCGCGATAAAAAGCCTATGTCCTTCCCCGTGGTCTACTCTACATCTGTGCCAAATTTCATCAAAATCAGTCCAGCAGTTTCGGAGCCTATTCAACACAAACAAACAAGCAAACAAACTTTTCCTCTTTATTATATTCGTCTATACTAAGTATATCAACACTCCTTCTGTTTACGTCGGGAGTTTACAGAACAAGAAAGCAGGCAATAGGCATCGACTAACATAATATTATGATAATGTTAAAGTCGTTTGCGTATCTCTACATCAATCTGGCGCTCAACACAAACGCTAACCACTTTCATTTTAACGATTACAATGTAAACATTCCATGAACTTCTCTAGAATTCTTGAAATCTCTAAAAATCTACACGCGGCTAGTAAACACTTTACTTACATTTTTATCAGTAATATCTGATTTTATATTATTGAATCATAGACACGACGTAAACAGAACTTAAAACACTTGTGTACAGACCGCGACACAGGCGGCGACGCGTAACAGACTGGCTGGCTAAGGCCACGCCGATAGGGTAACCAGTTTTACAAACAAATTCGAACAGATTTACATTCATTATTTATGTATATTTTACTACATGTTTTTGGATAGAGTTAAGGGATAAAGAATTGATTTTGGTACAGTAAAAAATTAGATGTTCAGGATTCGAATACGTAGGTCGTACCTACGTGAAGCAACGATTTCAAAATTCAAGATACGCTATGAGTTATGACGTACATTTATTTTACAGAACAAACCTTCATACACTAAAAAGTTATGCCGTCTTGGTTTTCATCCTACCTTCATACTTCAATTGTCGGCCATCTGGTTTTCACCATACGTGAAATGTCAAAATTACCACAAAAAGTGGGGCCATTTAACAAGATATACTTTTTTCGTCTATAGAGTATAGTATAATAAATATACGTCTATGACGTGAAGCAAAGACTTTCAGTGTAGTTTTATGAGAATTGTGCAACCGTATAGAGTCTATAGAGCATGGAAATTGGAAGATAAATTAAAGTTTATATGGATGAAAGCTAAATATGTTTTATTAAACGATGTATAGAAATGAAATTAATAAAAATAACACACACTACCTCAGATTAATTAAATAATTACTCACATTTGTAATGATAATGACACGATTTCGTCACACGTTGACGTTTGTCAATATGTATTTAAGCACATCCAATAGTCAACATTTATTTATTTTTATTTCGTATCTAAGAGGCAAGAATCCTTATAAAGTTTAAACTTCTAGTCGAATTTCACGACTAGGTGATCTCTACTTTTTTTTAACACATGAAACCTTATTTATGAATGTGCATGACATTATCTATAGATTTTAGGAGTGTCTTACATTTTTACCCCAAAAAACTTTATTTTACCAGGAACTAGCAAAAAAATATTTTTATAAACCAAAATAAAAAATCTTAGCCTCAACCCTGAACGTAGTGTGTTTGCATAAAGATGAACAAGCAACTTGATACAGCGACAACTGATTACAAATGACAGACTACACGCAACGACCAACGCACTAGATCACTAACTACCGAACCAACTACTGTTATTATTAGTCTTGACTCTTGAATTAATCGTGATTCATAAAAATCTAAAACCGTGGAAAGAAGAATGATAAATTATAAATTATCCTTATGTTTATTATCTAATATATAAAATTTCCATGTCACAATGTTAGTTACCGTACTCCTCCGAAACGGCTTTACCGATTTTTACCAAATTTTATATGCGTATTCAGTAGGTCTGAGAATCGGCTACTATCTATTTTCCATACCTAATTTATAAGGCAAAACAACGTTTGCCGGGTCAGCTAGTATAAATATAAAAATTAACAATAGCCCCTGCACACTGTAAGTTTGGATTGCGTTCCAAGCCGAGGAGGGATTTGTGCGGTTTGGACTGCGGATACTACTGTCGTGCTAATTACGTCTAAAATGCGACCACGGTTTGGACTGCCGGCTTCATATTACTCAGGCGATTTGGGCGGTTAAAACTGAAAAAATACGCTCGCATCGACATGTCACATCGTACTGTCAGCCCCGCACAACTATCTACATATTGTACGTTTCGGAGCGAGAGTTGGAAGTTTGGAACGTCACGTGCTGTTTCCCGCGGTCCGAACTTTACGTGTGACAGGCGCTAATTAGGTAGAGATAGCTTCTCAATCTACGAGACCCCACATACAAACCAAGTGGATTTGAGGCGCATTTAATGAGCAACTGAATAAAAAAAACTTATTGAATTAAAGATCACATGTGGCATGATATAATGCCACAGGCGCCACAGCGTAATACATAAAGTAGTAGTTGTCCTGACAAACGTTGTTCTGCCCTAACTATGAACTGAATTTTCTTACCGTAGCCTTCCTTGAACTGATACGATTATTTTAAGATCAAAATTAGCCACGGTTTGGCTCGAGTTTTAGCTAGACTAACGAACAACAATTCATTTTTATATATTATATAAGAAAAAGAAGATAAACACACATACAATAACATGTTAGAACCACATCGGTACGTTAATATGTAT
Organism: Glaucopsyche alexis; assembly: GCA_905404095.1. Lineage (NCBI taxonomy): Eukaryota > Metazoa > Arthropoda > Insecta > Lepidoptera > Lycaenidae > Glaucopsyche > Glaucopsyche alexis. The sequence goes on along the minus strand of FR990044.1, from coordinate 3,540,275 downwards.
AAAGAAAGAGAACGAAGAAATAACAAAATAAAACTTAAATGTTACATCTACAGGAAAATATACGTGGCGCTGTCGCTTCACCCCGTTTAAATAAGTACTTCAAAATTTTTATCCGACTTTACAGATATTACAGATATAGGGTAAATGAGCAAAAATTATCGATATAAATGACGAAATCAAAAGTCTTTTTGGGACGTGGGTAGAGAAAGAAATACTATGTGTTGTTTTAGTTTTTAGCCCTTTGGCTTATAACGCTCTATAAACCTATACACTTCCACATTATTTAAATATGTACATATTATATCAGTTTACACTAAATATAAGGTCACCTTACTGGAGTCGAACCGGTTCCTGAGTACTTAACACTCGTAATTGTATCAAAAACAACCAGTGCACAGTGCGCAAGCAAACTCTACATAATATACTATTACATATTAGACGACCTCTGTGGCTCAGTGATTAGCGCGTTGGCGCACAAGCCGGAGGTGACGGGTACGAACCCCGCAGGGAACAAAAAGTTTTGTGTTTCTCAGTCATGGATGTGTGTATTAAATAATATGTACATATTATTTAATAAAAATCTTAAATATAATTAGTATAGTTTAAAAAGTATAAAATATATGTACTTACTTCAAATTTGGTACCAATAACACAAGTTATTCGAGAACTTGCAACGGGACCAGATTGGTGTGAAGGTGTACATAAACATTATTTTTTTTAATATTTTACTGAAATAAAGTGCGTATTTGCTTCTGCTTTAAAAATATACAACTACAGCATGCGCTATGAAGAAATCATCAAATCATATGTGATTTGATGATTTCTTCATAGCGCCTGCTGTCGACTTCGACTTATCTATCGACTGTTTTCGATAAACAAATCAAGGGAAAATACGCAAATGAAAGCTCGTACGTTGGCACTAGGAAATGGGGAGCTAATTTTTAGGATACCGTCGTACTACCACGTACTACAACGAACGTATTTCTGTCGGTCCATCTGTCCACCCTTATTTATAAATATAAATGGATGAAATTTGGTATAGTTATAGAATGTTTAAAGATCTCGATTTTGACATAAAAAATAATAATTTTATATTTTAGGGGTGAAACTGGAAACATGTGAAGTGGGGAAGGTATTTTTACGTTCTACTCCATCGTATGGAGTATCGACGAATAGTTTATTAAATAAAGGCAAGATTTCCATGGTGATAGATCATTATGAAAACTCTATGGGTAAATTATTTTGAGCGAAATTGGACAAAAACTTTAAAGTAATTTAACGGAACCCCCTTCAGACATGTCCTGACATACTCTTATGTAAGGTTATTGTTTTAAAAAATGTATTAAGTAATATTGGTCTTGTAATAGCATATTACGATCAACCGTCGGCTATCGAAATACAGCCATCAGAAAAGTGAGATCGTTGAAGAACATTGAAAACCCCCTCTACAAAAAAAATGCATGACAAATGACGTCACTGGTCACAACCGCTGCAGTTGAAAATGTATGGAGATTACTACAAAATTGATTTTATTAACTTAACTACTGGGTTTACATATATTATGATTGTCTAAAGAACTCATGGATTTGAACGATAACATTAGTTTTCAATTACAACAAAAAAATCGTCATTATTCTTGTCCTTTTATACTTTTTGCATTTTTCAGTCCATATTTATGTTTGCCTTCGGAAAACATACGACTTTTGCTGATTTAAAACAAATGCATACCTAGTGTGAAATGTAGAGTCAAAGCTAGTACTTTTGTGAAATGTAGAGTCAAAGCTTCAAAATATTTTAGGATAGCTGATGATGATTGATGAGACTACGGTTAGGGTAGAGAATAGAGACAGACGCATAGTGCACACTCTTTATTTCTGTCCGGGTAAAAAGAAACACGCATTAAGTAAGGCACTGTCAATCTCAATACCCATAAACCAAGTTACCCCAACTGACAATACTGTTGCAACTTATTTCCCTTGTTCTGATCAAGTAATCGCTCGTTTGGCGGGCGGTCATTCAATTGCATGTTACAATGTACCTACAACGCAGACGCGACAATCAATTTGATGGAATGATTGATATTTGCCCACCAGACCATTGTTCGCACTGCAGAACACAAAACGACCATTATTGACCATAACTGCATTAGGGATTAAGCAGAATGATTCAACAATACCATAGTAATATATTTTCTTCGACAATACGGTATGTACAATTGATAAAATAACTTTTAATTTTAGCAGAGCAAACATTTTTTTCTATTGTAAAAGCAGTACCTACACAAAATAAAGTAGTAACCAAAACTTAAACTTATCATTTTTTATTTCCAATTATCCGTTTAGTAAAATGATGGGAACATCGTCCTTGTCAAAGAATTCTAGGGGGACGGAGTTGTCCGCGTCCGTAGGACTTACCACCTATTCCTAGGCCCACCCTACACGTGTCCCCCGGGTGGTGCTAAACGGACAACAAAAATACAAAAAAAAATACAATTTAAAAAAAAATACAAAAAAAGAGACCGATTCTCGGGCGGCAAATCCCGAATAGCGTTACAGCTTAAAAATAGGTGATGGGAAATGATCATCAACCCGTAAGCCCGTGGTCATGTTTCGCGGAAATGGGGGCCTCGGCTTAATTGTCTGGGCCAAGAGGTAGAAATCCTCTCTAAAAACCCTAATCCTACGGTGGAAAACGTGCCAAAGGATGAATGACTGATGGGAGATCAGCCGCTAGCGCCAACCTCAATGGACCCGGCTTACATTGTTGTATAGTGCCTTCACATGGGAATGAGCGTCACCCTGTGTGCGACCTCTTATATTCGTCTCATACTCGTGGGAACAATAATGAATTCAGAATCTATAAACTCCCCCTCAAATCAAAATAAATCCGAAAATAAAAAGCTTACACAGCAGATATTTCATCCCAGTCTATTCAATAGGCCAAGATCATATTCCTTCTCAGAAGCCAGCAAAAGTACTACAACATCGACCATCAACCTCGAAGACTTAACGCAATCCATGCCAATCACTAATGATGAACCCTGGACTGAAGTCATAGGTAAAAAAAGACAAAGAGACAGCCCTGAAAAGACAAAGACCGTAAAACAGCCGAAATCAGATAGCTACTGTCTTAGCCAAACTGTCCCCATATCAAACTCGTTTGCTGAGCTGGGAAAACACTCAAGATATCCAAAAACCCTCTAAACAACCAACAAGAAGGACAACCAAAACCACCACCTCTGTTTTTAGACAATGTCATGAATATACGACCCTTAACTAAATTACTAGATGAAAAAGTGGAAGGGCTATTCGAACTCAAAGTATTACGCAATAATCAGGTTAAAATTCAACCAAAAACAAGCGAAGCATTTAAAACTATAACAAAAGAACTGGATATTAAAAATACAGAATACTTTACATACAAACCTAAGCAAGAACAAAACTACAAAGTCATATTAAAACACATGAACCCAACAACCGACCCAGACGACATCATAACAGCACTTGGAGATAAAGAGCATGACGTAGCCAATATATGGAATATAAAACAGGCAATAACCAAGAAGCCGCTGAATATGTTTGTTGTTGAGTTAAAAACTAAACCCAATAATAAAGAAATCTATAACATGAAAAGTTTACTAAATTGTCGTGTTATATTTGAGCCACCAAGACCAAAACGCAGCATACCTCAGTGCTCTAACTGCCTAGATTATGGACACACCAAAAAGTATTGTCGAAGAAAGCCAAGATGTATCAAGTGTGCAGGCAATCATGCCTCCATATTTACCCCTTGTTTCGTTTTGCGTTACATACAATTAGATGAAATGAAGTAGAAATGCGCAAGTTGAGACTGAAAATTAAAATCTTACATTGTTCAATTTACTCAATAATTATTGTCGTACCTAATTGACAAAATAAAATTAAAAAAATAACTTTCGTAATTGGCAAAAATTTACTCGTATAGGAAATATAATTTCGCAAGCAAAATGCATTATGCAATACGCAGCGGCGTGTAAAGTTGGATTTTTTTATGAAATGAACCACGAAGTAAGCAGACAGAAATATTCGTAAGCGGTAAGCCGATACCAAAATATGTAGTAAGTATGTAAACATTTTTATGTACTTCTAGCTTTTGCCCGCGACTTCGTCCGCGTGGAAGTTACTTTAGGATATCACTAATATTTACCCGCGACTTCATTTACGTAGAAGGAGAAGCGCTTCCACCTCACGAGTCACGACTGCCCGCCCGCGCCGCGCGCCGTACAACATTATTGCGCGCTTGATTATTTTATTACTGCGATATCTTCTAAAATACTCATTGAAACCAAAATATGATGTAAACGCCAAATTTCTTCTAAATTAAATGCTTGTAATGAATACCGTATTTATTTGTATAACGATTAAAATAATCTTTATGAAAACCCCTTTACAAAAAATAATGCTTAATTTTAGAACAAATTTTGTTAGCATAAAAAGGTTATTGTGAGCCAACTTTAAAAGATAGAAAACTTTTAAAGTGAAAAATTCTGTCATACATAATTTTAGCGAAACTTTAACCGTTTCCGCAGCGTAAGCATCGAAAGGTCTCAAAAGGAAAAAAAAACGATTTTGAAACATTCTTGATTGGTGCTCCGCTTTTATTGAGCTTAACATGATGTTATATAGCCTAAAGCCTTACTCGATAAATGGACTATCCAACACAAAAATAATTTTTCAATTCGAACCAGTATTTCCTGAGATTAGCGCGTTCAAACAATCAAACTATTCAGATTTATAATATTAGTATAGAATAATAAATGTTGATATATTTTTTAGCTTTCCATTAGCTTGGATTTAAAATTATTAAGTGGGCGATGAAAGGACAGTGTGAAAGTTACCGGGCCATGGCAGAACGATGTTTGGGAAACACTGTTCTGCGTATTTCAATTATTATTTCGAAAAATAACAATCATTAACATATAAAATATTCGAAGCACGTAACGGACATTAGCACGCCAGTCGCCACATGCGTAACACTTTGGGTTTTTACGTTGTTTCGATTCACATAAAAATGTAATGATAGCTGACATGTTTGTTAAAATATTTCTAGCTTAATTTATAATCATTAGCACCTAATTGTTATAATAAATTGTGAAGGATCAGACTATAGCTAATCTAGGGAGTAGGGGGAGATGTAACTTGTAAGAGAAGCACGCCCTCCAAATCACCTATTCCTCTCTATCTATTTTGTTTTACAAAATTAGTAAAATGTATCAGAAAAACAAGAAAATTAGCTCGGTCTAGCTGTCTAGGCTACTCTTGGAATTAGTTAATGAAGATAAATTAACAAAATTTACAGAGTCGCCACAAAAGGCTAGGACTATATGATCCGGAATCCGCCGGGCTGTGGAAAATGCTGAGCACTGAAAATAGAACTCTGCGTTGATACAATAAAGTTGAAAATAGAAGTGTCGAGTGTCGTGCTGTCATATATGACATTGACATTAGACCCGGCACTTGGTGTGTTCGATTTTAAGCTGTATTGTGTTAGCTGAGTTCTGTATTCAATGCTCTGCATTTTCCCCGGACTACCGTATTCCGGATCATATATTTCCAACTTGGGAGTCAAAAATCCCTCAGTGCCTGAAGACAAAAGTTTTTAAGGCTGGGGTCTAAAATCGGAACCTCAATTCTCGTATTTAACGTAGAGTTTAATTTTACTTTGATTGTAAAAGTGAAGCGACTTGTTATCATAACTGATTTTGTGAAGTTTGGACAAATCAAAACGCGTTTGACGCTGGTTTAACGTTTACGAGAATACCGGTTTGGCAGTTTTAGCGTATCGGGACCTGAACCTCAATTCTCGTATTTAAAGTAAACTCAATTTTACTTTGTTTGGATTGAAAGTGTAGCGACATGTGATCGTGAACGGATTTTATGACGTTTCGACCAATCAGAGCGCGTTTCACGTTGGTTTAACGTTCATAAAAACACTGTTTGAGAGTGTAAGCGTATCGGGACTTGATTGTAATTGTAGTAATGCAGGTTTTATTTAGCAGAATTGTCCTCTAATTGTAATAATGCAGGTTTTATTTAGCAGAATTGACCCTCTGAAGGACAGGCGATGTCAGTGACTCGTGAATCGTGATTATGGACTGCAACTAGGGCATTCACAAGCCTGACCTAGATGCTCATCCTTAAACACAAAACATTTAAATATATTTATTTAAAAGTACATATGAGTCACAACTCACAATGAATATTTTGTTATTAAATTTAAGATATTATGAACGTGATAATATAATAATTATTCACGTTTACTGGCTTTTGCCCACGACGCGCGACGTAATTGGCGTAAATCGAAAATCCAACCCCTAACAAACAGGTGTTTCGGATGCAGGATATCATCTTACGGCCCGTTTCAATAACGTTGTAACTATTTATTAATCTGTGACACTACCTCAGATTAACACTCACTACCGTGTGTTTGATAGATATTATGTCACCGTAAAATTGTAAAAACCGTTAGATTGTAAAATAACGAACGAGGTTATAAAAATATGTCGAAAGATTAAAAACTATATATCTACATATTTATAATTCTAATGAAAAACAATGTGTGAAATTATAGGCAGCATATTCGCGTCGGAAGTCTATCAACATTTTACAATTTCACTCGTTTTTTACAATCTAACGGTTTTTACAATTTTACGGTGACAGATACAAGTTTGTAAATACACATTGACATATTTTGTCAATTTGTCACAACATTTACATTTTTTTCTAAGGGACAAAGGAACCCTAGTAAAATTCAAACTCAAAAATATATATTTCTTTATGGGCGAATTTCGACCACAGGTACCGACTTAAAAACCACTTTGGATGCCGATTACTCGAAAATACAGACAAACAAGCAGACAGACAGATAGACGGACGGACGACGAAAACTGTAAGGGTCCTTGAGTATAACGGAACCCTAATAAAGAGAGCGACCTCTAGTAAAAATCCCTAATCGTGTTTTCATTGTAATAAGTCCAGCCGGCGCCACCGACCGGGAACGTGATATCATGCAGGTCCCGGCTCCCGCACGAGCGCCGAATTACTTGCTGACGTCAGCGGTTATAGGGGTGTCAACTGTCAACTGTACGCTGTACAGAACCAATTTCATCTAAACGTAAATTATTCTGATTCTGAAGATTAGAACATTCAGATGCCACTTATTTACCAAGTAATGAAGAAATACTAGGACATTGTAAAATCCGTTAGATTGTAATATAACTAGTGAAATTGTAAAATGTTTATAGACTTCCGACGTGAATATTCTGCCTATAATTTAACATATTATTTTTCGTTACATTATAAATAGGTATATATATATATATATATATATAAACACCTTCTCGGGCACTTAGTTGATCCAGCCGGACTACCGTTCCTTATTGACTCCACCTTTTCCCTGTTATAACTCCACTCCGGATGCGTCGATCCGAGCCGGAGTGGCAACGGCGCACGCGGAGCGGCAACGTGGCCACATATATTCGATGAGACAGCCATATACTCGCCATCTTTTTCCTTATAATTTCGAACTCTATCGACTCCGTAACCGACAAAATTCTGAGACCCTTGAACACTTGTTGGCTCCGTTTTATATACTGTTATATACCAAATACAACGTTCTATGTTGATCTGATCAGTATATATGCTACATTTTGTGTATTTAGTGGCTCCATTTATATTAAGAAACTTTGAACCTTGTTTGATCCGAGTTTTGGTATCCTTTACTTTGTTTTTCGATAATTTTTAGTTTCACTTTATTTTTATCGAAGATATGTTGGCCCCATTTTATATACTAAATACACCTTCATATGTTGATCTGACAGAATACATGTCTAAGCGAAATAAAGCTGTATTTGTGAGCAATAAGGTTGGTTTTCAAGCATGTCAAAGACGGCAGTGAGATAATATAATAAAAATAATTTTCGTATTTTAATCATCTTCTTTTCAACCGACTTCCAAATCACAGGAGGAGGTTCTTAATTCGTGTGTATGTTTTTTTGTGTGTATGTTACGTGATTACTTCGCCGTTTGTGGCAGGGATTGAATAACCGAAAAATATCGGTAAAATAGGTTAACGGTATGACGTCATACCTTTAAATTACGATAACCTTAAATAACGGTACCGCTATTTTTCGATATTGCAAAATTACGGTACCAATATTTTTTTTCGATACCTAAACCTGTAAAATAAAGGTATAGTGCGGAACGGCAACGTCGCAATTCGCAAGCGAGCCGGACTGCGCGGTGCGACGTTGTCAACAAACAACCGATGTTTTTAAAAACCTATCTGAAACGCTGTCCACTTTTGAATATCCTATATAAATATGATATAAATATCTTCGCTTGGGCGAGCAAATTTTTTTTTATCTTACAGTTTACCTATAAAATTGTAATATTAAGTATATCTATCGCAGACTGTGACGTATTATATATTAAAGACGAGGCATGTTGAGGCAAAAAGTGTCAGTTAAATGGCCTTTCAATTTCAATTTTTTGGGGCAATTTTGACATTTTAATAATGGTGAAAACAAGATGGGATATTGGGATCTAATAAGTTAATCTTGCGAACAAAAAGTACGTGGCAACTGCACATGAGCATACTGTATTACTGAATTTAGCAGCGAATTAATATGTTGGCGACTAAATTACTAAACTGGCGAAAGCATCCAGGTGACAAAAAATACAAAAATCACCAGATAGAAAGTGGCAAAATGTTGTCCAAATTGGCACCGAAATTTATGAGTTGTAGACTGAATTTCCGTTTTGGTAACCATACTACGATGCAAGTAGCTGTAAAACCAGATTGGGTTAATAAATTAATGGCATCTAAAAATTCAATTTGCGACTACTGAAAATCGCATTTTTGGATACTGTAGGAGGTTTTTTTTTTCATTGGTATGGGTGTCGTTTTCAGGGATTTTAGGAGTGCAGAATTATGTGAAAAATAAATATATTTTGAAATTGGCGGAAAATTTGAAAAAAAAAAAAAATACGTACATTTTTTTATTAAAATTAATATGGGTGTCCTTTCTTGATTTTTGGGGATTATAAAATTATCTTCCTGAGCGCGTCATTTCTAACAAAATATTGTATGCATTTCACTCGGATTGTTTCCCCGCGCGGGTTGCGGGGAAGCTATGCCCGCGCCGCCGCACGAGCACGTGGTACGATGTCGGCTATCGCACCGACAAATTACATAGGCGATAGGTGTGATAGAGACAGGTAAGGGATTTTAAAACAAAGTTAACGCGACCTGCGATAATGGTCTGGTTATTTGAAAAACGTCCTTATGCCAAAGACATAAGAGCGTCTTCAGTTTTTTATCGGATATTGCGATCGGTGTCGACTGTCGTGTAACGTGAAAACGCTGTAATTTTTTTAATTTTTTGTTCTAAACGAATAAGTGGCAATAATAAAGTATTGTATGATATAATGTTATTGTGTAGATTACTTATAAGTTATAACATAATAATTTTATATAAGTACCTAGTGTTAAATTAGTAGCCTACTTAATTTAATATTTTGCGTTTGTCACAAGTACAATTATTATACCTAACTATAGGTCGCGCAACGGTTTATGAGCGCTCAGTGAAAGTGGTGGGGATCGTTCGCGCATGTGACCAATAGCAAAAAATATATATTACTAACGAACCAATAGCGTGTCGGCAGCCACGTTCGGCATGCGTTCGGTGCATCCACACCTCCCCGCCCGAGCCCGCTACCGCCAAACACACCGAAAAACTGACTTCTGCGCATACCCCCTCTACTTTTGTCGAAAGATCTTAATTCGTTGCGCGACCTGTACCTACTCGAATTAACTACCTATGTCTCGATTTTAATATGTTAGGCTTAGATTTTTTGTATATATAATATTTTAGTTATTGCATTTAGCTAGTAGCTAGTACTATCTATTATTGGCAAAGTAAACACAGGACAAAACAATTTCGCTATTGATCATACAGTTTTAGACTTTATTCCCATAACTTTAAGGCAATAACAATAACAATCAGCAATAACACTGTTTCAGTTCTAAGACTTTAGATTTAGTTAGGTATTACGGTTTATTTACCTACTTCGTGATTTGGTACAAATAGAGACGTGTAGGGCCGATTCACATCGGAATGGCAGCGGGCGATGACGAACTTTCAGTGTGAAATAGTTTTAGAACTATATTTCCCAGACTTCTTTTATTTACATACCCGCCCCGGCTTCGCACTGGTACAATGTATATATCTGTATAATCTATGGGTACAATACTGATACTAATCCTACCTCATAGATCTAAACTCTCCTCCCGCACGCACAGCCCCGCCTTGGTGACGCCTACTTCGCAACGGGCCGTGGAGCCGAAATCGTAATATTTTAATTTCGCCATAACTTCAAAACCAAACGTCCAACTTTAATCATTCAAAGACCAAATATTATCTACATAAACTGTACTTAGTGATAACGTAATTTATTTTGATAAGAATTTATAGCATGAGTAAAATAAACGCGTTTAAATGTAGTCAAAAAAAAAAACAAGATTTCTAAATAAAAAAATTGTTGTTGTGCCTCACTCGACATCGATAGGTATAGTGTTTCGCCGACTTTTTTGTAGATATTTATAAGATCTACAATTAATTAGAACATTTTATGGTTCTATCTTTTATAGTTTAGGCAGCGTACGCAAAATAAGTAACTTTTCTGGTTGATTTTTTACACAATGTGTCCGAAAACCCCAAATATCTTACGGAATCCTATTTTTTTCCAAAATAAAATTTAGCCTATGTTACTCGTGGATAATGTAGCTTTCGAATGGTGAAAGAATTTTTGAAATCGATCCAGTACTTTTTGAGCCTATTCATTACAACCAAACAAACAAACAAACATACAAACAAAGTTTTCCTGTTTATAATATTAGTGTAGATTATAAAACAGTATCATAAGTTCGAAGCAGCCGCGCGGCCGCTCGAAACAGCGATACTAAGTCTTAAACATATTCAGTCTTATTAATAAAATTATTTACACCACGGATTAGCTAATCCAACATGGCTGTCTCTGTCAGATACTTTGGAACAGTCACTTGATAGACAAAGAGAGCGATTTGGATTTGCTTATCCATGGTGTAAATATTTTTATTAATAAGGGTGAGTATGTGTATAAAGTTTAAAATTATTTCACGGCGACGCGAACCTGCCGCGGCCGGCCCGCCCGGCCTCGTCGCGGCGCGGCGGCGGCGCCCGCGCCGCTTCGTTGCTTCGCCCCGGACGGGCCCCGCGCGTTACTTTCAAAATGAGATGGCGCACGTCTGTTTGTCTGTTTTTCGCTAACTCCTAAACTAGAGTGTGTGAAAGTGGCAAACAATGGCATTACGCAATAACATAATAACTAATAAAGTAGTGATTGTGTCAACGTAAAATTGTAAAAACCGTTAGATTGTAAAATAACTAAGGAGATTGTAAAAATATGTCGAAAGATTAATAACTATATATTTATAATCTAACGAAAAATAATGTGTTAAAATATTATAAGGCAGCATATTCGCGTCGGAAGTCTATCAACATTTTACAATTTTACTAGTTATCTTACAATCTAACAGTTTTTACAATTTTACGGTGACAATTATAATAAAACATAATAAGGTTTTTTATAATTCGAATAGTGCCCAAAAAATAGAATATTCGAATATTTTCAAGCCCTTGTGCCAACCTTATCCTTTTTAGGGTTCCATAATGCTTGAGGAACCCTTACAGTTTCGCTCTGTCCGTCCGTCCGTTCGTCTGTATGTCTGTCCGTCCGCGCTTATGGCTCCTGTAATTATGAATATAAATAGATGAATTATGGTATAATTAAAGACTGTGTATAGGTCTCGGTTTTGCCATCATAAAATAATAATAATTTTACATGTGAGGGGTGGCTCTCCATACATGTGAAGTGGGGATGATTTTTTTTTTCATTCTACCCCATTGTGTGGGGTATCGTTGAATAGGTCTTTTAAAATAAGGGTACGGTTTCATACTTCACTTTTTCACAAAGTCAACCATTTTCGAGTAATCGGCCTCCAAAATGGTTTATAAGTCGGTCCCCCCTGGCATTTCTAAACTATACGAGATAGAAACTTATAAGTTTCCATGCTGATAGATCATGCTTAAAAACTCTCGAGAAAAATTATTTTGAGCGAAATCGGACAATAACTTTTAAAATAAATTAAAGAAAACCTATTGCGCGTTGATAGATACGGACATGTCCTGTCATGCTCTTGGTTAGGTTAGGTTATTTCAACAACTATTCCAAGTCGTAGTCGGTAAAAGAACCTACATCTAGGGAATATTATTCGAATATTCATTTTATTCGAATATTCCTCAATTATGTTATTCGAATATGACGGGATCCAGTATTCGAATAATACGAATAAAGCGAATACTTTTATTTTACGGATATCTTTTGGACATTAATCTGCCATTTATGGACCTATTTGTAAAAATCTTTTGTTGTTGTACAGGATATAATTCAAAATTGGTCGTTTAGTCACAAAAGAAGAAACCTGATGATGTGATTCATGAGGAATTGTGGGAACTCCTCGAAATTTATATGGACACATATAGTGATTTTCACTTTTTCTGAAGTAACACATGCATATGCTACCATAAAATATGATTTTGTGCCATGGTGTTTCTTCAAAAGCACTGAACAGAACTCCTCAGTTTATAAAGATACGCGTTTGGAAATTTCAACATTGTTTAAAGAACTGCAAGCATATTTCAATTTGTAACTTAGAGTAATCATCATCATCATCTTATTAACTATACCTAATGGAAGCTTGGCGCGTATTCAAGTATACATTCGATCGTTTATTTTAGACGTTCTAAGAGGTATTAATAATAATTTAACAAACATCACTAGTAAAATTATTATTTTTAAACAAAAAAATAAACCGACTTACAAAGTAAAAATACACAAGAAAGTATGAAATAAAACTTATTTTCTAAATAATTCCCCTTTTAAATTTGGCTAAAATTTTAACTATTTCGCTACTCAATCTTCTTAATTTTTAAGTCGGTACCAGCAAATTTGAACGTAAGTTCTATAAAATACTGTAGGGTATTGTTTGGGCAGGCAGCGACTTCAAAATTAAGTTATAATTTAAGCCAAATTTAAAAGGGGAATTATTTAGAAAAAAAGTTTTATTTCATATTTTTTGGGTATTTTTACTTTGAAAGTCGGTTTAATTGTTTGTTTAACCCTCTGCGACTGACGTGGTAGTCCAATAGACACCGCGTAATATAAAATTCGGTTTATTACCGGTAAATTTCAAATTTAATCGCCGTTGCTCTTAGTACCTTCATATAGTTACCTAAGGCATCGGTTTATGCAAGCGAGGTGGTTGTAACTAGTGCACGTAGAGGGCAGAAGGTGTCCACGAGACTACAACATCAGTGATAAGAGCTATGTCTACCATACTACCACCTCAGTAAAATGGTTATATTTTCATAGTGTCTCCTAAACAACCACGTCAGTAAATAAATTTTGCTCACCTTTCGAAAACGTTTATGGCTTGTATTATTTTGCGCCACTTCAGAATTTGATTTTATTTACATCAATTATAAATTATAATGAGGAAAGAATAGTAATTATTTAAAAGGAATCTTGTTTTAGATGGCTTACTCAAGTAACAACTAACAACCATATGCCAAGCACTTCTTCTGCTCGAAAGAGAACTTCAGCTGGAGTGTGCTGATAGAGTGTGGTTAGAACTTAGAAGACGAAAGTGAACATGAATTTAGCGATATTACAATGAATAGGACATAATTTCATGTATAGAAACCGTTGTAGAAATAGTAAAAAATATATTAAATGGCAAGAGATTTAGTGCTGAATCATATTTTGAAAAAACCGAGTATAAAATGAAAGATTACCAAGGGAGTTGCGCATGACTGTCACTACGCAAGTAACAATTTACCGTCGTACAATAGTTTATAGGGTTTAGGTAAGAATATCCCCCCACCACCACCAGTAGTTCGATCTGTTCCATCAAGTAGTAGATAACTGTTGTATTTGTCCAACAAAAATAAAAAGACAATTGTTGATGTGATTATTTGTAGCCAATTTGCCTTCAGTGCTCTAAGTCAAATAGTGATAATTGTCTAACGAACCTGTGATTTTGAAAGTTTCTAATTTTGAATTGAACCAATGAATAAATCTCATGTTTGCAAGACTTATTACTGTAATTATTCGTTTTAAAATGTACAATGTTAAAATTTAAAATAGTTGGTTTTGATATATTTTTTTATGTCATTAAGATGAAAGGAGAGATTCATACACTGATTTGTGTGAAGTCAATAAAACCTACTTAATGTTGAAAATACAAATTGTTTTTACTATTTCAAGCTCATCTATACTAATATTATAAAGCAGAAGAGTTTGTTTGTTTGTTTGAACGCGCTAATCTCAGGAACTACTGGTTCGAATTGATAAAATATTTTTGTGTTGGATAGTCCATTTATCGAGGAAGGCTTTAGGCTATATATCATCATGCTAAGCTCAATAAGATCGGAGCAGCAATCAAGAATGTTTCAAAATCGTTTTTTTTTCCCTTTTGAGAGCTTTCGCTGCGTACGCTGCGGAAACGGTTAAAGTTTCGCTAAAATTATGTATTACAGAATTGTTCCCCTTTAAAAGTTCTAAAAAAAAAAGTCCGCGACTGTATATGTCTATCTTTTAAGATTTGCTCACAATAACCTTTTTATGCTAACCAAATTTGTTCTAAAATTAAGTATAATTTGTCAGGGTGTTTTCATAAAGATGATATTTATTCTTATCCAAGTATCCTTATCCAAATAAATACGTTATTCTTTACAAGCATTTAATTTAGAAGAGATTTGCCGTTTACATAATTTGTAATGAGTATTTTAGAAGATATGGCAGTAACAAAATAATCAGCGCGCAAAACGATGTGCGAGGCGCGGCGGGCAGTCGTGAGTTGGAAGCGCTTCTCCTTCTACGTAAATGAAGTCGTGGGTAAATTTTAGCGATATCCCAAAGTAAATGTTCAAAAAAAGTCGCGGGAAAAAGCTAGTATAACATAAAGAATAGGCTAAAAATCTGATTGGTATGAATAAAATAACTGCATAATTTAATTATGTGAAAATATTTACAGTTAAAATGGTGTCCCGTGTACTACCACGTCAGTACAATCGCAATAAATGAGCCACGTTAGTCGCAGAGGGTTACAAATAATAATTAGCTCTATTTTATTAAAACAGAGTACTTTTTACAGCATATTCCGATTTTTGTGCAGTGTTCCGACTCTCAAAAATGTTTTACCCCAAATTTAAATAAACTGACTGATAAATAAATAATTTTAAAAAATCTGTAATATTATTGTCCTTAAGACATTAAAATGTATTTACAAAAGTTTACCAATATTCGTTTTATTTGAATTATTCGAATAATGGTTAGCCAATATATTCGAAATATTCGAATAGTAAAATTTGAACATACCCTACCTACATCAACTCTCAACACACTACGCCTGCTTAGTACCAACACCAACACAGTTACCTACCGATCTAGTATCTACCAGGGATGCCTGAACTCTCAACACACTACGCCTGCTTAGTACCAACACCAACACAGTTACCTACCGATCTAGTATCTACCAGGGATGCCTGGAAAATATTATAAGGTCTAATTTTTATAACAACTGAAAGTTAGTCTCTATTCTGTGTCAAGTATCAACTAATGCGCCGCGACGCTCACCGCCAAATTCAAGGCATCCGCGGCGCGGGCGGTCTGGCTAAGTGGGTTCTACTAAAATTTTGGGAGTATTTGTCCGGAATCCGGAAGGGCGAGGAAAAGTCAATGTCATGACAACTCGACAGTCGTGTGTTTGCTTTTCAGTTCTATTCTATTAGCGGAAAGTTCTATTTGAAATGCACTGAATTTTCCCCGGTCTTTTAAATTCCGGACAATATTATAGTCCCAGCTTTACATGATATAAGATTTTTTCTCTGTTTGCCAGATAATAGAATTATCCAATTTGGTGTAGTGTTTTGGACGTGATGAGCTTACCTAAGTACCTATATTTTGGGAGTTACATTCTTATACATTATTTTTTATACATAATTTATGTTTATTCGCAGAAACCGTACATTTTTCCGCGATAAAAAGTAGCCTATGTCCTTCCCCGTCGTCTACTTTACATCTGTGCCAATTTTCTTAAAAATCAGTCCATGAAATGAAAACAAACAAACAAACAAACTTTTCCTCTTTATTATATTAGTACAGAAGATATAGACTAGCTGGTCCCCGCAACTTCGTTTGCATAGAACCAACAAAAACGGATCCCTACTTATTTAAACGGAACCCTTAGATAAAAGTAGCCAAAATTACTGCTTATATAACATCAGCTATCTGCAAGTGAAAGTCACGTGAAAATCAGTCCAGCCGTTTCAGAAATTAGCCGGAATAAGCGGACAGACAGTCGGACAGACAAAAATATAAAAAAAAACAGATTTTTACTGTTAGTCATATTATAATACTTTCAAATTAAATAATTTAAAATTGCAAACAGACACTTCAGAATGTGTCCATATAAATTTCGAGGATTTCTCTCGATTCCTCGTGGATCCCATCAGGTTTCCACTTTAGTGACTAAAAGACCAATTTTCAATTAAACCTTTTATAACAACAAAATAATTTTGCAAATAGGTCTACAAACGGCAGAGTAATGTTCAAAAGTCTCCGTGTTGGTGTAAAATAGTATAAGTACCTTTTATATGTGATGATGTATGGTGTGATGGTGGTGGTGATGATGATGATGATTACTCTTATTGACATGGTGGCATATGCTTGCAGTTCTTTAAACAACGCCGAAATCCCCAAACATGTATCTATAAGGTGTCAGGAGTTCCGTTCTGTACTTTTGGATCCAGGGTATACCTTGGAACAAAATGCTACTTTTTGGTAGCATATGCTTAGACTACTTCAGAAAAAGTTGAAATCATCATATGTATCCATATAAATTTCTAGGAGTTCCCTCGATTCCTCATGGATGCCATCACCAGGTCACCACTTTTTTCAAAACGAGACCAACTTGGGTTTATACCCTTTACATCAAAAAAAGAATTTTGAAAATCGGTACACAGACGGCGGAATTATCGAAACCTAATGTAACCGCACACGAGAGACTCACATAACGCGGCAAAGTTACGGGCAACAACTAGTCCTTTAGAACATGATGAAAGATAAATGTAATTGTAATACAAAACAAACACAGGATCCAGCAGCAACCAATAGCTGAGCATCTCACAATATGGTGGTCTCTGATTGGCTCATTCGTATCGGATCAACAAGTACTGAAACGTCAAAAAGGTGGATTTGTATAAAACTGGCGTAATTATTATTATTACTTTCGCTGACACTGTTGGCTCCAAACGGAGCCACATGGGGACGGTGAAAACGCAATGGATCAACAAATACTGCCCGGATCAACAAGTGAAAACGGATCAACATTTTACTACCTATATGGCACGAATGATCAACATAGTGCGGAAAGGGATATCTATATATATATATATATATATATATATATATATATATATATATATATATATATATATATATATATATATGAATATTTCGGCATATTTTTACAATCTTGTTAGTTATTTTACAATCTAACGGTTTTTACAATTTTACAGTGACATATACACCACATTCTTACATACATATTTATAAAAACCATCGCAACAACATATATTATTATTTTCATATATTATTAACTGTTAACATAAGGAAGAGATTACCATTGAATTTTTATGAAACTGACAGCCCTAGTTATTATAAGTCATGTTAAACATTCTTATTTTTAGCAACAAAACTTCACTAGGCTGTATCAAAAGGCTAGCATTCTCATTGTAAAATATGATCCTAAGTGCTAAGGTCTAAACGTCTTAAGCTGTTAGACACTGTATTACAATTTACTAATCTATGTGCCTACTTACCTATCTATTAGATAGAAATATACCAAAAGTTCAATCTCAGATCCAGTAAGTATAAAGTTATTGAATAATAATAAAGAGCTTATCTCGTAAAGACTCTTTTTTCAACAATGACAATAATTTGTTAGAAATAAGTTCTATTCTTCCATGGTTACTTTACTATTCTTCAAAATAGATAAAATAATGTCTAGAAGGAGCTAACCCTCTAAACTTATTTAAAGAACCTCTGTACTCAAACTATAGGCATTAAAACAAGCCATTAGCTAACACATAAGAAATTAAATAGTTGTGTAGAACTTAAGTTCCTCGCAACTAATTAAGAACCACCTGGATTTCCTTTAACCAGGACCCCTTGAGATTGACCTATAGATTGCATGAAAAACTAATATTGATTTCAAACATTTGCTATGTAAAATATTTATAAACATTATTATTATTATACATATATAAATATTGTTTTGCACATAGGAAAGAGGATGTCAGAAATAGATAAAAAAAAATCTGTAACAATTATATTATGTCCCAATAAGTAAATTTTGCAATAAAAAAATTTAAAAGACAATAGTAGGTAACTTAACATTAAAACGGTTTTAAGTAAAATAAATATTACCTCGTCTCTGGAGCAGTGAAGATGCGTGAATTTCCTCCTCCATGGTGTATCGCGCACAACTGTAATAAATTAGGTGGTATTTAATAAATAACAATATGTGACTACAATCACTTCAGCAAATACACGAGCAAAGGCGTGAATTTGTATAAGCTGGTTGAGCGAAACGGATCAGAGTCCGTTTAATTGAAATAATTAATATACGACGCGTGTTAATACGCAACTGTGCCACCGATTTATTTACGCTTTTTAAACGTGTAGTTTCCATAGGAACCGAAGATGGATTAGAATTCAAATATTTCATAATTAAATGTAATATTTATTAGGAAAAAATTAACGTAAAATATTAAACAAGTACCTTTAACTGAAGTAAATTAACTTCGCTTACTGAATTATCAAGAAATCATTATACTGTTTAGGTATACAAGATTCATTATACACTTATTTCTAATACAATTTAGATTTGATAAATTGTAATGTTATTTAATATTTTATTTCCTAAATTTTAAATTCGCACCCAAATCACTAGGTAGGTACCTACAATTTATTGTAAATAAAGTTCTCCTTCTTCTTCCTTTTTTTAATAAATGTCGTCGGCTTTTAACCATTTGCCAGTGTCAAGCTATTTCTAAATCGTCAAGTTCAATGTCTCGTCAAAGTACAAATAAATAGTCAGGGTAGTCAATAAGTCTAGTCAGTTTATTCAGTAAACTTCCTAGGAAGTTTTGGCAGGAAACCTAATATAGCACGCAGTACGCAACACTCGGTACGCGTCGGTCTCGCACGCCTAGCGGCAGAAAAGAGAACTAAGATCTGGTCCTATTATTGTGTACATATTACATAATTATTATTAAAAAGCCTATACCCATGAAGCATAGATACCAGGAGTCCGAACGGTATAGGCTTTTTAATAATAATTATGTACACAATAATAGGACCAGATCTTAGTTCTCTTTTCTGCCGCTAGGCGTGCGAGACCGACGAGTACCGCGTGTTGCCAATACTATTATTTATTACAATTATTTTTAAATTACCGTTAGGCAATTACCGTGTTCTACGGTATCTATTTGTCGAGAACAGTTTCTAAGAATTTCCTAAAACTTTTATTTATTAAGATTTCAATCTTTCCAGAGCTGTCAATAGCAACTTTAAACTTCCCGCGTAATTTCAAACGAGTGCATGTCGGACCGTCGCGCGCTCTACCGGCAAAAATCTGTCCCCGTAATTGAGACCATTATTTTAACATTACGTTCGGACTCCTTGTTATCTATACTTCGTGCCTATACCGTTCGGACTCCTGGTATCTATGCTTCATGGTTGTGATCAAAGGTTGTGTTTCTGTATTATTTTTCTAAATTCGTGTTATAGCCTAGGCAACAAGTGCCTTTTTGGTCAACTTTTTTCAGCAGTCTCCGAAAATTATGATTGAGGTATGATTCGATTCGGAATGGCATCTAGATGATTTTTGAAAAAAATGAAGTTCCGCTTGCAAAAATTGCAAAAGTAATTGACAATTAACTAAAAACAAAATGGGGGCTTAGTTTTTCGAAAATTTCTCAAAAACTAATAAAAATTTTTCAAATTTGAAAAAAGAATCAAAAAGAGGAGGATATTTCCTAAAAAAGTTCTAACTCCCGGAATTGTAGGACAAATATTTATATTTTTCCCAGAGGGTTGAAAATACGCCCGAAAACGGGTACTCCGGCTTTCGCAAGCCACGCCCCCTTCGGACCTTTAATGATATTTATTCATTTAAACTTATTAAATATAAAAATTTAAAATTGAAAAAATTCAGGCGCCTACAAGACAGATCAGACAGATCAATAAACAATAATCCGTGGTCAAAAAAAAAATTATCGCGATTTTTCAATAAGTTATCCATTAATTAATTAACAATTTTTTTGCAGCATGAACATTAACATTGCAAGTGCGATATTTGTTAAACTATTAATCTGAGAATTTTTTCCTTTCGTGGAGCTATTTCTCAAAGGTCTTAGAATAAATTCCCGTTGGAAAAATATTTTTCTTTTTGATATTATAATATATAAAAAAATGTTTTATTTAATTTTTCATTGTTTATGTAATAAACAATTTGTTATAAACAAATAAATTTTTACCTTTTATTTTTTTAAATTTGAAATTTTTTTATTAGTTTTTGAGAAATTTGCAAAAAACTAAACCTCCTTTATTTTTTTAGTTAATTGTTAATAACTTTTGCAATTTTTGTAAGCGGAACTTCATTTTTTTCAAAAATCATCTAGATGCCATTCCGAATCGAATGATACCTCAATCATAATTTTCGGAGACTGCTGAAAAAAGTTGACCAAAAAGGTACTTGTTGCCTAGACTATTATTTCGGTTTTTAATATATGTAATAGTGGTGGAATAATAACTATTAATTATTCGTTGAGGTGCACTAGTGTGGAAAAGTGATACATTCTACAAAATGCGTGCTAAATTGGGTTTCCCTCCAAAACTCCCTAGGAAGTTTCAGTAAAGCGTCTACCACTTTACTGAATCGACTGGCTTGACTGATTGACTACCGTGACTATCTATTTGGACTTTGTCTAGACTTTGGACTTGATGATTTAGAAATACGTTGATGAAAATAATATACTTGACACTGGCAAATGGTGATAAGGCGATGCCATAATAAATTAAAAAAAGTGACAACTGACAAGTCCCAAAAAAGGAAAAGTAAAAAATAATAAATTTTGTTTGTTGCGCAATATAAATTATTTATACAATTAATATTAAATTTACGGTTATTTATTCCAATAAAAAACCAAGGCCCACCGAAAAATTTGTGCAAATTTCGTTTACTATGTCTCACGATAGTTTTATGAACAAAATTCGCTCATTTTTGGGCATATCGACAGAACCTCCTAGAAACGATTTTAGGAATCCCATTTGGGGCTCCGATGATGATGACGATGATGTAGACGAATTGTACACAAGAGATCACATGGAAAATTTTAGTGACCCGCTACAAATGCATAGAGAATTCGTTCAACAAATGCACGAGATGTTCAGGAACTTTGGGACTTTATTTGGCGAAATGGGCTCGTTCTTTAATGACGAAAACTTAAGCTCCCTCGGAACGATGACTGTTGTACCTGAAATAGAGCCGCAGCCAGAAAATTTTGATAGTAATCGCATCAGAGATTACTACCTTAAGCCAGGCTTCCAGAAACCAAAGATCGGTCTGCCCAAAGAAGATGTCGATTTGGATGGAAAAATAAGCTCCAATGAAATTTCTGATATGCTACAGCTGAAGGATAGACAGCCAAACTCCCCACCTTCATTTCACGGTGAAATAATGCCTGGAAGGTTAGTCAGAAGAACAATAATAACAACAAGTGTCACAAAGCCAGATGGTACCATAGAGACGAGGAGGATTGTTAAAGACGGAAATGAAGTATTAGAAGAGACCATAACTTCCACGGATCCATCGAAAGCTCCATACAACCCAAGTATTGGTCCCATCGATGCCTCTCATATTCTTTCCCAGCTCTCCTCATTTTTCCAGAACTTTCACTAACATTTACTTGTACATTTTTAGGTTTTTTAATTTTTTGTGATAATAATATAAACTGTAATATTTTGAAATGAGTATGTAGTGTTCTTTGCTATTTATCTTTATGTGATAGTACTTTTTTTTTTTGTTATTTTAAATTTATCTTAGTGCCAACTTGTAGACTGTATTGTAGTAAAGTAAAGATGCATGGAAGACCTTAGTTACTGTTTATGTATGTTTTCCTAAAATAAATTTCATTTAGGTATTGTACAGTCAGCTTCTTGGGAAGCAAAGAAATATTAACTTATTTGCTTGCAGACAAAAAATTGTACATTACTAAATATTGGGTTTATTTTTACTTCCATATCTTAAGAAAATATTCTAAATAGTCATAGCTGGGCACCGTTAATCAAATAGTTAACTTCGTTAATCGTTAATCCGCTACAAAAAAAGTTAGCTTCGTTAAACGTTAAAGCGTTACATTTCGGAAGAATTAACGCAAGTTAACGTTAATCGTTAATCCGTTAATATGTGTAAAATTGCATTTTTATATCGTTGTGTTAGTGAGTGAACTTATAAAACCTGTTGGTTTAGGTTCTGGAAGTTAACAGGTTAGAAACAAAACAAAATACTTGTATAATTCAAATGTGATATTTAATTGTCAGACATAAGGTGCATATTCCCGTTCATGAACATTAACATGTTGTAGTCAAATGTGGCCATGGATTCTCATCAGGACCGCTGGAATCCAATTCCTTGTCTTCCATGATATAGTTTTAATTACTACACTGCACAGTACACTTTTTCCATGTAACTAAATTACACTGCACTCTTCTTTATTAACACGTAAATGATCACTGACAGTAATTTATCCTATCAAAAACATAAATGTGAAATGAGAGCCAAATTCAATATTATGATATAATATGCCTTGGTTGTTGACTCCAACGACAAAAGAAGTGATATCTAAATGGGTGCCAAGTGCAATGGTCAGTCTTGTAATTTATTTATAACAACATAAAATATAATTTCTTCTCATAACTTACGTAATATATTGTAGCCTAAGGTCTGACTTGGCTAGTTCTTAATTCTCATATACGAATTATTATGTTCGATGGCTAGTTTCTACCAGCAAGCCAAATTTTTGGAATAATAATAATATAAGAAACGACAAGTAACAGGTTAAGAACTTCCGAAGGCTATAATATAATTCGTATATGAAAACTAGCCAAGTCAGATCTTAGTCTACAATAGGATATCATTACTTTTTGTACATAAATTATTATTAGTACTTATACGGTACTTATTTATAACAAAATTAATACCAAAGTTAAGTGTTCCTAATATAATCAATTAAGTGAAAAATTATAATGAAATTATAAAAAATTACCAGTTTATAATCATAAACTGGTAATTTCCTGTGTATTCGCCTAATTACCTATCTGCATGCCAAATTTGAACATTCTAGGTCATCTGGAATTGAGTTCTGGTTAGAGAGTTAGAATTGAGATCTGGTTAGAGTTTTGATCTATAGGTCAGTCAGTGATAAAAATGTCGATTTTAATAATAAATATTAATATCTAAATAACTGTTTGAGATGTGTGTATGAAATTTGGAGCAATTATGTATCTCGCAAGTCTCAATAGGTATATGAGCCAAATTTGACACGTTTATGTGAAATAGTTTTTGAGCTATGAGGGGGTCAAAAGTGGCTCCATATGGTTCGTGTAATATGGTACTGCTCGCCAGTTCTGTTACTTGAACTAGTCTTGACTCTTGACACGCTACCGCGTGTCTAGATAATAACAACAAACATACCACTCGTCACTCTAAGCACCGGCGCTAAATAATGAAATGATCAAACGAAATAAATCTCTTCGTAGTTTTCTCACTCGAACGCGCCGGCAAAATATATTATCTAGTTTTTTGTTTCACTCGCTGCCACGCGCCGCCCGTCTGAACCTGTTTTTCGCGCCGCGCCGCGGTGCCGTGCGGTAATTAGTAGGCATTGGATTAACGATTAACGGACTTCTGTTCGTATTAACGGAAGTTAACGTATCCGTTAACATTTTTAAAAGTTAACTTAAAAGTTAATCCGTTAATCAAAATGTTAACTTCGTTAATTAACGATTAACGGATTAACGAGTTAATGCCCAGCTATGCTAATAGTCAATAATGTTAATCATTTAAATCTTATTGTCTACATTTGCTAAAATTAAGTAGAGAAAAATGAATAGTAAATGAAATGAAAATATACAGTTGAAGAAACCCTACACTTAAGAGACATAAAAACTGTTACCCCCTTACTAATAAATGCTGCATAAGCTTTGAATAGTTATACAGTGTTTTGTTCACGTCACACAAGTGACATTTTTAATTCGATAGAAGGAGACAAAACACTGTATAACTATTCAAAGCTTATGACAGCGTTTATTAGTAAGGGGTCGTCCATTAATCACGTGATGCCTAAAGGAGGAGGGGAGAAAAAAAATCACCAAGTATCACCAAGGGGGGGAGGGGGTATAAGGAGACATCACGTGTATTAATTTTCGAATCTAGTCTATGCATACCGAAATTATTATTGGTTGTAGATTCGTAGTGTTGTTTAAATACTTACAAAACAAATGACTCGTATAGTTTTAATTGCTTAAATTAGTCGATTAAATTGTTTTTTAAGTTAATTTTTTTCTTCAAACATGGCCTGCTTACTATGTAAAAAAAAATACACGTGATCTTAGGTGGGGAAGGGGGGGTAGTATAAAACCTCACCACGTATCACCAGGGGGGGAAGGGGTCTAAAAAGTTGTTAAAAAACATCACGTGATTAATGGACGGTCCCTAAGGGGGTATAAGTATTTTTTAAGCCTGCATTGTAATTATTAAACTTTAAACTAATATTTTATTTTAAGGACACATATCTTTCATAGATTCACAGATTTCATATATTGACTTCTTAAGTGCCTTCAGCCTGCAAATCCAATATCGTGGTCTTGAAGCGGACTTGAAGGCAAATTTTATGATATGATTGAAACTAATGACGACTATTGGTACCAATGTTGGTTCTGCAGTAGACCATGAGTAAAGGCGCTTTATATTGTATTCGTTTTCTAGTTTGTTTGTTAGTAACAATTGTGAACTACATATTATGTACCTTACTTGAAACTATGCCAATCTTATAAGCAATAAAGAAACATTTGGAGTACTTACTAAGATTTATTTTATTTTTTCAAATCACAACTTATTATTTTTAGTGATATTTAAATAGCTTACAATTAAAAGTCTTTTAATATAAATAAAGTTAACAACTAAAAATCTTATAAAATTAATAACAATAGCTTAAATAAATAATGCAAATTAAATAAAAGCAAATATTATATCTCTTAAATTGAAACTACCAAGTGCAGACATAATGAAAAATTACATTAATTCTTCATAATTTTTGTTTATATAAGTGCCATACTCACCGACCAGCCTGTGAATCCAAGGCCACAGACTAGAGGCAAAAATTATAAATTATTGACACTAATGATGGACATTAGTATTGACTACCGGATGTTAGTAATATAATATATATTTGCTACCGGTGCTCGATTTACAGGCTAGACTGTGAGTAAGGCACTTTACATCATAAGGTTGTCACTGAGTAAAATATGTGAATGTCTAATAGTCAAATCATAGAGTAATCATTGGTTTCATCACCAATTATTCATCTATGAGTCAAATTATATGCAAAGCCTGTATATTCTCTTTAGACCAGTGCCAATAATTTTTGAAACCAAAAAAATTATAGTAGGATGAAACCCATTGGAAAAGGAACCTTAAATCGTCCGTTAATTATTTTTCTCTGTGCTTTTGTATTTTTTTATTCTCTTCCTTTTTTTCCAATGGGTTTCATCCTACTATTTTTTTTTTTTTTCACTTTTTACCATTTTCAAAGGCTTCTGCTCTAGTCTACTTTGCTCTGCCCCTAGCACAATTCCCTACTATAAGACAGTCACAGTTGTTAAGTATCTGCCTTTGGCACCCCTATTTTTTCGTCCATAACGCAGTGAAGTGTAAAAGTTGATGTAAGACATTTCACATTTCCCCCCAATGACTTGAGTCATCTATTTACAGTAGCAGGCGTCCTTAGTGTTGCTCTTAATCCAGGTCAAATATCTGTTGACTCGTGTGTACACCCCGGGCTTGTCAGGTCTGGCGCATCCCTCGCCCCAGGATACAACACCTGCAATAAAATAAGTTTTCACTGCTAATTAGGCACATCTCAACCTCAATAAAAATTCTTACTAAACAAAAAATTTTGACCTACGTAGAAAGGTGTGAAATTCAACAATTACACGACCCTCACCTGCCTATCAAGTAATTGAGTATTTGATTTCTGCCTAAATAATATTATTTTCTGCTGCCTATTTATCTACTTATTTTAAGAAAAAACATTTTCTACAATTTTCATTTAGCTACTTTTACTACTAGTTAATGGATGATTTATACAGTATTCTCCGAGCTAAGTTACCACTCTTGAAATACGGTAGTGCTTGGTACAGTTGGTTTTTAAATGGCATATGGTTGCCCAAGTACATACGACATTCTCACAACATAGTCTAGTCCAGAGGAATGACTGGTCAATACGTTTGGGGCCAACCATGTGCGGGTTTCCTCGCGATGTTTACCTTCACCGTTAACTACTAACTACTTGAGATCTGAAAAAGTCTCATAGGTACACGCCACAACCTGGGATTCGAACCTGCACTCTCTCGACCAAACGGTCTACCCACTAGGCCACGGAGCTATCAAGCTTTTAAATATTATGTCCCCACTTACCGACTTCCTGATATTTGTTAGTGGTGGTGTTGAGTACGTGGAGTGGACCTCCGGAGTCTCCCTGACAGGCATCCTTTCCTCCATCCGGATATCCGGCGCACAGCATGTTCTCCGTGATGCGCTGCTTGTAGCTCGTCTGCTTGCACTCTGAGTTTGACATGATTGGGACGTAAACCTGCAGAAGTATGCCAACTAATAAACGGGTTGTCTTATGTGTATAGGTAAACCAAAAGTAACAATTTCAAAAATTAGTATTAGGTAAGTGACAACAAAACGATTAGATATTTTAAGACGAAGGCAAAACGCATTATCAAACTTGTTTTACTTTTCGTAAAAATATCCATTTCATAAAACTACGAAATAGCTTTCGTAGTATTATGAAATGTAGGTACGTTTACACAGATCCAAAGATCAAACGTACGGTCGACGACGAGCTGGTGTACCACATGTGAACCTTATCGCCTTACTGTGTCGCCGTCGTAATAAGGTTGTCAAGTGGTACACCAGCGACCACTATGTAACAATATTATGGTATATTTTACCTCCTGTAAACTATTAGAAACGCTTCCACCCTCTTCAGTTGTTCCCCAACCTGAAACGACCGCGCTGTGGTTGCTGAAGGACAGCCCACGCGTGGGCAAGCAAACTGGTCTGGGCTTTATATTGTCCAAGTCTAAATCCTCATCTTCGCGAGCTCGCTTAATTGCTGTAGAGAGATCCATCTAAAAAAAAGTGAAAAGGAATTTGAATAAACACCATCGATGTATAATATTAAAAAGATAAACACATTTCTAAAGTGTGAAAGTGCTACAGTCTCTGAACATTTATATTATAGACGAGGCATGCTGCATGTCGAGGCAAAAACTGTCCCCACTTAAATGGCCCCCACTTTTAGGGTTGTTTGGGACCATTTTAACATTTGAGATATAGTGCGATTCAAATGAGAATAGGATCGAGTCGGCGCCATATTGTGACGTCATAGCTGTCAATTTTACCCAATTGGGTACCTAATTAGGTAGGGTGGGCAAAAAAAGTTTTTTTCTTTTAATATAATTTA
Organism: Glaucopsyche alexis; assembly: GCA_905404095.1. Lineage (NCBI taxonomy): Eukaryota > Metazoa > Arthropoda > Insecta > Lepidoptera > Lycaenidae > Glaucopsyche > Glaucopsyche alexis. Next base: position 3,512,254 of record FR990044.1, on the reverse strand, counting down.
CTTAACAAATTGAGTGAAAAAAATGTAATCTGAATCTAGCTCTTCAATTTCGCTCATCTCTGTATTGTCCGAGTAGTCATTGTCGTCGTCATCGTAACACAGCGCCTTGTTTACTCATTTTCGAGTAAAATGAGTATGACAATTGACAATAACAAAAACAATATAATTTTGGCAAGTTGCCTTGCACCAACGATGAAAAACAAAATGTCAATTTATGATTTTAAAAACGAATTATGAATATGTATTATTATAATTAAATGTTTAGATAATATAACGTTAATATTTAAATTCGCTGTAATACTATTATTCCTCTTCTTTTACTTATGGCAATCGCGGTTGCAAAGGTTTTGCACCATTCTGCTAGTGTCGAGTATATAAAGAATTATTTCGACTATTATTATTGGCAAGTAAGTTTTTCTGCTAACCGTACTTTTCAAGTGACATTTGACAGATAGAGGTTATTGACGTTCCTATTCTCATTTGAATCGCATTATACCTACTGTGAAATCATATTGGCGTCACATAATCTTGTACGAAGATATTTTGTTAAATGTACGTCATAGCACATGCTTAGTTTTGAAGTTTTTGGTATTATGTAACTAAAGATCTGGTAGCTGGGCCTCTAGTCAAGATGCATTCGATAATTTTGACGGCGAAGTTAGAAAATAAAATGTATGGGAAACGCCATCGAAATTATCGAATGCATCTTAACTAGAGGCTCTGTTCTTACACGTTGATCGAGCCTTAGCAAAGCGATGTCGTTGTCGTAAGTCCCGGGGTTGTAGCGCAAATGTCTGATGATGGCGGACACCTTCCTGTCGATAGTCCTCGTCTCATTGGGCATAGACCGGTCGTGCTCTAGGAAACGCACCGTGATTCGCTCTTTCCGGAAACTGGAATATCAAACGTTGATGGTAAGTAGACAGGCAATTTATGAGTGTGATTTTCATTATATAAAGAGAGTGATTTTAGGATTTTAGATTTGCGGTCTCCTGAGCGTCATGTATTTGGGCGACAGATTCTTAGGGGCCATCCATAAATTACGTCACTCGTTAAGGGGGAGAGAGGGGGTCGACTAAGTGTAACATTGTGTGACAAAGAGGGGTCCTAATTTTTGTGACGTCACATTTCAAAATCTATTATAATCTAAGTGTAAGTAATAGCTATGATATGATAGCCGTTGCCCCAGTGTCGAGGCATACTTATTTCAGATATCATGTTGCATCAGTTGTCTATATTTTGCATTATACAAGGCCAATAATTTTTGCATTATAAAGGGCAACACGCAATTACAATAGAAACAACAAGAAGTTTTGCCCATCGTTAAGATTCGAGTTCGACAGCCACCGTGGTCTAGTGATTTAGAGCTTGGCTCTCCACTCGGAGGTCGTGGGTTGGATTCTCGCGTTGCATGCAGGCTGATCACCTGATTGTCTGACAAGAAAGATGATCCATGCGTCGGATGGGCATGTAAAAAGTCGGACCTGCGCCTGATCTCGCCAGTCGTGTCGGTCATCCGTCCCACCAATTGAAACTAAACAAATTTCGGAACTGCTGTTTTAATTGAATAATTATTTCTAGATGTAAAATTGTAAAATGTGACGTCACACTAGGGAGAGGGGGAGTCTCACAAATGTAACTAACTGTGACAAGGACGGGGGAGGAGGTCAAAAATCATGAAATTCGACGTAATTTATGAATGGCCCCTAAATACCAGGGGCGCGGATTACAGGCAGAACTTCAAAGAATTAGGCTATCGGCAGTGAGCACCTAGGATCGCACTCACCTAGATTAAAATTGACCTACTAATTGGCTTTTAAAGCCAATGACTGAAGCTGAGGACTTATGTTCGACTAGATAGGTAATATATAGCTACATTATACGTACCCGGCGGTGCAGTGCGCGGCGGTGAGCACGTACAGGTCGTTGATGAGCGAGCCGCCGCAGTAGAACCGGCCGCCGTACAGCAGCACCGCCATCCACAGCATCTCCAGCTTCACCGTCTCGTAGCCACCTACTATGCGCCGCCGCGTGCGCGCTATGCCGCAGTCTGTACAAATGGACATACCTACTGTAATCCTACATGTAATTCTCAATTGTAATATCTTATATCCACCTCGTCCAGACTACTCGCGAAGTAGGCCGAGGTTGCTCGAATAATGTCTTATTATTATTAATGTCGTGTGGGAACCAAGTAATTTGTAAGTAATACAACGTGGGAACGCACTTCGCTTCGCCTTTTCGTACTTCGGGTTACTTTGCGGATCACTTCCTCGGCCTACTCCGCGAGCCGTCTATACGGGGCATAAAGTTAGTATGTGTGACTGATGATAGGTTTAATTTTATCGACAAAGCACCACACAACAATTCTGGGGGTCGCAACCCTCATCTCCCCGAACTACAAGCATTTAAATATGTATTTGATGTTTTACAACATTTCGTTGAATAAAAGTAGATAAGTAAATAATGTAAGCACTTAAGCACTATAAGCAGCCTAAAAATCTTACGGCATTCTGGACAATCTTCTGGAGGGTCATTAGAGGGTATTGCTGGTGGAGGGCTGGTGGAAGAGAACCATCCATTGATCCAGTCGATCACTCCTTTCGACTCTGGTGTTTCCGTGGTGTGACTCCATACTATGCACACTACACTTGCCAGGACAATCAACCAACGCATTGTGATCTGAAAATCAAATGTAATATACCTATACTTAAAGGGATTTCATATACTCGTATGGCTTCGTTTGAATGAAACGTATGAGACGAACTGTGTTATCCTAACACACCTATAAGTTGGCTTGTGGACACCTATAACTACAATTTTTATAAAAACTACTTACTAGCTGTTGCCCGCGGCACTGTACTTTTTCGGGATAAAAAATAGCCTATATTTCAAACCAGAGCCTAAACTACTACCATACCATATTTCATCGTAATCCGTTCAGTAGTTTTTGCGTGAAAAAGTAGGTAACAAACATCCACCCATCTATCCATCTTCACAAACTTTCACGTTTATAATATTAGGAGGATAACCCGTCTACGTAAATTATATACTCATAATAATTATATACCCCCTTTATACTAATAAAATACTTATCCAATGGATAAGCTATACAATGTTGTGTACTAGTGGCGAAGGCTGGTTGTCCTTCATAGGGAAGCCGTAGCCTGTGTAATAAGTAGGGATTTGGATGAGGGTCATCAAAAGGTAAGCGGTAAGGGAAGCCGATAGGAATGGAGTTATAGGAACCCCTCGCCACTGTTGTGTATGTGTACTTGTCTGACAAGTTATAAAAGTCGCTTAACAGACAAGGACAATACATTGTATAGCTTATCCATTGTGTAAATATTTTATTAGTAAGGGGGTAAGCAAGTCAATGTTACCCGGCCTGTTATTACGAATCTATTCAATTGATCTCATTCATCTGAGCCTTATAACTATAACAATAATCGGATCAGTAATTTAGGCGCTACGGTGGAACAAACATACATACATACATAGACTGCCAAAATCATTATTTTGGCTTTGCCGTAGTCGGGTAAAAAATACAAAGTGCAACAGGCAGCTTGCAAGTTGCGAGTACAAGTTGCAACATATTATTAGTGTGTGATTCTCAAAACTTTCTTATCCGCATTAAATGCAAAATACATACATACTGTAATGATTGCCTTGTTTGTATTGCCGTATTACTTTAAATAATGTCAACTTTTTATCGCAACTCATAAAGAGACAAAATACTTTCTCGTTTATAAAATTAGTAAGTAGGCTTTTGTAAAACACGACTTTTATTGGGCTGTAAATTAAATAAAGTTGAAGGTGCAAGTGACCCAATTGTGGTCCTTTAATTTTAATGTCCACTTAAATTCGTTTAAATCAAGGACACTGCTTCCAAGATGGCTGCCGTTTACCGTTACATGACCATCCATCCCATTACATATAAATTCCACATACTCTCCTGTAACGGGTTAAAACAACCCATCATAAAATGACGTAATTATGCTATTAAACAGGCAAAAAATAAATTGATTATTTACTGGAAGGTTAAATATAAAAAATTAATTTATGGAATAATGCGTCGTAATATTTTCAATACCGTTACAAAACTTGCCGGGAGATGACATACAATCAGTATGATTACATCCCCTTCAAGTAAATGTTGGAATTCTTTAATGTATTTTATAATGAGATAGTAGGTAGATAATGAGGTAGGCAACGCAGTGGCATATACAATCTACGAGTTTCCTCTATATATCAAACTAGCTGTTAAAGCCCGCGTAAAGTTAGTTTTTCGCGGTCGCGGATATGTGACTGATGCAAAAAATAGAGAAAAGTAATCCTTGATGCGGATTATATATCATGCCAAAATTTCAGCTCGATCGGTGCAGAACTTTTTGAGTTTTTCAAGCGTAGGTACACAAACCAACATAACATTTTTTATATACCTATAGACTTACAAAGTTTCACAAATAACTTTAGCTCAAGTATGTTCTGCAATGCACACATTTTGTCCTGCCTGTATGTTGTTAAGGTGACGCCGCGTTAAAGTAAAAATATGTTTTAGATTGCCGTGTTGGATATGTTTTAGATTGCTTGTTTTTTATGAGAACAAGCAATGGAACAGCAAGAAATGGAAAGGGCGTAGCGACAAAATGGTTTTTTGTCGCGTAATTTAAAAACCATACATACATTTCATATAAGCTATAGGCAAATTAATGTGTATGCTTGAACCAATCTATGTACAAATTTTGGAAGCTTAAAACACTCTTCTCTGTTGGCAAAATAGGAATCTCTTTTTTTACAGAGGTGTTTTTGAATAATTATTCTGTGTTATAAAAGTTGACCAATCGTGTTATGTTATGGGTAATTCAAAGACAAAGACATGATGAATACTGACAATGAACTTTTAATTTCTTAGCTTTGGTCATTGCTGAGAAAAATCGATATCGCTACAGCCAAATTATCAATGCGTCGCCTTAAAATTGTATATTTCGCACCTTCCATCTACGGGGCTACGAACGAACTACGACTGCTACGAATCAAAATACATCAAAATAAATTAATTTTATTGCAAATTGCATTAATCATCATCATGTATAATAAATACGTGAAGCAAAGAGTTTCAGCACAGTTTTACGAGAATTATGCGAACGGAGGAATATGATATTTGACACAGTTAAAGTTTATGTGGAAGACTCAAAGCTTTGGCTCGCATGTACTGCTATTATTATAAATGTGAAAGTTTGTCAGAATGGATGGATGGATGTTTGTTACTCTTTCACGCAATAATTACAGAACGGATTTTGATGAAATTTGGTATGGTAGTAGTTTAAGCTTTGGATTAAAATATAGGCTACTTTTTGTCCCGAGAAAGTACAGTATTCTATGGGATGGAAAATTATATGAGAAATAATATTCTATAGAATATTAGTATAATAATAATGATGATGCCAACGGTAAACTGCTGATCTAAAATAGCCACATAAGTGAATCGAATAATGAAACATCGGCTATTCAATTTCAATAGATGATAATTCATAATACGATTCACTAAATGTTGCCATTTTGGACTTGCTGAGCAATATGTATCTTCAACGTTATTACTTCAGCACTATGGCTGCGAGGGCTGCATGGATTTTTTTTTTTGATGATGAAGTATATTTATAAGATTTCCAGCTTTTTCCCGCGGCTTTGGCCGTGTGAATGTCACCGTAAAATTGTAAAAACCGTTAGATTGTAATATTACTAGAGATATTATAAATTTCTTCTTACAATTTTACACGTTATTTTTCGTATTTATTTTTCGTGTAATATTTACCGTGCCGATTGATTAAACGGCAAGTGCCCCGCGTCAACATAATTTGTTTGTTTTTCATAATAATAATGGAAAATTGTAAGGATAAATTTTTATTTGACAATATGTCGACATTTTATAATATCTCTAGTAGGTAATATTACAATCGAACGGTGACTGTGACATAAACACAGGATCTCAGGGGAACACTGTAGTTATCCGGATAAAAGTAGCCTATGTGTTAATCCATAGCATAAACTATTACAATACCAAACTTCATCAATACCTATTCGTTCAATAGTTTTTATCCATCCTCACAAATTTTCACATTTATAATAGTAGTATGATGTAGGTACTGGCATAATAATATGTATGAGTTTAGCGAGAATTATGCTTCATAATATGATGCCGGTAATGAATGAAAATATTATGCAGATTACCCGCGCTGACAATGGCACCAATGAATACCTAATCATTGTTGTCACGCTCAGGATAACTGGCCTTATCAGAGAGATACATCTAACATCATTCTACTATTAGAAATGTGAAAGTTAGTGAGCATATAGTATAGATGAATTGATGAATGAATGGATATTCGAGACTCTTACATGCAAAAACTACTGAACGGATTGTGATGAAATTTGGTTTGGTAGTAGTTTATCACATCAAAATATGTATCCTTTTACTCGTACGAATTCGCAACATCTAGTATTTTTCATATTTTGGTCAATTTGTAATTGTCATTTAAACTTTGTACAGCACAACTAATTTCTTAATTTCCCTCAGCAATTATTGTATTTCCATTAAAATGATAGACGTGTTATGGGTAACGACGATTACCGAAATACGCATTCGACTCTATCGAAAATTTCACTGAGGTGTTTATTTATTTAAAAAACAAGAATTGCTTAACCTACGGGAATAAAACCATGGGGAAATGTTCACAATGTCCAAGTTTGTGATAAAGGACCTGGGGCATTTATCAAATTAAATAAAATAAAATCTCCACTTCTCCATGGATCTGAATTAAAATAATTACGGAAAATGAAATATGAATAATCTAATACTTGTAGTACTTATTTCGGTTAGTGGTGGTTTAAACAGCGGGTCAAAAACGACCAATGTCTTTTTGAGCTTGAAAATTAGTAAACTCATAAATTGGTTTAGAACACTTAATTAAGCTAGACAGTGCTAGGATATTTTACAACTGCGTATTTTGTCAATTTGTAAACGAAACTACAACAAACTCGTTTCTGGGTCGAAAGTTTTCGAATTAATTAGTATGACGAATCGCAAAATGACATAAACACAGTTATCGGATTGTAAATCAGATACATTTTAATTAAGCACCTCCACAACATGCTAAACGCAACCTTAAATATATCGGAGTAAGATTAATGATTGTACGCGCTAAAATAGCAAAATAAATCAATGTGCCACTGGCAAAAGAACAAATTGTCCTTTTTGGTATGCCGTTTGCATCGCGCGGTTCCTTGAACAAGTTCTAGGCGAGAGCTGTTTTGCTCCCTAACTAATATAGAAAGTGGAATCGGATTCGATTAATAACTGACCAAGCCTAGCGCTAACTATACATTTGTTTAGTTAGCGCTATACTATACATCTGTATTTTAGGTATTTAATGCACTTTTCAGACCCGATAATGTCGAAGACAGAGATTTATTATCAGATACTAGATGTTGCACGCGAAAGGAAATCTCGCGGTAACCGTACATTTTGCCGTGATATTGTCCTTCCCCGTGGTCTAATCTATGTTTGTACCAAATTTCATCTAAATCGGTCTAGTAGTTTCGGTGCCTATTCAATGCAAACAAACAAACAAACTTTTCCTCTTTATCATATTATAGTATAGATTAATAAAAAAAATAATATTAATAAATATTTTGACCACAACAAGTACATACTCGCATAGTATTACAATACAACATTAGTTTCGAATTCAATTGTTGTACTTGCAATGTGGGAGACAAGAGTCCAAACTAGATGACCCTGTGTCTTGGAACTCCTGCTCTATCATGTCATCAATATAAAAATATTGATGACATGATAGATGATGCCTTAAAATATACATTACTAGATTAAATTATTTACTTTTAAGCTTTATGAGAATATCCAGGATTCTTTGACTACTTCTAATAAAGTTCACAACACCACCAACACCGTAAAGTTAATGACAAAATGATCAATATGACCCTCTGTTTGTGATGCGTATTGCACAGTCGTTAGCAATTAGGAATTATACTTAATGTCTTTATTAATTGGGGATATATTTAATGTAAAGTGGAACTTTAATTAAATTTTATTTAGCACATGTTATCACGCAGACACAAGTGTGACAAATTCTAATATCAAAATAGATTGAAATATTATTGGTAAACTTAATTGATTCAAGATGTTATGTTAATAGAAGACTAGTACCAATTTGATTAAAAAAAACGAATTAAAAAATACTCACAGCAGGTCGATCCTGTGTTGGCAAAGGAAGCGAAGTGACCACCGCAAGACCGTCGCCTTTGGTGATAGAAAGAGAAAGAGCTATCACCACTTTCACTCGCTCCACTTAGTCCTGGCGACTGTGCGATGCCCCCTGCGCCTGCCACTTTATGTACTAACTACTAACCATATACCTACCGCTACTTACATAAATCATTATCAGCTAATGATATAATTGTTGCAATTTTGCCTTTATGTGGGATCGTAATCGCTTTGTAGATATAGAGGAAAACAGGCTGCTGAAGTAAATACCGTCGATGATTCCTAATTCCCAGCTATAAAGGTGGAGCAAGGTAAGCTCTATGTGGCGTAGCGCCCCGAGCGGAAAACCACCATATTCACTTTAATTTGCTACAGAAAAAATATGACGCATACCAATGTTTCAAAACTAAGGGTTCATACTCACCGAAACGAAACGATACGATTGATACTATTCAAATTTTAACTTTATTAATTACACAAGAAGACACACGTTTCATTGTAACAGTTCGAATGTCATGTTGCACCGCACTGCACAGCGCATGCCCAGTGTACTTAGAGCATCAAGCAGTGTATGACTGATGTGAGTGATGTCATCTACACTAATATTATAAAGAGGAAAACTTTGTTTGTATGTTTGTTTGTTTGTTTGTTTGTTTGTAATGAATAGGCTCAAAAAGTACTGGACCGATTTCAAAAATTCTTTCACCATTCGAAAGCTACATTATCCACGAGTAACATAGGCTAAATTTTATTTTGGAAAAAAATAGGGTTCCGTAAGATATTTGGGTTTTTCGGACACAAGGTGTAAAAAATCAACCAGAAAAGTTACTTATTTTGCGTACGCTGCCTAAACTATAAAAGATAGAACCATAAAATGTTCTAATTAATTGTAGATCTTATAAATATCTACAAATAAGTCCGCGACACACTATACCTATCTATGTCGAGTGAGGCACAACAACCATTTTTTTATTTAGAAATCTTAAAATTTGAAAAGACTACATTGAAACGCGTTTATTTTACTCATGCTATTAATCCTTATCAAAATAAATTATTTCATCACTAAGTACAGTTTATGTAGATAATATTTAGTCTGTGAATGATTAAAATTGGACGTTTGGTTTTGAAGTTATGGCGAAATTAAAATATTACGATTTCTGCTGCACGGCCCGTTGCGAAGTGGTATTGTACCCGTGCGAAGCCGGGGCGGGTCGCTAGTATTATATAAAACGTGTATGTTTTTGTGTAGTAAATAAAGTTCAATTTTGAATAGCTATCTTAAAAGTGTAGCACCGCGTAGCGTCGCGTATCGCGGTGTGTACATTTGACAGAAAAAGTCTTGGTACAATAAAAAGTTACGCCATCTTCATTTCAGATTTTGTGAATGAAATGCGGACTGATTATACGAAGTCTTTGGATTATACCGCGGAAAGCGAAAAAATAATGTCAAACCCCAAAAATAAGGGCACTTTATGTGTGGTCACTTTTTGCCTCAAATATATAGGACATGAAGCATAGAGATGAAAGCTAAACGACGTACGGTTTCAAAAGAACTCTTGTTTTGAAGAATCTGAAAGAAAGTCACTAAAGTTGAAAATAAGGTTCAATACTAATATGGCAACAATGGGATATGCACATTATAACTTCTGTGGAGGAACCTCGAAGCTACGATCGTTTATTGCCGAAAATGTCGAAGGCTTGTTCAGTATTTTTTGTCTGCTAGTTGCCCCGACAGATGTACTTAGTTACCTATCTTTCTTTAGGGTCAGTTAACATTGCGACGATACCCAATGATTCGCAGCGCTGCATATTTAAAATAGCTATTCAAATTCAAACCTTATTTACTACATAAAAGTCACATTTCACATGACATCAGTCCCCAACAAGCAAAGTAATCCTATAACGAAAGATTATAAGTCTACCTCTTCTTATAATGTTCTTATTAAGGCATTGGTGCAGACTGTGACTCTTATAATAGCATTAGATAAGCTCTAACATACCATACCATATCAAGAGCATTAGGATTTATATCTCAGTCTTATAGTTTGCTACACGATTACTTACAAAACAGTTACAGGACTTTTTTACTTATAATAACATTTCACAAGCGCATATATTCTCAAGAGCATTTGTTTTTATTACTCAATCTTATAGTTAACTACAAGATAACCTTATAAACCACTAATAGGAATATGTATCCTATACTTGTCTGCAGATAGATTAAATAGTCTTGAAATCTTATAGTAGCGTTTTGTAAGAAAAGAAGATATTATAACACTCTTAGCGAAGATAATAATTATAAGTTAGTCTCGTTACTGTCTTGTTCAAGACTCCTTAATGTAATAGTGCTTAATAAGAGCGTTATAAAATCAAACAACCTTATAAGCTACTTGATCAATCACATTATTAATAAACATTACACGTCTAGCTGTTCTAATTTGTCCTGAGAAAATAGTTTATTATCAGTTTATTATGGATATGGAATTGTTTTCTAGCAAAGTAAATTGAAAAATTAGTAAGTAGTCCGATTACATGAGGAACCCTAAACTTGTTAAAATATGGAGGCAATGTATCTTAATCAAAACTACTATAAGTACTAATTTAATTAAAATTGTTCTATAACATACTCAACGCATAGTATTTAAAGAAAATGGCGAATGTTCGTAAAAATCATTGAAATATTATTTCACAATAAATACTATAACTGCTTGTTTTCAAAGCGCGTTGTAAAATTAATCAAATCTTAGCCCACATTTACAATAAAAATGACTTCCCCGTCGAGTACCCACACCATATATATTATATTATTACGAGTGTTAACATTATACAGTTACTATAAATTAGAATGAAGAATACTAACATATTTAATATTTCGTTTTATCACAAGCAATAACCAAAGTTTATAAAATGTACTTATATTTTAATTTATAACTAATAACTTAACTAAGTATATTACTAGAACATTATAAACAAGATTGCTTTAGTAGGATAATTATGTCAGATACTAATAAGAGTGTACTTAAAAATGAGTAGTCTCAGAACATTATAGAAGTCATTTAAGTATACCTACTATAGGGCTGAATTGACATTCTATAAGTTGATTATAAGATAGTTATAAGAAAACAATGCTCCTATAACTGCACCCAAATCCAGCAATGTAGTAAACTATAAGTATCTTATAAGCACAAGAAAAAGTAGTGTTGAAGAATACTTCAAGTACCTACTGATTTTGCTTGTTGGGTCATAAACTGCGCTGTGCAGTGAGCTGCCACTTTAAAAGAATACTCTTACAATGAAACGTGTACCTTCTAATGTAATGAATAAAGTTCAATTTTGAATGCCCATTTTAAAATGCAGCGCCATGTCGCGAATCGTTTCGTTTCGGTGTGAATTGACCCTTATTTTCAACTGAAAGAAAAAAACAAAAGAATAAGTACCAAACCTACCTTCTTCCTAGCTCTGTCAGTCATCGTGTCTTCCCTCTACCTACGTACTTTCAATTTGCACCTAAAATATCCGATTTCTGATGATAAAGTGAATAAATTATTGCCTTTCGATCGGAACAACGCAATACAAATCGTATGTAGGTCGAATCTCTTGAATAACTGGATCTGAATAACTAAGCCTTTGTTTATATTTTTCTGTGTGTTTCTTGGAACAAATATCAAAAAGCCATAAAAATTGCTAAAAAAAGCAAGTTATATCAGCTAGTACCTAGATAATAACTAATACAAGGCGCCGAGTTTTGGACAGAATCCTCTTTTGTTGCATTTTTATTTCTACATGGACTTCCCAAAGGGCAAGTTATGATTTAGGTATTATTATGAATAGTTTGAACTTTGAATGGTTGGCGATTTAATTTCTTATATTTAAATGAACTATGCCTACGTTTAAATATTAGCAATATCTCTTTACTAATGGTTTGCTGCTTTAAATTTAAAATAATTGTACCTTTGAGTAAATTGTATGTAATAATTATAAGGTCTTTGAAAGAGTGATATTTACTTTTAATATTGTTACTAAAAAGGTACCTATTTAAAGAATACATAAAAAGGTTAGGTTAAAAAATAAAATAAACAATGGAATATACATATTATACTTATCTATAGCCTACATACAGGTACCTACGAAGCCAGCCTCAGGAGAAAAGCCCACCCCGCAGCGTACCGGGCTCAAATGTTCCCATTGACGCGCTGAATGGCCAGGGAAAATTGCTGAACCGTACGTCCCGGAGCAGGGTTCGTCGACTTCAAAATTAAAAAAATTGAGTAGAGAAATAATTAAAATTTTAGCCAATTTTAAAAGGGGAATTATTAAGACAGGTTTTATTTCATACTTTTTTGTGTAGATATTTTTACTTTGGAAGTCGAATTTTTGGTTTAAAAATAATAATTTTACGCTTTTTAGTGATATTTGTTAAATTATTATCAATACATCTTAAAAATGTCTAAAATAAAGGATTGAATGTATAATTTAATACGCGCTAAGTTTCCATTAGGTATTGATAATAAGATGATGATGATTACTATAAATTACAAAGTGGCATATGCTTGCAGTTCTTGAAACAATGTCGAAATTTCCAAATTAGTCTCTATCTTTAAAGACTGAGGAGTTCTATTCAATGCTTTTGGATTCAGGGTATACTTTGGTGCAAAATCTTATTTTTGGTAGCATATGTTTGGGAGACGAAATCACCATTGTGTCCATATAAATTTCGAGAAGTTCCCTCGATTCCTCATGGATCGCATCATCAGGTTTCCACTTTAGTGACTAAAGGACCAATTTCGAACAACAAAAGAATTTTGCAAATAGGTTAATAATGGGAGAGTAATGTTCAAAAATATCCATGTCGGTGTAAAATACTATGAGAAAACATCATAATATCATGATGTATGGTATGATGATGGTGTTGATGATAATGATTACCGTAATTCACATAGATCATAGTGGAATATGCTTGCAGTTCTTTACACAACGCCGAAACCCCCAAATATGTATCTATAAGTCAGGAGTTCTGTTCTGTACTTTTGGATCCAGGGTATACCCTGGTACAAAAGGTATACCTTGGTACAAAATCTTGCTTTTTGGTAGCATATGCTTGGACTACTTCAGAAAAAGTGAAAATCACCATATGTGTCCATATAAATTTCGAGGAGTTCTCTCGATTCCTCATGGATCCCATCATCAGGTCACCACTTTTTTGAAAACGGGATCAACTTAGGATTATAATATCCTTTATATAAAAAAAATTGTTGAACATACAAAAAATAAAAATATATACAGCCGAATGCGGCGGTTAGCCTACTTTTTTGGAAATCGGTTAAAAAGCTTATGGTAGGTTTAACCGTGGAGTAACTAAGGTACGGTACAGTACTGTCGAACGAGTTGGCGCTCGTCCAGGCATAAATCGCTTAACAGCGGCGTTGAATAGTGCGCATGCACACTTACTCACGTATTAATACGTGCTTCACGTCTGCAGTCGTTGCGGTCACTTTGTGTATAATTATTTTGAGGTGTCCTAGGGCAAAGTAAAATGTTCAGAAACTGGTCTGGTTTTTATTAACATCAATCTTTTAACGACTTGTCAGAAGACTCATTCAGATCTTACTCGCATGCGTTTCTCAAAATCATCTTCATTAAAATACTCGGTCACGTCTCTTGACCGGTTCATAATCATTGATTCTGTCATCAGACCAAACATGGCGCTAACTGAGCAGCGGTACTCGAGTATAGCTACATGTGCAATTTATTACAAAACTTGTGCAAACATTACCGTGTGTTACACGTATGACATCGACCATTTAAAACGTAATAAATGAAAGGCTTTAGAGATGAGAAATATAGATATCGATTACATATCGATGTTTTGTTAGTTTTTTTACCTTAAAATTTGGTCACCGGGAAGTGGGTCATAGCGTACAAAATTCTTTTTAAAAGCATTTCAAATGTAACAGTATCCGAACACAGGGTGAAGGCGGCTAATATGCGAAAAGTTTTAATGAACATGTTAAAGTTGTATAAATCCATTGGTGATGGTTACATTTCTCTGCCTTTTGGAGTCGAAATTATGGGCCCTTGGGGCCCCAGTGCCAAGCATATTTTTGAGGATTTGGCCAAAATACTGGTCGACATTACAAATGACCCTAAGGCTGACGCTTACCTCGGCCAACGTATCAGTTTGGCCATACAGCTAGGTAATGCTGCCAGCCTCTTAGGTACTCTACCCGCAGCCTTTTTTTTTTTGTTTCCGGGGGGGAAAATGCTTTACGCATACCACCCAGGCGCAGGTGGCACCCAAGTGGTGATGTGGGACTCATGGTATACCCACTAACCCCCCCCCCTTCTTCCTCCTCGCCGGCCTCTGACGGGGCCACGGGAACGACACACACATCCGCGACCCCGCCGGCAGCAGCCGCCTACAAGCGGCTCCATCATGAAAGCCCGAAGGCCCTCCACGATGGGCGCACCAGATGGTATTAGGTGCGCCTCCCTCCTCGGCCTCCACCAGTACTGTAGCAGACTCCCCCTGAGTCTGCTACTAGGAGGCCATCGGTACCAGATAAACTGGTACCCGGTGGCAGATCAGGTCTGTGGTTCTGCCACCGACCACACCTCGGTCGCAGAGGATAGGGCAAGCGGCGCACCGCAATACCGACATGCCTCTTCCTCTGCGGCCGCACCAACGCCGTTTCGACGGAACGGCCCCGCCAGCTCGCAGGGGGTAGGGAGAGTGGCGTACCGTAATACCATCACGCCTCTCCCCCTGCGATCCCTCCACGGCCGCAGAAGATAGGGAGAACGGCGCACCGTAACACCGGCACTCCTCTTCTTCTGCGGTCCCACCTCCACGCGCGTCCTCTGCGGGCATGTTCAGCCCGCTGGGAGCAGTGTGACCGTTTTCAAAAACCGCAAATCTACTAGATGTAACCAGATGTAACTTACTTTTCTACTGAAATCTACTAACGTTTTGGAAAAACCTACTGAAATTGTACTGACGTACTTTGTGACTTAAAATTCATATAAATTGATAATTTTAGATGCGACAGATATGAATATTATTGAGTTTTATTAATAAATTATGTATTAGATACACACATATGTACTTAATTAATTACCTAGTCATCATTGTCATGTTTCGTTTTTTTTAATTAGGTATCTTAACCATAATAATATATTATTTTTTTGGTTGGAAATTTGTGCAATTACCACCGTTGTCAATTAAACCTTGTTTTACATGAAAAAGCGATGATACATGATGAGTGTTTAAAAACCTATTAGACTAGGGCTAGATTAATTTAGACCTTTGAAAATGGTCAAAAGTGAAAAGAATTTATAGTAGGATGAAACCCATTGGAAAAGCAAGAAAATATTACAAAAATAAAAGGAAAAATAATTTACGGGCGATTTGAGGTCGGGAAGTGTAAGAAGGTAAGTTTTTAAGTGTAGAAAACGGTTTATAAATCTCGATTTCCGGCAAAACTACAAGTTCTATGGAAAAAAATCAATGGCAAATTTTCTCCCCTCAAAATATCAGCTTAATTTTTAAAAGTGCCGATGGGCTTTTTCGTTGAAATCTCTACTTTCTGATGTAACAAAATAATATATAAATTACCATTTTTCATGTTCTCAGAAAATGCAAAGAAAAGAACAAGTAGCAAGGCTATGTAGGTAATGTATATTTTTTTACATTATCAGAAAGGAGAGATTTTAACGAATAAAAAGCCCACCGACTTTTTAAAAAAAGCTGATATTTTGTCGGGAGAATTTTCGATTAAAAATTAGGGTTAAATTTTCGATATTAAGTCAAAATAAGGTGAAAAAATAAATATTTTTAATAAAAAAAAATACAGTAAATATATTTGGAACATAAAAAGGTAAGTTTTCACCAAATTTCGTGAAAAAAAAATATTTTTTTGTAATAAGCTAAAAATTAAAAACCAAAAACTTTGTTTTTTGAATTTTTCACTCAAATTTTGAGATTATGTGGAAAAAGTGTAAATACAAAAGTTGTATACATAGGTTGTAGATATTTTTATTACCCACAACTTTGCCATTTGTCTTTAACATACATACATAAATACATATAATCACGCCTTTTTCCCGTAGGGGTAGGCAGGACCGCCTCTTTCCCGTAGGGGTAAGCAGGACCGCCTCTTTCCCGTAGGGGTAGGCAGAGACCACTTCTTTCCACTTGCTACGATCCTTACATACTTCTTTCGCTTCGTCCACTTTCATTCTTCTCATCCATTCCTCCTCTTACATTCAACGTAGCCAAGCGTCTCTCCATGGTCCGCTTTTCGCCTCCGCGAGAAACGAGACGTGATGGGTGGCGAACCACATCGCCGCCATTTTGGATAATTCAATTATTTTTGATTATCCATTGCGTTTCCACGGATTGGTGGAGAGGGTAGGGATAGGGAAAGGGAAGAATAGGTGGTGTGGAAAGGATGTTAGAGTGGGAAATAGGGAATGTAGGATATTACCGCCCAGGAGGGCAAGGGATAGGACAGTAATAGCTAGGGAAGCCGGGGTCGCATACCCGTATACTATACCACAACTACCGGACAGGTAAGTTGGGAAGAGTATCCCATGAAGAAGATTGTCTTTAACTTTTACTATAATTAACAAGCGTCGAATAACCGACGAAGTAAGCGACGAATCACTGACTGCTATCAGAGGTTTTGTTAACATTTCCGATGTTTCCGTGTTAAGAGAAAAATATTTGCTAAAGTTTAAAATATTGCCAGGATATTCTACTGAAATCCGCTACTTTTACAAAAAATACTGAAAATCTACTGCACTACCAATTTTACAACGAAAATCTACTGTTGCAGTAGTCAATCTACCGTAAACGGTCACACTGGCTGGGAGCGCCCTCCTCGGGCCAGCCGGCGGCAAACAGGCCGGCCTCAGTTGCCTCTTAGCTTCACCGTGGGTGACCAGTCCACGGTTACTAAGCCCCACCGCCACGACAAGGCGTGCAACCATCGGGGGGTCTACCCGCAGCCTACGACCTAGATTCGGTTTTTTACCTACGGCCCTTTTTATTTTTCATTTAGACAATAACTAGAATATATAGTTCAGATAATAGTTTAGTTATTTTAAATAGTTTTTAAATCGGTATTTTTTAATATTTTAATTTGGTTGAACTATGCAACAGTATTCAATAAATTATTTAATAAAACTGTTATAGTTTATTTGTATGGATGTGTGGATGTTTGTTACTCTCTCACGCAATAACTAGGTACTGTAGGCCTAGCAGGAACATTTTACAGCGGCATAAACGTAACGTTATCGAATGAGAATTGTATGAAAATCTGTCAAAATTATGACCGCGCGGCGCGGCGTTGCCCATTTAAATTTCATTCGATAACGTTACGCTTACGCCGCTGTCAAATGTTCCTGCTAAGCCCCTTGAATGGATTTAAACGAAATTTGGTATGGTAGTAGTTTAGACTCTGGATTAAGACATAGGCTACTTTTTATCACAGCAAAATGTACGGTTCATGCGGAATTCCTTTTTGCACGTACGAAGTCGCGGGCAACATCTACGAGTAGTAGGGTAGACCGAGGCGAATCGGATCACTTTTTCTTTGAAGTTGAGCAAATCATACTAAAGTTTTATATAATGTTGTTTTTATTGATAAAAACGTAAGAAGTAACAATCACCTATGAAATAAACATTTAAAAACTTAAATCATCCATATATTCTCTAAATTATCTAATCAAAACTAAAAAAAGAAAAATATCCGAATCGCCCCAATTTTCGGGGTGAATCGGATCGTAAACAATATGTAACAAAATTTTAAGTTACTTAACAATATAGCTTTAGAATCAGTAAAAAATTAATAATGAGATTAATTTTAACCATCAGCACATAAATCACAATATATATTATGGTCCTTTTTCCCCCATAACAGCACATCTCGTTCTTTGCAGGCATTGCACTGGATCGAATCCTCTAATGGTGGATGAAGGAATATTTCAAAACAGTAAATGCAGTGCCACTCTCCTCTGTTTTGCAGATGAACTCTTTATTTAAAAATAAAGAAGATGAAGCATAAAGCAACGCCTGAGATAAATCTCAGGCGTTGCTTTATGCTTCATCTTCTTCATATTATTTTCTTTGCCCACAGCCTTTTCCGTATTTTACTTGGTCATGTACCGCAATATATGATCAGCGTACTTATTTTTTGATTCTCATCTAAAGCTGGCTGTTCACCTTGACGCTTAATAATAACCCTGGATAAAGTAATTCTTCTCTGTAAGCTCGTGAACGGTACTGCAAAAATCTCAGCCTGACGTTTGTTCTGGACTTTATTTACAGTCTCTTTCATTTTTTTCTTTAGATAATTCTTCGGCATCAGTGTGTCTTTTGTACGTGCAAACCATCTACAATGAAATAGATATGAATTAATAACCTCAAACATGTAATAAAACAGTTTAAAAGTGTGATCCAATTCGCCCCTGACGATATGATCCGATTAGCCCCATAATCAAGACTTTTAAAATAAATATTTTAGACGTTAACCTCTAAGATCATACTTAAAAGCGAATTGGTTCTCTAATATAGACACCTTGCTTAGCAATATAAACCAATATAGTTGAGTTTTAACACAAATCCATAATATGATACAAAGAAATCGTATGTACGTACCGTAGATGAGGGCCAAAATTGCGACATACTTAAACGACAGAGTTGCTGACGAGCGACTTCGACAAGCGCGATCGAAATACTGCCTATGTTGGGAGGTGAAGGGTGAGAGGCGGGACGCTATACGATGGTTGAGTGTACTCTATGTGAATGCGATATTTCAATTATCAACAGATTTCTTATTTTGATCCGATTCGCCCTGTGATCCGATTCGCCTCGGTCTACCCTATTTACATAAACATCGATATTCAAAAAAATCAATTCCCTTCACTAACTAAAGGGTTTGTTATTTATCGCTGGACGATGCCCTTATTGTTTGTTTACTGTTAGCTGAAATTTCTCGATTAATTAAAAGCTGGTTTAATGAGCGGCGTACTGATTACTGAACACTATTTATTACACGCAACTTCTAATTAGTTTCCATTCATTAATAAAAAATATGACCCAGTTGAGTCATAATCGGCCACACAAGATTATGTTGGTTTGGAAAATCCTACTAATATTATAAATGTGAAAGTGTGAGGATGGGTGGATGGATGGATGTCTGTTACTCTTTCACGCAAAAACTACTAAACGGATTTTGATGAAATTTGGTATGGCAGTAGCTTAGGCTCTGGATTAAAACGTAGACTACTTTTTATCCCGGAAAAGTACAGTATTTCCGCGGGATACTTAATAGTATATTAACAGCTAGTTAAGGATATTTTCATTTTAGAGAAGACTTCAAATAAACTTAGAATTTAACGTTTTGATGTCGTTTTTCACCTAATAGGTTCAACTTTTCATCATCACAGCTATAAGCTTTTTTATGTTAACAACTATTATTATTTTATTATTGTTGTTTATTTTAATTTTAATAAATAAATAAAATTGAAATGTTTGGAATTTTAAATTAACAGTATTTCACTAAAATCTAAATGGTTTTGTTATTTAAATATTGTTGGTAAAATGGTTTAAATAGGTATACATCTATCTATACACATTTGTAATTTCAAATTAACAGCTTTTCACTAAATTCTTATGAAAGTATATTCGGTACTTACAATAAAATATAAATTTTTATATTTTTGTCTGTCCGTCTATCTGTCTGTATGTCGGTCTGTCTGTCTGTCTGTTTGTTCCGGATAATCTATGAAACGGCTAGACCGATTTTCACGGGACTTTCACTGGCAGATAGCTAATGTTATAAGGTCTAACATAGGCTACTTTTATTTTAGGGTTCCGTTTAAAAATTCCGTTTCCGTTAGTTCTATGTAAACAAAGTTGCGGGCATCAGCTAGTATACCCAGAATATACATAGTCAATAGAATCAGTCGTTACTCGTTAGGTACTCGTACAATTTTTTATTTAAATTGTAGGTACTAAATTCATATGATATATATACGGTACTAAGGATAAAAGATCATATTTTTTTATTTTTGTCTGTCCACAGTCCTGTCTGTCTGTTTGTTCCGGCTAATCTGTAAAACAACTGAACCGATTTTCACGGGACTTTTACTGACAAACATTTATTTTATAAGGCGTATTTAGGCTACTTTTATCTTTCAGCTCTTGGTACAACTTTGCGTAGAACTGGAAACGGAACCCCATTTCCGGTTTTACGCAAAGTTGCACCAGCTAATAACATCAGCTAGTCCCCGCAACTTTGCGTTAAGATATATCTAAAGACTAGTAAATTAAAGAATGGCCATGTATAATGTCTCCGAAAATCAATTACGGATACTTCGGGCACATGATCCACAGCTTATGTCAAGACGTTTAGGCAAGAAAATAATTGTCATACTCAAAGTAAAAAATCATCTCATGTATGAGTGACTCTCCGCAAACTTGCCCATAAAAAGATTTTTTTTCTAGTATGATAATTATTTTTCTGCCTGAACGTCTTTACATAAGCAATAGATCATATGCCCAAAATATTCGTAATTGATTTTACCGAACCTTATATAACTAAACCTGTGATTAAAAGCAGTATGAACGCATATTTAAGCGATTGCGTATTATTTTATTTAGAACATAGCACATGGTCAAATATGTTGCATGCAGGTTGATAATGTGATACCAAGGACTCACTGCTGCATTTCGCTTTAATGTATTAAGAGGACCGTAAATAATAAATATTATATGACATTTGCACAACGTCCGCGCATCGGTTTCGAAAATATCTTAACAAATTCCATATTGGAGTCGATTAAATATTATTTATGACTCCATTTAATAAATAGACATTTATTATTCATAATAATTCATATGTAACGGTGTTTTCTACTATGTCATACTTGCTGAAAATTGTCTGCAATTGTATTTTTTCACTTATACATATATTTTTATACTTTTTTTCTACGGTGCAGTGGAAATCATTGCCAGCGTTAAGTTTTCATCACAGTTTTTCTAAATCGTCAAGTCCAAAGTCTAGTCAAAGTCCAAATAAATCATCAAGTCAGTCGATTCAGAAAATTGGTACCTAGACCAATAGATGCTTTATTGAAACTCGCTAGGGTTTTGGAGTCAAAATGAAAACTTAAAATAGCACGCTTTTGGAAGTTTTACCTACCACTTGCCTACACCTGTGCCCGTCATCGAATATTTGATGGCTAATATTCTACCATATTACACATAAAGAACTAAAAAAAAACAAATTTGTGGAGGAAATACAAAACAACAACGTCACACATTTATATCCCCGCTAAAACAACCCTTCTCTTACAATCAGGTAGGGTCATAGTCCATAGATGCGTAGAATGCCAGAGTCATTATCACCGAAAAGAACTTCTCTAACAAAACTAAGTAAGTAACTAAAAAATTATAATCTTATATTTTATAAATATTGATAATGATAAAAATTTTACAAGTAAGAAGTTTGTCGTGTACAAAATTTGGGTTAAGCGTCTACACGCACTTATGTAGCGGTTTCAGAGCTGTAGAAATAAAAAACAAAACATGAAGGAGATCTTGACCTCTTTTGATATGTTCTATATTCAAAAACTTTTATTAACGGCCAGGCTTTGTGGTAGAATTACATGGAAAGTTTATTGTTGCGTACGCCTCATTCACGAATTAGAATCCCGCTTAGATATGTATGGTACTCATAGGTCATGGCGATTTAAATCAATTTGATACTGCAATATTACTATAATACTTCAGAGAAAACTTAATATTAAGACGACTGTATTTTTGGCCATTTGCGAATCTGTCCACTTGAGAATCTATCCAGTTGCGCCGGGGATACATTTAAGACAGAAAATATCTGCAATACGCATTGATTTTCAACCGAATTGATGTTAAAATTTATTTCGTTTTCGCCTGGTTTATTCTCAACGTAACTTCATAATTATCATTTCAAGAAATTCAAGAACAATAATTTTCGTATATCGTCGATGGTAAATTTTATTTTATTTATTTATGGAATATGTACTTTGTACATACGTACACATACAAACAACAGTTTAATAATTAGGCCAGTCATAATCGGCGTGTTATCTGCATACGGGCGCGACTCTCGCCTTGACACACTGGGCTGCGATTTACGACCACTATACCGTAGAACACACCCACTAACGTCACTTCCATTATTTCCGAAAACAAGGGTCATGCTCTTTATTGCAAGAATAGAGAGAGAAAATTGTGACACTAAAAACATAGTACCTTCGAAGACATTGTTCTCTCATTTGTTTTACGAATTCAAGAAGAGTCAATAATCTTAAATACACGTTACAAGCTCTAGCCAACAAGTCTCAAGAGTCAAGAGACGTGAATCCATGACAGTAGTCTTGCATTCTCTTTCTCGCTTTCGGGCAGAGACTTCTCACGAAAGAAACTAATTCTCGCAAGACTTCTCGGCACAATCTTGAATATATTGTATTATTATCCTATAAAGTATAAACATTGAAAGTAAATTCGTGCCTTAGTAGTGTAGTGAGGATGTTTCGCGATGATGATGATGATGCCGTATGTCCGTCTGTCTGTCTATCTGTCCGCTCTTCCTGCCTCTGTAATTATGAAACCTATTACGCGTTTATAGTTACGGAACCCTCTTTAGACATGTCCTGAGTCCCGACATGTTCTTGGTTAGGTTATTAAATTATGTCTTTAATCGTTGATAGATGACGGAACTACACAACTGATGCAACTGGTCCGATACCAATTAGAAGGCTTTCTGGGTCAATGTTACTGAATTTAAATTTCCACTGCCAGTGATCTAAATTCCTTAATTGTTACGGCTAAATACTAACTGTTGACAAATAATGATAAAGAGGATTATATAAATTAAGGTCAAGTACATAACTTATGGACTCAGAGATGTACAAGTAGAGACCATGTTAAACATTCGCAAAGTGCCTATAATAATATGATTATGGTAGATGTATATTAAACCAGAAGTATGACATAGTATTATAGAATGTAAACAAATGTCCAAATATTTGTTACAAGTTAGAAATTATTCGCTGTTAGTTGTTTTAATAACTAATACTTTTATAAAAATCGACGCGTAGCTATGAAAAATATATCTCGTACGTAAGATATTTTTGGACCTCATACATTTCTGGAAAAACAAAATATGTTATAAAAATAGAGGGTGACGAGTGTTATAAAGAAAAGAAAATTATACTCGATAGTCACAAGTGTAATTTACTAGTATGTATATATTATTTATGCTTATAATGAGGGAACCCTAAAACAATAGACAATGTGAACTATGTGTCAGTAATTAGGAGAACAAAAAAGTTTTAATATTTATAAGGTTTTGTCTCCGCTGACACAGTTATACTCAGCCACTATTTCGTCATGTAATGGAAGTTTTACTCGGAAAGATACATGTGTTTTATGCAACCCAATGTTGATAAAATAAAATACATCAAAATATATACGAGGAAAACAATATAATAAATTATGGTTTTGAAAACAACAGAGAATTTATGGCGAGATTATCACAGTATGTATTTTCCTAATGAAAAATCTGAAACAAACGAGTTCAGAATCTGAAAAAGACACTACCAAGTGGCAAGTACTAAACTCAACTAATCAAGAAAGACTCTTCTTTACATCTATACTAATATCGGTGCAATGAGCATACATGCAGCACCCATCACCCCGACCGAGCGAGGTGCTATGCTCAGTCAGGCCGAAGCCCACTTGTAAGCGTTTCAGATGTTGTAAATAAAGCACCGATCTTAGAAAACTTTGATAGCGCGATTCATAATTGTGGCGCTCATTTGTCCGCTACTAAATTAAAATAATATTCATGTTAAAATATTTGCTAAGACTCTCTCTTCTCTCTCTTTCAACATAACTCGCACTGTTAAAAAGTTATCAGGTCTCATGTAAAACCAAGCTTCTAACTCTACACGCCCTAACTAAGGTGTAGAGTTTGTGAAGTTAGGCTTGTTGTGTTGACTTCTGTAAGTTGGCTACAAAACCTACTTAATTATCAGATAAGCAGGTATTTCAGGCGAAACAACAAATAATAGTATTATAATATACTAGATGTTGCCCGCGACTTCGTGCGCGCAAAAGTTAATTTCGCAGAAACCGTACATTTTTCCGCGATAAAATGTCCTTCCCCGTGGTCTATTCTACATCTGTCCCAAATTTCGTTAAAATCTATGCAGTATTGAAATTCATTTTTATTTTATTTTCATGTATAACACTTATAGAATTGTCCTACATGATGCCTACTACCGGTTCGTTTTAGACAGTAGTTTCGGAGCATATTCAATGGAAACAATTAACAAACAAACAAAATTTTCCTCTATATTATATTAGTATATAGACTATGGCAAAATATCATTGTTTGCTAAAGACATTGTTTTTAGTGTTTTCTACTACAGTTTAACAAAAGTTCACTTGATTGTTATCTAATGATTTGAAATTAATGTACTGACTCAACCGGATGAATAATACCATGGACTCGAAAATAGTTACCTGTAAAAAACTCATGTATGAAACCTTGCCTTTATTTTAAAAGATTTATTTCAATTCAGCGATACCCCACACAATGAGGTAGAATGAGAAAATATTTTTCATCCCCACTTCACATGTATGGAGAACCACCCATAAAATATAAAATTATTATTTTATGACGCCAAAACCGAGATCTATAATCAGTCTTTAACTTTACCAGATTCCATCCATTTAAATTCATAATTACAGAAGCTAGAGGCGATGTATGCCCATACAGATTACAGACAGATGAACAGATAGAGCGAAACTATAAAGGTTTCTTGAGTATTACGGAACCCTAAATATATATATTTTCATTCAACATTGTAGAAGTCGGTGATTTAACCCACTTCAATAATGTTTTTATATTAGCAAAATGAAATTTTGGGAATTGAAATAAATCATATGAAACTCATTAGGGTAGGTGGACAAAACTTTTCCTTCTTTCAATATTTTTAAATATTTTAGACTAGCTGTCGCCCGCGATTTCAACCCGTAATTAGGCTAGCTATATTAGTTGTAGCGTAATGTTATATCCTGTGCCTTATAGGCTTTCTCAATTAATGACCTGTCTAACACAGTCATACTTTTTTAAATTGAATTAGTTCCTGACATTATTGCGTTTAATCAAACAAACAATTTCTTTATTATATTAGTATCGATAACGGTTCATAAGTTTATAAAGTATTGACGCGGTCTTATGAATCGGTTTATTACTAAATTGCGGCCTTAATCTCAAAAGTCCTGAATGGAATGGTTCGAAATGTGCCAGAGATATGTGCCAATGTGTATTTATGGTAGGTCAGTTCAACTGCGCAAAACACTCCACCAATATCGAAAATTGCAAAACGCAAGTCCTGAATTGCGTAAACAGTTGAGCAAGTCCGGCCAAATATAAGAGAGCTCACCATCCGCTTACGTAACACATCCAGCCTCCGCCTAGTGCCTAGTGCGCAGTACCTATGGTTCTAATCTAGACTTTGTTATGATGAAACTGACATTTAGGCCCTTCTCTTAAAAGGTTTAAGAGCATTATGTGAATCAATAACTATTTAATACTTTACATAAATTGTACAACTTTAAGGTGGAATGTAAATGCTTTCTAAGTCTTCTTGTTAGAGAATATTGTAACACATCTTAATTCCAATTGCTGAAATAAGGAAAAGAGAGATCTCTCATACTACGCACACTTCTAGGCATAGACCCTAATAATGATGAAACGATTAACATTTTTGTACGAGTACTAAAACTGGTTTTAAATAAGTGTCTGTTGTATCATTTGAACTCATTAGGGTCAAAGGTCATCCATAACTTTACACAGATTGGAGATTCCTAATAAGATAACGTTATGAAAGTTAGGTGTATTAAGGAACTAGATGTAATATAAGTATTACTAGATTAAGGGCCTGGGCCTCTAGTCAAGATGCATTCGATCATTTCGACGGCGAAGTTCGAAAACAAAATGTATGGATTTTGACATAATATGGCATCGCAAACGACATGTCACTTATCGATGTCTTATGTCAATTCCCATTAATTTTTGATTTTGAAGGTCGCCATCGAAATTATCGCACGCATCTTGACTAGAGGCACTGTACTTTTACTATCGTGACAGGTGTTATAACGTATTTGCATGTTTTGTCTTTATCGCTCTACTAGATGTTGCCCGTGACTTTGTGCGAGCAAAAGGAAATCTCGTGGTAACCGTACATTTTGCCGCGATAAAAAGTAGCCTATGTCCTTCCCCGTGGTCTAATCTATATCTGTATCAAATTTCATCCAAATCGGTCCAGTTGTTTCCAGAGGAAAACTTTGTCTGTTTGTATTAAATGCTCCGAACATTTAATACAAACAGACAAAGTTTTCCTCTTTATAATAATAGTAAAAATAAGTAGTAACAAAACTTCCGAAAAAGCTTTCATACACTTTTTAGAAGGTTGTGATATAAATTACAAATCCTTAGTATATTTAAGCGTTAGTGTGAAAAAATCCTTCAAATTTTCTACGAAACGATTAACCGACATCAGAAGGCTGTACATTTATCACCATGCGGCATGCACCCATTTTAATTTCAAACACATACGTCCTTATGATAGACAATGGCCCAATTACATAACGTAATAGAGTGCAGTTGCAGTAACAAAGCAATGGTGCGTTTCCAATAATGTGTCCAATATTATGACAATAAAAGGTATAAATGATGAATGATGGAAAATAATTTTCATTAAAATTTTCTTGTTGTCTTCTCCTTTTTAAACTAATATTTTTAAATAATTTTTATATGAAATAATATAATATTAGTTTGGTCAATTTTAATTGACGTATTTTTGATAATTTCATAAATATAACAATACGAATTATATGTTTTGGGTTAACATATTTTAATAAACATGTTTAATATTAATATTATTCGAATATCAGTTTTGAGAACATACGAGTGTATTATTATGAGCTAATTCAGAACTCTTAAAACAAAATCGTATCAAAAGTTTATGAGTACTTGAACTGTTCAGTAAAATATAAAATCGTTATGATCATTCCGATTCAATATCGAATAATAAATGATATCAAATATCGAGATAAGTGAATTAAGTTAATCGTTTATACCTCCCTAATATACGGCAAATTATACGATGTTCGAATAAAAACAAACTCAAATTAACTTATTAATTAGCATATCAAATACATTATCTCTTAAAATCCGTAAAAAGGTTATTGTGTCAGTGTTTACTTACGCCAAAACAGTGTTAAGACGAGATCAAAACTTGCCGTAATGACATGAGTCCGTTACGTATTAATCGCCCGTGAATGTGCAGCTTTATTTATATTTTATTTGTTTCCGTAATTCTTCCTAAATCCTAAATAATAAATAATAATTTAATTTAATTCAGTTAAACGCAATTTAGTTGTAAAAGTCATCAAATGAATTACAATGTCATCGTGGCTGGTTTGAAGACACTTATGGGGTCATCTCATGGGGTCAGCTCATGAACGGGAAAGTTTTGTATGTTTTGCACATTTTTGGTTTATTATTTTATTTTTTATATTCGTAATAATTCACTAGTGATATTGTCACACCATTAATTTTGACCCGCACCACTGAAAGTGGGACAAATGTGAAGGATAGACGAAGGTCAGTATCTCAGTCGCGCGCGGTGCGCGGTGGGGTGAACGGTGCGCGCGTAGTATCCGTGAACTTGGCATCACCCTGGCCGCCAGCGCCCCCTATAATAGCGGGGCCGGCGGCGCCCCCTGCCTCCAGAGCCGAGCCCGCCTCCGCCAGACATGCTCCGAGCCTTGTGCCTCCTGGCCGTGCTGGCCGCAGTCCGCGCCTGCAAGCCCTGCAGTGAGTTTTTTGTGTCTATTTGTGTGTGCTAAAGGCCTAAGTTTAGTGTTTTGTTTTTTAATGAGTTATGCACGAGGTAGGTGAGTGCGGAAACTATGTCAACGCGAAAATGAAAAAGGCGCGCAATTTTTACTATGTATACCTATTTCTGTTGGCAGTAAAATATTGCAAAATTTAATAAATGAAGAAAATCACAATTCTTCATTATCTAAATTAAAAAAACTTTAATGCGTTATAAAAAAAAATAGAGCTAGGATATCTTCTATAGTCAATTTATATATTTAACAATACGAGTATACACGGCATGCAAAATTGATCAAAACAATGTCCGTAGTAGAGGCACTGCTCTACTATGTATACATATTACATACTACTTTTAGTAGCGATTATCTCCGGAGTTTTATGAATGAAGCCGCATTGTTATTTAATCGTATCGTATACGGCTGCACTGCCGGGTTGACAGGTCAAATACTCGAACACTTTACACACAAAAAGGTTAGGCTTAAGTCTTGTGGTAATCAAAGTTTAATTTATTTTAATTAATTTTCATGAAAAAATTCTATTCACAAATTAAACAATCTGATTGAATTTCAAAGAGCTAATAAATTATATTAATGATGAAACGATAAATTAACTGATTTAGAATGTTGATAACAAAAAACAAAATCGGTGTAATGTAAAACACGGCTAAGTGCAAATCTCTCGCAAATGCATACTCTACATCAGTGTTTTTCAACCTTTTTCATGATGCGACCTTGTATGAAAAAATATTTCGCGACCCCCCGACTCTTCGCTTTTTTATCATGTATGTATGTGTATGTTACAGTGTTACAAATATTCGTTCCATACGACGTTTTTAATTTTTTTTGCGTGTCCATAATTATTATTCGGATATAAGTAAGTACATAATATAGTACGTCAGACACATTATTTTATAATTACATACATCGATGATATCGATGATCGATTTATGAGTATATCCTTTCGTTAAAATTGTCTTACTTAATAAATCAATAAATAATAATAAATACATAAATCTTTATTGATTTTTTACTAGTGTTCTCTCGACCTCCGGCGACCCCCCTACAGAAGCTTCGCGACCCCCTAGGGGGTCGCGACCCACAGGTTGAAAAACACTGCTCTACATTGTCACTTATCAGTTTTGAGTCGTACTGCTCGTACGTGAATGTAGAGCATACTCATGTTGAGCGTATTCATGTAGAGCATAATTTATTCATGTACGTACTATCCTTTAACAGGTTGACCATTCTCGTAATTTGTTCGTATTACAATAATTAACAATGGTATCTTAACTTTGGTAATTAATTGTCATTTCCATTGTGAGTAGTTACTATGAAATATCGTCATAGTACGTGCAAGTCATGAAAGCGACATACCAGCTTAAGGGTTAGGTTATTTATTATTATATCTATACTAATATTATGAAGAGGAAATATTCGTTTGTTTGGATTGAATAGGCTCCAAAACTTTTTTACCTATTTTGATGAAATTTGACACAAATATAGAGTAGACTACGGCAAACGACATTTGCTACTTTTGATTGCGGCAAAATATACGCCACAGGAAGCCTCTAGTAAAGTACAAAGAGCATATTCCAACACGATGTTTAAGACGACCTCTGTGGCTCAGTGGTTAGCGCGTTGGCAAAGAATATATATTACTAACGTAGCGTTGGCGTTCAAGTCGGAGGTCGCGGGTTCAAATCCCGCCAGGGAACATAAATATTTGTATTATATAGTAAAATTCTTAAATATATGTATGGTATAAAAAGTATTAAATATATTTCCGTTGTCTGGTACCCGTAACGTAACACAAGTTCTAAGAACTTACCACGGGACCAAGCTGACGTAGTGTGAAAGCATCCACAGATATCATTATTATTATTATTAATAATATGTCAAAGGCTTAAATACTTATAAGAAATGAGAAAGCAGTTTTTGAGTGAAGATTTCTAGCGTTCAAGTGTTTGGTAGATTTTGGTGTTATGTCACGGAATGTCGAGTGCTTTTAGAGAGTGCATATGTTTGTTCCGTCAATTTCAACAGATATAGGTATTATGTATTATTTTCTTGGGTTTTCTATTTTAAAATGTCCTCATGTAGACACACATTGGGAAAACTGTCGCGATTGGACATATTCTCAAGTGGACAGATTGTCAAAACGACTGATTCGCAACTGGACACATTCGCAACGACATCGTAATTAGGTCATTCCTATATTTGTATAGAGTTACAAAGTAAGATAGGGATGTACTTATTTGTTTTTAATTAGCAATTATTTAATATTCTTTTACATATCTAATCAAACACTAAAATCCATCAGCTGCCTTTTAAAATTATACTCACAACAATTAAAAAAACCATTGTTAAAATTGTATGACTAAGGTTAAGGATGTCTAAATAAAGTTTTATCGCATAAGTAGTAACCGATAACGGTAAAAATATTGATAGCAATAAAAACTTAACCTACAAAGTTGCAATTATTTTGACCGACAATTTCGCGACAATTTATCGTCGGCTGCTTGTACAAGCTATTAAAATAAACGTTTGAATATAAAGATAAAATCGGGGATAAGTACGATCACCGACCGGCCGCTCACACTACGATCTTATTACTACAGCGGTAAGGTTCACAAGGGGCACACCGGCTTGTCGGTAACTGTGCTTATCGTTGCACATAAAACCGCAGTAAAAATGATTTAGGTGACCACGTGCGCGTATTATCCGCAGTCGGGTAAAGCGATTAATTACCGAAACTCGGTCAGTAGCGTAAGGATAACAGGGCCTTTAGTCAAGATGCATTCGATGATTTCGACGGCGAAGTTCGAAAACTAAATGTACGGGATTTGACATAGGTCGTCGCTAAGTGACATGTCGTTTGCCATCCCATACGTTTTTGATTTCGAACTTCGCCGTCTAATTATAGAATGTATCTTGACTAGAGGTCCTGTTTTTATATCGAACTGTGGGACAAGCGCGAACATTTGACAACGTATTCACAACGTAATCGAATGAGAATTAGGGGTTTCAAGTTCGTGACATCTAACACCTGTTTTACACGTTTAGGGTCCGACTTTGACGAAGCGCCGCCTGGTGACCAAAATGGTGTCGAAATTTCTTATTGACAGTTTTCGAAGAAACTTCTGTTACCAGATGGTACTTTGTGTGAGTCTCGTCTGCCTCCTAGCAGAAAAATATCGAAAAAACTTAATGTATGAAAACCATGATATCGCCTACACAACTTACCACTCAATAACGTTAGCCCCACAGGGATGTCAACGGTCGGAATTTTACCGGTTTCTTTAGTTACATCACTTTAAGTGAATATATTCTATTTATTGTATCGAATGATTGCTACAAATCTGCTTGTTTTAGTAAAAGTACCTGGGTTGTGCTCGGAGTTTTGATAAATAAAAAAAAGAATCACAGAAATATTACCGGGACTCGAACCGGGATTCGAACCCACCATATTCCGTATTTACGTATGCTAAACTGTCAAAATTATTGATATTTTATTCGAAATAAAAAACATATATAGCTAAAAATGCGTAGTTTCCCAGGGATCAGACCTAGCTAGATCGAAAACTCCCTGCATACTAAAATACATGGTAATACTTGCAGCCGTTTTCGAGAAACCGATATTATATACAAGATTTTCTCGTTCTCGTTTAAAGTATAAGATATGCCTAAGGTTTAGGGAAAAGAGATAAATTACCGACAATCGGTCACTAGCGTAAGGATAACAGTTTTATCGAACAGGGATGTCAAAGATCAGAATTTTACCGGTTTTGTTTAGTTACATCACTGTAACCCAATACCGATTTATTATTGAGAAAACTGCTTGTTTTGGTAAATTAATATGCGTAAGGTTTTGTTTGACAAATAATATTACATTCAACTTACAAAAGATCAAGCACTGTTGACACCAGTTTATATTAACGAAAGACAAAAACAAATACTGTGAAACACACCAAAGTTAAAAAATATATTATATTATAAGCTGCTAAGTGCCAACCCTAGTGAGCAAGGTCATAGAAAGTAATTAATTCAAAACCATATTGTCCGTTTCGTGTGTCGCTTCTGGTGTTTAAGCTATTAATTTTTGGTCAATAAATAAAATGTAAACATATTTTTTGCTACATTTACATATTAATCTTTTCAATCACTTTCTTCTTTCTCGTTAAGATTTATTTTTATATGCACGCCCACTAATCTATAATCTAATCTATAATTACCATTAAACTTTAAAATATACATTGTCATAAATTAATACACTTTCACGTTTTTTGATCGTAGCAAGTAAATCATTATATTTCAAAACAAATGAAAGCGGTAATTTCAAAGATACTGATTAATCAAATTTAATTGATTCAACTTGCCCTACTAACACTCAAAACGTGGATGATTCCCATCCTCGCATTTAGGCTGGCGCAGACGATCGATCGCACCTCACTACCCCGTGCAGGAGATGAGGCCCGGACAGATCGGGCCAGCACTAGTGTGGGGCTGCGGAAGAATTTGGATTCCCGCAGCCCCACGCGCACATGCGAGGAGCCAAAAAAAAAAAGACGATCGATCGCCCTCGCTACACAATAATTAGCATGAGTTACCGCGACCGGCTACACGTGGCCCGTCTGACCCGAGCCTTAAGGTGAACGCACATCTGGCCGCAATCCGCACCGCATGCGTCGCAGTCACCGCAGTCATCTTTAAACTTACTCTCAAACTCAATGGAGGTAGGTACTGCGGCAAAGGATAGGTGTGTGAAGATGTTAAAAACTCATATAAAACAATTCGAATGCGGTGATTTGACATAAGGCATCGTAAGCGACATATCACTTAGCGATGACTTATGTCAAATCCCATACATTATTGTTTTCGACGGCGAAGTTCGAAAACAAAATGTTTGGGATTTGACATAAGGCCTCGCAAGCGACATGTCACAGCGATGACATGTCAAATCCCATACATTTTTGATTTCGAAGTCCGCCGCGCCGTCGATAGTATCGATTACATCTTGACTAAATGCCCAGTTCTACGTTTACCGTTATATTTTACATAAAACAGTGGTCATCCGAACTTTAAATCCCAGGATTAGAAAGTTATTTCAATAAATCGGCATCATTTGTCACGCTAATTTCTCTTGAGGTTCTGTGTGGTCTTCCCAGAAACAATCCGACAATTCAAAATGCAATGTTTTAGCTATAAATTAAAGAAAATATGGGACGGTGGAGCAGGACAGGGTACTTAAGGTTCAGAGTATATAGAGGTATTAACCTCAAGGACTTTTATCCTACAACTGTTATTAATGTCAAAGTTTGTGATGATGGACGGGTGGATGTATGGATGGATATTTGTTACTCTTTCACGCAAAAACGACTGAATGAATTTCGATGAAATTTGGTATGATACGATAAGGACCGTCGGGCTACCAAGCGCCGACTGATGACAGAAAAAGAATTGAAAATTCTTATTGACCGTTTTTGATACAACTTATACCACCAGATGATGCTTTGTGTGCGTTAGGTCTGCGGCAGCAGGACCTGGATCTGTCTGACCTCCAAGGTCTGTTAACGGCAGAAAAAATATCAAACACCCTCATTGTCGCGAAGTTTATAAATAGCTTTTATTTCATAATAATTATTTTAGGATAATTCATTTGTTTAATTTGTTATCAATAGATAAAAACAAGCGATCTACGTTCGATATGACACTCATAGTTTGTCAAATTGTTCTTTAAATTTTAGCGTAGAGAGAGAAGTATATTGAAAGGTGCCTCGTAGCAATACAGTGGCAACTATTTTTCCATACTTTTTAG
The DNA here is from genome assembly GCA_905404095.1 of Glaucopsyche alexis. Lineage (NCBI taxonomy): Eukaryota > Metazoa > Arthropoda > Insecta > Lepidoptera > Lycaenidae > Glaucopsyche > Glaucopsyche alexis. Next base: position 3,478,195 of record FR990044.1, on the reverse strand, counting down.
AACAATTTAAACGTGGTAGAGCCATGCTTCGGCACGAATGGGCCGGCTCGACCGGAGAAATACCACGGGCTCACAGAAAACCGGCGTGAAACAGCGTTTGCGCTGTGTTTCGCCGAGTGAGTGAGTTTACCGGAGGCCCAATCCCCTACCCTATTCCCTTCCCTACCCTCCCCTATTACCCTATTCCCTCTTAAAAGGCCGGCAACGCACTTGCAGCTCTTCTGATGCTGCGAGTGTCCATGGGCGACGGAAGTTGCTTTCCATCAGGTGACCCGTTTGCTCGTCTGCCCCCTTATTTCATAAAAAAAAAAAAGAACAATTACTGTCAAGCGTTGAAATATAAATTACTTTATGTAAATGTTTTATATTTTATAATAATATTTAATTACTAGCCGACCTGTATCTCACGATGATGATGATGGTGACGAAGATGAAAAGATAATAACTTAGTCTAAATTACTCCTTAAAACAAAAGCCTTGTAAAAATCGGTCCAGCCGTTTCAGAGTTGTGCTGAAACAAACAGATAGACAGAAAGAAAAAAAACTTTTTTTTAAATTAAATACCGTTTATACGTTCATATTATGCACTTATTATAAAACTACTAATTTTAAGCTAGAAACAGACACTTTAATTAAATTTATTTGTAATATACTTAAATAGACATAATAGCGTTATATATCATAAAACGAAGAATAATACACATATTATGATTGTACAAGAATTTACTCGCAGTATTGTTCGCGTATGAAAATACCACGAAAGTATATTCAATCGTGACGTTTTGATTAAATATTTATGAATAGATGAGATCTGACATAAATTCCATTCATATTAAATGAAAATATTTAAATTAGTGATCTATATATTATGTATATGTAACAACAAAACAGAAAGTGTTTTTGAGGTCAAAGATAGTGAAAACTGCGCGAATAGTCAAAGTGTGTCAAAGTGTCGTCGGAGAATATTAATAACAAACATTATTCATTATTAATTTACATCTTTACACTAATGAGAATTATGTTTTGACTCGACAGCTTTATAAAGCAAAATATTAGTAGTATTTTAATTAATTGCCTGCATATTTTTCATTGGAAAACTAATTCTTCTTCTAACAAAACATCTACTAGAGTCTAATTAATGTTTCTAGTAACTAGACAAGCAACACTATGCCTTTTGCGTGGAAAAACCTAACTGACAGTTAATATTTCTCTCTCTTTCGAGTTTAAAAAGTTGTTTACTCACTTGTCGTAGAAATGTTTTTAGTAGATTTTTCAAGTAAATCATGAAGAAAAAAAACAACTGAAGTATTTAAAATCTCTCATTCGTTTATCTGAATCATCGTCATAAAATCAACGTATGTTATTATTACAGTAAATTTAAATAACAATCACATTTGAAATTCATCATACAATACACCATCAAGTTATTTCATAACTGTAATCGTCAATATATCAAGAGGGCTAACAAAAGACATAAACGCGCGACGAAGCTCGCATTTTCAAAATGACTTTGCGATTGGTTTATAGTCGTTTTATAGTGGATTACTCATACACTGTGTAGGTCGTTGTAAAGCAATGAGTGAGATATTTTTCACGTTGTGTGAAAAAAAATATCCAGCTTCATAGACATTTGATGCAAGTTTAAGTTGATTTTCAGTTTAATTTTTTTTTTTTATAAATAACCACATTGTTAGGATTTTTTTTGTAATTACAGTATCGTATAACGTACATTTTCAATTTCCTAAATCTTTCACAAAAATGCAAGTTTCTAAGATTTAGGAAATTTTAGAAACTATGTAACCTAATACTCGCAGTTTTCCATTCCAATATTTACTGAATTTAATCTCAATATAATCTAAAAAGTTATAAATTAACAGTAACTGGGTCAACACATCGTCAGTTATTTTGTTTTAACGCGCCCTAAAGTGTTTTTAATCAGTGTAAATTCGCATGACTTATTGCTTCAAGATAATAAAATTGCATATGAGGTTACTGTTCTGTAGCCCAGAGCCTTTAGCCAAATTGCCATCGTTAATTACGACGACGAAGTTCGTCGATACATATACGAGTGCGAAAGTACGAGCTGATACTGGAGCAAAAGGTAAATAGAAATAATACTGAAATCCATTTTAGTCGATTCTATAGTTTTTTCATAAAACTTTTTCTATGAAAAAACTATAAATTTGCGTAATTTGAGGACGCCTTTTCTAAAATACTTTACAAAGCAGTATAAATGTGTACACTATAGATTCTCTTATACTGGATTACTATTCTATCCCCCTTACTAATAAACGCTGTATAAGCTTTGAATAGTTACACATTGTTTTGTCTCCTTCTATCGAATTCAAAATGTCACTTGTGTGACGGGAACAAAACACTGTATAACTATTCAAAGCTTATACAGCGTTTATTAGTAAGGGGGTGTGGGTATATCCTTTTCCCCCGATGTTAGGTGAGATAACTAAATAAACTAAAAAAATAGAGACAAGCATTTTCCCCGCGCCCCGCACTGAGTTCAAGCCGTTGTGTCACCTATAGTTGACTAGCGCACTCATAAGTGTGGAAGACATTTTATTTTGACGTGAGCATGATTTTCATGTGGGTCCTCTTGTATCCTCAGCGTGCGGCGTGGCGCGGCGCGCGCGCGTCGTGGGCGGCGGCGCGCTCCAGCCGGGCGAGTTCCCGTGGCTGGCGGCGCTGCGGCGGGACGGCAAGGTCATCTGCGGCGCCACCGTCGTCGCCCGCGACCACCTCGTCACCGCCACGCACTGCATCTTCGAGTGAGTATTGTACATCTTGTACACGACCACCTTTTGGTATGAAACGTTTTGAGGCGCGTTGAGCGTTAAATTTCGAGGTCGCATCACGATGATGATTGAAGTTTTAATTCTGCCACGTGGTTAGGAAGCTTAGTATCTTTGTAATGACTGAACTTCTGAAACTGTCATGTCATATTAATATCTGCCGCCGCACGTGTTGCAGAAAGCTTTTCTATCATCACTTGACTATCTGTGACCCAAAGCTACGGTCTCAATTCATTATCACAGTCAGTTAGTACGCTTACACACACATCATATGAGGATTTTGTAACGCGCATGTGTAAAGGCGTGTGTTATCGATATGGTCCCCACTTTGTAAAAATTTTGCTTGATAACTCTTTTTCTTTAGTTTTTGATTTCATACTTTATGACGGAATAGAGCACAGAAAGGCCTCGGTAATTCAATGAGAGAAAAAACAATTTGTTGAATTTTATCAACCTTATGACTTGGAAATAACCTCCAAATTGGTACAATCTTGGAATACTAACGCGGCGCGGCGATACCATTATTTTGTCAGCGAACGCACAAATAACTAACACTGCAAGGTGATAAATAAAAGACTGTCGAGTGACTGCGAATGATTGAATATTGACACTTGTGACCTGCACCTACCCCTTCCCTCGTCTGTCCGAATTACAAAATGCACCGAAGTAACGCGTACTACTTACTAGTATATATCTGTATAATCTATGATAACGCGTTACGCGGGTCCGGATTAGCGAGGCTGTTTCATGTGGCTAAATAATAAAATTCCTGTGCCAAATAAATTCGAGAAAAAAATGTGTGATGCGCACGCGAGCGGCGAGTCCAAAACTAAAAATGGACTCTGACATTCCCGTTTTCGCGACCTCTTTAATGTAATTTGACATGATTTGTCGGACTTTTAAATGATTCAAGTTATTGACTCACCGGTATTGTCGGGGTGAATTTATGGACAATTCCCGTTTCATTGAAGAGGTTTCAACGTAAAGAACTGTTACCTTACAATATATTATAAGACCTAAGTAAAGAGCCATATTATCTATTGTCATGCGGCATGTTTGAACTTTTTAAATTGACCTTTAAATTCTGAATTAAAAAGGTTACATTTTTGTTCTCTATTATTTTAAACGGCTGGTCGCTTGATACGAAGTGATTAAACAACCATCGAGACAATATATTAATATAACAGCAGAGTACTGACATGTGTAATTTCTGTTTTTTATAAGCTTTTATTTAGTTTCACCTGTCCCATTGTCGGTCTGTAATGGAATCTTGCAAGTTAAAGATCCACTTCCCGGTTTCCGATTGAGTTGAAGTACAATTCTATTTGCGCTAAAATAGTGCAATAAAATTGTACAGAACCAAAGTTTTCTCAAGAACAAAATCACGCTGCACCAATCTCGTAAATTCGAGTAGAAATCAGTTCACCCCAATACACCCGTTTCCTCATTAATATTGCTCCGGAATCGGCACTCCTCTGCATTCTTTCGCCATAATCAGGTAGTAGGTTAACTACGATGTTATTTATTATCGATTTATTTTTAGATCAAACACTTAATTTAGTGATGAATATGGTTTATGGTCGATTAACTGATGTTTTGCGATGTCATTCTGTAATGTGAAGCTAATAATTCACTTAAAATGGATTATGATTCTAATTATAGTACAGCCACCTAATCAGCGCTCAACGAAATCATCATCTATAGATTAGTACGTGAAGCAAAAGCTTTAGGTACAATTATGAGAATTGTGCAAATGGAGGAGTATAATATTTGGCACAGTTAAAGTTTATATGGAAGAAAGTGTGCAGAAAGCTAACATTTTATAAATATTGCTTAGAAACATATTAAAATAACAACACACACACAACCTCAGATTATTAACACAAACTACTGTGTGATTGATAGATATACAATTTTGTTACACGTTACCGCACCGCATATAACAATAACTCCCCACACCGATTTCAGTGACGGTGGCCGGTTTCATTGAAACCAGGCCATAGGAACGCAGGAGCAATTTTATAGTGCCTAAGTGTGTGCGCAGTAGGTACACAAGAGCACTCTCACTCTCTTAACCCAGTGGGACGGATAACCGACACGACTGACGAGAGATCAGGCGCAGGTCCGACTTTTTACATGCCCATCCGAAGCATGGGACATGGGTCATCTTTCTTGTCAGACAATCAGGTGATCAACCTGCATTGTCCTAACCAAACTTGGAAATATTTTTTTTTGTTATACCAATGCGGGAATCGAACCCACGACCTCCGAGTCGAGAGCCAAGCTCTAACCACTAGACCACGGAGGCTGTTTTTCTTTGAGGCAAAAGAACATTTTATAGTTCAAAGTTAAAAATTATATATTGTATTATAATGGGCGAATTCCGACCACAGAGTGATCTCTAGTCCGTCTCATTTTGTTTTGTCAATGCAATATGTAATTAATTAATAGTAGGTACTTACTAGATTCCGATTCTGGTTATTTTGAATTATATGTAATTTGGTTACTTGTATGTCATAGCTTCGAGCGACTGATTGTTCCTACTTCTTAATTATAATTTACGTTTTGTAAGGATTGCAATACTTTCCAAAATTAACAATGGACTAGGAGAAAGTATTAATTCGTACTTCGATCCTGCGCGGGCGTCGCCTAACGTATGATTATGCTAATACGCGGTATTAAGAAATAAATTATGTTTACTGATGTCGCGAACGTGTCGGTGACCCACTATTTTATTCGAACTATGAATGAAAATATCCGACTCGTGAATCATTCGTGAATAGATAATAAAGATGTTATGAGATTTAATGAAAGATAAAGAAGTTATGTTTCACACATATCACTAGATAGTAAGTTAGGGCAAGTATTCGTTTTACAAACAGTAAAGGCACGAACAATTGACAACATTTAGTATCATTAATATCCTCAGAAATATTGAGGCATTACTACTTGGTAAATGTAAAAAAATATAATATTATATGTGTAGTTTAGTAATTAAAATCTGATGGCGCGGCAGCGGCATCGCCAAGTATTAAGCGGCCGGCCGTAACTATCTTTTCTCGAAGCCTTTCGCGGCACTTTCAGGTACACCTAAAAAGTACAAAAAGGTTTAAATTTTTTTGTGCTAAATTAGTAAACAAAGCCTACATCGTTAGTATACTTATATCATATTCGAAAACATTTATCAAGTATGAACTTAAACGCACAAATATCGGAGATATTTACAAAATATGTGTTCCTGAGGCCGCATACTTCATACCTTAACCTAGGCGTGACGTCACATCTAGGTACAACATTAGACGTATGGAGCGTTTTCACGAGACTTGCGAAATTTTGTATACAAATCTCTGTACCTTTGAAAATATTGAATTTAAATATACAGTTTTATTTCTTCTCATATTTAAGAGTACATACTATTTATTTATGCAATATTTTTTTTGTCACCTAGTCTATTGTATGAAAGTTATGACAGCAGCACCTATACATATTTATTCAATAAAGTTTCGAATACTTGAGCTACATCTACAGCTGCATCCGCAACTTTTGAGCGATCTCACTAAAAAGTTACTTCGTAAGTAACGGGATTTGTAAGGTTTCTATACTTTCTTTTCCGCCCGCCCTTGCTATCCTCTTTATTAAAACTTTCATGTAGGATCGCAACTAATTTTAAAAATATACGTTTAACTTTGTATTGCCTACTTGACACCAAAGTCATAATTTTTAACAGCTTTGCCGAATTCTATTATCTTAATCGCACATCGAAAAGTAATTTTAATTAAGAATCCTTCTTAATTAAGTAACCCACATAAAGTCGCGTTTTAAATCAGCCGTGGATAACTTACCGACAGATCCGTTTTTATCAAATAAAACTATTGAGATATAATCGTAAGGGCTTGTCCACATGTCGTCAACGTGAAACGCCGTGGTGCCGTTTTTGACTAAAAAGAGGGGGGAGGCCTGATCGCCTGATAAAAAGCGAATACCGTCGCTCTTGGTCATCCCCAACATTAGACGAGTTGCCGGTCTTTTAGAGGGAATACGTTCCCTTCTTGGAGGTTTGCAGGTCGTAATAGTCCTGAAATGCCGCTGGCGATAGTTCATTCCTAAGTTTAATTGTCCGGTAAAAGCGCACGGTGGAGGACTGCCACTCATCGAGGTGACGAGGATGATCACTGGCCGCGTGGACCAGTGGCAAAAATAGCAGCAGGTATAAGTCTAAACAGTTCCTCGGAGCACTCCCCGTGATATGGTAATACAGTTTCTTGGAGCACTCCCCATGATATGGTTATACAATTCCTCGGAGTACTCCCCGTGATATGGTAATACAATTTCTCGGTGCACTCCCCGTAATATGGTTATACAATTCCTCGGAGTACTCCCCGTAATATGGTAATACAATTTCTCGGTGCACTCCCCGTGATATGGTTATACAATTTCTCGGAGCACTCCCCGTGATATGGTTATGTCACGGGGAGTGTTCCGAGGGATTGTTCGGACTTATACCTACTGCAAATTTTCGCCACCGTTCCACGCGGTAAAATTATCATCCTCATCACTTTGATGAGTGGTTCTCTGATCTATCGGTTTTATTCGGTATTCTGATCTATCGGTTGATAGAGGATGCAGAGCTGTACATAGTGCCAAGGGTTTGTGGCACGATGCGTTGCCGCGGCTTGCTATTTCACGGGATGGTAACCTCGCCCTAGAACGATGCGTTTCACGTTGTCGTTATTATCTGGTACAGTGAAGAATGTACCGTAATATTACACGGCACGGCGATCCGGCGTAGTGACGTGCATTTTTATGGTAACGTGAATTTTCACCTTGACGATGTCGTCGAATCCGTCACGTGGGCATGTGGAAAGACCGTAACTCTTATAAAAGCAGTAGCTGACACATATAGGTCGAAATGCAAATTAAACTGTTTATCACAAAACCAGATTTTTCAAGACATATTTTGTGGATCAAAAGTTCGTTCTACATGACCGCATTTTAATGCAAGTGTTATACTTAAGTTTAATTACGCACATAAAATTATGTTCATATCAGATCATTCGTGTAGTTTTATCTTAATGAATCGATAAACTTAACTTTTAAGTAATTAAGTTATTATTAATATTATTTTTGGAACGACAAGATTAAGGTAATTTTAGTTACCAACTAGTTGTCGCCGGCGACTTCGTACGCGCAAAAAGAAATCCCGCAAGAACCATGCTTTTTGCCACGATAAAAAGAAGCCCTTCCCCTGTGCCACATTTCATCATAATCGGTCCAGTAGTTTTGGAGCCTATTCAATGCAAATAAAGAAACAAACTTTACCTCTTTATAATATTTAGTATAGATATGTGACTCAAGAATCGCCGGTAATATTAGGTATGCTCCTTGTTTGAAATAAGAATATTAATTCTTTTGTTACTATCTAAAGCGTAACAAATATAATGTCATATTTTAGCTCTATTCGTAGACTCTATTGTTTCATAATTACGCATCAGACTCTTGAAAGTGAAGTCTCGCTTTATACCAACTAATCGTGTACAATGCTAATAAATATATAAGATATCACAGACTCCGCTTGGCTTTACAAACTCTACAATCAATGATCTGTAAATCTGTCTTCAATGTTCATGTTGATGTTGCATGTATGAAGCTTTTTTTTTACAAAATTATTTTAACTTTAATCGTTCTACTAAAACTCCGAGCTAAGCTCAGTCTCCCAGGGCCTCTAGTCAAGATGCATTCGATAATTTCGACGGCGAACTTCGAAATCAAAATGTTATGGGATTTGACATACGTCATCGTTAAGTGACATGTCGCTTGCGATACCTTATGTCAAAGCCCATACATTTTATTGTCGAACTTCATCGTCGAAATTATCGAATGCTTCTTGACTAGCGGCCCAGGTACTATATATTAATATCAGACACCAGATATCACTTAGCACCTTTCTTTTACCTCATTACTCAGTTGCAAAGTGTGTCAATACCGCACAACAATTTGCGCAACCCTTCAGCCCTTTGCGGTAACCCACTTTATTTATGCCTCCTTTGGTCGTGACCTAGAGCTTTCTCAATGTTTCGTCATCAAAAACAAAAACAATCCGAGGCTAAAGCACATTAAATATTACAAAAAGCTCTTGAACAAAGATAGAGAACTTTAATTAGTGTTTATATGAGGTTTGATAAAATTAACTACGGATATTTTGCGTATATGATCTACTGCTTATGTATAGAGGCAGAAAAATAATTATTGTTGTACTCGAAAAAATCTTCCTTTACATGGGCGAATTTGCGTTGAGCGGAGATTCACCCGTTATGAGATAGGTATAGGTGCGCTCAGTTTACCTGTTTGGTTTAATTTATTTATACCAATTCATAGTTAAGACAGAACAACGTTTGTCGGGACAGCTAGTTTAATATAAGGTTTAATGAAATCAACTACGGATATTTAATATTTTGGGTAAATACAGGATCTACTGCTCATATAAAGACGTTTAGGTAAAAAAAATATTGTCGTACTCAAAGTAAAAAATGCTTTTTTTACTTATATTAAACTAGCTGTCCCGACAAACGTTGTTCTGTCTTAACTATGAATTGGTATAAATAAATTAAACCAAACAGGTAAACTGAGCGCACCTATAAATATATTTGACAGTCAAGTGATAAATTGAACACAGATATTTTTTAAACGAGCAATTGGCCCACCACACTTACCCACCACTGCAACTCCTGTGTAGCCAGGATCGACAGTGGTAACCAACCGCAAAAACCCATTGATATGATCTCAGGGGTGCCCGGTGGTAGGGTTACCAGATGAAAAAATCAAAAGTCCGGAGAAAAGGCCTGATTTCCTAGAAAAGTTCTGAGATTTTCTACAGCTTGAGAATTTTCTCTCAAAAACGTATTATTATCTTGCGCACGCGTTTTACGCGACTTTTTTATTTTAACTGCAATTGTTACCAAAAGAAGATTATTTTTAGTTTGTTTCACTTTGATAAATAAGTATTGATTTTAACTGCAATTGTTACTAAAAGAAAATTATTTTTAGTAGTTTAATAAGAGAGATCTTTAAAATGTAACCTGTGTTTTATTGAAAATCCTGAGCTATCACTAGATTTGCTAAATCCGGCCGGAATCCTGAGAAGAGTCGAAAAATCCTGAAATCTCAGGACAAATCCTGAGATATGGTAACCCTATCCGGGGGACATGCTAAATCTGTCTTGGAACCCGCAACGAAATAATTGAAACTGGAATACTGAACACAGATATATCAACGTATGAGAAAATTCAATCGTTATTTTTAGTATTTTCACCACAATTATTCCAAAATCAATCTCACCGTTTAAATCTTGCCGTACTTCCATTCTTATATTTTACAATTTTTGGACTTGTTGCAATTTGTTATTAACTTGTGGTGGTTCTCTTGAACGCACAATTTATTTATTATGCAATTTAAATATCAAGTAAACTGACATGCAATATCTTTGTTATGAAGATGAGTGCAAATATTGTTCACCAGTAATTTAGGTCTAGGCCGGTACAGCGTGCTGATACGTCGCGCGTCCTTTCGTCACGCGCGTCACGAATTTGACACGCGCGTGCTCTGCATGTTCACTACTATTGTCATGTGGTAGAGACCCCTTGGAGATCAATATTGGGCTCGTAAAGTATGAGGTCTAGAGCCTGCAGTCAAGATGCACTCGATAATTTCAATGGCCGAACTTCGAAATCAAAAATTTCGCTTGAGATCCCTTATGTCATATCATACATTTTGTTTTCGAAGTTCGCCGTCGAAATTATCAAATACATCTTGACCAGAGGCCTAGGTCTTACCTAACGCAAACGCTTAAATATCATCTACATCGGAATACGATTTGTTGCCCTCCAATTCGAAGATCGACGATAGCTTTATTAGTATAAAAAGCTATTGAGCTTTCAACCGTCAGCAAAGAAAGAGTTCCCGTTTGATACTGTATTTACGCGGGTAGTGCCACGGGCAACAGCTAGTACTCTAGTATACAATATCATAGGACAATTCCTATGACATTGTATACTAGAGTACTAGCTGTTGCCCGTGGCACTACCCGCGTAAATACAGTATCAAACGGGAACTCTTTACTTTTTCGAAATAATATGTAGCATGTGTGTTAATCCAGAACCTAAACTACTACCATGCTAAATTTCATAAACATTCGTTCAGTACTTTTTAAGTGAAAGAGTCACAAACATCTATTCATCACAAACTTATATTTTATTTACATTTATAATAGCAGAAGAATAATAGGATATTAGTGTCCTTCTACAAATTAAAATATCAAGATTTTATCAAGATTGACCAGTCGGAGCATATTCCGCTAAAATGTCCCTACCCTGCGCATTAGCGCAGAATGTGCGAACCGATTTTTTAACAATAACAAAAACCATTTGCTTAAAGGATCGAGGCGTCCCGTCTGTCGGTGCTGGTGGGGGAGTACGACGTGAACAACACGCGGTCGGCTGGGCTGGCTGTAGCCCACGTGTTCCAACACCCCGACTTCAACCGCTACACGTACGACAACGACATCGCCGTGCTGCGCCTGGCCGAGCCGCTGCCGGACCACCTGTACCGCCCCGCGTGTCTGCCCGGTGAGTACTCCCCGACAACGACGTTGCCATGCTATTTAATGAGTAAAATTACCAAAAAACGCACCATAACACGGCCCAAAAAAGCATATGTAGATACATATTATACACACCAAACAGTAGACGCGTGCTAATGTGTTATGTACTTTATTAGCAGCAAAATGAGAGTACACTGGAGAATGTATTAAGTAGGTATTACTGTCTATTCTGTCCAGTGTACTCATGTATAAATGAACTCTATATTTTGTCATTTTACGAAAATAGTGTACAGAACCAATAATTATTATTCTTTATTTGCGAAAATTTTCAAACCATTTTCCGGTAACTAAACTTCTAACCAAGCAAAGCTTTGATCTTTGCTAGTCAAGTTTCGGCTTTAACTACAATTTATGGCAGTATGTTTTGCTTGGCTTCATTTTATTTCTTTTGAAGGAATACGATTCTTTGCTATTTTTTCCTGACTCCGGCGAAATCAAAAGGAAGGGCAATGACATTAGCATTCTATGTAGATAAGTTTGTACCACTGCACCGTAGCGTCTAAACTACTGATCCGATTTTAATAAATGAGGTGTCAATAGTTTCGTAATAATGGCCCGGGTAACACAGGCTATATCATTTACGTAGTCAGGTTATAGTTATTAACTTTTGGTTATTCGACTTTTTATTTACTCATAAAAAAATAAAGTAGGTACCTATTGCGTCTAAGAGTAGAAATTAGAAACTAGTCTTGGAAATCTGTTGACAATTTTTGACACCGTAAATTAATAATTGAGGATATTAGGACGAAAAAAGTTGGATGAGCCAATACGATGTATTAATCAATAGAGTGAAAGCTAGTTAGTAGTATAATCTGGCATGTGTAAGTACCAGCGGATTTTCTATTTAGCTAGTGATGGATTTACAGTCATTAGGTCAAAGTCACCGGTCAATAGTCCAAGCAAAGATTACTTAGGAACTAGTGTGTGCATCTTGAGCTTGACCTCTAAATAACGGTACTTATCCTATAGCGTACAACAAAATGGTAATAAGCCTTAATAGTTACCTATTATGAAATGTACAATGTGCCCTGCACGGGCCTCAAACTTTTTTTTAATTAGTTTCATTCGATTTCACAATTAATTAACATTCGATTTCCTGTAAAAGATTTACGTATCCAGTTTTTTTTATTTGAAAATTGTTCGATTTCAGATGATGAGAGTGCCCTCGATGGAGCCAATGCGGTTGTCTCTGGTTGGGGAGGAACTGTGGAAAAAGGACCTCCTTCCAATATACCAATGAAAGTAAGCGTGATTTATATGTTTTTATGTATTTATTAGTTATTAGATAGAGACTAAAGTACTAATGGCAAATTGGATACTTACCTAACAATACCAATGGGCAGCTAGACACATTATTTTGTATTTACATTTCATTTCATTTAAAAATATTATGTAGGCTTGACCTTTTTTGCTCACTGTAGGTACACTGTTTTTAACGGAACAAGAAAGTTACGGTCTACATATTATCTATACTAATATAATAAATAGGAAAGGTTTGTTTGTTTGTTTGCATTGAATAGGCTCTGAAACTACTGGACCGATTTTAATGAAATTTAACACGGATATAGAGTAGACCACGGGGAAGGACATAGGCTACTTTTTATTGCGGAAAAATGTACGGTTTCTGCAAAATTATCTTTTGCGCGCACTAGGTCGCGGGCAATATCTAGTTTTCAAATAAAGTTAAAAGTAAAAATAAATAAGTAACTTTGACTAACTGATTGCAGGCGGAGGTTAACATCTGGTCGGAGGAGGAGTGCAAGGGCGCGGGCTACGGGCGGCGCAAGGTGACGCCGCGTATGATCTGCGCCAACGCCCCCGATAGGGATTCCTGTACTGGGGATTCCGGGGGCCCTCTGCTGATGACCCACCCGTATCATACTTTAGTTGGTGAGTCATCATCACGACTCATTTATAGTCTTAAACCCACCGCTTGGCACACTGAAATCCTGTCAAGCATGACTATGGCGCCGACTGTCGCGCCGCTCGCCGCTGTGTTCGAGGCAGCAGCCTTAGGCTGGGACTGTTATGAACCGAAATACAAAAGGCCAGTGAAAATTCAGGATTTTAGAAAATAGAACTCTAGACCAATACAACAGAGTTGAAAATCGAACACATGAGCGTCGGGTTATCGGACTTGACATTGACATTTGACCCGGCACTTGTCACATTCGATTTTCAGCTCTATTGCGCAAAGTTCTATTTTCAGTGCTTTGAATTTGCCAAAGATTTCAACTCAAGATAGGCTATCACGTACATTTAGCAGAAAAAAATTCATACAAGAAAAAGTTACGCCATCTTGGTTTTCACCATAACTCAAATGATAGCCATCTTGTTTTCACCATACTTCGAAGTTCGAATTTCAAAATGGCCCCAAAATTTTAAAATTGGGGCCAATTTACTGGAGACACTTTTTGCCTCAACATGCCTCGTCTATAATATACATCTATGGAATTTGCCTTGGCCTTATACTACTTATCCAGAATAACATTTTGGTCTATGGATGATCCTAGTAAAGGTTCAATCAAGTCTTTAAACAAATAGATCCCGCTTTCTCGTAGTTGGTCACAAGATTATTCCTCACCTCCTAAACTATCTAATGCCTACTTGAAAGCTACTGATTCGTCCGCCATATCGAAAAGAATATCTACATAATTATTTTGCTAGGTACTTACTTGTTGCATGCTGATGACCCGTATATGATTATTTTTTTAGAACAGCCAGCAATTTGTAATGAATCAATGGTTTGTGTTTTACATAAAAAAATATTTCTGCTATCAGGAATCGTGTCCTGGGGTCGAGGCTGTGCCAGACAAGGCTACCCGGGCGTGTACGCCAGAGTCGACCGCTTCATGCCATGGCTGCAGGTCGCGTTACGTCACGCCTGCACGTGCTCACCGCCTTCCAGAAGTTAACCAAGAGGCTAACGCTTTTGCCATATTTTTAAGAAGAAAAATGTTTTTAAGCCGCGTCTCCTGCGCATATATTTTTCTTGCTTATTGAAAACGAGGCTTAATTATATTTATTAATGTACAGTCGTGAGCACTAATGTTTACGTCATTAAGTGTTCATTTTACAAACACACGTTTTTTCGTTGATTTTCATAACTATTTATAGCGTTTTAACGACATAAAATTTATCGCGTATATTGTGCTCAAGACTATAGGTAGGTACACGTATTTTTAAGACAAATTTAGATACATAAACAAGTTATTTATTATCGTAGGATGTAAAGGAATGTGCTGAAAATAAGAGGCTAGTTATAATGTTTTTTAAACTACACAGTGCACTGAGAGTAAAATAAACTGTTACTTGATTATCATCTCAACTGATTTTATATCGTGAGCAATGAGAATTATAAACTGAAGCTAATGAGACTTTAAGTTGTGAAAATGCCTGTGTATGACAAACCAGTCTAATAATGTGAAGCTTGTTAGGATCGATTCGAGCAGTGTTATATATTGACTCAAACCAAAGCAAGTTCTGATGAATACAGAGCTTTTTTGATGTCAGTATTAGAAACATAGTTTTGGTTATAAGTTACCCATTTAGTTTTTAAGACAATGGCTGTGAATTTAATTTTTAACTGTTTAGATATAATATAATAATTAAGTAGTAATACCACTATCTTTACCTACATATTATACGTAATTACCGAAATTGTAGAAACAATAAGTTACCATTTAATAATACACATTGAAAAATAATAGAAATTATGTAAATATATTTGAATCTATTTTAGAACACCTTTTTTATTTACCTGTAGATTCCAGTAGGAGGATCTTGGTATGGTAAAAAAATTGGTATGGGAATCCAGCGCCAGACCTTGAAACTATTTACAGGTTGCTAGCTAAACAGCTGGATAGCAGTATGGGCTTAGATTAATAACGCCTAGATAGATAGTTTCATTCAAACGCGTCGTCTAAAGTGAGGCAAAAAACAGATTAATGTGGGCGTGAGCTTTACACGCTAAACGTTTCGACGACACGCACACAAACAAAGCATTTATTAGCAAACTACACCAGTCTGGAAGAGTTTCAAGTGCTTCACCTATGTCGCGCGTTCGAACTTCGACGACACGCACACAAACAAAGCATTTATTAGCAAACTACACCAGTCTGGAAGAGTTTCAAGTGCTTCACCTATGTCGCGCGCACACGGTTTCTTGGCGTTATAATTCTATGAGTATGGGCCATAAATAAAATCAGAGGATCAAAGCTGAGAATGATATAATAAATATTATGTACATTATAATTTATATAGTGATATAAATCAATTTATCTGATAAATTAAAAAAAAGAGTTTAAATACTTAAAGCAAATAATTATAAAATTGCACAACAAAGAGAATTTCTAAGTATAAATGTATAAAAGTAAAACTATACAATATAAGCAGTAAACCTATTCTCCATGCAGTAAACATAGCAATGATTTTGAAGTCATTTTGTTATGTAATGAAATTTACATATACTTACAGCGTGTCCCGACAGCTAAGTATATCGGAGCCTTTAGTGGTAAAAAATATGGAATTTTTTATCGACAAATTGCCCCTCAAATTTTATTTTTCTCTCACATTTGTAAAATGGCAGCCATTTTATTTTTTGGTAACCAAGACCCGGGCTCTCGTACTAATTCAACCACCACTACTCATGTAAATGTCCTAGGAACATAAAAAAGGTCTCATTTGACCACTAAAGGCTCCGATATAGCTGTCGGGACAGTACGCTGTATTATTTAAATAATACTTCGTTAGTATTTATTACAAATTATATAATACACGCCCATGCCGTGTCCTAAGTGAAAATATCTTAAGCGCCAAAACTCCTTAGGAAGTTTCAATAAACTGTCTAAAATCTAACACTTTACTCATAGAAATTTAACACACAACTTTACTGAATAGACAGTGGCTCACGCGCGCGTGTCGGTGCTGCACGTTGCGTTAGGTATTATTGCTCAGAGTTGTTACGTGCTGTTATCTATCGCGCGGCGAGTTACTTTTCTAATAACTACGATGCGGTGCATGCCTACTGGCTATGGATAGCTGTACATTAATTGATTCTCCCGATGACGACGAGCGGCGTTGTGCAGAACTTATGAATGAAGAAATGGGCAGTCAAAGGCCAGAGAAGAGGGTTCGGTGTGTAGATGAGGAGGATATATGGACGAAAGTGGGGAGAAGAGGTAAAATTATGGCACGTAGTTCATCGAAGGATGATAGCGTTAGAGTGGCGCAGGAACAAATCGAAGTAAGCATTACATCGAAGAACGAGCCGTTGCCTAAACAAATAGGGTTGGCACGCATTCTTAAAAATGAACATATTTGTGATATTGTTAAAATTAAATATACTAACGCTTACAGAGTATTATTAAAGTTTAGTAAAGAAGATAGCGCAGAAAAACTTTTGAGCTGTAAATACTTTATGGAACACGGATACAAATGTCAAAAAACTTTTGAAGTAGGAATGTCTTATGGAACTTTAAAGGACATTGAAAAGGAACTGACTGAGGTGGAAATTTTAAAGGAATTAGAAAGTAATATTCCTATTTTAAACGTAAAAAGATTGCAGAGACGTAATTTTGAAACTGGTAAATTTGAGGACAGTGAATGCGTTCGTTTGTGTTTTAAGGGATCTTCATTACCTCCATATGTTTACACGTACGGAATTAAGGTCAAAGTAGATCCTTATATATTTCCGGTGACACAGTGTTCCAAATGTTGGAGATATGGTCATTCGCATAGAACATGAGCACAAATTCATATGACGTGCCCTAAATGTGGAAAATCTCATGCGAACTGTGAATCCACAACTTTCCGATGCGTGAACTGTTCCGTTACACATATGGCACTCTCAAAATCATGCCCAGTTTACACCAAAGAGAGAAGAATTAGAGAAATAATGGCGGAATTCAACTGTTCATTTAAACGTGCACTTACGATGTATGTACCACCTTCTCCCCAGGAGGATAAAATACCGTTCAGTCAGTCTGTCAATGCATCGAATTATTCCCGACTAAGACCAACGCAGTCTAAAGACAACCCTTCGTATGCAGAAATTCTTACAACTTCGGCAGACATACATTACGTGCGGCAGTCTTCACCTAGTTCAGTAAGCACACAGAAGGAAACAAGTAGGAAAAAAAGGAAACAGCACAATAATGAGGAAAATATAGAATTAGTGGAGGAAAGTGTGGTTGAGGAGGATGATGATATATTGAGGGATACAGAAAATGGACAAGAGCAAGCATCCAAAAACATGGACATTAAACATTTAATACAGAAAGTTAAGGAAATTATTTTCATGAAAAGAATTAGTTTTGTAGAGAAATTGAAGTCATGTGGTTGGTTGATATACGATTGGATCATTAACATAATTGTGAATTATTTCTCAGAGTGGCCAGTCATTAAATCTTTCATTCAAAATGGATTTGTCAGCCCAACAAACAGTTAATATAATCCAATGGAATTGTCAGAGTGTACGGTCAAAGCTTGTGGATTTTGAACAGTTACTATCTCAAGAAAAAGTTCACATCGCTATTTTAAGCGAAACATGGTTAAAGTCAGACAGTATAATGAGAATAGCGGGATATAGTATTCTGCGTCAAGACCGAGACGATGGATACGGTGGTGTGGCCTTAGTTATTCACTCTAGCATAAAATATCAATCATGCCAGGTTCATAATATCAATCCTGGAATTCAGATACTCCGAGTCAGAATTTTGAATTGCACTAACATAAAGAATATAGTTGCAATATACTGTCCATCAAATGTTCGAACAACGGCTGGTGACTGGGATACAATTTTTAATCTGTGCCAGCCGCCAGGATAAATCTTTAATAGCCGGAGATTTCAATGGTCACCATTCCTGTTGGTCATATTAGACGGATCCCAGAGGAGTTCAACTTTTTGATACTATACTAGACAAAAACTTTGTTTGCTTGAATAAATAAAAAAATAAAATGACGGTGGCCGGTTCCATTGAAACCAGGCCAGTTACGCAGGAGTAATTTTATAGTGCCCAAGTGTGTGCGCAGTACACAAGAGCACTCTCTCTTCCTTTACTCTCGTAATCCAGTGGGACGGATAACCGACACGACTGACGAGAGATAAGGCGCAGGTCCGGCTTTTTACATGCCCATCCGACGCATGGATCATCTTTCTTGTCAGACAATCAGGTGATCAGCCTGCATTGTCCTAACCAAACTTGGAAACAACATTTTTTGTTGTTCCAATGCGGGAATCGAACCCACGACCTCCGAGTCGAGAGCCAATGCTCTAACCACTAGACCACGGAGGCTGTTTGCTTGAATAATGGGTCACCAACTAGAGTGAAATTAGTTAACGGCAGGCTGCAAAAATCATCTCCTGATGTTACGTTTGCTTCGAATGACATTGCTTTACAATTTATGTGGAACGTGTCTAATGAGTGCCTGGGAAGTGACCATTTGGTTATAAAACTAGCCACACACGCTTCGTCGAACTTAGTTGGTGATAAAAAGCGAAATTTCAAGAACGCTAACTGGGAAAAATATAGTAAGACGCTTCATGGTGCTTTTACCGGTTTGTCTTTGGCGGATAATCCTCAGGAGGCGTATAACCAATTTATTAGTGCCATAAATAGTGCTGCAGATTTACATATTCCTGTTGTAAGGATTTGCCAAGATCCCCTTCGCTTAAATAAATTTTCCCCGAAGCCATATTGGAATGTTGACATCTCTCGTGCTGTTGCTGAAAGAAGATTAGCATTGGCAACGTTTAGACGGAACCCTACGCCTGAGAATTTATCTATTCTACAGCTGAAGGTTGCATTAGCACGGAAATTGATTCGAAAAGCCAAACGTCTTTCCTGGCAAGCTTTTTGCAATAGTATTGACCATACAGTATCGTCAAATGATATGTGGCGCCGGATGAAATGGCTAAAGGGGTATAGACTTCCAGGATCCCCAAATATTGATAAGGAAACTGCAAGCAATCTCTTACACAGTTTATCGCCAGACTATGTATCTCCCATGAAACCTCAGTTTTATTCTGTTAACCACGCTCTAGAAGGTAAAATTTCGATTCATGAATTAAATCGTGCTGTTAAATCAAAAGATACGGCGCCAGGTCAGGATTATATTTCCTTCTCAATGATAAAACACCTCCCTATGATTGGCAAACAAATCTTAGTTCATTTATATAACACATTTCTTGAAATAGGGTTTGCTCCAGTTCAGTGGAGAAATGTCAAAATAGTCCCTATACCTAAACCCGGTAGCGACAATGCTCAAAGTCGCGATGTTCGTCCGATTGCCCTTATATCTTGTTTGTGTAAAATTTTCCATACAATTTTAAAACATAGATTGGAATGGTACTTAGAGTCTAAAAATAGCTTCTCAGAGAACACTGTGGGTTTTAGAAAGTCGCGTTCATGTTTAGATAGTCTTTTTCGTTTGGTGTCTCAAATTCAACTAGGTTTTAGCAGGGAATTAATAACTTTAGGATGTTTTATAGATATAAAAAATGCGTTCAATAACGTTGACATTTCCATTTTGTTAAACACTTTGGATAACATAGGGGTGGGTTCAAAAATTTGCCATTACTTATGGGATTACTTGAGTTCTAGACAATTAAATTTAAAGTATTCAGATAAATGTACCTTATCCAGAATGACAGGGCGTGGTCTTCCTCAGGGTGATCCTCTATCCCCTTTATTGTTTAATGTAGATACTATGCACATTTGTAAAAGTATCGTTAATGTGTTTACCTCACAATATGCTGACGATTTTGTTTTATACGGTTCATACAAAGTTGTTGCGGATGGTGGTCGAAATTTGGAATCAGCTTTAAAAATATTTTCAAAATTGATAGAAGATCTTGGTCTAGAGGTATCTGAACGGAAAACTAAACTTTGTTTATTTAGTAAAGGATGTAATAGACAGGACGTTAATGTGTGCATTAAAGGGACTAGACTTCAGGTTGTGGATTCTGTAAAATATCTAGGCATTTGGATTGACCGGTCTCTTAAGTGGGGTAAACACATAAACGAGATTACTCACAAAGCTGTTAAATTTGTCAATGTACTCAAGGTGTTGTCTGGTTCTGGCTGGGGCGTGCATCCTATCCATTTGAGAAAGTTGTACATATCCATAGTTCGTAGTCGTTTAGATTATGGGAGTTTTCTATATGACACGGGTGTTAAATCTCATCTGGTCAAAATTGATAAAGTGCAAAATCAGTGTATGCGAGTTATAGGGGGGTTTATAAAGAGCACTCCAATCCATGTGATGCAAAATGAACTTAGTTTGCAGCCTTTGCATCTTCGCAGGTATTATCTTTGTGGTAAATTTTGGCTACGATGTTTTAGTATTCGTAATAGTGTGAATGTAGAACTTGTTGACCAGCTTTCAGACCACTGTAGTAGACCAGGTTATTGGAGTCGTAAAAGAAAGCCACTCATTACTGTTATTTATGATGTATTTAAATCGACCCCTATTTATGTTTCGCCTCAGTTAGAAATGTTTAGTCTTGATACCTGGGTGCAGAATATTAATTTAGATAACATGGTTTCTTGCTTTATAAATGGAATTACTAGTCCTAAAAGATATTTGGATATTACGTATTTAAAAAGGAAATGCAATGAATTGATTCACACAAAATTTAATGGCTTTTATAATATTTATACAGACGGCTCCAAAGGTAAAGATGGTTTAGGAGCAGCAGTGTTTGACCCCCAGACGAATACTAAAATTAAATTTAAAGTAAACAAAAAATAATGTACACAGAAATAGTTGCGATGTCAGAAGCCCTGGCTTATATAAGTAGTGTTAATTACAATAAATTTGTTATTTTAACTGATGCTAGAAGTGCTCTTCAACATTTAGCTCGGTGCACCTCGAGTTTTCGAGGAGTAGCGATTGCTTATACAATTTTAGACACTATGCGAAAGTTAGAGAAGTCTGGAGTAACCGTTCACCTTCAGTGGATACCATCTCATATAGGGCTGGAAGGCAATGAGGTAGCGGATCGGTTGGCCAACGAAGCGGTTATGGATGGCATAACGTACAATATTGTTCCCTTTTATACTGATATAATACCTAAGTTGAAAGACAAAGTTCATAAGCTTTGGTCTGAATATTTTAAATGTGAGTCTGTAAACAAAGGTATCTGGTATAGAACGTTACGATCAGAACCTTGTCAATTTCCGTGGTTCAGATCACGTAGGCTAAGTAATAGGAATATTCTAGTTATTGCATTCAGGATACGATCTGGACACATTCCACTTAATAAGTTTGCAAAGTTAATGGGGAAGGCTACTTCATCAAATTGCGCCGTGTGTGGGACTATTGAGGATGTCTTCCACATCTTGGTGGAATGTGTCCGGAACGAACCCTATCGTGTCGAACCCTATATCTAGTGACGCAATAATTTTGTATAAGTTGGTTAAGTTTGGGCTAGATGTAAGAAATTGTTAATATTACGAATTTGTTAAGACTATCCAATATTGTAGCCTTATGAGGACTACATGGTCGCTCTCTGTTTGTGAACCAAGTCCTTAATAAAGATTTAAAAAAAAAAAAAAAACTTTACTGAATAGACTGACTTAATTTATTGACTGTGGATTTATTTGGATTTTATCTAGATAAAATCCAAATAAATTGTCCAAAAAAAAGTCCAAAGTCTAGACGTTGGACTTGACGATTTAGTAAAACGGTGCAGTGTTGAAAGATATTAGAATATGAATTTTATTATTAAATATATATTGGCTTTTTAACTTGACACTGGCAATAGTTTATTACCTTCCGCCGCCATTTAATAAAAAAATTTTGGACAGCCCGCGAAACTACGAGTCAAGTTGACATTTCAATTGTAAAAAATGACAGTTAGAAAATTTGTAATTTGTTGTTCTCTAGCGGCAGCTAAACTTGATAACCAGCAGATAAAATCATTTTGTGCATTTCCAGAAGTTTGTTATGTGTAAGACTACTTTCATGGATTACAAATAATATCTAGACCCTTGTGAAAATAACATTGACCATGAATTTCTCTGACAATGAAGCGGTAAGTTTGAGGTTACAAACGAAAACACTATCCTTTGTTTATTATATTTATTGAATTCTAATTAGATTTTAATTTATTTTAGGACGATACGTCGAGTGTAGATAGTACCTCCAATACAGACAATACATCGCGTAGTGAGACACCAACCAACTCTCGTGCAAAAAAGCGTAGACGCGGAAAGAAGAAAATAAACAAACAAGTCAAACCGCCTTACAAATTCAAGTAATTATATGATTTATATACTTTGGCTCTTAATAGCATATTGTGACACAGTTTTTGGGCTATTTAAGTCTATAATTATTTCACAAATCTGTATTTTTTTCCTACATTTGTTTATTTTGTTGACAATAATAGGAATAGATTGTTGCTCTCCTAAAGCTTCTTTTGATATGTATTTTTCGTAAAGGTAAAAAATATAATGTGTTAATAAACATGTACAAAATAAACATTTTAGCTGTAGTGCAAAAGAGGACCATGGACAGCCTTTATTTGGGTGTCAATTTAACCACCACCTTGGTGAGAATGAGCCCCCAATATTTGCAGTTGTCGGTAGCAATAGGGTATCAATATATGAATGTCCCGAAGCTGGTGGTTTCAGGTTTCTACAATGCTATGCCGATCCTGATGTAAGGTTTCTTTTCTATTTTATAATTTATTAAACTAAAAGCAATATACAGTAGGGATCCCTTTTTTTGCACAATTGTTTTTGGCATATTAATTTAATATTGCATGCTATATTATTAGGCATAAAATATATAAATTAGACTCATGTTCTTTGTCCTAATCTAATGTGGCATAACTCATGAGGCATATTTTTTTGTCATAACAATGTTTTGGCATACTTGTTCCTTGCATATTTTATAACATTTGTCTAATTTTGGGATACGTTAGAACTTTTTTATCACAATCCAAACATCTTCGGAGTTGTAAAACAGCCTCACAAAAACCTGGGGTGAAATAATTTTTGTGTAGTTTCGGATTAAGTTAGGTTAGAACTTTTTATTGCAATCAAAACATTTTTAAATATTTTTTTATCAATAAATATTAGGGGCCGTCCATTAATCACGTGATGTTTTTAACAACTTTTTAGACCCCTCCCCTCCCCCTGGTGATACGTGGTGAGGTTTTATACTACCCCCCTCCCCCACCTAAGATCACATGTATTTTTTTTACATAGTAAGCAGGTCATGTTTGAAGAAAAACTTTAACTTAAAAAACAATTTAATCGAATAATTTAAGCAATTAAAAACTATACGAGTCATTTGTCTTTGTGTTGTTTAAATACTTACAAGTATTTAAACAACACTACGAATCTGCAACCGATAATAATTTCGGTATGCATAGACTAGATTCGAAAATTAATACATGTGATGTCTCCTTATACCCCCTCCTCCCCTTGGTGATACTTGGTGTTTTTTTCGTACCCCTCCCTCCCCCCTCCCCCTTTAGGCATCACGTGATTAATGGACGACCCCTTATGTTTATGCTTTGTAAAAGTATGCATCAATATCATTATGTGTAAATAAATGTATGCATAACAATAAGTATGTGTAATGATTATTATGCTTAAAGTAATTATCAATAACATATCTAAAGTGCTTATAACAAAAATATTATGCCTAAACTGTTATGCCAAATTAATATTATGCATAACTATTATTAGGACAAATTAGATTATGTCAAGTTAAATTATGACAAATGATTTTATGCAAAAAAATAGGGAACCTATACAGTATAACTACTTTCTTAATGTGTTATAAATCTTTGTGTTCCATACATTGTCTGTGACTGCTATAGAAATATTGTAATAATTGCTGAGGGACATTAAGAAAGTAATGTTAATGCTAAATTTTGTAAAAAGTAAAAAAAGTGTCATAATTTTGGTATAAGATTCCAAATTGTGACTAAGTTTTTTTAACCTCCCCAAAAAACAGGCGAGTGTTATAAGTTGGATGTGTCTGTCCATGGCATTGTAGCTCTCAAAACAAACCGATTTTGATTGAAAGCTGACATGATCGAGAGTGTCCTTAGCTGTAATTTATCATCATCAGCTTATTGCTTGACAAGTTTGGGGTTATTTTAGTTGTTTAATTAATATTATCAATCTCATTGTATACTTACAGGTAGATGAAACTTTTTACACTTGCGCTTGGTCCTATGAAGAGGAGACCAATTTGCCACTATTAGCTGTGGCCGGATCTCGGGGTATCGTTAGAATATTCCACCCGGCGACACAAACGTGCATCAAACATTATATTGGTCACGGGCATGCCATTAATGAGGTCAAATTTCACCCGAGGGATCCTAATCTATTACTCTCAGCCAGCAAAGATCACGCTTTAAGGTTATGGAACATCATGACAGATGTATGCATAGCGATTTTTGGAGGTGTAGAAGGACATAGAGATGAAGTGTTGAGTGCCGATTTTGATCTGAAGGGAGAGAGAATCATGTCTTGCGGTATGGACCATTCCCTTAAACTTTGGAGGCTAGACAAGCCCTCAATGAATGAAGCTATCAAACAAAGCTACAATTTCAATCCACATAGGGCATTAAGACCATTCAATTCTCTTAAGGAACACTTTCCCGATTTTTCCACAAGAGATATACACAGAAATTATGTAGACTGTGTAAAATGGATGGGAGATCTCATTTTGTCTAAGGTGATAATTTCAAATGTTTTTCAAGGCATAAGTTAGTAAATAACTGTTATTTGTTATTCCTAACTTTTATTGCACATTCTCTAGTCCTGCGAAAATACAAACTACTGAAAAATAATAGCTTTTTGTGTCATAGTAATCAGACATCTCTAGAACATTCAACTTTGCTATGTGCACATATTATGATATTGTATTCTGCACTACCATTTTTAAACACATTCGAACTGCATAAGGCAATATAACTTTATTGAATTATGTATTATTGAGCTATAGATAATAATAATATGAATCCTTAATGCATGAACCATAGTTTTTAACTACTTAAAAGTTTGGCTGCTGAGTGTATAGCTGTAGTCTATAAAATACATAAGGTAGTAAATAATTGTTTTTACTAACATTAATTATACATTCTCTAGTCCTGTGAAAATGCTATTATTTGCTGGAAGCCTGGGCGTCTAGAAGATACCGACTTGAGGCCAGGAGACAACTCTGTGACAATAGTGCACAGATTTGACTACAAGGAATGTGAAATCTGGTTCATTAGATTTGCAGTGGACTACAGCCAAAGGGTATGTCTAATTTCTCAGGTACTTTTTGAATTCATTGCTACATTCAAATTAAATTATGAAATGGAATAAATTCTCCATGTTTATTGTTTATTATTAAAAATGTGATGTTGTTAGTACAAGCAGAAAGCAATCTTTGGGTTCAGTTACATCACACAACCAACCATATCATGTTGTCCTGGCTATACAGGAACTATTTTTACATTTGCTGCTCCTGGTTTTAGGTTATTGCCCTTGGCAACCAGTGCGGCAAGACAATGGTGTGGGAGCTGGGCAGTGTGGCAGGTGGCTCGCGCGTCTCGCAGCTCGTGCACCCGCGCTGCAGCGCCGCCGTCAGACAGGTCAGTACAGCTACAGGTAACGGCCCCCCTGTGCTACAAAACTATCAAAACTGCCAAAGGTGGTAAAGGGGTAACCTCAACCCCAAAGGTCGATTCTGCTAATTAAATTCTGAAAATATGTACAGCTCTATACCAGTCCCGGTATGTTAAAACTTTTACAGTTGGTATTCTCGTAAGCGTCAAACCAACGTCAAACCCATTTGGATTGTTTCAGACCAAACATCTGTTTATGGTATAAAAAAATGTATAATTCAATTAAAGTAAAATGAAAGTGTAAGTTAATTACGAGAGTTAGGGTTCTGGTTTAATCTCATAATATGCTAAGCGCCTGTTTCATAATATTCTGATAAGCGTCAGATCAGTAGCGGCGTTAGGGGGGGGTTGGGCGACCGCCCGGGGCGCCGCGTCATGCGGCGCCCCTTTCTATCCCTCGCTTACTGAATGATACCTACATACTCGTAAATCCTCTAAATTGAGTACTCAAACAACTTCCATTTACAAAAACAATTAATACATTATATTAACTAATAGTACTAGTATATATAACATATATATAAAATTATCCACTTTCGTCAATATTTTGCGGGGGGATTGGTGGGGGGGGGGTTAATCGCCCATGGCTCTGGCAATGCTAAAACCGGCCGCCTTATTACGTATCTTGCAAAAGCCAAGCAATAGCAATAATTGCGCAATTTTTGCGCAATAATCGCAAATTCGTATTACGTATCTGCAAAAACCTAGCAGAAGCAACCTAGCGACAGTACTGCCTCTACCGAACAATCGAGGAACTATAAATTGCAATCAATCGTTCGATCTCTTCACTGCTGTCTAATTTTTCGTATTACGTTAGACTTTTACAGCAAAGCGAAAGCAATCAGCGAGCGATTTAAACTGTAAGTTAGCATTAATAAGCGAAAATGAAGCAAAGTGCATTCAAACACAACAGCGAGCGATTAGCAATCGATCGCATAGGTAATACGATTTTATTTGACGTTCAGTAATCGACTGCACGTCTATCGCGCGATGACTGCAAGATTTTTGCTAATCGCTATTTTTACGTAATACGGCGGCGGCACTGTCAGATATCTTATTTGCATGTTTTGTCTCTGTCGCTCGATATAAAGTAAACAAACCTTCCGAATAACCTATACAAATACATTGCAAAACACGCCCTTAATGTAAAATTAAAGTCATATCCAAAGACACATGAGCTAATTTTTTTTTTTTACAGGTGACACTATCAAAGAACGGTAAAATTTTACTGACCTGCTGTGACGACGGCACCATCTGGAGATGGGACAGAGTGAACAGTGCTAGTGTGTGAGCTAAATATTAATTGAGAAAAACTCATTTCATAATGAACTGCAAATTGCAATCAGTGACGAAATAAATTACATGATTTATGGAAGTAAAACATGGTAGAAATTAAGAATTGTTTTTTTAAATACATCAACAAATGACGACAGGTTAATGGAAACAATTTTTTTCCTTGTAATACAAGACTTTCAATGTTTTTTTTTTTTAGATAAGTTATGCAAAGGTTTACGGATTGCAATTACATTACAAATCCAAATAACATTTTATTTTAATGAAATCTATATCCCAACCATGTGAATTATATAGCCGGACTATTCATACTAATCTATTGACACGTCATTCGTTAAAATTGGATCAGTTGTTTAGGTGCTACAGTGGAGCTATAGACTGCCAAAAGATTCGAGTTTCGTTGATCCGGCTCGAAGGACCAAATGTCTGCCTTATGGGTACCCTGTGTAATGATAAATGATATTGATATAATGATAGACGGGGCGTTAAGTAAAACAACCGAATCCGCCGAGTGCGTAATGTACACTGATTTATTGATTGCTTCTCTACAAAATGATAAATCGCTTGCTTTGCTTATAAACTTTTAGAGTATTTACCTTCCTTTGGCTTCGTCGTCGTCAGATAAAAAGGTTATATAAATGAAATGAGAGTTATGTCAAATAATTTTATTCACCAACAAATCACGGCTACAGGTCAACAGAATGAATCACAGGGGTCTAGGTGTTATCTCGTGAACTAACCGCGCCAACGTTCTAACGTGTCTATAGCACGCTGCTTAAACTTGAAATATCCCACCAGAAACAAGTATAAGCCATATTCTTATGGCCTGATTCAAAATCGCCTAATAAGTGTTGAATAACTTATTCGGAAGTTAAACAAAATCAGTTTATGATAACAAGT
Source organism: Glaucopsyche alexis (assembly GCA_905404095.1). Lineage (NCBI taxonomy): Eukaryota > Metazoa > Arthropoda > Insecta > Lepidoptera > Lycaenidae > Glaucopsyche > Glaucopsyche alexis. Next base: position 3,449,904 of record FR990044.1, on the reverse strand, counting down.
CGCTCACTTATAATACAATCAAAGTAAAATGAAACTCTACTTTAAACACAAGAATTGAGGTTCTGGTAGTCATGGGACTTTATATTCCAAGATTAAACAGATTTGTACACATATTCTAAACACCGATAAACAAGTCTATCCTACGAACATCAAGTACAACCTAACGACTAATTACACTTAAGTTTAAATGACAGTGTAATTGAATTTAGTCCATTTTTTATTAAATTCAGTCTTTAAAATTTGCTACAAATGCAAGCAAATCTATGAGATCAAGAAGTACAAACTTATATTTTACGATACACATTTCATATTATATTATGTGATTTGATTTTTAATAATACGTAGTAGGTACTTTAATAAAAAAGTACAAACTTATTTTATATAATCATACCATGATAACGGGGCGACAATCTATACAAATGACAGCTCGAGCACCATCGAATGTCAGCAATAATGACGGCCACGCCTAAGGTTGACACCGAAATAATTTTAAACGTCGCGTCAGACAAATCTATTATAAATATAATGAAATTTATTGTGAAACGACCACCGGCCAGACCTGTGAACGAAAGTCCTGGCTGGAAAATTCACGCTCCACTCGCCGCGCGCACCCCCGGCATACGTCTAGCCGCGCGCACCCCCGGCATACGTCTAGCCACGCACACAGCTGCGAGCTGTCAATCGTGTAACGTCGTGTAACTCTATCGAATATCTTTACGTTAGTATTAAATGTTCTTTGCCATGACCCGTAAACCAAGTCACATAACATAATGGCTATGAAAGTAAATCACATACAAAATAAAAACAATACCAATTAAACATAATATACAATAACAACACAAGAATAACACTTAGCAATATATTACAAATTACAAAAAATAATTTATATATGTCACCGTAAAATTGTAAAAACCGTAACGGTTGTAAAATAACTAACAAGATTGTAAAAATATGTCGAAAGATTGAAAACTATAATTATATTTATAATCTAACCAAAAATAATGTGTTAAATTATAGGCAGCATATTCGCGTCGGAATTTTACAATGTACAATTTTACTAGTTTTATTACAATCTAACTGTTTTTACAATTTTACGGTGACATATACATTGAATAAACTCAGATTCAAAATTATTATCAGAAATAGGTTATTTAGAGTACATTAATGAGTGATAGATATAAAGCTTTTTTTTATTTAAAAGGACGAATACTTATTATCATGATTGTAATTTTAAAATATTTATAATTATTGTTTAAATATTCACTTTTAATATACCTACTTAATTACAAAATTCTGATTATAAAACTCCCAATAAAACAGGGTATTGTATTAAAAAGTATAACGCCTACAATATAAACAATCATAAACATCACAACGAAAATATTGAGCTAAATTCTAGCTTTAGACATATAATTAGGAAGCTGGATTTTTCTTTCAACTGAAAATTACATATGTAATTTTGGGATTAAAAGGCCCGCCATTTTGTCTGCATTGCTCAGAAACAAAATGGCCGATTAGTAAAGTCCATAATAAAACACCTAAATTTAAATACCTGTACCAAAATACTGTAAAATTACATATTCGATAATTAAAAAAATAAGTAATTGTAAAATATAACAACATTTTATTTCCATTTTCATTAAAAATAATGTTATTTTTACAAATTGAAATGGGTAACAAAATGCTCGAAGATTAAAACATAATCCAGCTCCCTAATCTTTACACTCACAACATTAACAACTAACATATCTATAACATATTATACACTTTTTATTTAAATTATTACCCTTCACAATATATATCAAATGAATATCTTTCGCTTAAGCCTAAACCAATATCAAATATAAATTCATTAAAATCATTGTAATTCTTAGTGAAAGAGCTACTCATGAACATTACACTAACTACTCACGCTTTATTTTCTTTCTTTCTTTTTATTTCTTACAGTTTTATCTTTTCTGAAATTTTCATCCATTAACAATGTTAATTTAAAGATCGTATTGGAAAAAGATGAGCCAAGAGTGATACTATTTTGGACTGTTTAGCTACTTTCGTTTTATTTATAGTAAGATAGTATATATAGTGATATTAGCCAATGTAAGTACAACCTACTGGTATATTTGTAGCTTTTTGTGTCATAGTAATCAGAAATCTATAGAATGTTTAACTTTTCTATGTGCACTTTATTGTATACTGCACTAACATTTTGAGATACATTCTACCTGCAAGGCAATTTTAACGTTCTTATATTGAGCCATAGATTTTATGAACCCCTAATCGTGCATTAGGGGTTCATAAAATCTGTCGTTAAAACTGTCGTTTTAAACTATTTATTTTAAAAGTTTGGCTGCTGAGTGTATAGCTCTAGTCTATAAAAGTCAAAGAGATTAAAACATTTAGAAATCTTATCTTATTGGGGCGGTTAAAAGTTTTTGTAAAGGTGCAAAAGTCCTAAAACATTTAAGTTGGAGAAAAAGTTTGTTAGAATATGTTTGAATGCTACTTTTTGACACTACTCGCTGTGAAGAAGACACAATTAGTATGGCATCGAATTAGTTACCATTGTTTGCCACTAGGGGCGTTGTTTCGATTCCAATTTCCATACAAATTGTAGTTAACTTCTTCTCGGCAAGGTGATAAAAAATCGCACACACAACAACAGCACACTGGTTAAAGAAAAGTTGAATTTTAAATATAAAAAAATCGTATCACAAACATTATTTAGGTACTTGATAATGACAATAATATGTACTTTATTAATTAGTTTACTTAATATTAACAAATTTTATTGAGGAGCAGACCAACCACCAAGAAATTAACGACACATTCAAAGTTGAAAATATTGTCTATGAGATCAACACTGTATTTCAAATCTCTCTCACGATTTACTTCTGCTATTATTGTATTCTTCCACTAGCTATTCGTGTCTCACAACATCAAGATACACTTCTATGTTACATATTATATCTAGTGATATTTGCATTATCAATATCGTTTATGACTAGTCTCACTTTAAGAAGTGGACGTTTAAAGTCCTCGAAGAATCCCAAAGAAGGAATCCGACAGGAACAGGTAATCGGCTATTTCCACTGAGCTATATTTTGTTCTACAAACATTATATATTTGTGTGAGTAACTCCACATATATAAGTTACTATTACGACACTGAATTCATCTAAATCTACATCTTACAAGCGTTAGGTACATCGTGACATGCTTTAGCAAAATATGTAACAAATTCTTAAGAATTCACTTGTCTATCCATCTACAAAATTAATAACCTATCCTGCCTAACCTTACCTAGCCTACATTAAGTGGAAGCTTAGCTAGTGTAATAGTGATTAATGCTGCTATTACAATTTAGTAACATCACTAAAAAGAACACAGCAATACTTTAGTTTAAAATACGTATAAAATGGGCAAGAAGAGCATACTATATTTTTCTTTCTGGGTTCAGAGGAACATACTTTTTGTATAGCATTGGCTATGGAAGAAGAATATACTTGGAAGAAACACCAAAGTCAGTAGGTTTTTATATTTTGGTTGTAATTTTGGTGGTTATTCTACTACGACGTACGAATTACGACTTTATTGCAATGTTAATAAGCGACATCTTAAATTGAATATTAATGTAATTTGTGTACGGAAAGCTTCAACAAAAGTAGGATGTGGATGGATTGACTAATTATTATTAGACATCTCTGTCTTACCCATTAGCATAAGGAACGATATATGTCTTTTCTCCTGCTATTAGCCGGGTGTCTATGATATACACTTAATTATTAATCTGGAGAATTGACCATATCACCTATAGGCTATCTGCCCCATCTGACATTACTATAAATTGTCTTTGTACGACCTGTAAGTGATATTGCATTATTTCAATATATTTTCGAGATAACAAAACACAGACTAGCTCAAGAAAATGTATGATAGAAATGTAATAAGTATTTGGACTTGAAAACTACTTTTGATTTAATTTTGTGCTTCTATTAATAGGTTGGGGAAAAAGTCTTTTCGCATTATAGTATGTATGAACTTGTCATAAAATATCTTGGGCTATACCAATTGTATCTGGCTGATTTTGGTATCATTAAAAAGTTTTAATTTTACAGAAGACAATTCCAAATCCAAATTAGGTAAATTTGAGATTTTCATTTGTTTTTCTTATTGTTAAAATGAGTGATTCTTATGAAGAATTTCGATACATTTTAAAATTTAATTACAAAAAAGATAAAAATGCAACACAAGCCGCGAAAAAAATTTGTGATGTTTATGGACCTAATGCAGTATCTGTGAGAGTAGCGCAAATTTGGTTTAAACGTTTTCAATCCGGAAATTTTGATATCAAAGATGCACGTCGCTCTGGTCGCCCTGTTACGGACAAAACTGTTGCCATTTTTGAAAAAGTGGAGCAAGATCGGCATATTAGTAGTTACGATGTAGCTGAAGAACTGGGGATTGACCACAAAACGGTTTTGGCGCATTTGAAAAAAGCTGGGTACACAAAAAAGCTCGATATTTGGGTGCCTCATGAGCTCACTGAAAGAAACCTAATGAACCGTGTACTCATTTGTGATTCTTTATTACGACGTAATGAAACCGAACCATTTTTGAAGAAGCTGAAAACTGGTGATGAAAAGTGGATCACGTACGACAAGAACGTGCGAAAAAGATCGTGGTCAAAGGCCGGTCAGGCTTCACAGACTGTGGCGAAACCCGGGTTAACTCGCAACAAGGTGATGCTGTGTGTGTGTGGTGGAATTGGAAGGGCATTATTCATTATGAGCTGTTACCGCCAGGCAGGACCATCAATTCTGAACTGTACTGCGAACAACTGATGAGATTAAAGCAAGAAGTTGAGAGAAAGCGGCCGGAATTAATCAACAGAAGGGGTGTGGTTTTTCACCATGATAACGCTAGACCTCACACATCTTTAGCCACTCAGAAAAAATTACGGGAGTTTGGCTGGGAGGTGTTAATGCATCCGCCGTATAGTCCTGACCTTGCACCTTCAGATTTCCACCTGTTTCGGTCGCTGCAGAATTCCTTAGGCAGTGTCAGGTTGACATCACAAGAGGACTGCCAAAACCACTTGTCGCAGTTTTTTCATCAGAAGCCCCAAAAATTTTATAGCAATGGGATCATGTACCTACCAACAAGATGGCAAAAAGTTATCGAACAAAATGGCACCTATATACTTTAGTCATTTGTAAATAAACTTTATAAAAAAACCTTTTGAATTTTTATATAAAATGCGAAGAAACTTTTTCCCCAACCTAATACATTGGAGTAATAAATTCTAAGTCTTGGGTAATAAAAAAAATATATTTACTTGTAATTTCGAAATAAAGTCATTTGAATTATTAAAGTATGCAGAGTAAAACCAATTTGATATGTGATTGTTTTGACAATCTTCGTTTTTCTATATAAATTGACAGATGTATGAAAAATGACAACTATCGAAAACCACTATTAATATTGCGCACTGGCAATAAAATTGACTCTGTCGCCCACCATTTGCATTCCGATTATGAACTTTAGCGCACGCAACATAGGGTTAACTTTTCTGCAAAACGGGATTGGTTTCCTATACATGTTTTGCGGAAAATTTGAATCTATTTCGTCTGCGCTAAAGTCGATAATCGGAATGCATATGGTGGAGGGAAACAATGTTGTTGCCAGTGCGCTCACTGCTCTAGAACATGGTCGCAATATACTGTATTGTTATATGACATGAATAGGTATTTAACTACTGTCTACAGTTTCACTCATACCAGATTATTCGATTCAAACGATTTCTATCTTGCTTTATCGTTACGAGGAATGCGCTACTGGTTTAAAATGATTGTTGCCATAATATCATAACTTTGAATAATTATCATAAAATTATTTTCAACAATAAGGTACGTTTTTAGGAATATTTTCTTTGGTATCTCAGCTTAATATAACAACAAATATTATGTATTATTATAAAATTAAGTATGATCTAACAAATAACAATTTAATTAAATACACTGGCAACATTCACTAATACGTATATTATAGGAAATCGCGTCATAGAGCGAAATATTTGATATAGCAAGTAAAAACTAAGAAAGGATAATCCACATCCTTATTCAGTATTTGCAAATCATTTAAGCATTTTTGTAAAAAAATGTCTGCGATTTAGCCCCTTAAACCTACAAATGAATTGGATTTGCTGTATATTTTTCCTTCCCCTCAACGTATTAATATCTTAAAATGACTATTTGTGTATGTCACAGACTATATTATCCTATATCTCTGATTATGTAGTTGAGTAAGGGAAAAATATACCGCAACGCCAATATTTTAACCTTGGGGAAAATATACAAACAACACTATCCTTCGCATCAGATACATCAGTGTCGCGCCTCTACCGAACGGTTTCGCCTAAGGTAAGTTCGCCTTAGAGCGAGTCCAATACGGCGCGTTGCGCCGACGCAGCGCTGTCGCTCCGTCGTTTTACATACTAAAAACTGTACTGTTTACGTCGACGCAACGCTGTGATGACGCACGAACAACGGACAGCATCCCCCAAGAAGCGGGAGGGGTAACCACGTTACGTTTACGTCGCAACATCACTGCGTTAACGCAGCACCCGTGTGGCCGGCATTGCGTTATCATGTTTGCGCTGCGTCGACGCAACGCGCCGTGTGGACTGGCCCTTAGATACGCTATTAAGGGCCATACTGATCATCCAGCCTGCAAGCTCAAGGTATTGCCAAGTCAGCAGAGTAATATGTTTGGGTGTCGTTTTACTGACTAAATCTTGACCAGTAATACAGCGTGTCCCGACACCTATATCGGAGCCTTTAGTGGTAAAAAATATGGAATTTTTTATCGACAAATTGTGTGCGTGTGGTTTGAGGGACCAACCCGAATTTCCCCAAAATAAGTATACCAAGTTTTAGTAGAAGTCTAAAAACAATTGTAGAACAAATCTGGGAATTTGTAAAAAGATAGTTTAAAAGATATAGCCCTCAGAGTGTGGTCCCTCAGTTCACACACCGCTATTTTCCAGATCTCGAAAAGTATGTGGAAAATTATGGTTTTTTCACTACAGAATTTTAGTAGAACTTTTGTAAAAGTTTTTACAAATTTATCAGATACATAGCATTAGAAATAAAAAAGCTACAACCACCGAAGTGTGGTCCCTCAGTTCACACAAAAATGACATACTCATTTCGCGATATATGACTGACTTTTTTAATTATTTTTCTACGTAGAGTTTTAGTAGAAAATTTGTAGAATTCATAGGCAAAATTTCAGAAAAATCTATCGGCGCATTTGGAAGATATATACCATTATGTTGGGTCCCTCAGTTCACACACTTGTGTATAAGAAAAACTCAAATAACTAATAAACGAGAAAACTAACAGAAAGTCTACTATACTTAAGTTTTAGTAGAAGTTTTTTTCTCTTGGATTAGCACATAAAATATTTAATTTCTTGCTTCCTAACTGAGATAATGTTAATTTTTTGATTGTATGAAAATGCAGAGTAGGGTTACCACACAAGAAGCAAAATTCGGACAGTACCTAATATTATTGTGTGTGTTATACCTTATTAAATTTACCTTTTCACTATTATATGGGTTCATAGTACTACAAATAACCTATATACCTACTTATGTACCTATTTGTGGTTTCGCTCTGCCCGCCCTTTTCTCTGTCCGTTCTTGCTAACTCCTTATATGTAATTACATATATATTATATGAATAAAAAACTGGCCAAGTGCGAGTCAGGCTCGCGCACAAACGGTTCCGTACAAAACGGCAAAAAAAATCACGGTTGTTGTATCGGAGCCCTCGTCCTCGTCTCGTCGTCGTCTCGCCCCCAGCACCAAAGATTATACATACTCAATGTAATATTATGACTGCACCCAATATTTTTGTTATACTAGCTTTTGCCTGCGGCTTCGCCCGCATGGAATAGTGTTCTTGGAGAAAAAACTACTTCGGCGAATAACTCTCTAAGTCTCTACTTACAGCAATATACTTCTGATACAATACTGAAATGTTTTTAGGTTTACCCAATGCAAATAGTTAAAAATTGGACCCTTTCGAGCATAGATAATACAGATATATATTAGTATAGATGCGCAACTCTAAAATTGAAACTGAGTCTTGCAAAAGTTTCGGAATGTCGTTTTTAGATGGCGTTGTACCGTTTTAGTTACTATCAAACCCGCTAGATGGAAGTAGTACCGCCTGATAATTTTTATTGAACTGAATTATGGACAGAAATTAAGTTTTATCGAAAGTCGTAGACACAACAACGACCAAGTTCCTCTTTAATAGTGGGATATGATTGCTGCATAGTAAAATGTTCGCGAGCCCTTATAAATACGCCTTGTGTTAGCGATAGCGCGATGTAGAAGTCGCTTAGTGGCATCTGTTGTGACAATCCGAAAACGTTCAAACTGTTAGTACCGGACAGTCATTTTTAGATGTCTCTGTACTCTGTTAATTTGTGCATGTATGAGAGTTTCACCCCCCTGCTTTCGAGTTTCGCCTCGACAGTCGACACGATATGAGCGACCGCTTGATATATTATACATAATATTATATTTGTCGCGCTTTATCATCGACATATTTTTTAATCAAACTTTTACTATGTTAAGAATTAGTCAAAAGAGTTTAGTTAATCTGTGCTCTCAGGTTGGTTTTCATGCTATAAAGTTATAAAACGTCTTTAAAAATGACTAATTATATTAAAAACTGGCAATTTTGTCGTGTGTCAAAGTTACCACCTAACTTGGGTAACTTTGACACAAACTAACTTTTAATTAATTTACAGCTTCAGAGTGACATTAATTTATGTTTTTATTAAATATTGATGCAGTGGGGTCATAGACAAGTCAAAAAAACCATAAAGTTATTAGTTATTACATTTAAATATGTTTTTATATACCTTGATAGCAGCAAAGTTAACGAGATTTTTAAACAAAGTTTTGCACTGATTTTTACCCATTATGTTGCGCGCGGTTAAAAACAAAAGTTTTTGGTATTATCTTCTCTTGACAGCTGCTTTTTTTTTAGATTTCGTTTACGAAGTATGTTACGTACACGAATTGTTATTAAATTTTAAGCGCCAATTGTTTCCCACATAAAACAATAGAAAAGAATTTTGTGAACAAACTGTCAAAGTTACCCTCGTGATTCAAAGTTACCCTGAATGACCGTAATAAATCTAGAATATTTACAAGGACATAGGAGATGAGTTTAATTCATCATACAAACTATGACTAAGTATAAGTTTTAGTGAGTAGAAAATGACGCATTTAGCGTTAAGTTTTATGTCGCGTGAGATTTATAGTTGTGTGTACACATTTATATTTTTTGTAATTTTTAATTATTTGTGACTGATATGCTGCTGTACTCAATTGTGTACAGCGGACAACTTTAACAAAGATATTACATGTTAACATTATATTTTTATTTATATTGAATTAAAATGCTGCTGTACTCATCCATTCATGATTAATGCAAATTGTTGAATAATTGCAAAATTTAAAAATAATTCTCTTTGTATAATATTAAATAGGTACTATTAACAAAGTTGCCGCTCGGCGCTGTTATGCGATTTACATCGTATGCCTGCGATGTAAATCGCATAACACCGCCGTTGAATCGTGCGCACGAACACGTACTTACGTGTAAACACGTAGTTCAACCACGTCTGCAGTTGGTGCGGTCACTTCCTTTGTGTTTATATGGTACATATAAAGGTTCTTTATGAAGAGAAACAATATACTGTACCAGATTTTCTTGTTTTTCTGTTTTTATAAATGTGACTACCCCAAGTATTAAAATATAAAAGCCTTATGTACACCGTACATCCCACAAATTAACTTTCTCCTTTTCATAAAAGCTTGACATTAATTTAAAGACCTAAGATTTCTATATTTCTTTAATAGAAAATAGGTAGGTATAATAAAAATATGAAATTTCATAAATGAGGGTTCTGTACCCAAAGGGAACCAAAATATTATTAAGACTTCGCTGTTTGTCCGTCCGTCTGTCTGTCACCAGGCTGTATCTCAGGAACCGCGATAGCTAGACAGTTGAAATTTTCACAAATTATGTATTTCTGTTGCCGCTATAACAACAAATACTAAAAACAAAATAAAATTAATATTTAACGAGGGCTTCCATACAACAACCGTGATTTTTTTTGCCGTTTTGTACGGAACCGTTTCTGCGCGAGCCTGACTCGCACTTGGCCAGTTTTTTATTCATATAATATATATGTAATTACATATAAGGAGTTAGCAAGAACGGACAGAGAAAAGGGCGGGCAGAGCGAAACCACAAATAGGTACATAACTAGGTATATAGGTTGTTTGTAGTACTATGAACCGATATAATAGTGAAAAGGTAAATTTAATAAGGTATAACACACACAATAATATTAGGTACTGTCCGAATTTTGCTTCTTGTGTGGTACTCTGCATTTTCATACAATCAAAAAATTAACATTATCTCAGTTAGGAAGCAAGAAATTAAATATTTTATGTGCTAATCCAAGAGTAAAAAAACTTCTACTAAAACTTAAGTATAGTAGACTTTCTGTTAGTTTTCTCGTTTATTAGTTATTTGAGTTTTTCTTATACACAAGTGTGTGAACTGAGGGACCCAACATAATGGTATATATCTTCCAAATGCGCCGATAGATTTTTCTGAAATTTTGCCTATGAATTCTACAAATTTTCTACTAGAACTCTACGTAGAAAAATAATTAAAAAAGTCAGTCATATATCGCGAAATGAGTATGTCATTTTTGTGTGAACTGAGGGACCACACTTCGGTGGTTGTAGCTTTTTTATTTCTAATGCTATGTATCTGATAAATTTGTAAAAACTTTTACAAAAGTTCTACTAAAATTCTGTAGTGAAAAAACCATAATTTTCCACATACTTTTCGAGATCTGGAAAATAGCGGTGTGTGAACTGAGGGACCACACTCTGAGGGCTATATCTTTTAAACTATCTTTTTACAAATTCCCAGATTTGTTCTACAATTGTTTTTAGACTTCTACTAAAACTTGGTATACTTATTTTGGGGAAATTCGGGTTGGTCCCTCAAACCACACGCACACGACAAATTGCCCCTCAAATTTTTTTTTTCTCTCACGTTTGTAAAATGGCAGCCGTTTTATTTTTTGGTTACCAAGATTCGGGCTCTCGTACTAATTCGACCACCACTACTCATGTAAATGTCCTAGGAACATAAAAAGGGTCTCATTTGATAACTTAACAATTAACATTAACATTAACAATCAAATAACAATTTGAAAAAGACGACTGGCTGGCCCCCTGTCTGAGATGATACCAACAAATTGTTATAACTTCTAAACTATTGCACTGAGAGTAAAGGGGTCTGTATTTTATTTTAGCAAACGTCTTCTTCTATCGTCTTAAAACAAAAAACAAGCAGGTTAATGGCCTAGATTTTTCACAAAAAGCAAATAATTTAAAATATTCACCGAAAAAAAATTATATATTTTTTTAAATAACCTTTTTTTGTTTTTTTCTTCAAAGAAAATTAAAACATTTTAACTGTGAATTATTGTCCACATGTTAAGTTATTAAATGAGACATTTTTTATGTTCCTAGGACATTTACATGAGTAGTGGTGGTCGAATTAGTACGAGAGCCCGAATCTTAGTAGCCAAAAAATAAAATGGCTGCCATTTTACAAACGTGAGAGAAAAATAAAATTTGAGGGGCAATTTGTCGATAAAAAATTCCATATTTTTTACCACTAAAGGCTCCGATATAGGTGTCGGGACACGCTGTATAAACAAACCTGCAATGAGTGCGCTCATTATTTATTGCAGCAACTACGGCCGCCGTATTACGTAAAAATAGCGATTAGCAAAAATATTGCAGTCATCGCGCGATAGACGCGCAGTCGATTGCTGAACGTCAAATAAAATCGTATTACCTATGCGATCGATTGCTAATCGCTCGCTGTTGTGTTTGAATGCACTTTGCTTCGTTTTCGCTTATTATTGCTTACTGACAGTTCAAATCGCTCGCTGATTGCTTTCGCTTTGCTGTAAAAGTCTTACGTAATACGCAAAATAAGACAGCAGTGAAGAGATCGAACGATTGATTGCAATTTATAGTTCCTCGATTGTTCGTTAGAGGCAGTACTGTCGCTAGGTTGCTTCTGCTAGGTTTTTGCAGATACGGAATACGAATTAGCGATTTTTGAGCAAAAATTTCGCAATTTTTGCTATTGCTTTGCTTTTGCAAGATACGTAATAAGGCGGCCGCTTACTTAAATTCTCTAAAACCCAATGTACCATGATTGGTTGAATCTCAAAGATCTGTGACATTAGTGACATTTCAATTAAGTTTCGTGAATTTTCCGCAACATGGCGGGTTTTTTTTTAAATTTCTGGTCAGGCTACGACATTATAAATCAAGAGTATAGGCGAACAGCGACTCAACCTATCGTGTCTCCGTCGGCACTCAGCAGTGTATCCGGCTCTGCACCCCGCAGCACGCGAGGCGGTCACCTGACCCGGCCGGAGGGGGAGCGCAGGTGCGAACGTATGTACCCGGTGCGGTAGTCCACGGCGTCGCGGTTGCGGCCCGAGCCGTCGTTGCCGCGCTTGCGACTGCGGCTCCATCTGTGACGGAATGTGCGTTATTTGTGTAATTTGGTAGGGTAGAATGAGAAAATACATAGAGTACAGCACTTACTGCTTACGAGTTGTGCATAGATTAAAACTACATAATAATGTTAACAATAACCACCAGATAATTTGGTTGCAGGTTTTTGGTTTGGTCACCAGGTTGAGGAAAAAGAAATCCATTTTTCTTTTGTGAAGTTTCGATCGAACAATTTCAAATTTATGTTCGTTGTCAAGGTGATATTTCATACTAAAGAAGATAGTTTGCTATTATTTTATTGGTCCACTCAGTTGTGACTTGTGAAGTGTTTGTGTTTTGATTTCTTCGAATTCGTTGAAACATTTTTCATGTTAAAGATGCCCCTCACATGTCGATAGAATCACAGAAATAATCGAAATTGACCGGCATATTGGTAGTCGTAACATCGGCCAGGAGATGGAGATCGACCATAAAATAGTTTTAGACCATTTACGCAAAAGAATCTCTATGTTTAGGTGCCGCTACCTTGAATTTCACGCAAAAATAATGGATTTCTATTTCCCCAACCTATATTCAATGTTGCTGTTTTTGTCTGTCGAGAAACTTTTCCAACATATCAAACAAAGACAGCAATATTAAATAGCTAATCCGTTGTGTAAATACTTTTTTTTGGAAAGGGGTAACTAACAGTTTGAGATTAGATCAACATTTGATAATGACTAAATACTAGACATGACTAGTCAATTAACATATTATTATACTATGTATTTCGGAAAGTTCTATATTATTAAACTAATTGATATAATAATGTTAACGAAGTAAACTGATTTTATACAAGTGTGTTAATATTAAAATAAATGACCATGCTTAAATTGCAAACTACATCGGTAAATAAGTGCAATTAGGAAAAGCTATTCTGTTTGTATATTTACTAAAATACTAAAAACAATGTAACTATAAGCAAAAGTTATGTTAAAACTAGCAACCTACCCTCGCTAGTTTAGTAAATTATTCTTGGGCGGCCAGTAATAGTAAGCAAAATTAAAAAAGAAAAACAAAACGTTAAATTAATTACAGTGTTCGTTATATTGCAAACGATAAAATATAGTTAGGACCATTGCATAAAGGTACATTTTAAGACATTTCCATAAAGAATGTGGTTCTATATTCGGTTGCGAATTTAACTTCTTCCAAGCACAATCGCCTGTAAACGCGACACGACGTAAGTCGAGATAACACTCTCGCGTCAATAATAATATTAATATCCATTTATTTCTCCTCACAATGTTTACTTACAAGCTAATGTACAAAAATATTAAAGTATCTTCTATTTATGTGAGGAGCTGGTGTCTGAATTAGGCAGCTGCCTGTGTTATAGATCACCAGGTCCCCAACACCACGGACATAATAACAATAATGCGCGAGACATATTCTGGTTGCAGGCAAGCAAGACAGAGGCATAGCCACGTGTGATTGTGCTGAGGGGAGAGGTTTATAATATTTGTATAGAAAAATACCTTCGATGCAATAACCCTGAGTAAGAGCATATAATAAAATGTATGTAACCGTGTGCATCGTAGCTGTACGTGTGAACACATGCTAAGCCAATTCAAGCGCTGCTGCTGGTGACAGTTTTGTGCGCAACTGTAGCTAACTTCAGAGTGGTTTTTCGGCAATATTGCAAACTTCAGTAGACTAAACTCTGTTCATATCCAATTGTAAACAAAAAAATTAAATTCAACCAAATTAATGTGCCATTCTATTTCTTAACTAACTGACATTTTAATTGGTAGCATTTTAGTCTCCTATCGTATTTTCGTTTAAAAAAAAGATAAAATTTGATCTGAAGTCTGAACAGAACATAAAGCGTATTTATTCCTCTGAAATCAGCATTTATGTTTGATATTGAAGATAGAAAGACAGTTATCCCTTACTGTGATGGTAAAGGGAAAATATTTAAATATTATTCGTCTTCCCTTTAATATCAAATACTGTTTTATTAATGTGTGTGCTGTGTAAGCAGCTAGCAAGCTTAAAGTAGTAATTTGTATAAAAATATTCCATTGTGAGTGTCTAATATTTCTGTAATGCATTTTGCATTATTATATGACAAAAAATGCTAGCGAGTAGGTATTCTTAGTAATTTTATTCAATGTAAGGTCAAAACACAAGTATTTTTTCAGACAAATTCCAGCTACCTTTTTACTCATCTGAATATATTTTCATCAATACGATTCATAAACCTCATGTCAAGGGTAGTCCATATAAAACTTTTAGACGGCATGTAGGTCGCCGATTCAACTTTAGTGGCATATTAAATGTTAATACTCAGACTCGCCACACTTTTTCTAGTTTTATTGAAGCGTAAAATGTCAAATGTTTGTGTACAAACATTTGACATTTTACAATGACATGTATGTCATTAAAGTCTGCCTACAGAATATTTAGCATTTACACTAACGCATTAAAATTATTTGGGTATTTGATTTAAAAAAAGCGGACGATTTATACATAAACTCTTGGTCCTTCGAAACACCTTTAACGTACTAATGTCAATGTTATAAGTACATAGTAATATTTTGCACAAAAATTTACCTTAGATTTTTTTTTATATTCACTGTGTATGTACGTGTTTGCTCATCTCAGAAATGCAACAAAAGTTTCAGGCTCATGACTTACCGTATTATATTATAGCCGTCTATTGTTAGTCAAAAGTGCTTCATCAAATACTGTGGTATGTTGTTATCAAACACTGTGTAAGGTGTTTAATATAATACATATTATTGTGTATATTCTGTTCAGATTCAATTTAAATTAAACGTAAACGAAAAAATTAAAATCGACTAAACTAATGTGTCTGATCGACTAAACATTGTATTTGTTGAATGCACGGTAAATACATAGTTATAAATTATAATATTATAGGCGAGGTATGTTGAGGCAAAAACTGCAACGACTTAAATGGCCGGACTTTTGGAGTTGTTTGGGGCCATTTTGACATTTGAGGTATGGCGAAATCATAATGGCTAACATTTGATGTACGGTGAAAACAAGATGGCGTAACTTATATGTATAAAGATTTTTTCAGTAAAATTTACGTCATAGCCTATCTAGTTTTGAAATGTTTGGGTAAATAGATGACATTAAAATTGGTAGCATTATAATTATTGTTTCCTTATTAACGTTTAGATAAAAATTGCATCTGAACGGAGTATAATACATAATTACATATATACATAATTATTATGCTCGTAAATGTCATAAAGTCAACCTACCGCAGCAGCCTCATGATGTAGTCGGGCCAGTTGTCGGGGAATATGACGAGGAAGAAGCCCACGGCTATGAGGACGATGCCCGCCAGCTTCATGCCCTCGAACTCCACGCCGTACAGCACCACGTCCAGCCCTGGACAACGTAGTCGAAGTAAGAAATAGAATAGCCCCCTTACTAATAAACGCTGTATAAGCTTTGAATAGTTACACAGTGTTTTATCTCCTTTTATCAAATTAAACATGTCACTTGTGTGATGTGAAAAAAACATTGTATAACTATTTAAAGCTTATACAGTGTTTATTAGTAAGGGGGTAGATACATAGATAGTAGGTAAACTCTTTTTTCTTTTTTGGTAGGTTCTTTTTTCTAGCGAAGCCAAAAGGATTGTGGTGTTATTTGTTTTACTCATTTGTTGAAACACAACCAAGCGTTATTTCACGCCGGTTTTCTGTGTCACCGATCACTTCGGTGCGAGCGTGCTCATTCGATCCGAATTATGGCTCTCCCACAGTAACCCCTTTGCTAATGTGTCCGTCCCTACTTTTTCGGGATAAAAGTAGGCTATGTGTTAATCCAGAGATTCAACTACCAAGTACCATACCCACTTTCATAAACATCCGTTTAGTAGTTTTAGCGTGAAAGAGTAACAAACATCCATCCATCCATCCTCACAAACATTCACATTTATAATAGTAGTAGGATAATATATAATCTATACTTAATATAATAAAGAGGAAAAGTTTGTTTGTTTGCGTTGAATAGGCTACGAAACTACTGGACCGATTTTGATGAAATTTGGCACAAATGTAGAGTAAACCACGTGAAAGGACATAGGCTACTTTTTATCGCGGAAAAATGTACGGTTTCTGCGAAATTAACTTTGGCGCGTACGAAGTCGCAGGCAACATCTAGTAGTAGATAATAGTAGGATTGAATAGCATAGGGATTGTAAGATATGTTAATTACCCGCGGACACGGGCACGGCCATGATGAGGCCGAGCGACACGAAGATGTTGTACGTCATCATGTTGCCGAACTGGAACATCACGTGGAACACTGGAACAACACACATTGCTCTATTAACAATGACTTCAAAACTAAGCATGTAAAAAGTATGAACTAAAACTTATTTTTCTTTTAAATTCGACTAAAATTTTAACTAGTTCTTTACTCATACTTCTTTTGATGTCGATACCAGCAAATTTGAACGTGAGTTCTATAAAGACTTCAAAATTAAGAAGTCGGTTCAATTTTTTGTTATTGTTCTGAGCGGACAAAATCGCGGACAACAGTTGCTAAGCTGCGGAAAAGAACATGCAAAATGCATTTCCTCGTTTGTAATGAAAACATAAATATGGCGCGGTTGCTAATGATTTGTTTATTTTTCCAACAAAAGATCACGTGACGTTGAAGCACATTCATAACTCCTGTGAAGTACAAAAGTCAAACGCTACGAATACAAAAGTGGGACACGAGACAGACGTAAACAGGGTTGCCAGTCTAACTTGTTTCAGAACAATATAAGGTTTGGTAAAATCAGTTTAACGGATAATTTGGGCATACGATCTACTGCTTATGCATAGATGTTTAGGAAAAAAAATTTGGTCATACTCAAAGTAAAAAACCATCTCAATGCGGCTCAACACAAACTCGCCCATTAAAAATACTTTTTTTTTTTCGAGTATAACAATTATTTTTCTGCCTAAACGTGTATGTCACGTGTAAATCACAGGCTACCGTCACTATTATTAAACACAACTTTTTTTTTATCTAAATGTAATGGAATTATTATTGTTAGAACAGTATCTATCCTTACATCAAATTATTATCATTAGATGTGGAAACCCTGTCGTGTAGCGCCACTTGACCCAGTTTCGGTGTTGCCCGACACCAGTCGTGATACATCTTTCAGGACGTGTGCGAAATAACACAATTTACTCTGTTAAACGCCTGACGTCTTTTATATGCTGTACCTACTATTCGTTAACCGGTTTTATTACGACACTATTTTGCGTGAAAATGGCATCTAATAGCTCCCCAGTCTTAAAGCTCACCGAATCAGGGGCAACCATTGGATCATCACCTGCAGTCCCTTATAGGTGTCAATCCGAATACTGAAGCTGGGATAATCGGTCTGGTTGTTTAAGCGCGAAAAATTCGGATCCGGAAATCTGAAGCCACCAGCTACAATAACCAATAGACAGACCGTCCGTCCTAGTTGGGCAGGCTTATATGAATCTATGGCAATATTTTCCTTGAAAATAGCATCTAATAGCTTCTCTTCCAAAAATATTCACAGGATCAGGGGCAACTATTGGATCAAACTAATAGCTCCTGCAGTCAAACTCGAACTCAAACTCAAAATATTTATTTCCCTATAGGTTATAATATAACATTTATAAAATTGTCCTACATTATGCCTACCACCGGTACCTAAAGGCTTGTCGGTCTGATATACCTGCAATCCCTTATAGGTTTCAATCCGGATGCTGAGGCTGGGCCAATCGGTCTGGCTGTTTAAGCGAGAAACATTTAGATCCGGGAATCCGAAGCCACCAGCTAGCAAACCAATAAACAGACCGTCCATCTTAGTTGGGCAGGCCGGCAGGCTGTCTATTACCCACGCTATGTACTCACCGAGCATGGCCACGCTGGCCTGCAGCAGTGCGAGCCAGGGCATGTCGGCGGGCAGCAGCTCCGTGCGCGTGAGCACCAGCGCTAACCACACCGGCCACAGCAGCGCCGCGTTCACTCCGCCCACCAACGAGAAGAACAGCGCGCGCTGCCCCGCGCTTACCTCGCCCATCACCTTACGGAACAGCACCTGAGAATGTTATATATCGTTAGAATCTTCTCCAGAAATACCATCAGAGTCATCCTCGCGGAACAGCACTTCGAGACGTCCATCAGCCACCATCGACTTAAAACAACAGGAAATGGGTCCCAGCATATCCACAGACAGAGAATCAGACATTTTTGAATTGGCTTTCGTCAGCAGAGCAATTCTAAATTTAGCATCTGCATTCTTGTTAAATCAAATATTTATCAAATCTTCAATTTCTATTTTATTTATAGATATTAGATAGGTACTTGGGTAGCATGATTCATTACGAACTAATTGTTATTATTTATTTGTACTACCTATAAAGCAAGTACCTAATTATTAAGTTTTAAATTTTAATAGATCTAGAAAATCGACAACATCCAAATGTGGCACCTAAGATATTATCGCAATAAACTTAAGTCCTGTTGGCACGCAGCAAATAAATCACGCGACTAAAACGTATTACTTTAAGGGTTAACAATTATTAGGGTAATTTGTGACTAAAAATATGGCAAATGAGAGAGTGAATCGACTACAACAAAAAAATACGATCCTTCAAATTCTTTCTAATTTTACTTTTTTTTTGGAACGTGAGCTAGATTCTGGTATATGCATCTGTAGACGCCATATTCACTTTTGATTCCAATACAGACCTACCCGGGGCTAATCCAGCTAAGCTAAATAAAAAATGCACACCGCTCCCACCGCGCCGCGGTAGCAATGAAATTAGCGATTCGAATATCCATACGAAAATTCTACCACAAACTCCTTAAGCCGATTAAATTCCGCGGGCTAAGTTCGAAAGCCTATTCAAGCTGTTAAAGTCAAAACTTGTGCTTATAGTCTATAGGTTTTTAAACGAGATAAATAGTAAGAACATTTTGTAGTTTTTAAACTTAGAGAAATTTTCTTAAGTATTTGAACTTTAAATTATAATAATAGGTTGGGGAAAAAGTCTTTTCGCATTATAGTATGTATGAACTTGTCATAAAATATCTTGGGCTATACCAATTGTATCTGGCTGATTTTGGTATCATTAAAAAGTTTTAATTTTACAGAAGACAATTCCAAATTCAAATTAGGTAAATTTGAGATTTTCATTTGTTTTTCTTATTATTAAAATGAGTGATTCTTATGAAGAATTTCGATACATTTTAAAATGTTATTACAAAAAAGGTAAAAATGCAACACAAGCCGCGAAAAAAAATTGTGATGTTTATGGACCTAATGCAGTATCTGTGAGAGTAGCGCAAATTTGGTTTAAGCGTTTTCAATCCGGAAATTTTGATATCAAAAATGCACGTCGCTCTGGTCGCCCTGTTACGGACAAAACTGTTGCCATTTTTGAAAAAGTGGAGCAAGATCGGCATATTAGTAGTTACGATGTAGCTGAAGAACTGGGGATTGACCACAAAACGGTTTTGGCGCATTTGAAAAAAGCTGGGTACACAAAAAAGCTCGATATTTGGGTGCCTCATGAGCTCACTGAAAGAAACCTAATGAACCGTGTACTCATTTGTGATTCTTTATTACGACGTAATGAAACCGAACAATTTTTGAAGAAGCTGATAACTGGTGATGAAAAGTGGATCACGTACGACAAGAACGTGCGAAAAAGATCGTTGTCAAAGGCCGGTCAGGCTTCACAGACTGTGGCGAAACCCGGGTTAACTCTCAACAAGGTGATGCTGTGTGTGTGGTGGGATTGGAAGGGCATTATTCATTATGAGCTGTTACCGCCAGGCAGGACCATCAATTCTGAACTGTACTGCGAACAACTGATGAGATTAAAGCAAGAAGTTGAGAGAAAGCGGCCGGAATTAATCAACAGAAGGGAAGGTGTGGTTTTTCACCATGATAACGCTAGACCTCACACATCTTTAGCCACTCAGAAAAAATTACGGGAGTTTGGCTGGGAGGTGTTAATGCATCCGCCGTATAGTCCTGACCTTGCACCTTCAGATTTCCACCTGTTTCGGTCGCTGCAGAATTCCTTAGGCAGTATCAGGTTGACATCACAAGAGGACTGCCAAAACCACTTGTCGCAGTTTTTTCATCAGAAGCCCCAAAAATGTTATAGCAATGGGATCATGTACCTACCAACAAGATGGCAAAAAGTTATCGAACAAAATGGCACCTATATACTTTAGTCACTTGTAAATAAACTTTATAAAAAAACCTTTTGAATTTTTATATAAAATGCGAAGAAACTTTTTCCCCAACCTAATATTATGTCATCATCTACCTACATTGTTACATTTTTGATTTTATTAAAGTTAAACAATACATAATTTTAAATAAACGGCATTGAATGCCAGCTAGCCGCTACTCACTACTTAGGGCACACGTAAATCAGTCACGCGAGCAAATCCGCGTGTCGCAGTTTTGCGTGTTCTATAAACATGAACAATAATTTCTTCGCTATAATAAACATAATGCACACGAAACGAGAAAACAAGCATCGCGATTAAACAATGCTTATTATACAAAATAATCGGCTTGTTCTGGATTATTCTGACCAAAATATTATTACCCAACAAATGAAATTTTTCGACAATTGCAGGCAATTCGAAAATTTTGGGAATTATTTGAGATCTTCCTAGTTCGTCTATTATTATTAATATTATATATAAAAATGAATTGCTGTTCGTTCGTCTCGCTAAAACTCGAGAAAGGCTGGACCGATTTGGCTAATTTTGATCTTAAAATAATCGTATCAGTCCAGGGAAGGTTTAAATTAAACGGTGAAAAAAAAATTTTAGTTCATAGTTAAGGCAGAACAACGTTTGTCGGGACTTTCTAAATCACTTTTTAAGTCACTTTATAAACCTAGGGCATACTTAATTATAAATAATAATCATTCGTCATCAAAATTTAGGATAACTTATCATCCCACCGCTGCCACTAATTTTGGGTTTTATACGGTTAGTCTAAAGCTATTTAAAACTTTACGTTACACTTCTCTTTGCTAATTTCTTTTTCTTCTGTAATAACAATTCGTTAATTGCTATCTTGTATATCTCAATTACAAAATTGAAATATACAAGATGGCGATTATTTAAATGCAATAATGGATAAGTACAACACAATCGTGTTCATAATGACCTGTTAAAAAGCAAAAAACAAAGGTCGACATCGTTTGGCATCGATTGATAAAGGAAACGTCCTATAATCAGATCGCAGACAAACAAACCGTAAATAGACGGGATCGATACATCGTTTACGAATGTTACTTCCCACTTCCTGATAAGTGATTTTCGTCAGTATTCAAAATATCAATAAACGGTAGGGTTCTAAGCTCGCTATATCAAAGTAATATTTTGTCGATCGTGGCCTTAAATTTCTTATATTTAGTAAATCTTAGCTTATAACTTAAAAGTACTATGTTGCGTAACGTTTTATAATCCCCCCATACTAATTAAAACGTTTACACAACGGATAACATATACAACGCTGCTGTCTTTGTCAGATATCTATGTGGGAAAAGTCATATGACAGACAAAGATGGCAACGTTTTGTAAATATTTTTCCGTTTGTAATCCGTTGTGTAAATATTTTGATTAGTACGGGAGTTAGAAATTAGAATATAAAGTGTCTGCATGTAATTTAAAATTAATGCAAATAAAAGTATTACATACGGTATTAACAATTAAACATCATTTTAAAAAAAAATTGTCTGTTCGTCTGTTTTTTTTTTTTTTTGTTCTGGCTAATCTCTGAAACGGCTGGACCGATTTTCACGGGACTTTCACTGGTAGATAGCTAATGTTATAAGGCGTAACTTAAGATACTTCCGACGAAATATGTCTCTATCACTGACCTTGAATATGGCGAAGCCGGCGGCAGCGCAGGCGGCAAGCACCACGCCGCCCAGCGTGGAGCTGCCGGTGATGCCGTCCATGTACGCCAGAAGCGCAATGCCCGTGTCGCACATGATCGCAGCCACGATCTGTGCATTATTTAGTTTACTATTAACATCTTATTAAGGTTCAAAATGGTTTATATCGTGGCCAGTTGAAAATGTGTCGCCTACGAATTACAATCTCCAAGCTCCTTCAGCGACCGTCAAAGGCATAGACGAAATGCGACGCAAAGTTATCATCGTCATCATCAGCGGAACTATTCACAAGTCCCGTTCGACTCGGATTCGAAAACTTCCCGCGCGGTTATTAGTCAACGTTTAGTGCGGCAAGCGTTTATTAGCTGCCGAGCATGGAAGTCGTCCAATCCCAGTCGAATTACGCATTGTAAATAACCCCACAGATATGGCTGATATTTTTTTGCCATTAGGGCTTCAAAAATCCTTAAAAATATGTACATCTTTGGTCGCGTGCTCCAACTTACAAGGTATCGGTGGCTAAGGAAACGGGAGGAAACGGATTCCTTGGGAGCCCACGTTCTTATACCGAGAGTAAATGGAGATCTTTTTTCGGGTAATTGAAGTCCGGCCAGACTTTAGTGACTTCTTAATTTGCCATTGATAATAATTAATTAACAAATCTGTCTCTTTTTTTAAACACAGAAAGTGCATTTGAACAAAAGCTTCGTACGAAATTTGTAACGATGGCACAAAACTAGACAAATGAACCACTTGCGGCTTTGAGCTATTGTTGAAAGTTCCATTGTAATTAATCGAATGCTATCAAAGTGTGCCCATCGCTTAATAACTAGGCGTTGAGGTCAAGCCGCACCTATCACTATCACCTATGAGTATCTTGTCAGTCTAAGAATCATCATTAAGTATCGCACACACAGCAATTTGTGTTTTGATCGTGAGCGGCGAGCGCAAGTCCTTTGACTTTAAACTTTAATGGAAGTTGCTTTCCATCAGGTGACCCGTTTGCTCGTTTGCCCCCATATTTCATAAAAAAAAACTGACTTAATTTTAGAGAGTGAAATAGATTTTATACTTTAAAGTATCAACTATTCACGCAATAACTACTAAAGAACCGATTTTTTTAGGGTTCCGTAATACTTAAGGAACCCTTATAGTTTCGCTCTGTCCGTCTGTCTGTCTGTCTGTCTGTCTGTCTGTCTGTCTGTCTGTCTGTCTGTCTGTCTGTCCGCGCCTCTAGCTCCTGTAATTATGAATATAAATTGATGAAATTTGGTGCAGTTATAGATTGTGTATAGATCACGGTTTCGGGATCATAAAAAAATAAAAATTTTATATTTTAAGGGTGGCTCTCCATACATGTGAAGTGGGGATGAAAAATATTTTTTCACTCTACCCCATCGTGTGGGGTATCGTAGAATAGGTCTTTTAAAATAAAGGCAAGGTTTCATACGTTACTTTTTTATAAAGTTGACCATTTTCGAGTAATCGGCCTCCAAAGTAGTTTGTAAGTTGGTCCCCCCCCCTAGCATTTTTAAACTAAAGGAGATAGAAACTTGCAAATTTCCATGCTGATAGATCATGCTAAAAACTCTTTAGGAAAACTATTATGAACCAAATCGGACAGTAACTTTTGGAGTAATTAAAAAAAAAGCATATTACGCGTTTATAGTTACGGAACCCTCCTTAGACATGTCCTGACATGCTCTTGGTTAGGTTATTATTAAATTTGGTGTGGCAGTAGTTTAGACTATGGAGTAACACATAGGTAGACAGTTTTCGTTTTATTTCTTTTTACGCGTACGATGTAAGTCGCGGGCAACATCAAGTATAAAATAAATACACACATAGATTTACGTACATGGAATTTAATCAGACGGTACTGAATGCAATCATTCAACAAAAAAAAATTGGGCAACCAAGCTATTATTTTTCCAATTTAAACCGAAGAAACATCTATGAAATATTTACCAATTAACTACAAATTTAACTGTGGGAGAGCCACGCTTCGGCATAAATGGGCCGGCTCGACCGGATAAATACCACGACCCCACAGAAAACCGGCGTGAAATAATGCTTGGGTTGAGTTTCGCCGAGTGAGTCAGGCCTGACTCACTCGGCGAAACTCAACTCAGATCCTGATCAGGTCACCAAAGGCCCAAGGAGATGATTGGGGTTTTAAGGACCAAGACCGCAAGTCGCAACGCCAGAGGAGTTACAAGTAAAACTCTTCTGGTGTTGCGAGTGTCCATGGGCAGCGGTAATCGCTGACCATCAGGCCGATCCGTCTGCTCGTTCCCTGGTTCATTTCATTAAAAAAAAATAAGTTTGCCTTTTACTCACCCTAACCCCCACGAACTGCTCGTGCAGTATGACCCAGGACAGGAGGTAGACGCACGACACGTTCGTGGAGAACAGCGCGAGCACGTCCGTCGCCAGCAGGATCTTGAGCGAGTACGTGTACATGTACACCGTCGTCACCCACAGCAGGCAGAACAGGCCGCAGCGGCTGAGGAAGCGCGCTGGTGGAACACAAGATAATAAGACCCTGTGTGGCCCGACCCAATGCAGGCTGTGTTTGGACACGTTTGCTAACTTCAATACTGCTAACATAATCCGGAAAAAAAAATTTCCGCGGAACACAGCCACTGCTTCTCGCTATTAATCGCTATATTATGTCACCGTAAATGAGGGTGTTTGATATTTTTTCTGTCGTCAGGGGGCAGACCCAACGCGCACAAAGCGTCATCTGGTGGCGTATGTGATATCAAAAACGGTCAATAAGAATTCGATCGATTCGGTTGATTTTTTTTCTGTCTCCAGGCGGCGCTCGGTAGCCCGACGGTCCTTGTCGTATCAAAAAGCTGTCAGATGTCACGAATTTACAAAACTCTCATCGTAAAAACCGTTACATTGTAATTCGGGTATGTTATTATTCGACAAATTTTACGATTCGAATAGTGGCTAAGCATTATTCGAATTTACTCGAGTAATTCGAATGATACTAATATTGGTAATAAACTTTACATAAAAGTATAACGCATTTAAGTACATGACCTACTTTACATAAAAATACATAGGAAGTTTAATTTGTGCTCCCTCCCGCATCTCTCTATGCCCCGCCAGGCCCGCCCCACTGGTTGGGAACTTCTGTTATATGTAATGGCTAATGGGAATACGTGAGAATTATCAAAATGCTGTTCACAAGCTTTTCTAATTCGAGATAATTAAAGTCACCTCTCACCACATCGTTATTGCCACACGTGTTTGGATAGGTTAAGAGCGTTGATCGGCGCGAGACTCAGATTTCACGAAAAACGCTACTTTTCAAATGCGTCTATATCTAACAAAAACTGGTTATTCTGATTTTTACATGTAAAAAAACACTAGAAAATATTGTATTCTAATTTTTCACTTACCATTTATTTTAAAATAATTTCAAACTTTTGAATAAAACTGACAAAACTAACCAGAAGTTTTTACAACTTTAGGTTCAGGGGCAATTTCAAAACATATAATAGCTAAAACCGCTTACATTTTTTAATAACAAAAAATCTTTACAAACTTGTTGGATCCTCTTCTAGATTATCTATTTGTCAGATAATTTTTATATACGTTTCTATCTCATAATTTTAAAACTACTATATAAATCGAGGCGCACGAGCGTTTACAACAGTATTTGTAAACGCTCGATTTATTTAGTAGTTTTAAAAATTCATATAAAATTCATCAAACTAATTTAATTAAAAATTTAAATAGCATATTAAAGATAAAAGGTTCTTCTCATAGATTATGTAAGTAAGAAACAAAAGGAGCAAGTAAAATACATAAATATCATCATTTTAAATAACTATAATTCCTGATAATTTCACATTCTTTAAATTTTATTTTTATGAGATAGAAACGTATATAAAAATAATCCGACAAATAGATAATCTAGAAGAGGATCCAACAAGTTTGTAAAGATTTTTTGTTTTTAAAAGATGTAAGCGGTTTTAGCTATTATATGTTTTGAAATTGCCCCTGAACCTAAAGTTGTAAAAACTTCTGGTTAGTTTTGTCAGTTTTATTCAAAAGTTTGAAATTATTTTAAAATAAATGATAAGTGAAAAATTAGAATACAATATTTTCTAGTGTTTTTCTACGTGTAAAAATCAGAATAACCAGTTTTTGTTACATATAGACGCATTTGAAAAGTAGCGTTTTTCGTGAAATCTGAGTCGCGCGCCGATCAACGCTCTTAATGACTGATACACAGAGTATTTTTACAGTACCAATGTTACTCCCACTTCTTTTGGTAAAGTGCCATGACTTTATTGCTATTATGAATATGACATACATTTTATCACATATTATAAGATTTAAAAAATAACAAATTTTATTATTCAACGAAGACAATGCTTGATCTTAAAAGTTAATTATATTAATTCATCAATGGATTGACTCTTGACTAAGGCGGCCAACTTTCTAAAAACTGAATGCGGGACTTTTGGTGAATAGATATAAGAGTTGTGGGGGGGGGGGGGGGGGTGTTAGGGATTAGTCGGTCAATAACCAAAAATAAAAAAACCCAAAACTAAGGTACAAGTCATTTATTTTTAAAATCATATTTGTCACTGGAGTGACACTTTTTAACAAGCTCAGGACTTTTATTGAGAATGTCATCATGAGAAAATCTTTGCAACTGCCCATATTAAATTTAAGTACAAGCAGAGCTCGTAGTGTTTCCACTTTTAGTGACGACTTTTCGGACGTCCACAGAGCATTCGATACGCTTGTCGCTATTATAATAATCTGTGTTTCTGCGCCGCGCTGTTGTGTGGGTGTTGTGTAGAAGTGTGGTAGAAAAAATATAGGAATGCGGGACATGCGGGACGCATACAACGTTACGGGACTATTTTACTAATAATTTCAAAGCGGGATTTCGTCTAGCATTACGGGACGGTCCCGCAGAATGCGGGACGGTTGGCCGCCTTACTCTTGACACATGAGTGATGTGACTATAGTAGTAGTAGCAAAAGAGCTTAATTACCGTAATCATTTCCTATGCAAATGCTCGAAATATCATGCAAATATATAGTTACTTACAAGGAATAAAAAGTTTCATACAAACTTTTAGACCCTTGAGGGTTGAATTTTAAAAATCCTTCCTTAGTGAATGCCCTACGTCTTATGAGAAATATGTGTCCAATATGTCACCATCAAATTGTAAAAACCGTTAGATTGTAATATAACTACCGAGATTGTAAAAATACGTCGAAAGTTTCTTTGCTATATATGTTTATAATCTAACGAAAAATAATGTATTAAATTATAAGCAGAATATTCGTGTCCATAGTCTATCGACATTTTACAATTTCACTACAAAGTTATATTATAATCTCAGATCAAATAAAAAGTATAGATGGACTTCTACGAACAACATAGTGAAGCCGGTTTTTTATGCATTGTGTGCGTGAGCCGGTGTTGCCATACTAAATTTTCATTACCATATGTTGGCTAAACTTTCGAATAACATCCCACGTTTGTACTATTAATTGGTTTATTGTAATTTTACCGCTTAAAGTTCTTTTACGCCGCAGTAATTTCGCAAATTTTCAAAATTATAAGATCCGTAGTTTTCGAGATAACAATATAATAAATTTTCGAAAATTGTATAGGAATTCGGCCATGTTAACGTTTCTGTGATATTTATGTTTCGTTTTCTCTTTATGTTCGTTTTTTTTCGCTTTATGTCAAAAAACTTTGCAGAGCCCTATTTTACGTAAAAGTTGTAACACGGCCTCACAAAAACCTGGCGCGAAATAACGTTGTCACAACTCTCCCCAACTATAGAATTCTAAAAATGGGTTAGATTAGAACATTTTTATTGCGTTCAAAACGTCTTTAATAATGAAAAAAAAAAACAAAACAGAAAATAATTATGTTTATTATTTATTTATATATAAATTTTGATAAAGGGTAGGTAAAGATGAAAAGTTTCGATTTAGGTGTACCAATACATAATATTATGGTAAGTAATAGGGTAGTTAATATACGGTCACCAGTCACAAGTCAGTGTACCACTTGCCTATTTTTTTGGTAGCATAATATGCTTGTGTTATTTCAGAAAAAATCTAAATCATTATATGTGTCCATATAAATTTCAAGGAGTTCCCTCGATTCCTCATGGATCCCCCATCATCAAGTTTCCACTTTAGTGACTAAAAGACCAACTTCGAATTTATACCCTTTAGAGCCGCTATCCCCAACCCGCGGCCCGCGGGCCGCATGCGGCCCGCCGGGCCTTTATCTGCGGCCCGCGTGAAATCTGTAACTTAAAAATCAGCCAAGGAAAAGCCATTTTAGGAAAAAAAATAGACAAAAATTGTATTTTTTATGAAAACCCCTTTTATATTAATTTTTATTTTGAATTTATATATTGGAGTAGAAATCAATTTAGTATCTTGTGAATATTTAAAGTATTGCCATCGACTAAAGAAAGGACAAAAAATCGCGTTTTGTTGTCATAAAAAGGGCTTCTCCTTATATTATTTGTTTTATCTTGTTTTTTAGATATGATAAGTATTATGTTGTTATAGCGGCATCAGAATTAAGACTTATGAAAATATCAGCTTTCTAGCTAAAGTGGTTCTTGAAATACAGCCTACGATGTAATAAGGATAGCAGGCAGCGACAAGCCAGCTCTAGATAAAGTTGTGAAAAAGCGTTCACAATTCCAAAAATCTCACTGAGTGAACATAATTATTATAATACAAATTTGTTATTTTATTTTAGTTTGTGTCGTTATCTCATCTTAAATGTTTAGTTTCACTCTTTTAACTACCTTGTGTTTTTCTATTATTAAATCGTTAAATTTATACACCGTATTTTTTGTCCCTAAAAATTTTGGTTGCGGCCCGCGACACCAGGAGTACAACGGGTTTGTGGCCCGCGTAAAAAAAAGGTTGGGGACCACTGCTTTAGAGCAATAAAATAATTTTGTTAATAGGTCCATGAACGACAGAGTAATATTCAAAGATCTCCGTGTTGGTGTAAAATACTATAAGAAGTACCTTTTATATCATCAAAATGTGATGATGTATGGTGTGATTGTGGTGGTGATGATGATGATTAATTTAATTGACAAGGTGGCATATGCTTGCAGTTCTTTAAATAACGCCGAAATCCCCAAACATGTATCTATAAGGAGTCAGGAGTTCTGTTCTGCACTTTTGGATCCAGAGTATAACTTGGAGCAAAATCTTACTTTTTGGTAGCATATGCTTGGACTACTTCAGAAAAAGTCAAAATCACCATAAATTTCCATAAAAATGTCGAGGAGTTCCCTCGATTCCTCATGGATCCCATCATCAGGTCACCACTTTTTTGAAAACCGGACCAACTTGGGATTATACCCTTTATATCAAAAAAAGAATTTTGAAAATCGGTCCACAGACGGCGGAATTATCGTTCCCGATATTTTCCGTATACCGAATATAGGGGCATTTACCTTAAATTACTTCAAACTTCAAAACTTCCTAATTAAAAAATAAAAACACAGTCTGACTCTCTACTTCATAATTTTGTTAAGAATTTGCCTACAAATTACCTTATTTCAGGCTATTGAGAATATGAAATCCTGGCAACACTCTCTCGATCCGCCATTATGAAATTGACATTATTTGTTTCGAGTAACCTCTAGGCTCTAAATTGTGATAAATTATCTTAAACAAACTACAGTTTTGTGTGTACTTATTAATGAAATGTTATTCCCTGACACTTTTTGTTTGCCTTCGTACAGTTTTTACACCACTTAATAGCGCAGGACGGCATTTTTGTGGCAAAATCACTGCACGACGACTCGTTCGATACTGACGAAAAGTAGCGTACTTTTTTTGCATGAGTGTGCGTGACCGCGTGTGTTTACACAAAGTAGCGTAGTTTTTGAGGCTTCAGTTGAAACAAGCGCCATGCGCAATCTAGTTTTTTATTTGGTCTGAGATATCTAACGGTTTTTATAATTTTACGGTGACTTATATAATTTATGTAATTGTAAAAACCGTTAGATTGTAATATAACTAGAGAGATTATAATATGTCAACTGATTGTGAGGTAAAAATTCTCCTTACAATTTTACTTATTATTTTTCGTTAAATTATAAAAAAACGTTAAATAGGAAAAACAGAAGGCGATACATTACTTTACATAGATCAACTTGAAAATATAAGGGTTCCTTATAGTTACTACAGAATTCTAAACATACTAATTTTTTACCATAATAAAATTTAGGCTATGTTCGGTGACTAACACTTATTTATCGTTCAAACTGCATTTCTTTAACACAGATTTAATTTACTCCTATGACAATTGTATTTACATAATTCTTAAACTGTGAGTTATTTTAAACACGAAATCAATCTAAATTCTCTAAAACACTGTTTGTTTCCATTTGTGAAATGAATAAACGAACAATTAATATGGCGGCGCGGGGCATATTCCGTTCACGGTTCAACAAATTGACGAATTCCAGTTCGTTATATTATAATATAACGAAAAATAATGCGTAAAAAAGTAAGATTTTTTATTTGACAATTTGTCGACATATTACAATCTCTCTAGTTAGTTATATTACAATCTAAATGTTTTTACAATTTTATGGTGACATAATATATAGATAGAAGATTTACTTAAGTTTGGGAAGAAATATTTTGAAAGTTGGAACACTGCACAAAAATGTGTATTACGTAACAGAAAAGTTTTTTATTTTATATACTGCCAGCGACCCATATAAATTGGTAAGCGAATTATTGACACAGAAAAATTTTTGTACTCACCAAAAGTGAATCCCTTTTCTTTAAAATCAGTGAATGCATCACAGGCGATAGCATTAGCAGATTTACACTTATTGTGTATCAACATGACAATCATGTACAGAGGATAGAACAGTATAAGCCAGTTCGTACAGAACCATGCTGTGAAGAATGGTGCGTTGTATTGATACTGAAACAAAACATGCAATATATAATCTGATTTAGTATTATTGATTTTGTTACATATAATTGTCACTTTCTACATTGTATTAATGTGTTATTTTGGGGTAAATACACATTGTTACAAGTAGAAACTGCTTCAAATAAATCTACATGGGAACTGCAGGTCCAAAATCATACAATGATACATTAAGTATTGAATTTCAACAGTTGATGTTTCATACATGTGTGATTCACTTAATGAGGCCAACTTGGATTTAAAAAAAAATGTAGTAGACACAATAAACTGTAATCACGAAGAATGAAGGTTTAGCAGTTTGGGCATAGTTATATGACTTCTATACTATCCCCCTTACTAATAAACGCTGTATAAGCTTTGAATAGTTATACAGTGTTTTGTTCACGTCACACAAGTAACATTTTTAACTCAATAGAAGGAGACAAAACACTATTCAAAGCTTATACAGCGATTATTAGTAAGGGGGTATATAATATTTATATTAACATTATAAAGAGAAAGATTTGTTTGTTTGCATTGATTACGCTCTAAAACTACTGGTCTAATTGTGATGAAATTTGGTATAGATTTATTGTTTGTAATCCACAGGTTACGCCTCGTTTGGGGGCCTGGAATTTTCTTATTTTTGTACACTTGAAATGGAAATAAACTATTTTGAATATAGAGTAGACCACAGGAAAGTACATATTATGCTACTTTTTATACACGGCAAAATGTATGGTTCTGGAGGGATTTTCTTCTAGTATATAATAAAATTATTGCTGGAATTGAGATGTTGGTTGAATTGTATGCAGCTGCATACAATTCAACCAACATCTCAATTCCAATTTCAGAAGTAATCCTCATATTAAAAAAAAATGAATCTGCTAAACATTAAATTTCTTTGATGTGTAAATATTTTGGACTCTTTGCACGGTTAAACATAGTTTGTTACTTACATGTGTATGCATTTTTGTGGTATAATTATTACTAATGGAAGATTCTGTGGTATCAGTGACCAAAGTGTCCAGAGCTGATCTGGAATTGTACTTCTGCAGGTACATGTATTTGATAGACTGAGTAACTGTCACCCAGGAAGCAACGATGGTGGTCGTAACACATAGCCCATAGTAAATCTAAAATAAAGCAAATGTAAAGTAAAATGTAAAATGACTTTCATGAGTGTTAATATATTAAATTTGTTTCTTGATTTGCCGATATTCCTGTTTTTACAAACATGAACTTTTTCAATCATTAAAAAAAATTAACACTCTCAGGGCAAAACAGCATCTAGATATTAGTATATAATCGTAATTAGTGTTGATTTAAAAGAGAGATTCAATACAAATTATAAAAATGATATGGTGGCAACTGGCAAGTATTCACACCTTTTTAGCCCCTCTAGAGCAGCAAGATCGAGGGCACTTTTTGTCGCGTCGGTCCTCATCCTGACTGCTGGTAGCTGACTCGCTGTACGCCTGCTGCAGCGAGGGCTGGGTAGTCAGAGGCGGTGCTGAGGAGACCGAGGTCTGCGGCGTCAGCGAGGCCCGTGGACTCCGCGATGTCGGCGGACCGTTAGGACGCTCGCGCTCCACATCTACCTGCTCGCTTTCCACCTCATCCGTCGTTATAATAACTGATGGGGTACGAACTCGCTTTGGATTGAATATCGTCGGCACGTCTCCATCTCGTGCCATATTTTCATTTCACTCATATAACATCTTAATTATTTTAAAGATCACTTAACAAGCAGATTCACGAAGATCAAATTTAATTTACAACGCATCTGCAAGGAGCTCTCTTTTCATTAAAACGTTCGAAAAATCAATCATCAATATCTTGCATTTCAAAAATAAAGCATCGCTTTACATTATAACTCTCGAAATCACCACGCAGCCCGAGTCTGCAAAAAAATAATCCGATATAATTTTTCCGAACATTTACCCATTTTTCCTATTTTCCGATATTTTTGTCACTCAATTGACAATTGACGTTTTGTAAATGACATCTCAATTTTTTTCACTAATAAAAGCAAAGACTATGCGCCATACCAGCGCTGGATTTGCAGGCTGGACCGTGAGTATAGCGCTAAATAAATAGGGCCATATTTACCGTCTAGCCTACAAATCCAGCACTTAGAGGGCTTTCACACGATAGGCTAGCTTATTAATTATTATGCAAATAGTCTTTAGCAGATAGTTCGCAGACAGCTTAGAGCAGACAGCAACCAGTCGCGCGATCGGTTGCTAATCGCTGAAAAAAAGTATTGCGTACGACTGTTACTCTGCTGTTGTTTGATAACTTCTAAATGAATATTTGAGGTATGTAGCAACATATTAAGGAACTATATAAAGGCAAAAATGTTAAAATGTATTGGTGGCGAGCAAATTTCCCTAGTGGCGAATTTCGGAACTATCCTATGACTGATATTTCTTTCTCGTTGTATAATAAAATTGTAAAAAGCGCCGATTTTATTTTTATTTTGAAATAATTCTTTAAAAGACGATAAGCATGACGCACATGCTTTCATTTTTGGACATCTACGAAGTGGTAAAAATACTAAAAGACCACTTCGTGAGGGTTAACAAAATTTTTAAAGTGAAATGCTATTGTGTGTTGGTGTAAAAGAATGAAAATCTGAAGAAGTTAAGTTAAGTAAAGCTTAGCTGTACAAACTTCTGGTGTATTTGATTATCCACATGAAGTGTAATGTATATAATCTGGACACATCAAAACTAGAAGGAACATTTTCGTAACTTTTCGGTGGGTACTGAGGAAAAGTACTGTCCCTACTTACTGTAGGAAAATTATAAAAACTTATAGAATAGAAAACTTTTTATTTGCGCACAAAAAACGCATACATAACAACACATAGGTACTATACACTATAAAAGGCTTACAGACTATAGTTGCAGTGTACGGTGCAGCAGCTTAATAAAATAATTATTATAACTTTGGGGAACGCAACAGTCAGTTCCTTTTTAACCGACTTCCCAAAAAAGGAGGCGGTTATACGTTCGGCTGTATATATATATATATATTTTTTTTATTTTTTTTGTATGTTCAACGATTACTCCGCCGCCTGTGGACCGATTTTCAAATTTTTTTCTGTGATGTATAGGGTGTAATCCCATGATGGGATCCATGAGGAATCGAGGGAACTCCTCAAAATTTATATGGACACATATGGTGATTTTGACTTTTTCTGAAGTAGTTCAAGCATATGCTACCAAAAAGTAAGATTTTGCTCCAAGGTATACCCTGGATCCAAAAGTACAGAACAGAACTCCTAGCTCCTTATAGATACATGTTTGGAGATTTCGGCGTTGTTTAAAGAACTGCAAGCATATGCCACCCTGTCAGTTAGAGTAATCATCATCATCATCACCACTATGTCACCATACATCATCAGATTATGATGATATAAAAGGTATTTCTCATAGTATTTTACACTAACACGGAGATCTTTGAACATTACTCTGCCGTTTATGGACCTATTTGCAAAATTATTTTATTGTTGTAAAGGGTTTAGTTCAAAATTGGTCCTTTAGTCACTAAAGTGGGAACCTGATGATGCGATCCATGAGGAATCGAGGGAACTCCTCGAAATTTATATCCACACATATAGTGATTTTGACTTTTACTGAAGTAACACAAACATATGCTACCAAAAAATAAGATATTGTACCAAGGTATACCCTGGATCCTAAAGCACTGTACAGAACTCCTCAGTCTTTAAAGATATGCGTTTGGAACTTTCGGCATTGTTTAATGAACTGCAAGCATATGCCAATTTATAACTTACAGTAATCATCATAATCATCTTAATAGCAATACCTTATGGAAGCTTGGCCTCTTATTCAATTATACATTCGATCGTTTAGTTTAGACGTTCTTAAGACGTATTAATAATAACTTAAGAAAATATATCTCTAAAAAGGGTGAAATTATTATTTTTAAACAAAAAATTAAACCGACTTCCAAAGTAAAAATACACAAAAAAGTATGAAATAAAACTTAATCTCTAAATAATTCCCCTTTCGAATTCGGCTAAAATTTTTACTATTTCTCTACTCAATCTTATTAATTTTGAAGTCGGTACCAGCAAATATGAACGTAAGTTCTATAAAATATTGTAGAATATTGTTTGGGCTGGTACCGATTCGTTCGCTGTCGCGTCGCTATTGCTAATACGCAATACCTACAAAATTATGTTTGACAGCTATATTGTACAATTTACGCCTGTCGTATCGCTGTTGCAAGATACAAAAGCAGCCTGTGGATATCAAAGAGAATATAATCACTACGTTTGTGGATATTGCATTGGATCGAAAACGCTCTCATGTCATCTCTTCGGCTTACCGTCCAAACGGTTAGTTCTAAGATATAGTACTATATCTTAGGGTTAGTTCTAGAAAGATGAAACTTTGCATGGATATGTGTTTTTACTAGGTACGCTGAGAAAGCGCTTATATAAAATCACGAGTACTATATCTTAGGGTTAGTTCTAGAAAGATGAAACTTTGCATGGATATGTGTTTTTACTACGCTGAGAAAGTGCTTATATAAAATCACGAAACATATTTTTTTTGGGTACCAATACCTCCCCTTTAGGTACGTAAAGTGGAGATGATTTCTTTCTCACGTCAACTCCATAGTGTGGGTATCATTAGATAGGTAGGTTTTTTATAAAAACTGAGTAGCTGCTACCACGAGTTTTTGATTTAGGTATTTGTGAGATATTTATACTCCACTTTATTTGCATTTTTTTTTTTGTTTAAATAGGGCATCCTCTCTAAAAGCTAAACAGCCAGCTCGAAAAAATCATGATCGTAGTCCATGTGATGAACTTTGAAGGAAAACTAACGGATAGTAAATCTTTGTTAGAGTTAAAGAGGAGCAACTTGTAAAATGCACTTACTAGGAAAGCTTTGTACAAAATAACAAAATAATAAGTAAACATGTAAAATCATAAAATATTGGCATAATGCTTAGAGCATTAATGATCTAAGGCATAATGGTACGGAAGCCTTTGTGCGCGAGTCCGACTCGTACTTACTCGTACAAAAATTCTATATGATTGACTCTAGTCAAGCTATTAGTACCAGTGCTGGATTTGCTGGATGGGCCGTGAGTGTGGCGCATAAAGGGCCTTACTGACCATCTACCCTGCAAGCTCAAGGCCGCGGATTTGCAGGCAAAAATTTTAAATGATTGACACTATTGACACTAATGACGTCTATTTGTACTGGTGCTGGATTTGCAGGCTGGACTGTGAGTAAGATGTTTTAGAAATAATTTTTAGTAATATACAAAAGTTTCACAAGGAATTTGTAAGTAAACAACTAATTTACAAATTCCTTGAGGTTCCAAACTCATGACGCATGACTCATGAAACGAATATTGTATTAGGTTGGGGAAAAAGTTTCTTCGCATTTTATATAAAAATTCAAAAGGTTTTTTTATAAAGTTTATTTACAAGTGACTAAAGTATATAGGTGCCATTTTGTTCGATAACTTTTTGCCATCTTGTTGGTAGGTACATGATCCCATTGCTATAAAATTTTTGGGGCTTCTGATGAAAAAACTGCGACAAGTGGTTTTGGCAGTCCTCTTGTGATGTCAACCTGACACCGCCTAAGGAATTCTGCAGCGACCGAAACAGGTGGAAATCTGAAGGTGCAAGGTCAGGACTATACGGCGGATGCATTAACACCTCCCAGCCAAACTCCCGTAATTTTTTCTGAGTGGCTAAAGATGTGTGAGGTCTAGCGTTATCATGGTGAAAAACCACACCCCTTCTGTTGATTAATTCCGGCCGCTTTCTCTCAACTTCTTGCTTTAATATCATCAGTTGTTCGCAGTACAGTTCAGAATTGATGGTCCTGCCTGGCGGTAACAGCTCATAATGAATAATGCCCTTCCAATCCCACCACACACACAGCATCACCTTGTTGCGAGTTAAACCGGGTTTCGCCACAGTCTGTGAAGCCTGACCGGCCTTTGACCACGATCTTTTTCGCACGTTCTTGTCGTACGTGATCCACTTTTCATCACCAGTTATCAGCTTCTTCAAAAATGGTTCGGTTTCATTACGTCGTAATAAAGAATCACAAATGAGTACACGGTTCATTAGGTTTCTTTCAGTGAGCTCATGAGGCACCCAAATATCGAGCTTTTTTGTGTACCCAGCTTTTTTCAAATGCGCCAAAACCGTTTTGTGGTCAATCCCCAGTTCTTCAGCTACATCGTAACTACTAATATGCCGATCTTGCTCCACTTTTTCAAAAATGGCAACAGTTTTGTCCGTAACAGGGCGACCAGAGCGACGTGCATCTTTGATATCAAAATTTCCGGATTGGAAACGCTTAAACCAAATTTGCGCTACTCTCACAGATACTGCATTAGGTCCATAAACATCACAAATTTTTTTCGCGGCTTGTGTTGCATTTTTACCTTTTTTGTAATAAAATTTTAAAATGTATCGAAATTCTTCATAAGAATCACTCATTTTAACAATAAGAAAAACAAATGAAAATCTCAAATTTACCTAATTTGAATTTGGAATTGTCTTCTGTAAAATTAAAACTTTTTAATGATACCAAAATCAGCCAGATACAATTGGTATAGCCCAAGATATTTTATGACAAGTTCATACATACTATAATGCGAAAAGACTTTTTCCCCAACCTATTATTAGTGATGAAAAAAATATTGTTGGTTGGTTTTTGTCTTTGAGTATATAGTTTTTGTTTTATTAAGGCTGAATTTCTAGTTTTTATGCACTTTGTTTTAACTTTAAAAAAAATATTGTCTTTTCCTCGTCTTTATCATAGGTCTTTATGGTCTTTTCTCACGTAGTTGCAAATATTTGAAACTAGAGAGCAGCACCAAAAAGTTCTCATAAAATTCACCAGAGGGCAATACTTACCCTACTTGAAGCATCCGGGAACCTCGCCATAGTAGTAGACATGGCGGGTATGAGCCTGGCTAAATGACGAAATAAATTTTGTTTGCTAATAAGAAACGTGTTAATTTCGTAAAAAAAGTGTTCATACTAAAAGACTAATTAAGTTATATTGGATTAGGACAAAAATGCAGAATGTTGGACAGTCTGAAAACCGAAATATCGATAAGGTGAATGTGCAACTTGATGTGGTAAAATCGTCCACTCCTCAAAGTTCGGCTTCAAGTCCGGCCAAATCTGAAACCGAAACGTATTCAGGAGCGCCTGCCAAATACATGACGGACTCTTCTGAAAGCGAGGATGATTCTGTATCCGAGGTAAAACGTGTTTTGTTTTCAGTAGAGGCGGTGGCACTAAAGGGATTGTGATTATCTGTACCGCTAAATGCTGCTAGGGACATCTTGTACATGATTGACCATATAATCACTTTCTGTAATAAAACTACCTTTGTGTTCGAGATATATAACCATAAAAAGTGGATAGAAGCTTACAACAGAATTTCACACTCGTTATTACGGTTTATGTCGCTTGCCAAATATTCCGTAAAACGTCAGAAAGTCATAGGTACATACGTCCTACTAGGTAGCAGCGCATGAAATTATTTATGCCAGGCGCTCCTAGACGAAATCCAATTGAGAATTTGTAATCCTTTCACATGGACACCGATGTAAGACAAATTCGATTGTCTATTTGTGTTTTGCATAGGGCTCGCCTTACGGTGGCCATGTTTCTCGAATCACATGCATTATTTAGTCAAAGCGAGCTGGTGGATGTTGTTTGAATGACGTTACTACGAAATAAATGAGTGAATTATATAATTTTCGTGTGTACCATAGTAAATGTCTCGATAAATGTTATGTTTTGTGTCGACACGCGTACACGATTTGGTTATATCGTCTGCGATGATTCGCGCAAAAATGTTGGTTATTGACGAATTACAAGGACCATTGTCACATACAGTACATAATAAACATGTTTATGAAGTTGCCAGATGTATTTCCTCATATATTTCTCGTTGGTGTTATAGATCTTGCTGGCTTGTTTGTGCCTTAGCAGGCCAGACCTGTTGGTAAGTTGAAGATCACAGTCCTAGCAGAGAGCTTCACCACCACTAATGGCTGTCACAGTTTGAGTGAATCCATATAACCTGCATTGTTTGTGCGATGGCCACTTAAAATGTTATTGTTTTCTAATGTTGAATGGTCCTTGTGATTCTAACATAATATGTGTCAAAATTTATACAGCGCTTGTCCCTATAATTCTAACCTATAACAACAGTTAGTATATTGCTAGGAGCCTATATGCTTATGCTTGCTGTTTACTGATTACGCTAACCAAACTATTTTTATAATTTGATAAGACCTGATAATGGATTTATTGCTTTTTCTAAAATTTTCCTAATAATATTTACAACCAACATAACTTGACCTCTGACAAATATTTCTATAACACTGGTTTAAGCTTTTGTGGTTTGATGTTATTGTTTTGTTTTTGATATTCCATAGCAATAGTGACATTTTAAAACTTGTCGTGATACTTTTAGACTTTATATATTTTCATTGTTATGTATTTTTACATATTTAGTCTTCAATGAGTCATATTGCAAGTGTTGAATTGATTCAGTTAGTGAAAATCGAAAAGTATGTGGTGATATTTTCACTTGGTCTAAATATTGTATACTTGTGTTAATTATAAGTATCATTGAGTATGTACAAAATTTGTTTTTCTACTTAGTAATTTTGCCACAATATTGTTGTGACAACCTGAACCTAATCATAATAACT
Source organism: Glaucopsyche alexis (assembly GCA_905404095.1). Lineage (NCBI taxonomy): Eukaryota > Metazoa > Arthropoda > Insecta > Lepidoptera > Lycaenidae > Glaucopsyche > Glaucopsyche alexis. The sequence goes on along the minus strand of FR990044.1, from coordinate 3,409,603 downwards.
CCAAAACATTGAGGCTATTACTATGCTGGCTATTACTGGAATATAAATAATGCTCTTAACTAGTCTTTCAAATCAATGATTTTTGTACTTTACATTGAAGTTCAATGACCCAAAGCGGCATTGATCATGAGATTACACCTTTGTCGCAGTTGATAATTTGCTCTTTAATTATAAATATTCTTTTAGTGCTGTCGAAGTACTATAAACAAAAAAAATATGTACTGTATTATCAGAAGTTTTTAGACATATTTGCATGAGATATTATAATTATCAGGTATGAACAATTAAACAATTTTTTACCATTACTATGGTTAGACTTAAATAAGTGGTTTTATGTTTTTAATGGTTCTGAGATCAGCATTGTAATATTAATTATATCCATTTATATACATAGTAAAAATATTATGCTTTTACATTGGATTAACTAGTTCTATAGACTATCTATACAAAATTATGAAGAGGAAAGTTTTTTTTTTTTAATAGGCTTCAAAACTACTGGACCGATGTTGTTGTGATTTGTCGCAGATATAGATTAGACAACGGAGAAGGATTTCCATGGGATTTGCTTTAGCGCGCAAAGTTGAGGGAAATATCTAGTAAATTTTAAACTTGTAACTAGTGTAAAGCTTTATTGAAAGATCATCAGTCGATCTTAATCACTAAGTTACAAAATTTAAGCTTAAATTTATATTAATACTAGCTGTTGTCCGCTGCTCCACCTGTGTAAATACAGTATCCCTAGGGAACCTTTCCCATGACTCAAAGTATGTCTATACCAAATTTTGTCAAAATTGGTTCAGTGGTTAAAGCATGAAGAGCTAACAGACAGACAGACACACTTTCGCATTTATAAAATTAAAGTATAGATGAGTTGCAATTTTTTTATCATAATACATGTTGCAATTTTCATTGCTTAAGTTCTCCCGTGACCACAGTAGCTGTAAAATGAACTGCAATAACATCCATAAAAATAATTTGTTGCCTTCATTTAGTACTTATAATTATGAAAAATATCTTTTTTATTTGCCCTGGACACAGATAATACTTCACATGTCATTTTAATAACAATAATTCATAAATTAATATGGATCTGCAGTGAGCATATATGTAGGATATCGCAATAGTATAATAGTTAAATACAGATAATGCCTGAATTGTCAAACAGTGAGCTTTTGAAGATGCATTATAGCTTCTTAGCTATAAAGAATGTTCTTACACTCTTGATTCTATCAGCTTTCAAACAATACAACTAGATCAAAATCAGTTCACCCGTTTAGGTGTTACGTTGCCAAACAGGCAGTCATGTCAAACTTATAACACCCCAGGTTTTAATATTTAAACTGTTCTATGGCTTAACCAATGTGGTTAAGCCATAGAACAGTTACTACTTAGCAGAATATTAAATCTATTACCACATATTTTCTTTTTATTTATGGCAACAATAAGCTAATGTTTGAATCCTATATTGCAATTATTATGTCCAGTAAAACCAAATTGCTAATGGCCCTCGGCAGTATGTATTCAGTTCCTAGATTGAAATAACAGACGATGTATGGAAACGACGATTGCCGAAAGACATTAAGATTGGGGTTGTAATCTACACAAGTTATTTTTGTTAAAAAAAACTAGATTCTGTAAATTCCTTGCTAGATTTAAAAAAAAGAGGAATTAAATAAATTTTTGTTTTATGACTAGTAAAGACTAAAGAGACACTATTTAATTTCGTATCTTTTTTTTACCAGGTGGAAATGGAAGAAGAGGGTAGTGGTGCAGACTCATCCAAGTTTTTACTATCTCACGATGACCCTGAGAGAGGGGAGGATCCCGAAATGAAGGCCAGACTCGAAACCCTCTTTGAAGTAGCTGGTGAGTTATTAAGATATCTCTTAAGCCAGTAAAGCTTCTTCAGTGTCTATAGTATACATTATCTCTATACAAACTTTGAAACCAAGTTTCATTCAAGCAATGCCTTTTAGATTATTAATATAACTCACGAGATTGTAAAAATATGTCGAAAGATTAAAAACTATATATTTATAATGTAACGAAAAATAATGTGTTAAATTATAGGCAGCATATTCGCGTCGGAAGTATATCAACATTGTACAATTTCACTAGTTTTTACAATTTTACGGTGACATATATATGCAGTTTAACGTATCAATATATAAATTAATGTATTTATTCATCTAGAAAATATCCTATACTGTGAAAAAGACCCTCAACAAAAATTTTTAGAAATACAAGTTACAACTTACGATTAATCAATATAGTGATTTTTATTTTCCATATCTGCACTTGCACGATGAATGCTAACACTAAGGTCATGAGAGCCCAGGAAGGCTATTAGCATATTATACCCAGAATTAATAATAATTGAGACTTGCGTACATTAAATGCTGACAACTGACACTGGAATTATAGCCAGATCAAAACACTTTGATACTTTATTTTTATATTAATAGTTTTACAAAAAACCTAACCAAGAGCATGTCACGACACGTGTAAGGAGGGTTCCGTAACTATCAACGCGCAATAGGTTTTTTTTGAATTATTTCAAAGTGTTTTTAGCATGATCTATCAGCATAGAAATTTACAAGTTTTTATCTTATAAACCACTTTGGCGGCCGATTACTCGAAAATTGTTGACTTTGTAAAAAAGTAATGTCATCAAACCATGCCTTTATTTTAAAAGACCTATTCAACGGTATCCCACACAATGAGGTACAATGAGAAAATATTTTTTATCGTCACTTCACATGTATGGAGAGCCACCCCTAAAATGTAGAATTATTATTATTTTATGATGCCAAAACCTAGATCTATACACAGTCTTTAACTATACCAAATTTCATCCATTTATATTCTTATTCCAAGTCCAAATTTCTCCAACTTGTGTTGTTTGTCTAAATATCACACCTCTTATTGATACTAAGAGTACGAGAGAGATAACATTATATTTATTTAATCAACAATTAACGTTAACAGAGTGTTGGTGAATTTGTCAAAAATTGGTGTTGTTTTAAATTAAATAAAAAAAAACTATAATCTTGCCAAACCTTGGTTCCAAAGTAACAATGAATACAAAATGGCAGCGGCGTGCACACGGTTATGACACTGGGTATGCGGCGGAGTAGTCGGTCACAAAAACTTTTTCTTTTATAGATTTTTAGCAATTAGCCATAGATAATACAGATATATATTAGTATAGATGCGCAACTCTAAAATTGAAACTGAGTCTTACAAAAGTTTCGGAATGTCGTTTTTAGATGGCGTTGTACCGTTTTAGTTACTATCAAACCCGCTAGATGGAAGTAGTACCGCCTGATAATTTTTATTGAACTGAATTATGGACAGAAATTAAGTTTTATCGAATGTCGTAGACACAACAACGACCAAGTTCCTCTTTAATAGTGGGATATGGTTGCTGCATAGTAAAATGTTCGCGAGCCCTTATACTGTATACGCCTTGTGTTACCGATAGCGCGATGTAGAAGTCGCTTAGTGGCATCTGTTGTGACTATCCGAAAACTTTCAAACTGTTAGTACCGGATATTCATTTTTAGATGTCTCTGTTCTCTGTTAATTTGTGCATGTATGAGAGTTTCACCCCCCTGCAATTAGCATAGCCACAGCCAAGCGACGGATTTCTAAATCGGAAACCATGCCAACAGAACTAACAGAACTTCATAACTTTTAACATGAAACTTTTGAGTTACATTCCCTTTTTGCTGATTTAATTATTGTAACTCGGATACACACCTACCTTTAGTAGACACAATTTGAATCTTTTTACTGAATGACAATTGTGAGAACTTATTATCACTCAAATCAATTAAAAAGCAAATCACTACCTACAATTTTTATAGAACTTCAGTAATAAACTGTTAAATGTACACACTTTCAAATGTTAAAATGAAAAATCTTTTAAGAAAACTATAAATATTAAATATAATGGCAACCGAAAAATAACAATGCGTTTTCACATGAAAAAATGGCTTCCTTGAATCTGATATTTAAACAAATAAAACCTTACTAAAACAAAAACGCATCATGTGCGTAGTGAGTAATTAGATTTTACGTCAATTATAATTACTCGCATTATAGGCCACCGTGCCACGAATATACCCGATTACTTCCGTGTCCCGACAACTGCCGAACTTCGCCGAAGTCTATAAGCATGCCGTAGGAGTTGGACGACTCGCGCCTTGGGATATTCATAGGTGTGTGCATTTGCGAACTGTGTACGGACACTAAAATTACTACACACATGCGAACAAATCTACTGCTACACGACAAGGCAGGAGTCGCATCACCAACATGTCGCTAAACGCCTGCCAAACATAATGTACTTGTAAATAGGTGCTATTATAAAATATTAGGCGTTTTTAAGTTATTATATTTTGTTTATTCATTTATTTACTATTAATTAAAGTCATATAAAACGTCCGAACGTTTTATTAAAATATCTGTGAATGGTAAGTAAGTAAAGCACTGCATTTCTGCCTTTATGGAGCGCACGCCACTGCAAAATGGAAATACTTGCAATTTAAAAGTTAAAATATAAAGGTGTATTATGTACTCTAAAACCTGTATTCATACATAGACAATACCGTAAATTAATGGAAAAGCGATATATTTGCACATAATTGCAGCATACATACTACGTCGCATTTTATTTGCGTTTGATATGTGGTAAAAATACCAGGGCCTGACAGAAAACCGTCGCACGGCGTGTAATAACGTTAGCGTTTGTCGAGTCAATGAGGTTACTGGAGGTCTAAAGGGGTTGGGGATTTTAAGGACCGAGAACGCGTAACTTCTGTGGTGTCCATGGGCGGCGGTAATCAAGTCGTTTCCTAGTCCATTTCATGATAAAAATGGAATTTGCTTTTGTTTGTGATATTCCAGATTAGGCCAGACTAGTGACGTGTCGTAGCGTCACTACCAAGAGGCGGTCTCTTGTGACTTGTGAGTTGAAATCAAACAGATTACCGCGCGGTCCATGTTATGACAGGTGGCGGTTACTTTTTTTACTAAAATAGAATGGTGATGGCTAATGAATGGTTGACAATTGACATGTGCTTATCAGTAATAAAATCTCAGATAAAACATCACATGGTATAAAAGCGCCAATCAATAATACGATCCACGTTCTAGTTACTACTTACTAGGACAGGGGTAGGCAAACTTTTAGTCAACGAGCCCTGACAAAGTCAGGGGGACGGAAAAACCTTTTGAGTCGAAACAGTCCAAAACCGCCTAATTTGAAGAATTACAGTTCGTTATCTATACTAATATAATAAAGAGGAAAAGTTTGTTTGCATTGAATAGGCTCCGTAACTACTGGACCGATTTTGATGAAATTTTATACAGATATAGATTAGACCACGGGGAAGGCCATAGGCTACTTTTTATCGCGGTAAAATGTACGGTTACGGCGAGATTTCCTTTTGCGCGCACGAATTCGCGTGCAACATCTAGTATTATAATTTAACGAAAAATAATGCGTAAAACTGTAAGAAGAATTTTTATTTGACAATCTGTCGACATATTATAATATTATAGATTTTATATTACAATCTAACGGTTTGTACAATTTTACAGTGACATATAATATATTGTGTAGTAGGTACTAAAGAGCCGTAGCTCCACATTTTAAAGAGCCGCATGTGGCTCGCGAGCCACAGGTTGCCGACCCCTGTACTAGGACACAATCTAATCTAATGACAAGATTAAAAGAAATTGTCCGAAATTCGTAAGGCCGTGGAAAATTTTCAGTGCTCTGAATTTTGTCCGGGCTCGCAGGGTTCCGGATCATATAATAGTCCCTGCCTAGTTAAGATTAACTCACTTGTATAATATACCTACGTAATACACATCAGCACGTAAACATGTTAATTTATGCAAAAAATGTTTAGGGAAATTTTCTAGTGGACCTCACAGTCACATCTAGTTCAAAGACCTCGTTAACCTTAAATCAACAATAATATTAGTAAACATTGAAATCGCTCGCGCCTGTAGTTTGCGACGCAGCGACCGCCATACCAACTGATAAGTTCACACTTGCGCGCATTCGCTCGTATGGCAGTCGCCGGTCGCGCTAAACAGAATATGTTAGTGTTTACTTTGTTTACTAGACAGTATACATGTACCGAATTATATATTATTAGTCCATTGAAATGTTACATTTTTTAGGCCTTACCTTGCGTTTTTTAGAGGACGCAATTTTATTTTTTGATGTGTAGGGGGGGGTCAGTGTAAAGCTAAAAACAAGTTTGTGGGGTCGCAACCCTTGTCCCACGGCCGCCATCTTGAAAATAGGGGTTGAAATGGTTTTTACGGTATATCTCTTAAACTATTTATTTGATAAAAAAATTGATAACATTTTTTGTTGAAAATTAAATTCTCTACAACTTTGGTCCAGTAACTTTTTGTCGTAGAACTATAAATAAAAAAGTTATAAGCGAAAATCTTCAGAAATTCGAGAAAAAAATTTATATTTTTCGATGTAACTTTTTTTTATCTGACCATTTTTGCATCATTTTTTCATTAAGTCAATAGCTAAGGTTTTACAGCGCTCCGAAGTGAGTACTATTTTTCAGTACTCTTAACTATACCAATATTATACGTGTGTACTAATAATATGTCATCAGTTATTGTTTTTTTTTTAAATTTTTTTACTTTATTATAATTTTTTTAATTACAAATTTTGCAATATTATGAAAAATTAATTATTGACTCTTTTTCACTCCATAACAGAATTTAACAATTATTGATTTTTAAAATAATTTTAAATCTGATAGCCGTTACCGAGAATACCGTTCAGGTAGAAAATACCCAAGTGAGCATGAGGGAATAAAAGAACAGCTGCCTGCTACTGTTATTATAATTATAATGATCCTGAAGACTGGGGCTGGAAAAAATGTGGAAAATTATTGATGCCAGTGCAGAACTCTAAACCTCCAGCACCCCCTGAGCTTCTAAAATTGATCTTCTGCAAATGCAAAGGAAACTGTGGAGCGATGTGTGGATGTCGAAAAGCAGGACTGAAATGTTCTGCAGTGTGCTTTCATTGTTCTGGAGAGACTTGCAGCAACGTAATGGAACTCTCAGAATTTATAAATGAAAATGACTTTGATGATAAACCGCCAACATTAACACCCCTTCCTTTGCCAGTTCTTCCACTGGTATTTAATTCAGAAAGCCGATCAGATGCTGAGCTGCAGCCTGGTCCATCAAACTCAAAAAAACTCAAACTCAAAATTTTTATTTCCATATAGGTTATATTATAACACTTATAGAATTGTCCTACATGATGCCTACCACCGGTTCGGAAACTAGCCCGGCGAGAAGAACCGGCGTAAGAAACTCGCACGGGGCCATCTTTTACCAAAAAGATGGAAAATTGTTCTTTTAAAATAAAAAAGGTATATAACAATGTTATGCCTAAAACTACATAACAAGAATACAATATATGTAATTTCGAAGTAGCCTTACAGGGGGCCACCTTATTCCCAAGGTGTGCTATCATTCATAAAATCATTAACTTTATAATAGGCTTTAGCACATAAACGTTTAGACTGAGGACGGAGTAGTTCTAATTTAGAAAATCACCGTGGATTATGCTTATTGGGGATATAGTTAAGAGTACTAAAAAATAGTACTCACTTCGGAGTGCTGTAAAACCTTAGCTATTGACTTAATGAAAAAATGATGCAAATAAAAGTTGTTCTTCAAAAAACAATCTACAAAAATGGTCAGATATCATTTTTTCGTAAAATGATAAAAAAAAGTTACATCGAAAAATATAAATTTTTTTCTCGAATTTCTGAAGATTTTCGCTTATAACTTTTTTATTTATTTCTACGACGAAAAGTTACTGGACCAAAGTTGTAGAGAATTTAATTTTCAACAAAAAATGTTAACAATTTTTTTTATCAAATAAATAGTTTAAGTGATATACCGTAAAAACCATTTCAACCCCTATTTTCAAGATGGCGGCCGTGGGACAAGGGTGGCGACCCCACAAACTTGGTTTTAGCTTTACACTGACCCCCCCTACACATAAAAAAATAAAATTGCGTCCTCTAAAAAACGCAACCCCAAATGTAACTTTTCAATGGACTATATGTCTGTTTTCATTTGTGCAACATGTTTTATGAATAGGAAGCTTGTGAGTCCTAAAAAATTTTGATATGTCAGCAATTTTTGACGAGTCCCCGTTTTTGGATGTCGTCGAGCATATAAAAGAGAAACGAAGAAAATCATCGTAGTGAATATGTTTGCCTGCACTGCATAAAATAATATTATGGTCTATTCATGTAGCTCTATCAAAACAAATGGAAAACCATTTTTCGCCTTTAATGAGTTACCAGTATAAAGTTTTGGGGCTTCGAGATTCACATGTAAGAAAGCTTTTTTCTAACGAATGAACAAACAAGACGAAGCACATTCTTGGTTTTTTTTTCATAATAAAGCAAAACAAATCCTCTCCAATGTTCTGAACAGTTCAGTCTTTTTTGTAAATAAAGAGAATAGTACACTACAATGCTACCGATTTAAGTGTATGTAATTACCGTGATATAAAAAATACAATGGCACAAATAATTTGGTCATATTTAATGTTTTCGTTTACAAAAATATTGGATCTAAACATAGTTTATAAATAATCTTGTATTATTGTAGGGTTGCCAACCCGAAATTAAAAAACTAAGATTTCAAGTTGAATAAACCAGGACAATTCAGCTTGAAAACAGGACGCAGTAATAGAAATGCAACAGTTACTTTAATATTATGTTAAATGAAATACATGAAATGCGAATAATCATATTTTTCCATAAAAGTATTTGAACAAAATTAAATAACATAGAATATTTTAAAAGTAGCGCGCGAATTTTAAAATATATTACTTTATCAGGGCGTTTTAAAAACCCAGAACGCTGCTTTGAAACTATCCAGAACAGCCCAGGATACTGTAAAAACCAGGATACTGATAAAACCTGCATTAATACAATTACAATCAAGTTCCGACACGCTTACACTCTCAAAAGGTGTTTTTATGAACGTTAAACCAACGTGAAACGCGCTCTGATTGGTCGAAACGGCATAAAATCCGTTCACGGTAACATGTCACTACATTTACAAAACTAATGAAGTAAAATGAAAGTCTACTTGAATACGAGAATTGAGGTTCAGGACATGTCCTGGGAAAACAGGACGGTCGGCAACCCTACATTACTGGCTGTGATTCCGTGCTGCGGCCTGCGAACGCTGATCCCATTTACAGTGTGTGCGGTGTGACGTCATAATGAATGCCGCGCAGGTGATTTTTAGAACTAGTCCATTCTAATTTTTAACCTGTGGGACCAGTGCGTGCGTCAGAGGTCGTAACATTTGGTCCTTATGTGCTTACTAGCTTTTGCGCGCGGCTCCGCCTGCGTAAATACATTATCCTATGTCCTTTCCCGGGACCCAAAGTATGTCTATACCAAATTTTATAAAAATCGGTTCAGCGGTTAAAGCATGACGAGGTAACAGACAGACAGACACATTTTCGCATTTTTAATATTAACTATAGATGACAAATAAACAATATTTCTAAACATCGGCTGCTATTTTAAAATTGATTGCAGGTAGATGACTATTAATGTTGAAAATGATTTTTTGTTCCACATCCATATTATGTCAAAAAGTACCTTTGTTTTAAATAATCTCCAAGGACCAAGGCCCGTACAGTCGACGGCAGAATATCCTGTGTACCACTTTTCGACCTTATAAAGGCTCCGTAGTCCGTACCCAAAGGATAAAACGGCACCCTATTACTAAGACTCCGCTGTCCGTCCGTCTGTTACCAGACTGAATCGTGATATCTAGACAGTTGAAATTTTCACAGATGATGTATTTCTGTTGCCGCTATAACAACAAATACTTAGAACAGAATAAAATTAATATTAGAGCAGGGCTCTCATACAACAAACGTATTTTTTTGCCGTTTTGTACTGAACCCTATGTGCGCGAGTCTGACACACACTTGTTTTTTTTTTTCTATGCTACTAATATTATACTTAAATTAATGTGAAAGTTTGCGAGGATGGATCGATGGATGGATGGTAATGTTTGTTACTCTTTCACGCAAAAACTACTGAACAGATTTTGATGACATTTGGTATGGTAGTAGTTTAGGTTCTGGATTAAAACATAGGATTTCGGAAAAGTACTGTGTTCCCGCGGGATACTCGATACTATATTTACGCGGGCGGAGTCTTGACAATAAGGTTCAAAGGTGGTACACCGGATCTGACGGCGATTGTACTTGTTATTTCCTTTTAGATTAAAGAAGATGATGATTTACGTAGGCTCTAAGTGATCAACCTTAATTTCACCTTATGACTGTAAAGGTCCGGACGCACTAGGCGGAACTGAACTTCAGCGGAACTGAGCGACACGTTTTGGTAAGTCGCACTACAACTGCAGCGGCGCTACAAAAATATATTTAGTAGCTAGGCAACCTCCGAGCAAGATGGACGAATGGACGATTGAAATTTAAAAGGTTTTTTTTTTAATAAATATGTACCTACCATGGACGAATAAAACTATAGACCTACAGATCCCATACATTAAAACGTATGACATTTTTTAATTTTATTATTGACCGTTATAGCCCAAGAGCTACTGAGAAATTTAGAGTAAGTATTTGAGGCACGATGAAACCTTGTCTTGTACTTCTTCTATTGTACCTCAACACGAGAATGCAGGCCTGGCTGGTCAGAAGCGGAACTTAGCCAAGTTACAAATTTTTGAAAAGTACATTTTTTAATGCCAAAAATACATGTTTGAGGCGCTTTGAAATATTGATATACAGTTAGTATAATGTATAAGGAGTTGGGAAAAAAAGGCCATGTAATTTAGTTGGAACTTTAACCTAGCCGTGTCAGTTTAAAAGTAAATAAACAGGCTTTCGATTCATGATTTTCTGACATCTATTGATCATTTTATGAACTGCAATATACGTATGGGCGAAAATGCGACATCTATGAAGCCCTCAAAGAACTACGTGGTCAAAAAATAAAATTGCGTATTGTGCAATAAACTTACTCGTCAAAATGTATTTATAAAACAAATAGGTATTAATGAAATAGAAATGGCATACGAACCAGCATAACCTACCATCTACATGTTTTAGATAATAGTTTAGTTAACTATCAACGTAAAAGCGACATCTAGGAAGAATCAAAGAACTACGTCGTCTTGATAATTTTCGCAAAGTCGATATGAGTCGTTTTTAATTGATTTTCCTATAAAAATCGAAGATATCCATTCGTTGTTTATACAATATTGTGTGCAATAAAATTATATATTGTGCAAAATTTACTCGACAAATTGTATATAAAAAACAAATCTAGACACGCGGTAGTGTGTCAAGCCAAGTTCAAGTAACAGAACTGGCAACCGGCACCGTGTGTAATATTACACGAACCATTTGGAGCCCAAACGGTTATTTAGATATTAACGTCCAAAATCGTCATTTTGATCACTGACTAACCTATAGATCAAAACTTTAACCCAGTTCCAGATGACCTAAAAATTCAATATTATGTTTGTTCGCAGATAACTTCGCCGTTTATGAACCGATTTAATACCTAATTAATGAAATAGAAATGGCATACGAACCAGCATAACCTACCATCTACATGTTTTAGATAATAGTTTAGTTAACTATCAACGTAAAAGGGACATCTAGGAAGAATCAAAGAACTACGTGGTCTTGATAATTTTCGCAAAGTCGATATGAGTCGTTTTTAATTGATTTTCCTATAAAAATCGAAGATATCCATTCGTTGTTTATACAATATTGTGTGCAATAAAATTATATATTGTGCAATAGTCTAATTTACTCGACAAATTGTATATAAAAAACAAATCTAGATACGCGGTAGTGTGTCAAGCCAAGTTCAAGTAACAGAACAGGCGAGCGGCACCGTGTGTAATATTACACGAACCATTTGGAGCCCAAACGGTTATTTAGATATTAACGTCCAAAAATCGTCATTTTGATCACTGACTAACCTATAGATCAAAACTTTAACCCAGTTCCAGATGACCTAAAAATTCAATATTATGTTTGTTCGCAGATAACTTCGTCGTTTATGAACCGATTTTCAATTTTTTTTTGTGATGTAAAGGGTATAATACCAAGTTAGTCCGGTTGTCAAAAAAGTGGTGACCTGATGTTGGAATCCATGAGGAATTGAGGGAACTCCTCGAAATTTATATTGACACATATGGTGATTTTGACTTTTTCTGAACAAGTCTAAGCATGTGCTACCAAAAAGTAAGATGTTGCACCTTGGTGCTTTTGGGAACTCCTCTAAATTTATATCGACACACATAGTGATTTTGACTTTTACTGAAGTAACATCAGCATATGCTACCAAATAATAAGATGTTGCAACTTGGTGCTTTTGGATCTTTTGTATAACCTGGATCCAAAAGCAGTGAACAAAACTCCTCAGTCTTTAAAGATATGTGTTTGGAAATTTCGGTATTGTTTAAAGAACTGCAAGCATATGCCAGTTTGTATCTTACAGTAATCATCATCATCTTATTAACAAATTAGTGAAAACTTAGCTCGTATTCAGTTATACATTCGATCGTTTATTTTAAACGTTCTTAAGATGTATTAATAATAACAAAATATGTCACAAAAAAGTATGAAATTATTATTTTTAAACAAAAAATTAAACCGACTTCCAAAGTAAAAATACACAAAAAAAATGAAATAAAACTTACTTTCTAAATTATTTCCCTTTTAAATTGGGCTAAACTTTAACTATTTCTCTACTCAATCTTATTAAATTTAAAGTCGGTACCAGCAAATATGAACGTAAGTTCTATAAAATATTGTAGAATATTGTTTGGGCTGGTACCGATTTCAAAATTAACAAGATTGAGTAGAGAAATAGTAAAAATTTTAGCCGAATTTGAAAGGGGAATTATTTAGAGATTAAGTTTTATTTCATACTTTTTTGTGTATTTTTACTTTGGAAGTCGGATTAATTTTTTGTTTAAAAATAATATGCTCCAGAATCCGAAACACCGGATTAAAATTCAGAGAATTAATTAATTAAAAATAGAACTCTGTGCTAATACAATAGAGTTGAAAATCGAACACATGAGTGTCGAGTCAAATGTCAGTGTCATTAGTCATATAATATGACACACGAAATCCTTTTTCATCTCTTTTGTTACACAGACTACCAGCAGGCTTAGCATACACATTGGATGTGCATGCATGCTAAGCCTGCAAGAAATACCGAAGAATCGACAAAATGAGAGATTGAAGAAACGTTAATACCATTCGGAATTCAGAATAGGTCTTATTGTAAGGCAGAACGGTTGATGCTTCGTCGTTATGAGAAAAAATATTTCTTTTCTTCCCGAGCATGAGGTCCAAAAATGTCCTCTTTTGACAGCTAAAGTAGAAACTTTTTCTTAATTCAACGTCAAATACTCTATACTAATATAATAAAGAGGAAAAGTTTGTTTGTTCGTTTGTATGTTTGTTTATTTGCATTGAATAGGCTCCGAAACTACTGGACCGATTTTGATGAAATTTGGTGCAAATATAGATGAGACCACGGGGAAGGACATAGGCTCCTTTTTATCGCGGCAAAATGTACGGTTACCGCGGGATTTCCTTTTGCGCGTACGAAGCCGCGTGCAACATCTAGTCTTACAATAATATCAACTACTCCACATCATGGCGCTCCTAGACAATTATTTTCAGTCTATATATATAGAATATTTCTTCTTTAAATTTATTTCTTCGGCTCGCGTCGCCACGTCATGCTAAGCCTGCTAGTACGAGGAAAAACTTTGGAAAAACTTAAAACACTCTTATGCCAAAGCATAGAGCGTGCGGACAGATACGGTGTATCATTTTCAACCTTATACCTTAGCAATAAGGTTCAAAATAAAGTTCACCTGATCTGTCCGCGACTGCAAAATGAATTGTCAATCGTAATTTCAAACATTTTTGATTTTTATTGTGGTTACTTATCGTTTAATTCAATATTCTAATTAAGTTACACTTTGATTTCGTGTAGTTTTCTAATTAAATAGGTAGGTATTTTAAGCAAAATACGATTTCTTGGTATTTTAAAGAGTTGTATTATTTTTATGATAGGTAGGTAGGTACATATTTAGTTTTGTTTTCATAATAATTAAGGTTGTCTTTTTATCCAACCGCGATAACCCATATTCACGCGAACGAATTCGCGGACATCACCAAGCTACAATAATTATTATGATCAATATCTACATTATATAACATTGTATTGTACCTGTTTATATAAGTAGGTACCTACTTTTATTCGATGCTTTTGCGCGCCATCTCGTGATCACATGTGGCACCCTAATACTACGCCATCTACCATAATTGTCTAAAAACAAGCTACTGAGGTCATTTTTTGGATTTAGAGACAATTATCAAATATCCGCCTATGAACTTTAAAATCACACTGGAAAGAGACGGAAAAATATTTTTTCTTGTTTAAAAGAGAACTTAATTGATTTACTTCGCTAATTTGTGCAATTTATTGATTTTCGTGCTAGTAACTAACGCCATCTAGAGCTAAGCAGAATCCGGACCTTTATTTTGTGTATGTTTTAATGTATGGGATCTGTCAGTCTATACTTTTTTATTCGTCCATGGTACCTACATACCTACAATCTAAATAACTTACATACGACCTCCGTGGCTCAGTGTGTATAATAAAAATCTTATATTAAAGTAAAGTATAAAAAGTATTAAATATATTTCCGTTGTCTGGTACCCGTAACACAAGTTCTTCGGATACTTACCACGGGGCCAGACTGACGTGGTGTGAAGCGTCCATAGATATTATAATTATTATAATTTTCACTATGAAACCAATTAACATTGGAGAGGTCGTCGTTCATCCACAGGAAAAAGAAATAAAAAAATTAACTTACCATTTATTCCCATTTCTTGAACTATTTAATAATAATATCTAGCTATAGACGCTTTTACACCACGTCAATCTGGTCCCGTGGTAAGTTCTCGAAGAACTTGTGATACGGGTACCAGACAACGGAAATATATTTAATACTTTTATACTATACATATATTTAAGATTTTTATTATATAATACACATTTATTGCACATCCATGACCCAGGAACATAAAAAACTTTTTGTCTCCCGGTGGGATTCGAACCCGCGACCGGGCTTCTTGAGCGCCGACGCGCAAACCATTGAACCACAGAGGTCGTTTCACTCCAAAGTTAGTTTTTTTTTTTTCATAGAAGTGTTCATGTACTTTTATGCTGGACCTCATAATATTATTATGTCTCCGGATACTGGCCCACAAGTAGGTACAATAAATTTTATTCATCTATCGACATTTTTGACGAACGATTATCGCGCTCCCAAGTATCACGGTTGACTGACTATGAAAATGAAGTTGGCCAAACCGAACTGCAGTTCGCGACACTTTTTGACAGTTGATCAAATTTGTCTTGCAGTTCGCTGCAGTGTAGTTCCGTTACCGCTTAGTGCGTGTTATCTCATATAATTTCATATAAAGAATATTTTGACGCGACGTGTCGCTCAGTTCCGCCGAAGTGCAGTTCCGCCTAGTGCGTCCGGACCTTTAAGTGTTGTTTGTCTAAATATCATGCCTCCCCTTTCATTATAACGAAGAACGAGAGAGATTATACATGATATTTAATCTACGATTAACTTTAACAGGCGTTAGTGAAATTGGCACTTGGTTTACTTTTATGTTATATGTTTTTATGTTTTCTATGTTTTACTACTAAACTACACATTCTAATGTTTTTAACCCCCTACAAAAGCAGAGGGGTGTTATGAGTTTGACGTGTGTGTGTAATGTGTTAAGTGTGAATGTGTGTGCAGTGTGTCTGTCCGTTCACTCCGTGGTATCGTAGGTCCCAAACGGATGAACCGATTTTGATCTAGTGTTTTTTGGTTGAAATTGAAAGCTGACACGATCAAGAGTGCTCTTAGCTATAATTTATCATCATCAGCTTGCTCACTGTTTTTACAACTCGGAGGTTACATGTTTTTTTTTTTGTGTCAGTAGCGTGGTCTAAAGTTTCTATAACTCCGTTCCTATCTTCACTTACTTTTTGAAGACCCTCATCCAAACCCCTAGTCCCCTACCTATTTACAGGGTAGAGCTAGCAGCCGTCGTGGTCTAGTGGTTAGAGCTTGACTCGGAGGTCGTAGGTTCGATTCCCGCATTGGATCAACAAAAAAATTTTGTTTTCAAGTTTGGTTACGACAATACAGGCTGATCACCTGATTGTCTGACAAGAGAGATGATCCATGCATCGGATGGGCATGTAAAAGTCGGACCTGCGTCTGATCTCTCGTCAGTCGTGTCGGTTATCCGTCCCACTGGGTTACGAGAGTAAAGGAGGAGAGAGTGCTCTTGTGTACTGCGCACACACTTGGGCACTTTAAAATTGCTCCTGTGTAACTGACCTGGTTTCAATGAAACTGGCCACCATCACACCGGAATCGGTGTGGGGAGTCAGTTATAGGCTAGGGCTTCGCTCTACGAAGGAGAACCAACCTTTGCCACTGGTCTGTGTTCATTACACCATGAGGTGTATGCACTTTCGACCTTTCATAATAATCATACGACGTGTTACGTGGAAGTATCTTTGTTGTCTCCGGTCTGTTGTACTATGGCTGATAAAACGTTTATCTGTTGTACGATAACGCTACATTCAATAGACCCTGAAGTTGCGGGTACGATCCCAACATACACAAGGCATTAAAAAACCGGCCAAGTGCGTGTTGTGCTCGCGCACGTAGGGTTCCGTAGCATTATACCAATATTTTACAACTAGCTATTTTCCTGCGGCTTCGCCTGCGTGGAATTAGGTTTCAAACTTACATCCCCTATTTTACCCCGTTGGGGGTTGAATTCTGAAAAATCCTTAGTCGTATTTGTATAAGAAATTCGCGTAAGGGTTTGGCCTGTGCGCTGATACATCAGTCAATCAGCTTTGCCTTTTATATGTATAGATTACATGTTTACTTATTATTTCCTAGACGTAAACTACGGAACTCTAAAAATTTAACCGAAAAAACCGCTCGTGGGATCGTAGGCTTATAGAGTATACCTAGACTACCGTGTCAAGAGCTCAAGACTCAAGTGAGCCCTCGCTCATAGTCGAATCTGAACAGTGTAAGTAGTAGCTAATAGGTATACTACCGAATTCGGTTTTCAAAACTTGTAAGCCCGAAACGCAATCGTCATGTCCGGGCCACGGCCAGTGCAATGCCCTCTTTATGGCGCACCTAAATTTTCTATATTGTCAAATAACTTGATTCTATTTGGCCATTGATTTCTCCGCGCATTATTGGTCTACTGTCTCTTGATATCGTTTGAGACGTTATTTGTTTATGTGTTATGCTGGGGCCACACTACGGCGAGCGGCGCGGCGGCGGCTACAATGGAGGCTTGGGATGTTATGTCATCACGACGTAATACCCGTCAATCCGTATTCCGTGGGAACACCAGCGTTCAACGACCAAAAAATGTATTAACACCGTTTTCCCTTAGTTTGTGTAAAAATGTTTCAAAATCCCTTCTTAGAATGCGTCTACATTGGGAAAACTACTGTCCAAATTTCACGTTTATGCTATTAACGGGTACGGCTGTGCGAGCGTCCATACGTTAGTCAGTCAGTCAGTGTATGTCTAATGTCTATTAGGTTATTATAATATATCATAAAAATTATTTTAAAAATAAAAAACCCGACTGCAAAAATGACATTCCTTAGCAAGTAGCAACGCACAAAAAATAGCGAAACAAGATTGAGAAAACAGACTACACTATAAGCTGAAATCCTAAGTGAAATAATTGACGTTATGGATAGCAGGCGGGACCCATTTATTCTTGTACGATCATTAAGGTACTCATATACACTGCGTAGTACATATTACCTCAATGTGTACGATTTATAATTTGCTATAGTCTCGAAATCCACCCAGCCGTTTGGAAGATTAAAGGTATTTACAAACATACATACAAGATACGCGCGAAAAACATAACCCAGTCGGGTAAAAAAAAATTAAGTCCCGCTCATTTAGAATATGTTTAGTATAATAATATAAGATTTGATCGTTTAAAGTATAAGATATGTATTATTGTGGTATTATATATGCGACGTGTACCTCTAGGTGTCAGTAAAGTAACGATTATTATTTCACGAAAGCGTAAACGTGTTAATGAAACGTATTTAAATGCGTACATACGCATCGATACAGCAATAGAATTCGAAATGAATTTCTTCAGATGCGTTCACTTTTATCGCTTCGCTAGTAGCTGTAGTCGAACTAGATAGAGCTAAAAGACCCTCACGTGACGTTCTATTTCGTCATCACCATTATCAGCATGTGGTCCTTTGTGAAGACTACATTACGTTCACGGTTATTTTACCTCTGAGGACGCTATGCCGACGACATAAGGGTCGCCATAGAAACTGAATGCATCGTCAATTTGTGTGCAAATAAATGGGATTCGATGACGTCATGAATTTTTTGTTTAGTAATTTTCCATGTTCTTAATATTAAGATTCTTATTTATTCCTATATTATTATAATTTAATATTATTATTTCTACGCCCTAGCGGCTGAAATTGTGATTTATGTACCAAATACCAATTTCCTGAAATAAACTTTCTGATTCTGCACTATAAGACTTGTATTTTCGGCCGTTGGATCCTCGAAATGAAGCGAATGGTAAGAAAAGTCACGGACTATAATAAAATAATCGAAACTTGTTATTTGTTTTTGTTGGTTTTTATGTTGTTGGGTTATCCCGGGAATAATAATAATAGGTCAAGCCCATTGAATGGGAGATGCGTTCTTCTGTTTAATTAATAATTAGACAGGTCGAGAACATAAACAATTCCTTTGATAACAGTTATCAGACACGCGAAATCACACACGTGTTTATCATGTGTTTGCGGTTTCCCAAACTCAGCGCCTGTAGATAATTTTAATTCCTGATTCAAATTTCAAGCAATTGTCAACCTTATTGCATCCTAAAAAAATCAATTAGAACACATTTAGAAATGAGGTCTTAACTCATCTTGCAGAGGTCATGAGTTTAATCCACGTTTGTGAAGGATATGTGTAATTTCAATACTTCCTAGTGTCTAATTTCCCGTACCAAACAGGTTTATGCGGTTCACTGACCTCCTGAGTAGTCTGAGTTTAGGGTTCGTGTCGAGGTTGTTCTATCTTTTGTTTAGTGAATAGTAAAAAGAAGCAAACCAAGAAAATGCTGTGTCATAGTATACACTGTATAGTATAGACTAGAGAAAAGATATATTCATTTTTTTGCATTCGAAGAAGAATATACATGGAAGGAGCAATAAAATCGAATCTGCAAGCATTTATCTGCCTCACAAAATATTAATAGATAAGAGAGAAAGAGAAACGTTTTGCTTTTTCGAAGGTTGTCCCGACTTAGTGGTCTTCTTTTTACGACGTTAGAATTGCGACTTAATAGCTCATAATAAGTCTTAGGGTGTGGGATAAGGAACGATATATTATGTTCCTTCTCTCACTAATAGTGGGGTATCTAAGCTATATTGTATTTTGTAGTAGTTCTAGTTATAGTCTAATTTGTTGTATAGGATATCCCATACAACAAACGTGGTTTTTTGCCGTTTGGTACGCAACCCTTCGTGCGCGAATCTGACGCGAATCGCACTTAGCCGGTTTTTTAATTTAAATTCACTTTAATTCTCTTTCTTTATTTGTCAGTTAGTAGAGACGGCTCAAAGTTTTTAGACGTTTCTTGTTAAAATCCATTCACCATCGCTGCTTGAATTTGCTCCTTTGTGCAAATTATCAATTAAGTTTGTCCACATGACATTTCCTGATAAAACTCTACAGCACACTGCACAATATTTTCTACGCCGCACATTTAATTATTCAGAGGTCATAATAATGCGCACCTGCCGCGGTCGAGCTGCACTCGTACGTTGGACGTCTATACACGGAAGCGATACCCGAATTTTGTTTGCAAACAATATCAACATTAGCAAATACGAGTACTAGTATAATATATATAAAGAATAAAATAGTACCAGTAAAAATAACATGACGTACCAGTCAAACATCTAACACGACGGGTCAGCTGATGTAGTGTTGACGAGTATTCTGTGATATGTCGATGTAACGCAACCTCAAATGTGATTGAGGTTTTGTACAACGTTCATGATTTAAACAAAACATTTGTTAATTATACTTTTCACATATTTTGCCCATCTGTCAGGTGTTATTTTTGCCATTGATAGCACTTATTGTTTGCTCTTACAAAGTACAATAGCAGGAGCGTTTGATACGTAAAAGCGTAACTTTTAACTTAAAATCTTATTGAAATAATCCCTATTATGATGAATGATAAACAATTTGACAATCTTCTAAATGGCTTATTCACTAACAACAGCAAATGTATTGGTTGCCCAGAGCTCCGAGCTCGTCAACAATCGAGAAGAATTTTAATCTTTATTTGAAGAGACAGTTTTGAGGTCAAGCAAGTAATTCACTGTTTGTCTTCTCTAAGCTATTCTTAGCTTAGACAAAACAAACGCGTTTAACGATTTGAATAGAAAAATATTCTTATCGTCAAAATGATTAAATAAATAGCCATGATAAAATCTTATGCATAGCTTTTTTTTTTTTTTTTTTCAAAAATTAAGAACAATTTCATGATCAAATAATACCAATGCATAAAAGTAATACATGTAACATTATTACATAATCTTAGTGTTAAGCTATCTACAATTAACGAAGAACCAAAAACCAAATCATTATTATTTAACAAAGAGAATTGATAATATCATAGTATTAAATTATGCAAAGAATTTCAATTTGTCTGTGCGACATTTTTACTTTCTCCGGTTATCCATGATTTAAATTTTAAATATTAGATACATAGCCCATTCTGTCGGTTGGTATACAAAATCCAAATGTTTATTTAATTATATTATCGAGCGTTACTTTACGGAAGTTTATGGTAAATAATTTTTCAACGATATTATATTTAAGTAGCGTTTTTACTGTAGAAATAGAGTGCACGTCTGCTAATTGTACTCAAGAAAGTAGAAACCCAGTTATTTTCTATTTATCAGTATGAAACGACGAATTTGAACTGGTACTTAATGCTAATGCGGTTACTTGTAGATGTACAAATGATAAGTTACATTGCAAACACGACACGCTAGACAAATAATTAATTACTTCACACCGGCTTTCACCGATCCTTATAGTTCTGCTAAATACCAAATATTTTTAACCTGCAAATAATTTCTCTTAAATTCCGCTATGCGATGACTACGATATACGGGTAGAATAAGTAAGGGCCTCAAATGAGATCTCTGACCGAGCGAGGTGGTATATGCTCGGTCAGGCCGAAGTCTACATGTAGTCATTTCAGCTGTTATATTATATATTATCCCCCTTAGGCCCTTACTAATAAAAATATTTATACAGTGTATAAGCTTTACCTTGTCCTTGTCTTATACGTTGGAAAAGTAGCTTGACAGACAAGGACAAAACATTGTGTTGCTTAAAGACTGTATAAATATTTTTATCAGTATGGGGGTAAATGTCTAAAGCGCCGAACTACAGAAACTTCGATAGCGCGATTCAGGATTGTGCGATTCAGGTTGAAGGTTTGCTTATTTATGTGTTTAGACTCTGTCCAGAAAGTGCGTAAGCCTGCGTAAACCTACGCACGTAGAGATTCTTATCTTATACAACAAAATGTGTGAATTTTGTACGATACGCGCATAGCTAAAATAATACGCACGTAGCTCCTGGACGCAATGTATGGGGCCCTAGTACCTCGACTACGTGCGTAGACCTCACGTGCTTAAGAATACGCAGTTTCTGGACATAGTCTTACACTTTACAGTGCACGGTTCATGGTCACTTCGTATATAGAATACAAACTAAGGGCCTCTGTTGTACAATCGCCTAATAAGTGACGAATAGCTTATCTGGAAGATTTTGTCGGTGCTTACTTTATACTGTGCGAAAGAAACAAAACTTCCGGATAAGCAGTTTCACATTTGTGACATGTTTGTGACTTATAAGGCGATTGATTGTGAAACAGGCCCTAAATATTAAACTCAAGTTCAACGCTAAATATAAAGTTCTGCAAAAGTAAAAATACCCATAACATTTCCTATGATCAATAACGCAAATGATACAATTTTATAGGCCAACTAGATGACGCCCGCAACTCCGTTGCGCCAAAATTCGTTTATCGCGGCGTACGTACATTTTTCCGGGATAAAAAGTATCCTATGTCCTTTCTCGGGTCTCAAAGTATCCCTATACCAAATTTCATCAAAATCGGTTCAGCGGTTTGGGCGTGAAGAGGTAACAGACAGACAGACAGACAGACAGACACACTTTCGCATTTATAATATTAGTATGGATGTTCTATCTGTGAGAAAAGATTATGATCCCACAAATTGAGTATATTAAACAAGACTGCATTATGAGTATAAATAACGCGGGGACTTATTTTACAAACATCTTACGGCTCTGGGAGCTTTTTTTTCCAAATACATGCACCACCCTCTGGGATTTTTTAAAATAATTATTTACCCTCTAGGCCTCTACAGGATGCAACTAATGTTCAGCTGACGTATAAATAGCATTAATGATTTACATTTGCTTGCAGGCTTCAGCAAGCTGTCAGCGGGGGAGGGCAAGCACCTGGCAGACCCGGAGGTGCTGCGGCGGCTGACGTCGTCGGTGTCGTGCGCTCTGGACGAGGCGGCCGCTGCCCTCACGCGCATGCGCAGCGACCAGCCGCCCGCGCACCACCGCCACCACCACCAGGACAAGCCGTACGTACAACAAAGTGTTCATACTCTGCGTATTTTAAAAATAAGAACATAGGGTAGCCATACACTATACTTCCTATCGTTCAAGCGTTGTGTTTCGCCGAGTGAGGTTACCGAAGGCCCAAGGGGTTTTTAAGGATCAGGAACGCAAGTCGCAACACCAGAGGAGTTACAAGTATAACTCCTCAGGTGTTGCGAGTGTCCATGGGCGGCGGTAATCGCTTACCATCAGGCGATTCGTCTGCTCGTTTCCTGGTTCACTTCATTAAAATAAATGCCTCCTGTAGGTATATGGACGACCTGCAGATTGGATCAAGCCTGCAGCGTCATTCCGATTGGACGACTATACATTACTTTACAAGTATATGGTGGAATATTTAATTATTATTCTGTGGTATTTCTAGAACTGAGTTTAAAATACCATTAAAATTTGGTGACTCTTCTGGTGGTTCGGTTCCACTATTAGGTGTCAAGCAATCCATCTGTTCGTTTGCCTATAAGTATGTTTGTATTGGAAACAAATAAGTGATAAGTAGATTAGAATAGTTGTTAATGATGATACTCCGAGATTGAGTACGCATTGTCTCTCAAATCGATCACGGTTGAGTCTTTGATTCTCGGATCGGTTTGATCGAGGCGCTCATGCCACTGTGATTTATTGAAGCTTTGATCTTATCTGAACTCCATTTTAATTAAAGTCTCATAATCGACATAAGTTTTCCAGTATTGTAATATATGTTGTATGTTTACAGCACACAATGCGGTTCAACAGCAACGGGCACGACGCCGAGTGCGGGCACGGGTGCGGGCGCAGGTTCGGGCGCGGTGGGCGCGGACGGAGCCCCCTCTCTTGCAGAGGCGTGTTCGGACGGCGACGTGGGCACGGTGCGCAAGCTGCTCACGGAGGGCCGCTCCGTCCACGAGACCACGGAGGAGGGCGACTCCCTCCTGTCCCTCGCCTGCTCCGCCGGGTACTACGAGCTGGCGCAGGTGCTGCTGGCCATGCACGCCAGCGTTGAAGACCGGGGGATCAAGGTGGGATATTACCAAATAATATTTGTCACCGCCAAACTTATGATAAAAATTGATATTAAAATTTGGTGTTTGGTAAAGAGAATGTGCGCATGATTAATGAATCATTCTTAGTTCTACACGAAAATAGACTATGATCACTTATTTACAAGATTTTACAATTCTTAAAATGCATTATGTTAGCATTTCACGAGAGTTAAGAGGTTTGAAGTAAAGGTAAGAAGAGGTTAAGTCGAGAGGTTGCTTGTTAGCCCTTTGTAATCCTACTACTATTATAAATGTGAAAGTTTGTGAGGATGGATGTTTGTTCCACTTTCACGCAAAACCTACTGAAAGGATTTAGATGAAATTTAGTATACTGACAACCTCCGTGGTCTAGTGGTTAGTGCTTGGCTCTCGACTCGGAAGTCGTGTCCTATTCCCGCATTGTACCAACAAAATATGTTGTTTCCAAGTTTGGCTAGGACAATGCAGGCTGATCAGTGACCACCCGATTGTCTGACAAGGAAGTTGATCCATGTGTCGGATGGGCATGTAAATAGTGTGACCTGCACCTGATCTCTCGCCAATGTCGGTTATCCGTCCCACTGGGTCATGAGAGTAAAGGAAGAGAGAGTGTTCTTGCGTACTGCGCACACACTTAGGCACTATAAAATAACTCCTGCGTAGCTGGCCTGGTTTCAATGTATCCGGCCACTGTCACCGAAATCGGTGTGGCGAGCTATTTTTATTTATTTTTATTTTTATATCGTTTAGGGCGACTGCACACCCCTGATGGAAGCGGCGAGCACGGGGCACGTGGACATCGTGCGGCTGCTGGTGGCGCACGGCGCGGACGTGAACGCCGTGTCGGGCTCCGGCAACACGCCGCTCATGTACGCGTGCGCCGGCGGCCACGAGGAGTGCGTGCGCGCGCTGCTCGACAACGGCGCCAACGTCGAGGACCACAACGAGAACGGCCACACCCCGCTCATGGAGGTCCGTTTGTACCCAGTGTGAAGTGAATATAAATATCATTTCAAATAGTTAATAGAATCAGGCGTTACTTTGCTGAAATCCATAGCATATACAATCTAATTAAAATTATCCCACACTGCTTATGCGTACACTCCGAAACAAGATTTCAATCACTAAAGTCTTCATATCTCTTTCTTTACTTGTGAGTTATTAGTTGGTCGAGGCAGCTATATATAGTATATACCTATGGACACTTCTGCACCACGTTAATCATAAAAAAAATCGGTTGACTGTAAAGTCGGTTTACTGACGATAGTTGAACGTGACAACGTCATAAGAACGCTGCCGAACGCGGAGGCCGATTGTGCCTCTTTGTCTCTCGTTCCGCGCTCTCGCTTGCACTTCAAGCTCTAAATGGAACGCCTCAGAGCGAGGTAACGCCGCATGCGTCATGTTTTTTTGTGCGTGCAGCCGGCTCCATCGAATTATAAGACGTTGTCACGTCAAAAATCGTAAAAAACATATACAATATAGGGTAACACACCCAATTGCTAGCACTGTACCTAATTATCAGCAACAAATAGTAGAATTATAAGCTTCTCTGTAATTAATTTTTGTTTCCACTTAATAAAAACAAAACTTTAATGTTTCTGGAATCTACCGCCAGCGACACCCTACTTTAAACTATAAAGTATTTTCCTCTGTAATAATCGAGGTTATAATTGGACCATTTTTTTAAAGTGCTGATAATTGGTACGTTCACCCTACTTGTTTTCGTTATCAGGCCGCTTCCGCGGGCCACGTAGGCGTCGCGAAGATCCTGCTGGAGCACGGCGCGGGCATCAACACGCACTCGAACGAGTTCAAGGAGTCGGCGCTCACGCTCGCCTGCTACAAGGGCCACCTGGACATGGTGCGGTTCCTGCTGGCGGCGGGCGCGGACCGCGAGCACAAGACGGACGAGATGCACACCGCGCTCATGGAGGCGAGCATGGACGGCCACGTCGAGGTCGCCCGCCTGCTGCTCGACTCCGGCGCACAGGTAAATGTACGGCGCTTGTATCTATCGGCTCTGCACACCACACATTACACGTACACACACTACTACACTATCTATACTATATATAAAAGAAAGTCGTGTTAGTTACACATTTATAACTCGAGAGCGGCTGAACTGATTTGGCTGATCGGTGGGGTGGTAGCTTAGAACCGGGAGACGGACATAGGATACTTTTTATCTCGTTCCCGTTTATGTGACATAAAACGTGATATCTTATTTACAAAAATGAATAGCTGATCGTTAGTCTCGCCAAGTTATAGCTTGACCATTAATATAGAAAACCTCACCATGTTGCGGAAAATTCACGAAACTAGATTGCAATCTTCAACAGCAGAAAATATTTAACCAATAACATGCCAGTCTTAGGCCCACTTGCGCCAATCCGGGTTAAAGTTAACCCTGGGTTAAAAAACATGTTATCTCTCTCGTTCTTCATATTTGTGAAAGAGAAAGCATGATATTTTAACCCAAGGTTAACTTTAACCCGGATTGGCGCAAGTGGGCCTTAGACGACTTGTTGCAGTGTTTAATTTTGCTGCAACAAAAGTTTTAAGTGGGCACTTAATAGGCAGTGCTGGTTTTTTATATTCCTAGTCAGTAGTCAGGCTTTACACAGTATAACCGACTGTGAACGACATATTTTTACAAAAACACGCCTTCAAGAAAAGAGTAAAAATTGTTGTTATATAACTAGAAATGTTGTAGTTAATAAATGTTTCTTATTCAAACCACATAATACACATAACAAAACAAATATTATGCTTTATACTAGTGTGATGATAGTAGTGCATATAATATTTCTACCAAGCTTTTAATAAGATTTAGGATCTGTTTCACAATATTCTGATATGTGTCAAGTTGCTTCTTCATATTCAGTAAACAATGAGCGTTTTTGATATTTTTTTCTGCCGTTACGGGGCAGACCCTAATCACAGAAAGCATGGTCTGGTGGCTTAAGTGGTATCAAAAACGGTCAATATTCGATTCTTTTTCTGTTACCTCGGCTCGGTAGCACGACGGTCCTTGTCGTATAAAAAACTATCATTAGCTATCCGACACTCGTTACAATGTTGTGAAACGGGTCGTAATACATACGTAATTATTACACGAGCGAACACTCCCGCAGGTGAACATGCCGACGGACAGCTTCGAGTCGCCGCTGACGCTGGCGGCGTGCGGCGGGCACGTGGAGCTGGCGATGCTGCTGCTGGAGCGCGGCGCCAACATCGAGGAGGTCAACGACGAGGGCTACACGCCGCTCATGGAGGCCGCCAGGGAAGGTGAGCACTCAACTACTTTTGAATATAGATTAAAGATATATCCCAAATAACTGGTTGCCGGGATAAAAATTGTACGCGGAATGCGGATCCCGACTGTATTGTTTACAATGTGCTCTTCATTACATTACCTGTAGTTTTATAATCTCAGTAAAATGGCAATTCTTTGCACACTGCTCTTTCCTCCTTTGTCAGAAGACATCCTTATGTCAAAATGACATCTTTGCAGACTTTTCTTTCCTTCTTTCTCAGAAGGCATCCTAAAGTCATGGTGTTGCATTTTAGCAGACTTGGGATGTTGTTTTGGTTGTAATTTTACAATATAAATCAAAGTATGCTTAACCTACATGACATGCTTTATCCGAAACGACAGATTTTCCTTATTTTTCTGAATGCAACTAATCTCTCGTGTATCCAGGTCACGAGGAGATGGTCGCGCTGCTGCTGGGCCAGGGCGCGTCTATCAATGCGCAGACGGACGAGACGCAGGAGACGGCGTTGACGCTGGCCTGCTGCGGCGGCTTCCTCGAGGTGGCCGACTTCCTCATCAAGGCGGGCGCGGACGCCGAGCTCGGCGCGTCCACGCCGCTCATGGAGGCATCGCAGGAGGGCCACCTGGAGCTCGTGCGGTGAGTGAAGCTTCTATTAGGTACAGTGGCGAAGGCTGGTTCTCCTTCATAGGGAAGCCGTAGCCTGTATAATAGGTAGGGATTTGGATGAGGGTCGTCAAAAGGTAAGCGGTAAGGGAAGCCGATAGGAATGGAGTTATAGGAACCCTTTGCCACTGATTAGGTATATATATAACGTTTTTAAATAAAAGGAGACTAATAAATGCATATTATGATCAATTGAATTATAGTAGGTCTCAATCTTTATCCCTATAACAACTATACTATATTCGCGTTAAGAATGCACTGATTGACCAAAGCAAATGTCAAAAATGTTGACCAATGACGCATAAGCCGTGTTCACATTCACCCACCGAAATGAGCCATTCAATCACTAACAATATAGTATAGTTATATGACTTCTAAGATACTGTCTGTATGTGTACTGTGTAGATTTGTTTATAAACTTTCTAAGTTTCTACGATTTAATCACTAGTCCACTAGTGTCATTAGGGTTATCATTATATGCAGATGTTGGGTATTATATCGCATAATAATAATAAGACTACACCATGGGATTGATGGCGGCGGATTATACCTAGAAAAAACCGTTTCGCTAGACCACGATATTAATAGCTTTCGGCTATCGTCGTTTTTCTATGGAAATGACTTACCTCTGCGCTTAAAAGGTAGTTTATAGTTAAGTTTTAAGATTGGGATGGCTGGCGCTCATTAGGCGAGGCCTACGTTCAGCAGTGGACGGCGATAGGCTGATGATGATGATGAGTTAAGTTTGTTTCATCTTCGAAATAAGGGTACTTGCTGTCTTAAAGCACTTAATGAAGCTATTAGTATTTAAGAAAGTCGTACACGACAGAATTGTTTCCTGAATAAAATAAAAGTAAATCTGTTTGCACGTAGATACCTGCTTGGCGCGGGCGCGGACGTGCACGCGCAGACCCAGACGGGTGACACGGCGCTGACGTACGCGTGCGAGAACGGCCACACGGACGTCGCGGACGTGCTGCTGCGCGCCGGCGCCGCCCTCGAGCACGAGAGTGAGGGCGGCCGCACGCCGCTCATGAAGGCGTGTCGCGCGGGACACCTGTGCACCGTGCAGTTCCTCGTCGGCAAGGTGTGTAGTGGAAATAGTGATAATATAATTTTAATATGGACGCTTCACACCACGTTATCTGGCCCCTGCTAAGTATCCGAAGAACTTGTGTTACAGGTACCAGACAACGGGAAGTATATTTAATACTTTTATACTATACATATATTTAAGATTTTTATAATATTATACACACATATTTAATACACACTCACGACCCGGGAACACAGAAAATTTTATATTCCTTCGGCGGGACTCGAACCCGCGACCTCCAGCTTTAGCGCAAACGCGCTAACCCCAGTGGTCATCATTGATTTTTACTAATAAAATGTTCTCATCTCCAAAGCGCCTTGCAAAGGGTCATTTTATTAATATTTGACACCTTATGGGATAAAAGTTATTTGATGTGTCTGGGCACAATTGGACTATATGCCTAATTACCAGATACAATACCGAAGAACTTTTGTTTGCAATAAGTGTTTTCCGTGTGTGGATGACTGTAAGATTGTCTGCCGTTTTAATCCATACAAGATGCATTATCATCTCAATGCGACTACAATAAGTAATACTACGTGAAATGTGCTCATCCCATAATGTGTCGTAGGGCGCGGATGTGAACCGCACGACGGCGAACAGCGACCACACGCCGCTGTCGCTGGCGTGCGCGGGCGGGCACGCGGACGTGGTCAAGTTCCTGCTGGCGTGCGACGCGGACCCGTTCCGCAAGCTCAAGGACAACTCCAGCACGCTCATCGAGGCGGCCAAGGGCGGCCACACCGCGGTCGTGCAGCTGCTGCTCGACTACCCGCACTCCGTCATGCTGCCCAGAGGTATTGTCCTGGTGTTACGTCGTCGTACTTAGATAGCTTGAGGGGTCAATATTTTTAGGTATACAATAATTAGGGGGAAACAATGAAAGTATACAAGTACTTAGATAGCTTGAAGGGTCGATATTTTTGTGCGAGGAGACTAACTGTTAGGGGAAAAAAATTAAGATATATACAATATTGTGATGTTTCGTCAGGCAACACTGGTGCGGAGGAGAGTGAGAGCCTAAGCTCGGAGCAGGCGGCGGCGCTGGGGCTAACCCACGCGCCCGCGCCCGTCGTGTTCGAGGGCCGCGGCCTTGTCCCGCAGCAGCACCCGCAGCAGCACCCACAGCACGCGCAGCATCCCCAGCACCCGCAGCAGGCGCAGCGACCTCAGCACCCGCACGTGCACGTCCACCCTCAAGCCGCGCTGCCCCTTCTCGAGCCCAAGCCCGACATGCCACCTTACGTTGCCAAGGCCTATTTAGACGGTGTGTATTGTTTATAATACTTATATTTAACGTATTTACTTATATGACATAATCCTAAGTTACGCCTTGTAACATTAGCTATCTGCCAGAAAGTCCCGTTCCAGAGAATAGCCGGAACACACAGACAGACAGACATACAGACAAAAAGTTTAAACATTAATTTTTTATTGTTAATACCGTAGATACTTTCAATATGCATTAAGTGAAAAGCTGTTAATTTGAATTATAACAGACACTTCAATTTTATTTATTTGTATAGATATAAGACTTTAACTTAACAAATGTATAGGTAAATATAATTATGTTGGCACATTCACAATACCCATACTAATGAAATTTCTTCCATTTGAAAAGTACTTAGCCACTAAAGAGTTTTGGATATACCTATTTCCGATATAAGGCACGGGCTCTTTGGCCATAGAGTTAATCCTTTATCTGGCCCTGCTCACTTTATTCACAAATACTACACACATCTATATGTAGTGTATGCCAAAATAATTATATTTACATATAAATACATCAATGAGTATAAATCTATAATCTCCGACATATTAATAATGCAACATTTGTAGTTTTATTTTTTACTAGCTTTTGCCAACTGTACTTTTTTGGTATAAAAAGTAGTCTTTATGTTTTAAACTACTGCCATACCAAGTTTCAGCGAAATCTGTTCAGTAGTTTTTGCGTGAAAGAATAACAAACATACATATGTCCATACTCACAATCTTTCACATATATAATAGTAGTAAGATTAACATTTGGTGAAGGTACGTTAGTAATATATAATATTGTTTGGTGAAGGTTTCGTGGTCGGCATGAAAACGTTCGGCGGCGCGGCGCTGGGGGCGGGGGGCGCGGGCGCGGGCAAGCACAAGTGCGCGCGCAAGCAGCGACCGGCCGCGCCGCACTCCGACCACCACCTGCCGCCGCCGCCGGACATAGCCGACGACCCGGTATGTACACTACTTTTTACCTATTGCAAGTGAGGTTGCACACATCCCGGTTACCGGGTAGTCAGTGTCGACTGTCCGGTATTACCGATACCAGACAGTCGACACTGACTGTTATCAGTTATAGACTATGGCATAGGATAAGAAGTGGAATAGAACACCAAGAGAGAGCAAATGGAGACGATTAAGAACGAAACTTAGATGGTAGAACCAGTTCGCACTGTCTGAAGACACCGAAGTCGTATCTGTGTTGTCCGCCTCAGAAACGAGGAGAAAGACTAAGGGACAAATAGAAAGAGAATAAATAACTTGTAACGAATCAAGAATTGCGCTCTCGAATGGAAGAGCCCAGGACAGTAGGGTGCGCATTCCCATGCTTCGGCCCGTATAACCACGATCAGTTGATGGGGGCCATGGGTTGGTGAAGGAATTTGTCCGGTATCGGTCCGGTCCGGCCGGTGCGTATGAAAGAGTGCAACGTGTTCCAAACACCACTGTGAGTCCGGCCGCCGCCCGGCTAACCGATACCCGGCGATCGGATGCACAGTGGTGGACCCGGCGGCTACCAGGCGAGCACCCGGTGCTGGACCGGCCGAATAATTATGCCGGTACGTGTGAAAGCTAGATCGTACATGGCCATACACTTCGCGACCGACTACCCGGCACCGGTTACCCGGCAACCGGGACGTGTGACGGAACGGTACTTAGTGTGTTTTTATCCGGTATATATTACGGGCCACAGAGCTAAAGTACATTTTATAATCTCAGTCAGTAAAGTTACTTTATTCGGTTCCGCAGTTCCTAATTTGTCAATAATTAGTAGAGTACGAGTTATGTTTCGCCTGTTGTTTTAGTGACAGAGATAAACTCAGAAAACCGACGGCGGTCGCTGTTATGTCTCTCGATTCCGAAAAATGTCTATAAAATGGTATAAAACGGTGATTTGTAAAGTTGCGGCCGAATACTGGAACGATGTTAAATTAAGTGACGCTCATGTCACATGCTGTCCTTGCCATTTCGGCTAGCATAAATAGACAGCGACAGCCTGTGAATAGGAGGGCTCTTAATTTTGATTTTATATTTAATTTCGAAATATTAAATTTAATTAGCCATTAGTCCTTCTATAATCAATAAATTATTTCTTTCAGAGACCCGATGTGTTCAGTGGACAGAGGATTGACTCACTGCCAGAGACTGAAAGAAGCATTCTCGAATTAGCCGACGATTCAGGTAGGATTTTTAAATTTAAAAAACAAGTGATAATATTATGTAGTAGTATAGTTCACTGAGCTGTCAAGTGGTTGTTTACATTTGGTATGAAGTTAGAACACAGACCAACCAACACGGCGAATAGTGTTGGTTTTTAAACAACGTATTTTAATATATAGTTTCGCAGGAATTTAGGGTTTAAAATAATATTGTATATTTTTTTTAGTGTGATGGAACAATTACTAACTGTTTAGGATATAATAATATATAAAAAAGAGTCAAGTAGCCATTTATGAAAAACAAACACTTGTGTACTACGATAATATGATATATTAAGTGAGAGTGTATTTTTCAGATGCGTCACTTTACCCGCCCGCTACACCGCCATACCCCCCACCTCAGCAACTATTTCCAGTGCAGCAACTAGCCACCAGCCTTAACCAGGTGAATATATTATTTCAAATTTGTCCTTTTGTTTCCTTAGCGTTCGCATTTTCTCCAAAAACAAAAAGGATGTTGTCTTCCACGTGTTTTATCTAAATTTACTAAATATCTAGATGATGTCACAATTGCAAGAATGGGTGTGGCCAAAGTCAAGTCGTAAATTCTCAAAAGTCGGCTGCAAGTTCCTTTTCATGGACGCTTTGCCGTGGTTTGGTGGACATGTTAGTAGTTTGAATAGTGAATATAAGGTAGCTTAAAGTCAGTAGATCATGAGTCAGCAGTAGATCATATGCCCAAAATATTGGTAATTTATTCTGAACCTTAGAATATACTCACTAATTATAATTTTAGATGTATGTAATTTTGGTACATATTAGAAACTATCATGTAAAAATGTCACAAAGTAATGTTGGGCCAGAAAACGAATATATACTTTATTATAGCTGTAAGTATAAGTATTATTGTAGCTATTTTTCTAAGTAATTTGTTAAAATGTAACCTGTTTAATCTTCAGCAACAGTTGCAGGAGCTGCAACAGCAGCAACTGCAACAGTTGGCAGCCCAACAGCAGCAACAACAAAAGAAACAGCAGCAGCAGCAGCAACAACAACAACAGCAGCAGCAGCAACAACAACAACAACAGCAGCAGCAACAACAACAGCAGCAGCAACAGCAATTACAGCAGCAATATGCTCAAGACATGCAGCAGAGGCCTGAGGCATACATGCCACAGGTATACATTGTTATTTTCATGCAGATATTATAGTGTGGGGTAAGGGGGGTGTTAGACTCTGCCCACTTTGCTGCTATCGACCTTACTAAGTAGTTTTTCTATCTCACACTGTACAGTATTTTAGAAATCCTCAAAATTGGACATTTCTAAACTAAGCCCATAGGTTGATGGCGTCTTGTATTCCAAACCTAAGAGTAAAACTCCCGTGCGCCAATTCTACTTAGGGAGTGATGTGGCGGACCAATCAGCTCAGTCCTGAATCGCGCTATCGAAGTTTCTGAAGTTTGAAACTATATATACGATATCTGAAATGCATACAAGTTGGCTTCGGCCTGATCGAGCATACCAATTCGCTCGGTCGGAAATCTCCCTATGGGGATGGCAATATTCCCACACTATAGAAACCAAGCGTGCCATTATTTTTCTACCTACTGCGACGTCACAAGAGCGATTTTATGGAGCTAACTCACCGTCCCCGATTAAACGATTCAAAGCCTGTAGCCGCGCGCCGCATCGTCGCGTTATTTTAGTTTTCGTTTGACGTTTGGCACCGAGAATAGTCGAGAGGAAATGGCGCTGAAGGAAGTAAATTTTACTTCTCTTTTACACGCGAAGTACATAACACTTGCGTGGTATATTCAATAGATGTCTGCGGGTTTTAATTCATATGCGTCATCTGATCGAGTTTAACGAATGCGTACGTGTGCAGGTGGGCGAGGAGACTGGCGGGTGCGTGGAGGAGCGCGACCTGGGCGCGGTGCTGGCGTACCTGCAGCGCGAGGTTCCGTCGCTCGTCGCGCTGCCGCCCAACGAACTCCGCTCGCTCGTGCTACAGGTATTTAATCCATATCTAGAATTTTTATATAAAAAAAACTATAACCCGACTACGTAAATCATATAGCCCTCTATTACGAATCTATTGACGCCTCATTTATTAAAATCGGACCAGTAGTGTAGGCGCTACGGTTGAACAAACATACATACATAGACTATCAATCCATCCTTTTGGTTTCTCCGTAGTCGAGTAAAAAGAGAACATAAATATATACTGAAAAATGCAAAAAATCCAATTCTATTAAATTCGCCAGATTTTAAAAAAGGAACGTTTTTTTTGCTTCAATCGACATTAGTGTTTTACTCATTTCCAACTATCACACTTCTTTACATAGGTCTTTCTGCTTAGATCTTTAGAACTACTCATCGGATTTTGATGCAGTTGTAAGCAAATAGAGTGACACGAGTATCTACATTGCACCCCTGAGAAGCCAGGGCTTGATTCTAATAAATTTATATTGTAAATTGTTGACCGTAGATGTTTATTGCAAGGACACTGGACAATATTTCCCTGTTTACTATTTACTTTGCAAAAAACCAATATAAAGAAACTAAGCATGTTTTCTATAGATAACAACGAGGCATTAAAACTATCGTTTTTACCCAACTATGGAGAAGCCAAAAGTAAGGGTAATGATTTGAGTCTATATATGTATATTTCTTCCACCGTAGCGCCTAAACTACTGATTCGATTTTAATGAATGAAGTGTTCAAAGATTCATAACTAACATAGCCCGGGTAACAGGCTATATTTTCGTAGTGGGGTTATTGTTTTTTAAATAGATTAAATAAAAACTTGTAAAATATAATTATCTATTATCTATATAATTATATAAAAAAAGTCGTGTAAGTTACACTATTTATAACTCAAGAACGAACGATTTGAACAAGCTGAACCGATTTGCCTGAAAATTGGTGGGGAGGTTACTTATAACTAGGAGAAGGACATAGGATACGTTTTATCCTGTCCCCGAGGGATGTGACATGAAACGTGGAAGTTCAGGGAAGGTTTAAACAGTGAGAAATATTGAAAAAGGCATAGGTTGTAGGTGTAGGACGTAGGTTGCATTGTAGGTGTAGTTATTTATTCATTCCAGTTCATGTATAAGGCAAAACGTGTATCGGGACAGCTTGTTAGGGCTAAATATGATATGATGTGCGTACGTGCAGGTGATGCAGCAGAAGTCGCACGAGATCCTCACGGGCAAGTGCGAGCCCGTGCCGGAGCCGGCGCCCGCGCCCGCGGCGGACGGCGACGCGCGCCGCCTGCTCGCCGCCGCCGAGGAGGCGCTCGCCGCCGACTGGCCGCGCGACCACGCCGATATCTCGGTACGTCACATTTTTGTTTTATTTTCAACTTGTTCTACTTAGGCCCACTTACGCAGATCTACTTACGCAGATCTGTCTTAAAGTTAACTCTGGACTAAAATATCATGCCTTCTCTTTCATAAATACGAAGAAATAACATGATATTTAACCCAAATCTGCGCAAGTGAGCCTTAGGGTTGTAACGGAGGCCTTTTTAGCGGAGGCGGAGGCGGATGCGGAGGAGAAGAGGTTCACCTCCGCGGATGCGGAGGTTAGCGGAGGCGGAGGTGAAATTTGAAGTGGAAAAAATTAAATATAATCATGATTTATTAAAGTCAGAAACATTTCACGTGATTTAAATAAAAATGACTATAAATTATGCACTTAATCACTTAAAACAATCACGACTCAATTGCAACTACGCGGTACCGAATGATTCGACAAGTTGATTCCTGTTCAGTGTGACCATATGTGGCAGGATCCTGCCATTTTGGTCTTAATTTTAGCCTCTGGCAGCATTTGTTGACGTTTTAGTAATTTGGCAGGATGTGGCACTATTGCAATATTAGCTGGCAGATTTGGCAGTAAAATGATTCAAAGATTCAAAAGTTTATTTGTAGTATTGAAGCAGTATCGATAAAAAATGTGCTATAAATATCAGTAGGTAATTATGGCAACTCTCTTTGGGGGTAGAGGATTCCCCGTAAAATATCTTGCCAATCTCGAACTCAACTTGCGAGTTTTTTTTTTTTTAATTATGATGTTGATTCTCGCAAGTCAACAACATAATAAACAAAAAACGAAAACGACTACACAAAAAAGTATGAAATAAAACTAATTTTCTAAATGCGAATTATTTTCTTTTAAATTCGGCTTTCGATTCGGCTAAAATTTTAACTGTTTCTCTACTCAATCTTCATAATTTTGAAGTTAGTACTTACATGTAGCTACTTAAGTTTTACATGTAAAACAAGGCATCAGTGAATATAATGATTGCATTTCATTCCAACCAACAAAATAAATGATTAAACAGATGACAAAAGCGATGTTTAAAGAAGTCGATGAAGAAATTAATGATGCAAATACAACTAATGTATAACGGTAATTTAAGTTTTAAACTTTTAACTACACTGCATTAAACGAAACTACAAAAAATGTGTATATTAAATTTCGGCATTATTTTAAGAGTATGGCAGGTTTTATCAGTTTTTTAAACTCAGTGGGGCATGATAATAGATTTGAAGTTGGTCACACTGTCATTCGTTAACGCACGAAGTATAGATAGGTACCATGAGTCCGAACGGTATAGGCTTTTCTATAATATTAATGACACAATAAACCCAGATCTTAGTTCTCTTTTCTGCCACTGGCTGCGCTGGAATTCTGGACGTACATCGGTATTGTGGCGGACCAATCAGCGCACAGTCCTGAATCGCGCTTGGTACTTCTTGAAATATGGCGCGCTCTACTGGCAAAAAATCTGTCCTACAAATTGAGACCATTATTTTAACATTACGTTCGGACATGTCACTTATCGATGACTTATGTCAAATCCCATACATTTTTGATTTCGAAGTTGGCCAACGCACTTTGACTAGAGGCACAGAGCGGCCGCTTAGCCCAGTGTCGCTCCTTGCGCGTTGTATGTAATCATAAATAAACCTCCGTTAAAACTCCGCATCAATTTTGCGGAGGCGGAGGTGAAATTTCTTGCGGAGGCTCCGCAGTAACGGAGGCGGAGGCGGAGCTCCGTTACAACCCTAGTGAGCCTTAATCATAGTCACAGTTCCTCTCTTCCTATAGTAGACTTACCCTGAATATAACAAAACGAAGATTTTTTCTATCGCTTCTAAGCTTTGGTTTTGAAACTCATTTATTTAAACCTCTTGATATATTTAATAAACTAATGTTAAATATTGCGTGCGTTGCTGAGTGCTGTCCACGAAACAAAAATTGCAGGCTCGATCATACATTTAAGGCCTTAATCGAAGCTAACTAATTTTCGTAAGTTTGTTAGTCAAAATAAGGCCAATATTGAGTTGGCCTCAAACGGTCGCGGTCTAGATTTAATGTTTGGAAAGTATTACCAACGGGGCCTACATTTTTACTAACACAGCCCAGTTTAGTGGGACTTTTCCTAGTGTTGCTCCAGTAAAAGAAATGAGGCGACTTAAGTGCGGGTTTTTTATACTATAATGTGTAATGTGTGAGTGAGTTGGAACATATAGTCAAGTGTGAACGTTGGCAACAGGGCGCGGAGTGCGGGTACCGCGTGCGTCCGTCTTCGCCGGGCGCGGGCGAGTTCGCGGCGGGCGGCTCCGGCGCGCCGGACGCGACGCTCGAGCCGCAGCCGTTCGCGTTGCCGCCTCCCACGCTCACCTACGACGACCTTAGGTATTATTTGCGTAATATTGACATGTAACGAAACTACGCCTTACTTTGTTAAGCGAGCTATCGAGGTATGTGGTTTTAATGTATGAATCGCGCATCTACACGTGCACTACATACATAAAAACCGGCCTCAGGTTTCGTTTCATTAAGCGCTGTCTTAACTCTTTTATTTGGTCTGAGATTCTTTATTCAGATTTTCTGCCTCTGGCGACTTGACTTAAGAAAATTACGTAAGAAATACTTCCAAATAAGCTATCCGATCGTTAGCTTATGTTTAAATTGAATAAGCAAGGTGAAGATGTGATATTTGTGATGAAATTGTTATAAAAATGTAAAATCACATTTTGATATATAAATGTCGCCGTAAAATTGTAAAAACCGTTAGATTGTAAAATAACTAGTGAAATTGTAAAATTTCGATAAACTGCGGATGAGAATATTCTGCTTATAATTTAACACATTATTTTTTGTTAGATTATAAATATTTAGCGAATAATCATTCGACATATTTTTACAATCTCGCTGGTTATATTACAATGTAACGGTTTTTACAATTTTATAAATATTAGATCAATTTACTAATCGTAATGTATGAATAACGACAGATCGGGAGTGTACGCGGGCGCGCACGTCGGCGGTGTGGCGGGGGGATCGGGGTCGGAGGTGGGCACGCCGCTGTCGACGCCGCCCGCGCAGCACCAAAAGCGCGACCCACCCACCAACCCGCTCAAGAAGAAGGTAAAGTAGTTTACCTTATACTTAAACGGTGAACAAAATATTCATCATATTTTGATTTTCATTGTATACTAATCTGTGATTATCCGAATCTTTGAGATTCGGATAATCACAGATGACGTTTAATCGATAAATTTACACAATATGAATATTTCTTTTCTACTTAAAAATTAAGTAATTTTGCTAAAACATCGAACCCTGAGATTTATTAACCGGCACTTCTTTTGCACGTTTTCCCTCAATTTTTCAGGCAATGGCTGTGTTTAGCGGAAAAAGCATTAGCAAAATGGTGATCGCGAAGCGGTAAATAAGCGAAATGGCGGATTGTGTTAGCGCTATTGAAATTAGTGGCCGACAACTGTATTAGGTTTCTCAGCGATAGTACTTTTTCCGCCAAACTCACCCATTGTTTCTTTTATATTAAACATAATATACTGGAACTTTAACCCCCAATGTACGCAGAGGGCGCGCGCGCCGGGTCGGGTGCGGGGCGAGACGTTCGCGGGGGCGGCGCCGCCGCAGCCCGCGCCCGCCGCCTACTCCGCAATGGACGTGGACGGCGAGACGGACTCCAACCACGACACGGCGCTCACGCTCGCCTGCACCGGCGGACACGAGGACCTGGTCGAGCTGCTGCTGTCGCGGGGCGCCGACATCGAGCACCGCGACAAGAAGGTACGACACGTAGCACGATATACGGCTCGTATAGGTAGAGACGTTACACTAATTATTTCAAGTCCAACGTAATATTGTTACAGGAATTCCAATCCTTAGTATTTTTGGAAAACAAACTGATGATCTTGATAAACTAAGTTGTTACTCGCTTGCAACAGCTGAAGTACAGTCCGAGTCCGACCGATTGTAATATGCTAACCTAACGCCGACGAATATAAAAAGAGTGTTAATTATTTCGGTATAGAACTAACTTCACTTGAATACAACGAGACACTTCTCACAGGGCTTCACACCTCTCATCCTGGCGGCGACGGCGGGCCACGAGAAGATCGTGGAGATCCTGCTCAACCACGGCGCGGACATCGAGGCGCAGTCCGAGCGGACCAAGGACACGCCGCTGTCGCTCGCGTGCAGCGGCGGCCGGTACGAGGTGGTGGAGCTGATCCTGAGCCGCGGCGCGAACAAGGAGCACCGCAACGTGTCCGACTACACGCCGCTGTCGCTCGCTGCGTCCGGTGGCTACGTCAACATCATCCGCCTGCTGCTGCATCACCAAGTACGTAACTGGCGAAGGCTGGTTCCCTTCATAGGGAAGCCATAACCTGTATAATAGGTATCGATTTGGATGAGGGTCTTCAATGGGTGAGTGGTAAGGGAAGCCGATAGGAAAGGAGTTATAGGAACCCCACGCCACTGGTACGTAATACTGTCTTTGGCACTCTATCCAAATTTACCTAATATCATATTGATTTCTTATGTTTACGCGAATATTGTTCATTGTTTTAAACACTTACGGATTTTGTCGCGGTGCACTTTTCTTTTACCCGACGTTTCGGCTACTTTCCAGCAGCCGTGGTCACGGGAGGACTGAGGTGTCAGTTGTCCTATTTGTTGAAGTTGTTCAAACTACCCGAAGATTCTTCAATTATTATTTGTGTTCCGATCCACGCAAAACATACTAAC
The DNA here is from genome assembly GCA_905404095.1 of Glaucopsyche alexis. Lineage (NCBI taxonomy): Eukaryota > Metazoa > Arthropoda > Insecta > Lepidoptera > Lycaenidae > Glaucopsyche > Glaucopsyche alexis. The sequence goes on along the minus strand of FR990044.1, from coordinate 3,369,079 downwards.
AGTATCTTGAAGCCGCGGTGTTTTTGACCTGAATTTTATTTTATTTATCACTGGATCCCAACTAGAAAAGTGCACCGCGACAAAATCCGTAAGTGTTTAAAACAATTACCTAATATCATTTGTTCCTGCACTACCCTGGTAAGACTTAGGTCTTTTTCATCCATTATTGGATGATTTATACAGTATTCCTCGAGTGAAGTAACCGCTCTTGAAATACTGTAGTACGTGTTTTTATATGTCGTATGGTTGCCCAAGCACATACGGCATTCTAACAACACAGCCTAGTCCAGAAGAATGACTGGTCAATACCTCTAGGGTCAACCATGTGCTGCTCTCCTCACGATGTTTTCCATCCCCGTTAAATTATCCGTATAATGTACTTGACATCTGAAAAATGACATTGGTACGCGCAACAACCTGGGAATCGAATCTGTACTGTCTCGAGTGCGAATCTATCGGTCTACCCCATAAGGCCACGGAGTACTACCCCTCGGTAATAGGCTTGACAAAAAGTATGTTTAGTTACAGGGTTATAACTGTCGCTCAAACGCAAATTAAATTATAAATTCTTTATTTGCACATACAATAATTACAAAAATAAAACAGTACAGTACAAGAAAAATATCTTATCTTACTCTTGTCTTACTGCTCAAAGGCTCTGTTTCATTCAGACATAATACACGAGTATTTATACTTACAATGTTTTATATAGGCGGAGATAAACTCCCGCACGGGCTCGAAGCTCGGCATCTCGCCATTGATGTTGGCTGCGATGAACGGGCACACGGCGGCTGTGCGGCTGCTGCTGGACTGCGGCTCCGACATCAACGCGCAGATCGAGACCAACAGGAACACCGCGCTCACGCTCGCCTGCTTCCAAGGTGAGCCATCACTGGTGTTTCAGTCATTACTACTGTAACTGACAATAGTATTGTAATAAATACAAATTTTATTTGAAAAAAAAAAACTATACTCGACTACGTAAATTATTAGGCCTATAAATAAAATAGCCTACCCGGGCTGTTATTACGAATCTATTGACACCTCATTTATTAAAATCGGACCAGTAGTGTAGGCGCTACGGTGGAACTACATACATAGTCTGCAAAAATCATTGCCCTTCATTTTGGCTTCGCCGTAGTTGGGTAAAAAGATATAATAAGATATATTTACTTACTAGTTAAAAATAAAGAGAAGGAAAACAGCTCCGTCAATAAAGGCATTATTGAATTGTAAAGTAGAAAGAGGCAATGCTTTTGAGGCAAACACAGTGTTTTTTTTTTCTTTATAAGATTTCATTCGCTAATGTTCTCCCGTTTACCAAGGTTACACAATAAAAAACCAAAACTAACACAGGTCGGAACGAGGTGGTCTCCCTGTTACTGGATCGCAAAGCGAATGTGGAACACCGCGCCAAGACCGGTCTCACGCCGCTCATGGAGGCGGCGAGCGGCGGTTACGTGGAAGTGGGGAGAGTGCTGCTGGACAAGGGCGCCGATGTCAACGCGCCGCCCGTGCCCTCCTCTCGAGACACCGCGCTCACCATCGCCGCCGACAAGGGCCATACGAAGTTCGTCGAGCTGCTGCTGCAGAGGTATGTCACGTGTCGTCTACAAAATGGCGCGATGGAGTAAAGTCCGATCTTATAATCTTAGACGGTAAAATAATTTTTAATTCTCTTTCTTTGTCAATTAGGAGACACAGAGTAAATGTGTCGACTGTTATTTTGCCGACGAGATAACAATCATAGTATAGGTAACGAGTCACAGCGCTGTTCAGTAAAACTAACTTTATAACTATTTCAGGCGAGCAGCGGTAGAAGTTAAGAATAAAAAAGGCAACTCCCCCTTATGGCTAGCGGCGAACGGCGGACATCTTGCGGTGGTCGAGATGTTGTACGCCGCCGGCGCGGATATAGACTCACAAGACAACAGAAAGGTAAATATTTAAATAATATGCACAAATCAGAAACACCTTACAAATGTTTAAAAACAAAACTTGTTACATAATACTTTTTTTCGTAGGTATCGTGCCTTATGGCCGCCTTCCGTAAAGGCCACACCAAAGTGGTCAAATGGATGGTCGGTGTTGTTACACAGTTCCCCTCAGATCAGGAAATGACAAGGTATGTAATCATGTTTATGTCGCTATATTCATTTGAGTTGTGGAATATTTTTTTCCTTATTTACTTGTTCAAAACATATACTATATTCTATCTATTTTAGAACACTAGTGTTTATTAACATTATTTAACAATAAAGCTCTTGTTGTCAGGTACATTTGTACATTATCGGACAAGGAATTACTGGAGAAATGTCAAGAGTGCGTGCGCGTGATCCGCGCCGCAAAGGAGACGCAGGCGGCGCGCGCCAATCAGAACGCAACCATACTGCTAGAGGAGTTGGACGCTGAGCGCTGTCGCGAGCAGTCGAGACGCCAGGCCGCCGCGCGCCGCCGGGAGCGCAAGAAGAAGAAGAAGATGGAGAAAAAGGTACGACATATTATGTGTATATACTATTGCAAAATATGGTTGTCACATTGATGATAATCTATTTGAAGTTATTCCGTAACTTACAAAACCTATTAGACGTTCATACGAATTTCGTAAATACATTTAATATTTTGTTACAATCATGTTGGTTTTTTTCGCAAATGTTTGCAGTGCTTACACTTAGCTATCCGCGCTTGTCTGTTAAATATATTTGTATTGAACGTACCTTGTAATAAATTAAATTTATCGTTATAGGAGGAGAGGCGTAAGCTCCAAGCCGAGAACGAGAAGAACTCGATATACAGCGACAAGACGGGCGAGTGCTCGGAGGGCGGCGACGGAGACGACGAGCCCGTGCCCAAGGAGGAGGGCGACTCCGGCATCGACGCCAACTCGCAGGTACACACACTCATAGACTATACACACATACACAAATATATACGCCGGTACCGCTACGCAGGCACAATACATACGTCATACAGTACCAGACGCCCGCGCCGGTACGTCAGAAAAACAGTCTTTGACCATACAATATAAACATGTACAAGCATAAGCTTGTATCCCTAATCTGTCATGTTTAATTGGTAACTTTCGGTCGCGAATACTTTGGTTGTATTTACTGAAATACACACTTTTACTGATATGTAAAAATGATGCTCACATGTTTTCAGAATAAAAATACCGTAAATTATAAAAGTGTTCTCTATATTAAGGGTTCCTGTTCTTCGTCCGATGTGAAGGCACCCCCCGTTCAAAGCACTAAATGTAAGAAAAAGAAAAAAGAAGAAAAAGAGAAAGTCACCTCTGTGCCTGTACAACCAGCGCCTAAGAAACAACCTGAGAAAGTATGTACCTTTATTATAATTATAATTTAAACAATGCAGAGGACTATTTCAATAGATCATTGCATTGTTTTAATTTTTTACATTGTAAGATTTATCGCATTTCAAATCAAAGGGAATGAAATAAGCTTCAGTTTTGTAAAAAAAAATTATTTGTATAAACTCTTGAACCGATGTAAAAATTACGTTCAATTACAGGTCAAAGTGAAAACGGAAACAAAAATGGAGCCTGTCAAGACAGACAAGAAACAGGAGAAAGAGAACGTGGCACCCTCACCACCAGCCACCCCCGCCGCCGCAGAGCGGCGACCCGATAAAAGAGACAAGTAAGTCACGCTATATTAACGTGAACACAAATTTTGTACTGAAATTTATTTTTATACTTTGAGATAGGCCAAAAAACTAATAATAGTCTTTTGTCTTTACACCAATAGAATTACGGATGGTGAAAATCCTATAATTATGTTATATATTAAATAAATATGTTATTAGATAATATAGAGAAAGCTCCGCCATTTTTCTACGTACCTATCGAGAATGAATGTTTATGATAGTCAGAAGTTATATTAGCAACCCGTTAAAATAGTTAACGAGGGTCTCGGTGTAAATATTATGAAATGTTGTTGCAGAAAACCTGAAGAAGAAACCAAAAACTTGACAGTCCAGAATGTAGCCAAATATGGCAACAACTCTAGAAAAAGCCAAGTATTCGAATCCACTAGGCACAACGTGGAGAAAGAAGATGCTGATACCTCAGACAAAATCAAAAAGCTACATAATTATCAGTAAGTTCTTTCTCTAGACAATCTTGTATATAAAATATATAAAATCGTAATCTCGGCAACGATTGCAAGTGTGCAATGGCTGCAAGCAATGAAATATTCAGCGAGGGAGCAAAATCGGTCTAGCTAGGTTTTATCTCTAGGAAACTGCGTAATTTTTTTTTGCCTGAACCTTGATTTTTTTTTGCCTGAACCAGGCCTGTCTCACTCCCCGTGTAGGTATAGAAAATGCAAGTACGCGCGGCATTCCGCTCTGCGTGGACAATCAGTAGGGACTTACATGCGAGCAGTGAGAGACGTACGCGCGAGATTTATTTTAAAAGTGGGTATAATGGGTACTATAATATTATAAATATTAAATAACAATATTATTATAAATATAGTTTGAGCTAATGCTATTAGTTGAGATTTTGAGAACCAATATTAAGTTTTTAGGTGTTGGCTCCTGAACTACCTGTTCGCGTCATAAACTGTCATTCCAATGCAATGTGAATTGTGATACGATTTGAAAAGTAATTTGTTGACAAAAGTACCTAGAGTAATAGTAAGGCGGCGTGATTCAACATCTTTGAGTAATATCAGGCCGTAAAGGTATCGAAAACGCTTACGTTTACACTTTACGCATAACTACTTATACGTAGGTATGCGCGAATTTATTAGAGTTAAAGTACCTAACACCTACCTTAGGTTTACTTGGAAAGTAATTCGTTCACTAAAGTACAGTAGGTAGGTACTAGAAAAAAAAAGTTGTATTTAAATAAATTATTTTCTAAACGGAGACAACCCCGATTTCGTCACAATTATGCGATATGAATAAGAGTTATGCGATAGAAAGAGACGCAACTTGTAGGTAAATATAATCGTAGGCGATCGCGCGCTGCACAAGGTGAATTGAACTTAATGGTATAGTAGTAAGAGTCCCTATTTCTTCTAATGACTCTTCGAAGTGGTGCTTCTGTGGTAACTAATATATATTCTGTGCCTGAACCTTGATTTTGGTAGTAAAGAAACGAATACGCAAATAAACAGCTGATACGCGATAGTTCACTCAACTAGTCGGTGCTACTTTGATCATAGTGTGATGGGGATGGTACTCATTTTGTCATGTGAAATATGGAAAGAACATGCAGTGTTTTCGCATGAAATTTATTACAGCATCCATACAAAAAGTCTTCTTGTCGTTGGTTTAAATCTCCAAGATTTGACATTAGTGACATTTCAATGTAGTTTACATATTACTATTTAGTAAGCCGAGGTGTTATATGGTGTCAGGCCGTACATAAAATAGTTTTTGTGTTATCAGATGGGAGGCGGAGGCCTCTAAGAGCACGTCGCCCAAGAGCGGCAGCGCGATGGCGTCGCGGCGCGAGGACGGCTGGAAGGAGGTCGTGCGCAAGTCCAGCGTGCAGACCATCTCCGCCGTCGAGCCTGGGTAAGGATTGCTGTAGATAACCAGCTCGCATTTAGACAAGGTAACATGATGTAGAACGATATCGAAGTCAGAAAAGATTACATGTATGGAATTGTCGTATATCATCGCTATATACATTTACCACCTTACTAACAAACGCTGTATAAGCTTTGAATAGTTATACAGTGTTTTGTCTTCTTCACTCGAATTAAAAATGTCACTTGTGTGACGTGAACAAAACACTGTATTATACAGCGTTTATTAGTAAGGGGGTATAGTACAATAAAAATCTTAAAATATAATCTTATAACATTATTAGATATATTTCCCTTGTCTGGTACCTATGATACATATTATTCGGATACTTAGTACAGGACCAGATTGACGTGGTGTGGAAGCGTCTATAGATTTTACTATTATAAAAGACTATTAGGTACCTACGTAATAACGTTTATTCTAAACATTAATTTACTTTTACCTTTGACTTGTTACCATTTCAACATTTTATTTTGTCTAAGCCATAGACGCGACGTGAAAAAACACAGCTTCAACAAATTTTAAAGCTTTGTCGCGTCGCAAAACATGCAATTTTGTTACTAAAGTAACCTACAAAACATATTTAGTTTTGAATATATATTTAATATCATCCTATTCAATCTAATGTCCCTATATATATTGTAGATGTAAGAAAGTGTGCGTCGCGTCGCACGCGATCTCGCGCGTGATCGGGCGCGCGGGCACCAACATTAACGCCATCCGGTCCGCCACCGGCGCGCACATCGAGGTCGACAAGCAGGGCAAGGGGCAGGGCGAGAGAGTTATTACTATAAAGTGAGTATGACTATAGATATGTTTTCTCAGGTAACCTATTGTCACTTATTTTAGTGGGAAAGTAAAGAATTTGGTGTGTTACTTTCTAATTTGATTAATGTGCACACTTTTAAAGTTATTTTTTTTTATTGATTCACTAAACTGGATATTACACAAAATTAGCTTAATTCATTATATTAGTTCAAAGATAATCATAACATAGTGTAAATCCTTCTGGAAATGAATACTACATGCAATCAAATTTACAAATGATATAAGTGTATACTGTGGTATTATTGACTAACAATTTTTATATAACTTTTGTTTAAAAGATTGAACAGATGATATAAAGATTATGAAAATGAATGCCGCAGGTAGATAACCCTCATAATTTGTACGCGTTATAATGACGTAGTCACCTTTGTACCTACCGTAGGTAGTAACATGATCAGATTCCGAATTGTGTCAATCTGCTAAACATTTCGTTACCAAAAAAAATAAAGTCATTTGTTCACATAAGTACCTCGACTGTACATAATTTAAAATTCATTTGTGACTTAATACACGAATGTGTCCGCGCAGGGGATCGGCGGAAGCTACCAAGCAGGCGGCCAGCCTGATCGCAGCCATGATCCGCGACCCCGAAGCTGATATCGCGCAGCTGTTGCCGCGTGCCAAGCTGCCCGCGCCGGCCGCGCCCGCCGCCCCGCCCAAACCGCCCAAACAACCCGCTGCCAAGGTAATTTCTTATGAAAATTAAAGCCATTTTTAGGATTCAGTAACAGCTTGATAGTTTCGCTCTGTCCGGCGGACTGTCCTCCCTTGGAAACTTCAGTAATTATTAATATAATTATTAATTCTGTCTATTTATAAATAGACAATATTAATATAGGAGAGCCTCGCTTCGGCATAAATGGGCCGGCTAGACCTGGTAAATACCACAGCGTTACAGAAAACCGGCGTGAAATAACGCTTGCGTTGTGTTTCGCCGAGTGAGTGAGGTTACCGGAGGCCTGAGGGGGGGGGGGGGGGTTTAAGGACTTTTAAGGACTGGAACGCAGATGTTGCAAGACGATCCGTCTGCTCGTTTACTAATTCATTTCATTAAAAAAAAAAGACAAAATTTTGTATAGTAATAGATTGCGAACAGGCTTTATTTTTGGCATCATGCAATAAATAAAATATAATCTTGTATTTTATTTAGCTCCCCACACTTTAGGTTTATTTTGGTGATAGAAGCCCTATTCAATTGTAACTTATGGTGACATCCCTTTCAGGTCAGCAGTAGCAGCGCAGCCCCGGCCAGTACCGCCGGCGTGGGCGCCGCGGGCAGCCGAGCCACGCCGCCGGCGCGCACGCCCGCCAAGCCGCACGCCGCGCCGCGACCGCCCTCGCGCCCGCACGCACACGGTACGTCATGTCTACCACCTACTGTATCGTACTAATTACAGTACGACCATCTTGATAATGTCTCTGGGCATTCATCATTTGTCTATGGAAGTCAGAGAATATGTATAAAAATGGCGATAACAGAAAGACATTTCACATTTCACACAGAAGTCACATTTTTATTGAATTTTCGACAAAAAGTGACATAAGTTACAAATGTCACTTTTTGACGAAAATTCAATAAAAATGTGACTTCTGTGTGAAATAAAGTATTTTAAATATATTTTACGACAATTGTATTGCAAAATAAATAGATGTGCATATAAATTTATGTAGTAATAGTATGAAATTACCTAATTAATGTCCATTGTATTTTTGTATAGGAAACGAACCACCTTAAATGTCAGTCAGTAGTCTCAGCTGTATATTAATTTGTATATGTATAATATATACTTTCTTCGCATAAGTTTTCAATGTATCTATATTAACTCATCATTAAAATATCCGCCGTTGTATAATTCAGACGCGATTGCAGGCGTGCCCGTGACTGAGAAGCGAGCGAGCGGCGTGAGTGCGGCGAGCGTGAGCAGCGCGATCAAGAGCGGCGCGCTCACGTACACGGGCGCCATCGTGGGCGCGCGCGGACACACGTTCGCCGCCAAGCTCACCGCCACGCCGCCCGCCGACGTCAAGCCGAGGGTGCCGCCTCAGGTATGTGTATTAACGTTATAATTAACGTATTATAATCTGGTACTATTAGCATCAATATGCTAATAGTACCAGATTATAGTATATTTGCGTTAAGTTTGCAGTTAGCTATTAGTGCAAATGTCAAAATTGACCAATGACGCCGTGCTAATTTTCACCAATTGAAGTAAGCCATTGGGTCATTGGATAAAGACTGTAGTATGTTTATTGGATTTGGAAGCTTAAACCCCTGTCTTGGGCTTCGGTAACTTTTGGTTTAAGCTAAATTTAGTTATGCGTCACCACACGCCGATTGGAGTAAAGACTGTATAGTGCGATTCAAATGAGAATAGGATCGAGTTCGCGCCATATTGTTTCGAATTTAGACTGTTATGATAGTTAAATTTATGTTTAGATAATTGAATACTATTTAACGTTTTTATTTAAATTGGATGCGAGACTATTAATATTTATATGCACGTAAGTTTTTATGAAAAATCGCACTTTTCAAGTGATATTTGACAGAAAAAGGTCATTGACGTTCCTTTTCTCATTTGTAACGCGTTATAACTACTTCTTGCAAATATTAGCTGCTAGTTGTTTTTCTAACAAAAAATATTGTTCATAACAGACCGTGAGCGCCGGCAGCGGGTGCGGTTCTGCGTCGCCGCTGCGAGCGCGCGAGTCGCCGCCGTCGCCGCCGCGCGCCTCGGAGGAGGAGCCGCGCGCCACCGAAACGCTGCAGCTCAGCCCCGACACCAGCTGGAACGACGAGCCCGTCAACGCCACGTCTGCGCTGCATATCAATACTACGCCGCAGGTATAAACAATAATAAAAAAATTTGTGTGTGCTTAAGAATGCACGCCAGAAGTGAAATCTGAATTGGCAATAATTGTAATCAATTTACGTGTAGCGTAGCATGAGCGTGACGGATCAGCAGCCTAAAAAAAATGCGTGTGCGGTGCGCCAATAGAATTACAAATATTACAGGTGTATACATCTGCTGCAGCAATACGATATTTTAAATACATCTGTAGCATTCAATTAATCGAAGCATAGAAGCTAAGGCTAACTAAAACAAAAGCGTAGCGTATTCTATGAGTGCAGATTCTACATAGTAAAAAGGACAGAGCCGGGGTTGACTTAGTTAAACTTAGAACAACACGTACTGAACGCGCTTATTTGAATGGTACTATTGACTAAATACTATTTTAACATGTATATAATTTGACGTTTTAATAAAGATTTTCTGTGTCTAGTTTAACACACGTTTGCTATAACATGTATGTGGTTTCAGGGCGCGTGCGCACACAGCGGCAGCGGGGGTGGCAGCGGCGGCGCGCCGGAGTACTCGCTGTTCAAGGACCTGTCCGTGTCGGCCAGCGCCGCCTGGGCCGACGCGCACGTCGAGCCGCCCCCGCCGCAGGTTTGTACCGTTAGCTATTGTCGCGGTAAACACCATCGAACGCGTTGGCGCACGGTTTTCTTTTTAATATTCACGGCCGACCTATTAACGCTCAAGGTATTGTCGCGCGGATTGGAAATCGGATGCGGTAATGTAACTGTTAAGACGTTTGTTAAGAAGCGTTACCTGTCTGCGGACTTTCGATAGTTTTCACAGTGTGCAAAATACACAAAGACTGCCAGATTAGCCCTTGTCAGTTGTCGCTAATTATATCGAACAACATTTCGTCTTAAACTCTTATCTCATGTATGCGTGTACGTTGCAGGTGGACGCGAGCAAGGCTCCGGGCTACCGCGGCGCGGGCGGCGGCGGCTGCTCGCCGTGCTCCCGCACCTCGTCGCACGGCTCCACGCCGCCGCCGCAACAGTACCACCACCCCATGCCGATCGGTCAGTACTTTTATTTCTGCAGATGTACATTTAAGATTTATGTTTAAGAAGAATCAGCGATTTAATGGGTAAAAATTATTTTTGCGAGTATAGAGTGCGCAGTTAGAATGCAAAATTCGAAATATTTACCTGCCTGAAGTCTATTAATTTAAAAAATGCCGATTGTATACCTACGTTGGTGTCATAATTTTACAATATTTTGACAGGCAATGCCGTAAACGCAATGGAAATGAGTGGATTATCCCGGAATGGACCCATTTACCAGGACAACTCGAGGAATGGACACAACATGATGGTAAATATTTCATTTCTGACTTACGTCATTTTGATTCTCTATAGATTAATATGAATAATAAACAAAATATTCTCAGCAGGTTTCAATGTCTGGCGGAGTGAACATGAACGTAGCCAGTATGAGCGCTGCCAACATGAGCGCGGTCAACATGAGCGCGGCCAGTATGAGCGCTGCGAGCATGAGCGCCGCGAGCATGAGCGCCGCGAGCATGAGCGCAGCGGGAATGAGCGCCGCAGGCATGAATGCGGCCAACATGAGCGCTGCGGGCATGAGCGCAGCCAACATGAGCGCTGCGAGCATGAACGCTGCGCTCGGGCTGGGGTACGTGGGCGTGGAGGGCGTGTCCCGGCTCAATCCGCGCGCGCCGGACTTCGCGCAGCGCCACCCGCTACTGCAACAGCAGCAGCAGCAACAACAGCAACAGCACAAACACGCGGCACAGGTAAACATAACTACACACTAGTCGACAGTCGTGATAGCATTCATTTGAGTTAGAAACAATCCTGAAAAATTGACGATTCGTTTCTAGTGTCCATAATATTGTACTTATTATAGTTAACTGACTAATAATGTTTCGGATTTTCACGGGACTTATTACTACTCTTCGGTTTTTATTGTAACTCGATTGTCAATAACGTAATATGGTAAATAAATTCATGCTCGATGTCTTGTGTAACCATTTCTCTATGTCTGTGTTTATACATTCCAGCTATTCCCGGGCGTGAGCGGCGCCAACAACCTGAGCTCGCTGCTGCTGTCGTACCAGCAGACCGCGCCTAAGATGCACGCGCCGCCGCATCATCCCTACCAGGTAAACACTAGTTACAACGCAAAATAGTATGTCTGGCAGGGCTTTCCCTTAAAAGTCTTTAGAAAACTACGATAACATCTAAAGATACAGTTTTGGAAAATTACAATAACTTCACTTTTAACTATCGCTTTTACTATTCATCGTGTTTCAAATCACGACTAATTACATGTATTTTCTTTCTTTTTATATGTCACGACTTACAGCCATCTAGTAAAATTAGCCAGCAAATGCGACGCCCCGGCCGTTCATTATAACTTGTATCACTTAATGTTTAACGGCGTTTTGACATAGTATATAATATTATGGAAATGTGCAAATACAGTATCCCATGGGAACGCTACTTTTTCGGCATACAATGTAGCATAAACTACCACCATGCCAACCTTTATCAAAATCCGTTCAGTAGTTTTTTTATGAAAGATCAAAAAGACATCCATCCATCCTCACAAACTTTTACATTATAAATAAGATTTTTCAAGTCAATTTATTTAGTATCATAATAATTCGATCATTCCTTCTATACTAAACTAAGCGTTATGTCGACAGTCTCTACTGGAGCGCGGCGTGGGCGTGGGCGTGAACTCGGTGGGCGGCGTCGGCGTGGGCTGGGGCGAGGAGGAGGAGCGCAAGCCGCGGCCCATCGGCACGGAGCGCGCGTGGAAGCTCACCGCCGCCGACGACTGGCACCCCCACCACCACCGCACCGACCACGACAGATACAAGGTGACCTCTTTTATCCTACATTTAGCATACAATATATCCATTTACTTTTTTACTTTTTATTTAAATATGAATAAGAAAGTAGTGTTTGTCACTTCTTTGTATATCTTATTTTCCTAATATAATTTTCATTGAGAAATTTCTCTATATTGTGTATACTGAAATATAACTTCTATTTGTTTAGCAACAAGCCGCGCACGGCGTGGGCATGGGCGCAGGCGGAGCGGAGTACGGCGCGGGCGGCGGCGCGGCGACGGCGGCGGCGCTGTCCCTTATGCACGCGCTGCCGTTGCACTACCTGCCGCCTGCCGAGCCGCCGCACTGGGACCAGCCGCCGCACCACACACCCGACAAGCAGGTACGGGTTTACTCTGTCGAATATCTTGTAGAACAATTCTAAGCTAAGTGTATGTCCAGAAAGCGCGTAATTAGGTACTAGACCCCCCCAAAACATCTAGGTTCTCTAGACAAGGTCCAAGACGCCTCAAAATCGCCCCAAATACGTGGGTAATTTTTAGCATGAATAGTAACAGAGGTAATATATTGTATTTCATGGTGCCTTATCGCTTTACAATAATTTATATTTACAGATGTTCTTTATCCATAATGTACATTTTCTTTTGTACGATTCAACAACTTTAATGAGTTGTTATTTTTGTTACAGCAAGCCTGGAGCAAGTGGACTCACTAAGGCGCTCGAGAAGGCCGCAGCCGCCGTATATATAACTGTAACCCTTGGAAACGGTGTAGATATTAGTGACAAAGAATTATATAATAAAGATTACCTATATACATAATAGAGAAATGTCCTATCGAGACCAGCGCGCACGGCCGAAGCGGGCGTCGCCGTTAGACAAATTATAGTTGTTAGAGGCGCCGAGAGCGAGTAGCGCGCCTCCGTAGAGCTGGAATGCGATTCCGCCGCTGCCTGTTTTGTGTTGCCGCGCGGGCGCCGCCGCCGCCGCCGCCGCGCCGCCGCCCGCCTCTATTATACATATTTTACACTATATTATGGCATAATACGATATGATTCAGTGAGATGCGCTCGAACGTGACCGATTATTAAACGTGTATTAATAAATTTGCTTGTACATGAAGATTAAATATCATATATTGATGCACTGTATCGCCTGTTTTTAATGCCACCCGTTTATTCGAACTCATTTTTTATTAGGTTTATTTGGGTAATGTGTATATTTATAAGTAAATTATGACTGAGAACTTGCTATATCTCGAATATGATAAAGAAGGATATGCGGTAAGTTCTAGGCAAATAAACCGTTATAAAAAATACGTGTATGTTCTTGAATAGGGCCCGTGTTTAAACCATTTAATCTAAAATACAGAAACTTGCAAGAACTTCGTAGCAATTTAGTTAGGATGGATTGAGTAACAAACAATGCTACTACTAGTGCTGGATGACGATGAGAAACCTTAAAAAATGTATATCAGATGACTCTGCTCCCACACAAAAAGGCTACGCTTACACCTAGTTTGTCTCATCAAAAATGGTGCCTCATTTCACTGAACCATATTACCGTCCCATAGAAGAGAGCAAAGAGAAAACAGATTCTTGCAATATAACTTTATTTTTGAGCCTTTTTACCAGTATAATAAACAGTACAAATTGATAAACTACATTATCTTAATAATTAACAAAAAATTAAACCGACTTCCACAAATCACATCCGAAATACACAAAAAAGTATGAAATAAAACTTATTTTCTAAATAATTCCCCTTTTAAATTTGACTAAAATTTTAACTATTTCTCTTCTCAATCTTCTTAATTTTGAAGTCGCTATAAGATCAAACCATACCCTACATCTTTATTTATATAAAAGAAAGTCGTGTTAGTTACACTTTTTATAACTCAAGAACGGGTAAACTGATTTGGCTGAAAATTGGTGAGGAAGTATCTTAAAACCAGGAGAAGGACATAGGATACTTTTTATCCCGTTCCCGCGGGACTCCAAATTCGAGAACGGCTAGACCGGTTTAGCTAATTTTGGTCTTGAAATAATTGTGGAATATCAGGGAAGGTTTAAACGGTGAGAAATATTAGAAAAGGTGTAGCAGTAGGTGTACTTATTTATTCATTTTAGTTCATATTTCTCGACCTTAGACGCATAAGGTCGAATATCGAGATCAGTATCACAACCAAGAACATTTTCGTTACGTTACGTAAGCGAGAAATATTGTATGAAAACCATGAAAGCTCCTCTAGCGGACGTAAAAGTAACAAAATTTTCATACAATATTCCTCATATTTCTCGTTTACGTAACGTAACGATACCGCAAAATGTTCCTGCTTGGGGTACTGATCTCGACATTCGACCGTCTCAGGTCGAGATTTAAGACAGAACAACGTGTGTCGGGACAGCTAGTAATATAATAAAGAGGAACAGTTTATTTTTTTATCTGTTTGTTTGCATTGAATAGGCTCCGAAACTACTGGACCGATTTTGATGAAATTTGGCACAGATGTAGAGTAGACCACGGGGAAGGACATAGGCTATTTTATATTGCGGAAAAACGTACGGTTTCCGTGAAATTAACTTTTGCGCGCACGAAGTCGCGGGCAACATCTAGTATTGTTTGCTGGTACCGACTTCAAAATTAAGAAGATTGAGTAGAGAAATAGTTACAATTTTAGTCATACTTTTTTGTGTGTTTCTACTTTGGAAGTCGGTTTAATTTTTGTTTAAAAATAATAATTTCACCATTTTTAATGATATATTTTGTTAAGTTATTATTAATACATCTCGATGAACGTCTAAAATAAACGATCGAATGTATAATTGAATACGCGCCAAGCTTCCATTAGGTATTGTTAATAAGATGATGATGATGATTACTGTAAGTTACAAAGTGGCATATGGTTGCAGTTCTATAAACAATGCCGAAATGAGATTGAGGAGTTCTGTTCACTGTTTTTGGATCCAGAGTATACCTTGGTGTGCAACATCTTATTTTTTGGAAGCATATGCTTACTTCTTATGTTACTTCAGTAAAAATCAAAATCGCTTTATACCTATGTGTCGATATAAATTTTGAGGATTTCCCTCGATTCCTCATGGATCGCATCATCAGGTTTCCACTTTAGTGACTAAAGGACCAATTTCGAATTAAACCCTTTACAACAACAAAATAATTTTGCAAATAGGTCCATAAACGGCAGAATAATGTTCAAAGATATCCGTGTTAGTGTAAAATACTATGAGAAGTATCATTTTATATCATACCATAATGTGATTATGTATGGTGTGTTAGTCGTGGTGATGATGATGATTACTCTAATTGACAGGGTGGCATATGCTTGCAGTTCTCGTTGCTTAACGCCGAAATCCCCAAACATGTATCTATAAGGAGTCAGGAGTTCGGTTCTGTAATCTTTGGGTCCAGTGTATACCTTGGAGCAAAATCTTACTTTTTGGTAGCATATGCTTGGACTAGAAAAAGTCGAAATCACCATACTATATAAATTTCGAGGAGTTCCCTCGATTCCTCATGGATCCCATCATCTGGTCACCACTTTTTTGACAACAGGACCAACTTGGGATTATACCCTTTACATCAAAAAAATAATTTTGAAAATTGGTTCATAAACGACGAAGTTATCCGCGAACAAACATAAAAAAAGCATATATATACGGTCGAATTGAGAAATCTCCTCCTTTTTCGAAGTCGTTTAAAAAGACATCCTGTAGTAACTAACAGGAAAAGGAAATGTAAGCATTTTATTTAATCAGTCTGACCCTTATTACCATTTATGGGTGTTCTAACCTTAAACAGCCTCCGTGGTTCATTGGCTTAGGTTGGCTCTCGATGGTGGGTTCAATTCCCGCGTTAGAACAACAAAAAAATTTTGTTTCCATGTTTGATTAGGACAATGCATGCTGCTGATCACCTGATTGTCTAACAAGAAAGATAATCCATGAGTCGAATGGGCATATAAAAAGTCGGACCTGCGCCTGATATCTCGCCGGTCGTGTCGGTCATTCGTCCCACTAAGCTACGAGAGTAAAGGAAGAGAGTGCTCATGTGTACTGCGCACATACTTGGGCACTATAAAATAACTGCCTGGTTTCAATGAAACCTGCCACCATCATCACCGAAATTTGTGTGGGGACTGGGGAGCTATTATTATTGACCTAAAAAGCAAGGTGATTTGTTTGTTGTAATGGTAAGTAGTATGCACTATGCAGTTTTCTGTATTGGAAAATAAGTTTATAATTACATACTTATTCTCTTGGAAGTGTTTGGTGCGTTAAATAATCAGCAAATTATGCCTGATTCCTGAACCTTTTCCATATTTTTTTCTCTGATGATAAGTCGAATCTTTTTATAATCAAAACATAGGTAGACATACATTACATAGAAAATGTTTTTAAGTGCAAGGTATTTTTGATAAAACAAAAAAAAACCAAATCACTGTTGCTATTAAAATATATTAGAGATTCTTTTACAATGCCTAGTTATGTAAATCTTTTTTTTTTTAAGTAAAAACAATTAAAAAAATTATAAACATACTCATACATTTAATAGTAATCACTTTTACACCCACATAATATATTAATGTACCAAGAACTTAAAAGCTAATCCCATCCAAGCTTAAAACAATAATTTGACAAATTATTACAAACACAATATTAAACTTAAACTGGCATGGTTGTTAATCTTCACATTTACCACAAAATCATTTAGCACATGTAATGAAAAACAATATAATAATTATAGTTATAAACTTCAGTCTTACATCTACAATATTTTAACATATTTCTTATTAAACATATTATTTACACCATTCTATTTCCATAGACTACTCAACAACCCATAGTGATCTGTACTCAGGGGAAAGATTCGATAGTTTGTATGTTTGTTTGCATTGAATAGGCATTGGAGACCACAGGGAAGGTAGCTACTTTTTAACGCGGCAATATGTACGGTTCGCGCGCAATTTCCTTTTGCGCGCACTAAGACGCGGGCAACATCCTGTTTAGGGCATCGAAAACCGGTCATATTTTAAAAAACCGGGTTTTTCGGTCCCAGCCATCTTCAAAACCGGGTACCCGGGTTTTTTCGGGTATTTCGGGTTTTTTGTTGATTTTGTAGAATTTTGTTAGGAATGTCCTAAAATTTACTTTTATCAGCTGCTTTCTGTTGTTACAACGTAAATACTGGTAAAATGTGATCCCACCATAAACATTTTCATGTAAAGTAATTAATAACTTCACAAACTCTACACCTTAGTCAAAATACGTTGCCTGACGAAATGGCCAAGCCACATAATTTGACTAAAGTGTAGAGTTTGTAAAGTTAGGCTTGTAGAGTTAAGGCGTGTAGAAACAGAAGTGCCTTGCCGGCCTTTTAGGAGGGAATACGCTGCCTTCTTGAAGGTGTGCAGGTCCTAATGGTCCGGAAATACTGTTGGCGACAGTTCATTCCAGAGTTTTACAGTGCGCGGCAGAAAGCTTCGGGTAAAACGCACGGTGGAGGACTGCCACTCATCAAGGTGATGAGGATGATAAATATTTTGTCCCTTGGAACTATGGCAAAAAGTTGCAGCAGGTATAAGTCCAAACAATTCCTCGGAGCACTCCCCGTAATATAACCGATATAGGATGCAGAGCGATGCTCGTCTCTACGTAGCTCTAAGGAGTAAAGCCTGTTTGAAATACTATGGCAGACGACAATTCGAGCGACCCTTCGTTAATCGTTGGATACGATCCAGAGGGAGAAGCTGGTACTTTGGCGCTCCTGCCCAGAGATGAGAACGATATTCCATGTGAGGCCGAACCTGCGCCTTATAGAGTTGTAGGCGTGGGACCGGACTGAAATACTGCTTTGACCTGTTTAGAACACCAAGCTTCTTGGAGGCTAACTTGGCCTTGTCCTCCAGATGATATTGGAACTAGACCTCGCTTGATATGCTAACACCAATTATTCCAATTTCCAATGTTGGAGGAGACAGTTATGGGTATGCTTTCAAAACGAGGACATACGACCATCGGTAACTTATTAGCGATGAACGCGCAAACTTGTATCTTAGAGGTTTTGAATTGGACTAAGTTAAGTCTACCCCATTCAGAGATCTTATCCAAAGAAATCTTAATTTGAGAGACAAATTCGTTTCGACTCTCAATGACGTTTTGCCGAGAGATGTAAATAAGGCATCACCCGTACTGTCGTCATCACATATTATCATTGATATGCAGTATGAACAGGGCAGGCTATAGCACACCAAAGCTGTCTACCAAGATGCCAGGACTGTGCCATAAGAGCAGGTGAGCCGAAAAAGATGCGTTAAGACCGGTGCCAACTCTGGAGCACACATTTTCAACACAATGGGACGGATTCCGTTAGGCCCACTCGACTTTTGGGTATCATGGGAACGGAGAGAAATTCGCACTGAGCGCTGATGGAACCGAATAATATATTATACCAAGTTATGAAGGTCCAAAAAATCGACGAATCGCTTCGAGAAAATGTAGTCTGGTAGTGCCCTTGCTCTTCGCTCACTCGTCCTGGCGGGGCGAGGGCACTACCGTGCCCCTAAATGTACTACATACAACATGAAAGTCAAAGTCAAAGTCAAAAATTTTTATTCAATGTTGGTATTTTTATACACTTATTGAACGTCGGTATACATGATGCCTACCACCGGTTCGGGAACTAGCCCGGCGAGAAGAACCGGCGTAAGAAACTCGCGCGGGGCCATCTTTTACCAAAAAGATGGAAAATTGTTCTTTTAAAATAAAACAATGTATAACAATGTCATGACTAAAACTATATAACTAGAATACAATAGTATATGGAAGTAGCCTTGCAGGGGGCCACCTCATTCCCAAGGTGTGCTATCATTCATGAAATCATTAAGTTTATAATAAGCTTTACTACACAAACGTTCCTTGATTACTTTTTTAAATTTATTGGTTGAAAAATGTTGAACGTTTTCTGGGATCCTATTGTATATGCGTATACATTGGCCTTTAAACGAATTCTTTACTTTACTAAGTCTAGTCACTGGTACATCAAGCTTATTCTTATTTCGATTATTTCTATTGTGGTTGTCACTTTTTTTTTTGAATAGGCTTACATTTTTTTTAACATATAGTACATTTGATAGAATATACTGAGAAGCTACAGTTAAGATCCCTGTTTCAACGGCAACGTGAACTTATCTCTTAATGAAGTATTGGGGGCCAGCTTGTAGATTGCCCGAACAGCTCGCTTCTGCAGCACAAAGATAGTATTTATATCTGCAGCATTGCCCCATAGCAGAATGCCATAGGACATTATACTGTGGAAGTAACTAAAATACACAAGCCTTGCTGTGTTTTCGTCTGCAAAATGTCTTATTTTACTTACTGCAAATACTGCTGAACTAAGTCTGTCGGCCAATCCAGCAATATGAGGGCCCCACTGAAGTTTCGCGTCTAATGTAATACCTAAAAAGACGGCTGTATCTACTAGTTCCATACCTTCCCCATTTAATAGCACATTGGTTTTAGTTTGCCTTACATTCGGCAACGTGAACTTTATACATTTAGTTTTTTTGCTATTTAACAAAAGATTATTGACACTAAACCAGTGTACTATTTTTAGAAGAGCATTATTTACTTCGTCATAACACGAGTTTTGGCGATTAATATTAAAAGTAAGTGACGTATCATCGGCAAATAATACTATTCCGTTTTTTTCATTAATAAGGTATGGTAGGTCATTTATATAAATCAGAAAAAGAAAGGGTCCTAAAATTGACCCTTGTGGGACCCCCATCTCAATTTTAGTACCTGTGGATCTTTTTCCATTTATCTCAACTCTCTGAATCCTATTTGATAAATAAGATTTTAGGAGAACGAGTGCTGGACCCCTTACTCCATAGTGGCACAATTTCCTGATCAATGTTGAGTGTTGCACACAATCAAATGGCTTAGAGAGATCGCAAAAGACTCCCAGAGCATCATGCGATCTCTCCCAAGCATCAAAAATATAACTAATTAGATCAACGCCTGCATCTGTTGTAGAGCGTCCCTTTGTAAATCCAAATTGTTTGTTATGTAAAATTTTATTTATATTGAAGTGTGCTAGCAACTGATTAAGTATTATTTTTTCATAAATTTTACTAAGTGTTGGTAAAATAGATATAGGTCGGAAGTTAGATGGATCCGACTTACTACCAGACTTAAAGAGAGGTAAAACTTTACTGTGTTTCATTAGATCAGGAAAGACGCCACGTTTTATACAATCATTAAAGATAGTTGCTAATTAAGGTGCAATAATATCGATTATAGATTTAATAACTTTCATAGATAGGCCCCATAAATCTGAAGTATTCTTGATATTTAACATATTAAAATGTTTAATAATGTCTTGAGGTCCTATTTCTTTAAATCTAAATTCGATTTCACACTCTTTTACGTTTTCTTTAAGTAGCAATTCAGCAGCAGCAGTAGAGGCGTTTAAATTTTTTGTGGGTGAAACTGGAATGTCAGCAAAGAATTCATTATAACTATTATTCTAAAATTCTGCATTGACAATCACAAGCCACTATAACGTTCTGTTTGTGACTGTAACTGTTATAAACTGTTGTAGAATTTCATAATGAAAAAAAGCTCGAAAAAAACCGAAAACCGGTTTTCAATATTTTGAAAACCGGGTTTTGCTGTAGGCCCGAAAACCCGGGAAAACCCGGGTTTTCGGTTTCGGGTAAAACCGGTCTCGATGCCCTAATCCTGTTATTAATATTTTCACCAATAACCTACAGTACAGCCAACAACATAATATTACAACTCCGTGTGTCGCGCCAGTATTCTACCCTCGAGGTCCGCGTGCATCTTCTCGACCTTCCGCGCGTGTTTCTTGATCATCTGCTGCTGGTCTGCGAAGTGGTCCATCTTGTCACCGGCGGCGGCAACCTGGTTGTATACAAATTAGAAACTTATTTAAAACGACCATTAAATAACCTAGAAATCTCGAAAGTCAATCTGCCCGATATATATGTCAAATTGTAAAAACCGTTAGATTGTAAAAATATGTCGAAAGATTAAAAACGATATATTTATAATCTATTAGGGTTGTAACGGAGGCCATTTTAGCGGAGGTGGAGGCGGATGCGGAGAAGAGGTTCACCTCCGCGGATGCGGAGGTTAGCGGAGGCGGAGGTGAAATTTGAAGTGGAAAAAATTAAATAAATTCATGATTTATTAAAGTCAGTAACATTTCACGCGATTTAAATAAAAATGACTATTAATTATGAACTTAATCACTTAAAACATTACAACTACGCGGTACCGAACGATTCGACAAGTTGATTCCTGTTCAGTGTGACCATATGTGGCAGGATCCTGCCATTTTGGTCATAATTTTAGCCTCTGGCAGTATTTGTTGACGTTTAAGTAATTTGGCAGGATGTGGCACTATTGCAATATTAGCTGGCAGATTTGGCAGTACCTAAAATGATTCAAAGATTCAGAAGATTATTTGTAGTATTGAAGTAGTATCGATAAAAAATGTGCTAATTTAAATATCAGTAGGTAATTATGGCAACTCTCTTTGGAGGTAGAGGATTCCCCGTAAAATATCTTGTCAATCTCGAACTCAACTTGCGAGTTTTTTTTTTATTATGATGTTGATTCTCGTAAAATCAACATCATAATAAACAAAAAACGAAAACCGACTTCCAAAGTAGAAATGCACAAAAAAGTATGAAATAAAACAATTTTTTTTAATTAAGTAATGGGAATTAATTTCTTTCAAATTCGGCTAAAATTTTAACTGTTTCTCTACTCAATCTTCATAATTTTGTAGTTGGTACTTACATGTAGCTACTTATGTTTTACATGTAAAACAAGGCATCAGTGAATATAATGATTGCATTTCATTCCAACCAACAAAATAAATGATGCAGTAAAATACAAAAGCGATGTTTAAAGAAGTCAATGAAGAAATTAATGATGCAAATACATCTAATGTGTAATGGTAATTTAATTTTTAAACTTTTAACTACACTGCATTAAACGAAAGTACCAAAAATCTGTATTTTAAATTTACGCACTATTTTGGCTTCTGCATTAAACGAAACTACAAAACATCTGTATTTTAAATTTCGGCATTATTTTGGCATTTTTTTAAGAGTATGGCAGGTTTTGTCAGTTTTTTAAACTCAGTGGGGCAGGATAACAGATTTGAAGTTGGTCACACTGTCATTCGTTAACGCACGAAGTATAAATAGGTACCATGAGTCCGAACGGTATAGGCTTTTTCATAATATTCATGACACAATAATAAACCCAGATATTGGTTCTCTTTTCTGCTACTGGCTGCGCTGAAATTTTGGACATACCGATGCTATTGTGGCGGACCAATCAGCGCACAGTCCTGAATCGCGCTTGGTACTTCTTGAAATATGGCGCGCTCTACCGGCAAAAAATCTGTCCCACAAATTGAGACCATTATTTTAACATTACGTTCGGACTCCTTCGTGCATTCACGCCCCCGCCACCTAGGGTTGCCAACTATACTGTTAAAAACAGTATTATACTGTTTTTAACTACATTATACTGTTTACTGTTGAACAAAAATAAGTATACAAAATACTGTTTTCAGCATCAAATATCAGAAGACAAATATTTTATTGAAAAGAGGACTGGCCAAAATTGGAAAGTGTAGAAACAGAGCAACAGCTATTAATTTAATAAAAAATGAGCTGCTCGTTTATTTTAATTTTAATTATTATTATTGTGGTGAGGCGTATGTAGTTTTTAAATAACCTAACCAAGAGCATGTCAGGACATGTCTAAGGAGGGTTCCGTAACTATAAACGCTTAATATACTTTTTTTTTAATCACTCCAAAAGTTACTGTCCGATTTGGTTCGCAATAATTTTTCTAAAGAATTTTTAGCATGATCTATCAGCATGGAAATTTGCTACTTTGGAGGCCGATTACTCGAAAATGGTCAACTCTATAAAAAAGTAACGTATGAAACCTTGCCTTTATTTTAAAAGACCTATTCTACGATACCCCACACGATGGGGTAGAGTGAAAAAATATTTTTCATCCCCACTTCACATGTATGGAGAGCCACCCCTAAAATATAAAATTATTATTTTTTTTATGATCCCGAAACCGTGATCTATACACAATCTATAACTGCACCAAATTTCATCGATTTATATTCATAATTACAGGAGCTAGAGGCGCGGACAGACAGACAGACGGACAGAGCGAAACTACAAGACTGTTATGTCATACGAAAATCTCTAAAAATATGTATTAAAACCTTAAATAAATAAAATACTGTTCATTTTTCTAAATACTGTTTAATATTCTTATCAGACCTTAATATACTTTATTTCACGTAAAAAAAGTTGGCAACCCTACCACCACCGCTCGCCCATGTTCCCGCGGCACAAGCAAAATCTTGACCATTTCACGCGCAAACACGCACCCAGGCCTCAAGAATCAAGATGCATTCGATAATTTCGACAGCGAAGCTCGAAAACAAAATTTATGGCATTTGACTTATGACATCGCAAACGACATGTCACATATCGATGACTTATGTCAAATCCCATACATTTTTGATATCGAAGTTTGCCATCGAAATTATCAAACGCATTTTCAGGGCCGTGCCGCCCCTGTGTGCGATGTGTGCGGCGCACACAGGCGCCAAGACGATGAGGGCGCCGCGGGAACCGCCACCGAAAAGTTAAAACATGAAGATTCGTAAAAATATGAGGCGCTTCATGGGTTTCGCACACAGGCGCTGCCGGGGGTCGACGCGATCCTGCGCATTTTGACTAGAGGCACAGAGCGGCCGCTTCGCCCAGTGTCGCTCCTTGCGCGTTGTATGTAATCGTAAATAAACCTCCGTTAAAACTCCGCATCAATTTTGCGGAGGTGGATGCGGAGGCGCAGGTGAAATTTTTGCAGAGGCTCCGCAGTAACGGAGGCGGAGGCGGAGCTCCGTTACAACCCTATAATCTAACGAAAAATAATGTGTGAAATTATAGGCAGCATATTCGCGTCGAAAGTCTATCAACATTTAACAATTTCACTACTTTTCTAACGGTTTTTACAATTTTACGGTAACATATACATACATAATATTACACATACACCTTAGGCCCTTACAAAAAAAAAAAATTACGCAACAGATAAGCTATACAATTTTTTGTTCTTGTCATACCTTGGAAAAGTCACTTGACAGACAAGGACAACACATTGTATACTTAGCTTATCCATTGCGTAAATATTTTTATTAGTAAGATGGTTATATAAAAAGCTACGAAAGCTAACAGGTAAATTAATTATTAGTATTTTAATCAAATAAATTATACAGTCAGCTCTATGTCTGATTAAGAAAAGTTAATGTAGATAGTATAATAAAAGAAAAGTAGGAAAAAAAAAAAAAAAAAGGCTAACCTTACTATGATGTTTGTCTACATTGCTTACATGGTCCGCGTGCAGCGT
Organism: Glaucopsyche alexis; assembly: GCA_905404095.1. Classification (NCBI taxonomy): domain Eukaryota; kingdom Metazoa; phylum Arthropoda; class Insecta; order Lepidoptera; family Lycaenidae; genus Glaucopsyche; species Glaucopsyche alexis. The sequence continues at coordinate 3,344,508 of FR990044.1, read as the reverse complement.
GCGCAGCTTGAGAAGCCGATTCTCGTAGTGGTGTAGCTCCACCTGAATTGTTTTTAAGTACAATATGATTACGAAAAATACTTATCATCATCATAGCCCTATCTAGAAATTATCTGCCATGAAGAGCTATGCTTCGGCGCGAATAAGTTGGTGCGACCGGTGAGACATTAAAGTGGAGACAGTATTCCAGTAAATTGACGCGAAACAGAACATGCATTGCGTTTTGTGGCGGTTATATACATATGTTACGGGTAATGCTAGAAGATAGAGTAAACCTAGGTTTAGTTGGGTTTACCTAGGATTACCCAAGCTTTGTGGATAAAGTCCGAATATTTATTTATATTCGGCGTTTACCCATATACAACTAAGTTTACCCAACACTGGTTGGGTAATATTGGGTGTTGGTCTGAATAATAATTGAAATAAATTTTAATTCGGGACTTTGCTCTTTGGTTTAGTGCTGTCAACAAGCGTGTTTTCTTGTTTTTTAGTTTTGGAGGTGTTAATTAAGGAATTGTGAAAGTTTTCAAGTATCTGTTGAGTTATCTTATCTATATTTGGTGGTATGTAGTTTAATTTGTGTTTGTCCTGTCGTAAGTATTTAGTTTTTGTAAGTTTTTGTTTGTAGGTTAAGCCGGTAACTCGTTTCTTTTCGCGGTCTGAAATGGAAATTGATACCGATCCCCCGGACCCAGGAGGAGGTACTGCTAATAGAAAACGGACTATTCAAGATAAAAATGAGCCTATGGCAGAAAAGATTACTAATAGTGCACACGCGGTACCTTCAATCCAACTGCATTATGTTAACCCAGATTTTGCAAATAAAAAAGTTTATGGTTCTGACGATGCAGCACCTTATATAGTACATGTTTCAAGACCTGAGACCGATAGCGGTCCTGTCCTTAATCCTATTCAGTTTGGACAGTTTGTATTTAAAAATAATGTACAGAATATTAAAATGGACGGGATTAAGAAGATAGGCCGTAATCGTGTCTCGATCGAATTTAAATCTCCAGAGCACGCCAACTCTTTCATTGACCTGCCTGCAATAGTAAGTGCTGGATACACTGTATCCATACCCTCTTATAGTGTTTCCCGCATGGGCATTGTCCGCAATGTCCCTGTGGACTGGTCAATGGAAGAACTGGTTGAAAATATGCAAGTTCCGTTAGGCTATGGCAAAGTAGTTAAGGCACGTAGGTTGAGTCGCAAGACTATGAACGATCAAAACTCCCCTATTTGGATACCTACCCAATCAGTGGTTCTGACGGTCACTGGACAAAAATTACCTTCCCATATCTATTGCTATTACAATTCCCTCCCCGTTGAGACATATAAATTACCCACTATAGACTATACAGTGTAATAAATGTTGCCGATTTGGACACGTTAAGGCACAGTGTAGGTCCCAACCCCGCTGTTATAAATGTTCACAGAAGCACGAAGGAGCAACGTGTACTGCAACATCTTTTACTTGTATGTACTGTAGTGGTCCGCACGCAGCCAATGATGTCTCTTGCCCGGAATATTCTAGGCAAAAAGAGATAAAATTGGTTATGAGTCAGGAAAGTATCTCTTACATGGCGGCATCAGCTCGGTTCCCCCATGTGAGACGATCCTTTGCTGATTCTGCCAGGACTTCTCCTTCTGCAACTGCCAACATTTCAAGACAAACAGACAGACCGACAAATTCTCCCAATACGACATCCTACAGAAAAACTGTATATATTCCTCGTCGCCCCTTCTCTCCTATGTCCCCTGGATATGACCACCAGGTGCATAGAAATATAACTGAGCAACCACCTTCTCAGTCCCCTAATGGGTGTGCATATCCCTCTAGTAACGAAATTTCCCCAGTAGCCCCGAACGATAACTTACTTGACAACTTGACTATCTTCTTTATTGATCTCATTTCAAGGTCTAGCGACTCCCTACCGACCAAAACTCTTGCCAACCTGACCCAACTCGTGAAACTTTTGCCCAATAATGGCTCACACCGTAATACAATGGAACAGCCAGAGCATTAGGAATAAGAAACAGGATATAATTTATTTAATTAATTCATATAAGCCAACAATTCTTGCCATCCAGGAAACATGGCTGACACCTGGCTCTCGTTTTCGGGTTCCGGGTTATGCCTGTTTCCGGGATGACAGATCTGATGGCAGAGCTGGAGTAGCCATTTTGGTCTCCAGTCAATGTACATATTCTGTATATACACTTCCTGTACATAGTAGTTATTTTAATATTGTAGCCGTCCGTGTCTTAGATACAATTTTTATGTCTGTGTATGTCCCTCACCCTAATCCATTAATATTCTCTGAACTTTCCGCCATTTTCTCTTCTGTTCCTTCCCCTTTGGTGGTGTTGGGTGATTTCAACACTCACCATACATCTTGGGGCTCCCATTCTAATGATACCAATTCCTCTTTCCTGATTGATATACTCGATGACCTCAACCTAGTAGTCCTTAATGATGGATCCCCTACGCGTCGGGTCTCTCCTTTGCAGAACCCGAGAAGTGTGGTGGATCTATCGTTATGCTCTCCTTCTCTTTCTCCTTCATGTTCCTGGGCAGTTCTTCCTAATTCTTATGGTAGTGATCATTTTCCAATTCTAACTACAATAACATACAGACAGACTAGACAGACAGTAACGTCCCCTTCCCCTCGGCTCAAATTCAAAATTTCTAATGCGAATTGGTCTCAATTTGCTGACATTACGGATTCTGAAATAAACCTCTTCCTACCTATCAATAGTAATAACACACTCTCCTTATATCAAAATTTAAAAAATGTCCTTCTTTTGGCTGCGGATAGGACCATTCCACTAAAAAATACAGGTGATCGGAAAACTCCCTCTCCTCCCTGGTGGGACTCTGAGTGCACTGGAGCCGTTAAGCGACGCAAAGACGCGGAAAAATTGTTTTCTAGGGCTATGACCCTAGAAAACTATTTAAATTATAAAAAAGTGGCAGCTGAGGTTAGGCTTTTACTATCCGCAAAAAAGAAAAATGGTTGGCGCCAGTTTTGTCTGAGTCTTTCGCCTTTGTCCCATCCCTCACTAATTTGGAAAAACATTAAAAGATTCCGAGGCTCCATAGTTAGTGATTACCATCCGTCCAATAACCCATCAGAGTGGATACACGCTTTCTCTCAAAGGTTGGCGCCCCCGTCGGTCCCAACTTTTGACGAGTGCCAAAATTATATTTCATCTGATCTTCCTACCAGTCATTTAGATAGTCCTTTTTCTCTAGAGGAATTTCGATTGGTTCTAGGTTCATTGAAGGATACCGCTCCAGGCAGTGATGGATTACCATATTCCTTTATAGTAAACAGCGGCCCCATCACTCAAGAAGTATGCTTGAATGTTCTTAATAGCATTTTCCAATCTGAGATTCCTCCGGAGGAATTGCGGACACAAATCATCCTGCCGATACTGAAACCGGGAAAACTTAGTAATGACCCATCTAGTTATAGGCCCATCGCTCTTTCTATTACTTTAGCAAAAATTTTGGAACATTTAATCAAAAATAGGCTGGAATGGTTGATGGAGAGCAAGGGCATTTTATCCAAAACACAGTTCGGTTTTCGAAAAGGCTTTAGCACTATGGACGGTCTCGGAACCTTCGTGACTGACATACGCATCGCCTTTTCGAAAGCGGAGCATGTGGTGGGTGTGTTCCTTGACATATCATCGGCATACGACAATGTTCTTCTTCCGGTGCTCAGGCAGAAATTGTATAATCTGAGTGTCCCAGTGAAGATGATCAATTACATTATCAATTCCCTCTCCTGTCGATCTGTTATAGTTTCCACTCAAAATTTTTCCCTTCCCCCCCCCCCGATTAATTTTCAAAGGCCTTCCCCAAGGTTCCCCCCTTAGTCCCCTCCTGTATAACATCTACACCCATGATTTAGATTTATCCATTAGTAGTTTTTGTGAGGTCTTACAGTATGCCGATGATTTGACAATGTACATAGCCTCAAATGATATTGCCGAATGTTCCGCTCGCCTTAACTCAGCAATTGGCTATCTGACTGATTGGATGGACCGACATGGCTTAAATATTTCGGTTTCAAAAAGTTCCGTTGTAGTATTTACACGGTCCAAAATTGTACCAGATGTTTCCATCCATTATGATGAGCAAGTTTTCCCGGTTAGGGATAGAGTTACATTTTTAGGAGTCTATCTGGATTCTAGGATGACTGGCGCCTATCAAATTAGTCATATTTCGCATAAATGCGAGAAAAATATCAATGTCCTACGGTCAGTCAGTGGTGTATGGTGGGGTTCTCACCCATACACCCAAAAATTGTTATACAATGCTCTTATCCGCAGTCATATTGATTATGGATCCTTTTTATTGGAACCATGTAACAAGGTTCCATTAAAAGATCTAGACAAAATTCAATCAAAGTCTTTAAAGAATCATAGTAGGAGCAATGAAATCTTCTCCAACCAATGCCCTGCAGGTTGAGTGTGTCGACCCACCGCTTAATATCAGGCGGCAGTACCTTTCAGATAGGTTTTTATTTAAGGCATTTCAGAATTCCTCCCACCCTCTTATAGACAAATTACACACTTTGTCCCAGTTAATTTTAACATCTAATTACTGGCGACATAAAGATCCTCCATGTCTCTTGATCAGCTACCGTAAGTTAACCCATCTTCCTTGTCCAATTGTTCAGTGCAGACTCAACCCTCTTTTTTCTACCCCGTATGAGGCACTGACCTTCTCTCCGAACATTATTCTTAACTTCCCCATTGATAAAGGTTCCTCTCTGGCAAATACTCACTTTCAACAAATCATTAATCAGCACTTTAGGGAGTGGATGCTTGTTTTCACTGATGCGTCTAGACTTACAGCGGATGGTTGTGTTGGAGCGGCGGTCTGGATTCCGAGGGTTAATGTGATTTTGAATTTTAAATTGCCTCCTACTTCATCTGTATTTACAGGTGAGGCACTCGCTATCTTTGAGGCCATCTCATTTATTGATTCTCATGGCCTTAACAACTCACTTATTCTCTCGGACTCCAGAAGCGTTTTAGAGGGTATTTCGGCCAACCAGTTCCGATCTAAGTCTAGATTACCATTAATTTTGCAAATAAGACGGCTTCTCCTTAGGTGCCATGTCCAGAATATCCATGTTGTGTTAGCATGGATACCTAGTCACAGCGGAATTACTGGCAATGAGAGTGTAGATGCCTATGCTAAAGACGCCATAACATCAGGTGGACTCAGTCAGTATAAACTGTTTTGCCAGGACTTAATTCCCATTGCAAAAAAACACTTAACTATCAGGTGGAACACTGAGTGGGCCAGTTCTAGTAATATTAAAGGCAAACACTACTTTGATATTCAAAGTAGTGTACCAGTTAGACCGTGGTTTTTTAAATATTTACAGTGCAGTAAACCAGTGTGCTCAACAGTCTGCCGAGTTAGACTTGGTCACTGTTGCTCACCCATTTTCCTTGCAAAAATCAGGGTCAAGGATAATTCTCTCTGTGAGTGTGGCCTAGATGAGGGTACCTTAGATCACATTTTTTTCTGTTGCCCAAGAAACCAGCCCTCCCTTTATGACTCTCTTCCTTCATCGATTCCTCGCCCTATTAATTTTAAATCAGTGTTATGTTTTGTAAATACTCCTTTTATTGAAATTTTATGTACATATATTCATTCTAACAATATAAAATTGTGATGTTTTATTACCTACTAACACTTGTATGTTTGTGTTTGTTTTAGATGATTCAACAGCTTTGTAAAGTATTATGTAATTTTACCCTTGTTGTTTCACCGGACCTGCAATAATTAGAGCAAAGTCTTCATAAAGCCCCTCTGACATTGGCAACTCACCGAGACCGCCATAATCAAAAGAAGAAGAAGAAGAAGAATTTTAATTCGGAATTTTCCCATACTCACCTAGATCTACCCAAGACAGGCTGGGTAATAATTAAAGAAATTAAAAACTATATGCATTTATAGCTTTTGTTTAATTAAAAAACGTACACAAAACAATCATTGCTTTTTTATATATTGGTGATATATTTTCAATGTCGATCCTACATACAGAAAACTGGTTCCTTTTTTCGATAGTTCCACGTTCGTTTCCTAGCTTGTAAAGATCATCAGTAATTGCTATAACTGCCTTATGAACGTTCCGAAAATCTTTTCTTCCTCTATCAACATTATTATTACGACCAACACCAAACATTACCCAACCAGTGTTGGGTAAACTTAGTTATATACGGGTAAACGCCGAATATAAATAAATATTCGGACTTTATCCACAAAGCTTGGGTAATCCTAGGTAAACCCAAGTAAACCTAGGTTTACTCTATCTTCTAGTATTACCCGTAACATATATACCATAACACACTTTTCTCCAACATTGCCCATACATTAGCTATGCGGTCCATTAAAAAATCCGCATAAAAAAAATAGACTGACACAATATTATGTAAGTAAGGCTGGTTATAGTGTTGTGCTGACCGCTATGCGTTATTCGAAAATGCTTCCTAAAACTGCATATATTTCGACCTATCGGCGCTGAGTCAGCGCGAGACTCGCGAGACTAAAACCCGACTAAAACCGACTTTCTACGGAAACAAAATCGCGGGAAATAGTTTATTAGTGAAGTGAATACCTTTATTGAAGCCAGCTCATCAGTAGTGAAGTTGGCTGCTGCCGCCAGTTTCCACAGACCCTGCACTTTGGGTTCAATGAACTCCTTGTTATTTGGACCTAAAATAAATATTAAACTTGTTTATAAATACACAATCCCCAAAATTGTAATGATTCAATGTCATCTAAATATAAACAAAAACCAAATTAACGTGTCGTTGCATTTCATGTGAATTCTGGTGAATTTGTGACTGTAAAATTGGAAGCATTAAGTATATAGCGTATTTATATGGTCACTACTCACTGCACAAAAGCCCCGTTTTGTTTCATATCAAATTGAGCTTTAACGACAACGGCAAAACCATGCCAAAGTCCACAACATACAAACTAATAACACTGACACAACCTCGCGGCCGCCATGCGATTAGGTTTTTATTAAAAATATGTACATTGTGGGCAAGGAATCTTCTATCTTTCTGAGATAAGTGATATGACTCCATCTGACCCAATTACAATAAATATCTGAATAATTGTTATTTGTTGTTAGCTGGAGTTTTAATCAAAAAGGTGAAAGGCTATCTGTTAAGTTTGATGGGTCATAATGGAAATAGCCTTACTAATACTAAACTACATTTTTAATGAAGTGATCAGGTACTTTATTTGTTAGTTCTATCTATTCTATACTTCACTAGCTGTCCCGACACACGTTGTTCTGTTTTAAATATGAGCTGGAATTAATAAATAACTACACCTACAAATACAACCTATACGTTTTGCAATATTTCTCACGATTTAAATCATCCCTGTGTAAATAAATGTATCCTATGTCCTTTTCCTGGTTCAAAGCTACCTCCTCACCAATTTTCAGCCATATCGGTTCAGCCGTTCTTGAGTTATAAATAGTGTCACTAACATGACTTTCTGTTATATATATAGATATATATATAGATTACAAGGATTTTGTTGATACTTTAAGTCCTAATAACACCTATACCTGTTAGTTTATTGATGATTAAACATCATGTTATCTCTCTCCTTCTTTGTAATAATGAAAATGAAGGCATGATATTTAGACAAGCAAACAACACACACAACAGGCATAGGTGAAATTGGTACTTAGTGTCCATTTCATCAACAGCTGTAAAAGTTAACTTATCGTTAGATATCACATTATCTCTCTTGTTCTTTGTATCAATGAAAGAGAAGGCATGATATGTAACAATGAACACTAACCTTTAGCTGCAATTCTTTGGAGTCTGTCATATCCATCTCGTAAACTTCTATGCTTTTCCCTAACAAGGTTTGATTTGTCCAGAAAATCCTTACTTAGATTCTCACCATTGTCTTTTTCATGATTATAATTAATCTCATTGAATTTTTCATTCTCATCTTCGTTGATAGCATCTGAACAAAGAAAAATATTTCGGTAACTTAACAAAGATGTTTAATACTTTGTATGTGTGCTATAAACTTTCTAAGAGTTAATAAAATTCTATAAATTATTGTACTGTACAACAAGTTGTGGGACATACTTTTATATTCGTCCTTATCTTTGGTGTCTACATTGGCCAGTAGGTCATAGTACTGATTAATTTTCTCCTGGTGATGGTTAAACTCTTCCCTCAACGCTGAAAGCTCTTCGCTAGTAAATCCTGACGCTTCAGCCTTTTCCCAGAGCATATTCAGCTTTTTATCTTTAAACAAACTCTTGTTAATGTAATCCTCGCTTGCAGAATTGTAGGCCTTAAATACATAATAAGACAATTATTATAGGACTACTAAAGGGCAGGGGCAATTTAATGTAAATTATCAGATTGATGATTCTGCCTTAGTATGAATTAACGAGGCCACAACACTATGTTGCGATGACATATCACCAAATGTCTATGTCACATTACAATACATTGTATGACATCATATTAAATGTGACACTACATTGCAGTGTTGTGGCCTCACCTGTGAGGTGGATTAAATCCTCATTTTATACTCAATTCAAATCATGTGATGGACTATTTCAGATGTCTAACCGAATGTTCTTTTTGTCTGCCAATAGTATTGTCTTCAAAATGTTCACTTAAACTGTACACGTTTATAATATTAGACAGTTTTCGTCTAAGTTCAGCTTCCTTTAGGCCTTCTTTGTCACCGCCTTCACTCTTTACTCTCTTATACAGAATCTCTTCCTTATCATGCAGCATTAGATCGCTGTAGAGAGACTTTAACTTTGGCTCTGTCAAACGCTAAAATATATTATGTGGATAAGTTTTATTTGTACAAAATACACATTTTATGAAACTGGAAATCAAACGACAATTCGACCGGTGTTTATGAAGCATTACCTGTTGTGCTTTAGTCCATAATAAATTGAGCTTGTTCATTCTAAATGGCTTTTGCAAGGCTCTAAAGTTTACATCATTATCGTTTGTTTTTTTTTCGTTTGCCGAACGTGAATATTTGTTTTCTCCGTTAACACAGATAGTAGAAATTACTAAAAATACACACAAAATAAAACGATACATTTTCATTTATTGAAATTAAATACCCTTTAACCACATTCAAAGTTATAAGACACAAAACCGCAGTCCGCACTCCGCAACTACACTTTACAAATTACAAGACTTCATCTTCTTCTATCTTATTGAATCAAGATCAAGTGTCAGATATAGATGTAAGCTCTCTTACAACAATATGACGTAACATCCGGTTTCGGTGTTACCATGTATTTATTGATATCTACCCTAAAAACAAGATGATTATGAGTTTATTCAAAATAAGATAAAAGTTATGCCAATTATTGACAATACATAATAAACAAAATCTAACTCTTTAAGCCTTAGTTCTAGGTACTCTGACGACCTAGGAGATTTCTTTTTTGTAGTTTTTGTGTTTCTCTATTTAATATACTATTAAATGATGAGAAAATGAACTTAGTGGACACCACTGTATTTCTAGGAATAACACTAGATTGTAAATTACAGTGGGGTCCCCATATTGCAAATCTGGCAGATAAGCTCAGTTCTGCAGCATATGCAGTCAAAAAAATTAGAGAAATTACCGATGAGGATACAGCGCGGCTAGTTTATTTTAGTTATTTTCATAGTATAATGTCATATGGCATTCTTCTTTGGGGAAACGCTGCGGACATTAATACAATATTTGTGCTACAGAAGCGAGCTATACGTTCTATTTATAAGATGTCATGTTTTGAATCTCTGAGAGAAAAATTTAAAGAAATAGGTATTCTGACCGTTGCTTCTCAATACATTTTGGACAATGTGTTGTATGTCAGAAAGAATTTAACGAATTTTAAAAAGAAAAGTGACACACATTGTAGGAATACTAGAAATAGGAACAAGTTAGAAATACCAGTGATCAGACTTAGTAAAGTAAGTAAATCTTTTAAAGGTCAATGTATACGCCTTTACAATAGAATCCCAGAAAACGTTCAAAATCTTTCCATTAATAAATTTAAAAAAGCTGTTAAAGAACGTTTGTGTGCTAAAGCTTATTATAATGTCAGTGATTTCACTAATGATTGCACACCTTGGGAATAAGATGGCCCCATGCAAGGCTGCTTTTATGTACTTAAGTATGTTCTATGTACTTATGACTAATGTTATATAGATTAAGTTACAACATTGTAAAATATTTTTTGAAAAGAACAATTTTCCCATCTTTTTGCTAAAAGGTGGCCCCGTGCGAGTTTCTTACGCCGGTTCTTCTCGCCGGGCTAGTTTCCGAACCGGTGGTAGGCATCATGTAGGACAATTCTATAAGTGTTATATTATAACCTACATGGAAATAAAAATTTTGAATTTGAGTTTGAGTTTAATAATACAACAATCATAAAATAAATAACAAAACTAGAGGCAAAAATCTAAAAATTAGGACTAATAAAAAGAAGACACCTACTAATAAATTACCTCTAAAAAAATCTATAAATAGAAAAACTTCCCCAGGTCGTCCCCATCTGGCAGAGTATAAACTGATAGCATTGCCTCGTTGGATAGCAATGGCTATCCGTTGTGCCAGGTAGTTCCCGGCTCTGGGATCTCGGGTGGCTTCAGTAAGCTTTTTGAAGATTTTCTAATAATAATTTTCTTTTGTAACAAAGTTGGATTAAAAAATGACAACTTTTTGTCTTATCTAAAGAGCGAAATTGCATTTTCGCCTTGACCTAGTTTTTTATCTATTCATTTAACAATGCAACATAATCAAAGTGTTTTTTGCTTTATATATATTTTTTCTTTTTGGATTAAATAAAATATTTAAATCATAAATTACTCCCACTTTTGGTGAATAATGGACAAAACTGGTTACATTACCTAGTTATGACGTCATGTTGTTCCAAGATAAAAACTCGTTGTCTATAGATTTTATTTTTTGTAGAATTTTTGGTTTTCTTTAGTCTAGTCCAAAGACTGTACCGTGACTATTTATTAGGACTTTGACTAGACTTTGGACTTGACTATTTAGAAATAAGACAAATAAGAAATACCTCAAAAATATAAGACTTGGCTTAAAGGTCTTGTTACCAGGCCATTAAATCTTATTTAAAAAAAAACTAGTCACTAGTGTCTACTGTCTATGGCAGGAGTTTTGCCGGGAAAGTTAATCAGCAATGTTGTGTTTCTGTATTATTTTTCTAAATTCGTGTTAATTCGGTTTTTAATGTGTTATAGTGGTGGAATATTAACCATTAATTATTCGTTGAGGTGCATTAGTGTGGAAAAGTGATACATTCTACAAAATGCGTGCTAAATTGGGTTTCCCGCCAAAACTCCCTAGGAAGTTTCAGTAAAGTGGTAGACGCTTTACTGAAACTTCCTAGGGAGTTTTGGCGGGAAACCCAATTTAGCACGCATTTTGTAGAATGTATCACTTTTCCACTGACTTGACTAATTGACTACCCTGACTACTTATTTCGACTTTGACTAGACTTTGGACTTGACGATTTAGAAATAAGACAAAGAAATACCTCAAACGACAGACGAGGCAGTATGGTCTAAGACCTTAGCCTGTTCCATTTCGGGACGAAATAAACAAAAAAAAAATGTCTATGGCAGTATAGCCAGTGGTGACAACCTCGGGGATTACCCCTAAATTTAGGGGGAAAAGCTTTAAAAAGGGGCAATTCTAGGGGCAGAAAACCTTTAGGGTTTTTTTAGGGGTCTTCAATTCAAACTAAACCTGTAATAAGTAAAACTAACAAAATCCTTTGCCCTGTGCATAGAACGGATTGCACGATACAAATTGAACGAAGTGGGGCTCTGAGTTCTTATAACCATGGAGAATAGAGGTAAGGAGAACCATCTTGTATAACTTGAAAAAGTGTCCACCTGTAAAGACCAAGTTATAGTTCGAAAACACACCGAAATAGCGCTAGTGTAGAGGGTGGAAATGATATGAAGTTAGCAATAAGAGATGGAGTGAAGTTATTTGAAAGTCAGTTATTGGTTAGTTCACGAAGTATAGATAACAAGGAGTCCGAACGGTATAGGCTTTTTAATAATAATTATGTACACAATAATAGGACCAGATCTTAGTTCTCTTTTCTGCCGCTAGGCGTGCGAGACCGACGAGTACTAAGTGTTGCCAATACTATTATACCGAGTGTTGCCAATACTATTATTTATTATAATTATTTTTAAATTACCGTTAGGCAATTACCGTGTTCTACGGTATCTATTTTTCGAGAACAGTTTCTAAGAATTTCCTAAAACTTTTATTTAATAAGATTTCAATCTTTCCAGAGCTGTCAATAGCAACTTTAAACTTCCCGCGTAATTTCAAACGAGTGCATGTCGAACCGTCGCGCGCTCTACCGGCAAAAATCTGTCCCCGTAATTGAGACCATTATTTTAACATTACGTTCGGACTCCTTGTTATCTATACTTCGTGGGTTAGTTACTCTATTAATTTATGGCCATTTTGTGGCGCTCTATTTGAAATTTTTCCACCCGCTACTATAGCGCCACGATTTTTAATACACGAGATGGTTCTCCTTTCCTCTATTCTCCATGCTTATAACAAGCTCATAACTGTCTTACTTGATCTGAAGTCTTAACAGTTATCTGTGTCTGAGTAATAGGACATCTCAGTCATTCATAAATCGTTCCGTTCCGTTCAATCGGTTCGCTTAAAATCTTAAAAGTTATTTAGCATCCTTTCGGGTTTCCAGGTTTTCTTTTGTGTATTAATATAACTGTGTCTGTGGTATTATAAGATCAGAGTATGAATTGGAGGACAATGCCGAGAGAATATGATAATTATTATTTTTAAACAAAAAAATTAAACCAACTTCCAAAGTTAAAATACACAAAAAAGTATGAAATAAAACTTATTTTCTAAATAATTCCCTTTTAAATTTAGCTATTTCTCTACTTAATCTTCTTAATTTTGAAGTCGATACCAGCCCAAACGATATTCGACAATATATTTTTATAGAACATACGTTCATATTTACTGGTACCGACTTCAAAATTAAGAAGATTAAAATTTAAATAGAGAAAGAGCTAAATTTAAAAGGGGAATTATTTAGAAAATAAGTTTTATTTCATACTTTTTTGTGTATTTTTACTTTGGAAATCGATTTAATTTTTTGTTTAAAAATAATGATTTCACCCTTTTTAGTTATATATTTTGTTAAGTTGTTATTATTACGTCTTAAGAACGTCTAAAATAAACGATCGAATGTATAAATTGAATAGGCGCCAAGCTTCCATTAGGTATTGTTGTTAAGGTGATGATGATGATTACTGTAAGTTACAAAGTGGCATATGCTTGCAGTTCTTTAAGCAATGCCGAACATTCCAAACGCGTATCTTTAAAGACTGAGGAGCTCTGTTCACTGTTTTGGATCTGGGGTAAACCTGGGTTTCAACATCTTATTTTTTGGGAGCATATGCTTGTGTTACTTCAGTAAAAGTCAAAATCACTATATGGGTCTCGCAACTCATAAATCTTAAAACTATAGTTCCCTCGATTCCTCATGGATCGCATGATCAGGTTTCCACCTTAGTGACTAAAGGACAAATTTCGAATTAAACCCTTTACAAAAACAAAATAATTTTGCAAATAGGTCCATAAACAGCAGAGTAATGTTCAAAGATCTCTGTGTTAGTGTAAAATACTACGAGAAGTACCTTTTATATCATTATAATGTGATGATGTAGGGTGTGATAGTGATTACTCTAATTGACATGGTAGCATATTATGCTTGCAGATCTTTAAACAACGCCGAAATTCCCAAACATGTATCTATAAAGAGTCAGGAGATCCGTTCTGTCCTTTTGGATCCAGGGTATACTTTGGCACAACATTTCACTTTTTCGTAGCTTATGCTCGAGTTACTTCAAAAAAGTCAAAATCACTATATAAAATTTATAGGGACACCGTCCCTATAAATTTTTAGGACATCTCTTGATTTCTCATAGATCCTATCATCAGGTCACCACTTTGATATCAAAAGGACATATTTGGGAGTACACCCTATACATCACAGAAAAAATTTGAAAATCGGTCCACAGGCGGCGGAGTAATCGTTGATCATACAAAAAAAAATTAAAAAAATATATATATTAAGTATACAGCCGAACGTATAAACGCCTCTTTTTTTGGAATCGGTTAAAAAATATCAGCAAAAGTATATCAAACCCTGGGAGACAGATCCCGTACTGAAATGTTGTAAATGAGAGTGAAAGGGGCGACATGATATTATGAAGTACTAATTTCAGAGTAGCACTTCAGAGTAAATGCATGTGTATTAAATAAAAATTGCAAATTCAATAAAAACGTATTTATTTATGAGTTGCGAATAACGTGGACATTATGTAAAATATCACATAATAAAAATATGTTATTAAAGCCTATATTTAGGGGTTTTCAGGGGTATTTAAAAAAAAACATAGGGGTAAAATTTGGAACAGGTTGGCAACACTGAATATAGCCAGAAATGTCATTGCGCGCTATCGTTTCCACTTTCTGCACGTATTTTTCTACAAAGGAAATCATATTTAGTGCACTTACACATAATCAGTGAAATGTGAATATATTATTTTACAAAATCAAACGCACGTGCAATAACACTGGTCGTATTCTAGTGCATATTTGTGCCATACATCGGACGTTCGTGTCACTGCCTCTGCAACTGCATACAATCAGTGCGTTTGTTTTGATAGAAAAAATGTTGCCGTGTATCGTCTGCTTCGTGTAAATGTTGAGTAGGAAATAACGAAATATTAATTTTCTAAAACGTTTGTCTATCAAAGATCTTCCACTGTATAATCAAATATTGAATACATCGCAACCCTTGTATTTCTGTGGAAATATCGTAAATCGCGGCCATGTACGATTCAATTTGACCATCGGTACTTTCTCTCGCTGATGCGTTCGAACGAGCTATTACTCAATAGTCGCCTGTGTATAGTCTGAGCGGTCGGTTTTCATGGTAACGGTAGTGCGTGAGCGGCATCTGTGCGACGACCAACCTCAGAATTCTCGTGTAGTGTGATGTGCATCAAGGTGTTGTGATGGTGGAACGCGAAGGGATGAGGCGCGGGGGCTGTGGCTGGGGCAGCGGCGTGCTGGGACGCTGGTCCCTGCGCCGCCTGCTGCTAGACAGCCCCCTCGTTGGCAGAAGACTCGCTAATTCAGGTACGTGCTTCCGAAACACCGACTATTACCAGAAACTTCGGGCTAAAATTAGACCGTGT
The DNA here is from genome assembly GCA_905404095.1 of Glaucopsyche alexis. Taxonomy (NCBI): domain Eukaryota; kingdom Metazoa; phylum Arthropoda; class Insecta; order Lepidoptera; family Lycaenidae; genus Glaucopsyche; species Glaucopsyche alexis. The sequence goes on along the minus strand of FR990044.1, from coordinate 3,329,169 downwards.
AATAACAAACCATTGATACAATGAGGATTAATCAAATAGGTCATTGTCACTGGCATGGGTTGTGTTGGACAGAATGACCTCTATTTGTTACTGACATTGTTATTAATCAACTCATAATTTGTGCTAAGTATAGAGCACAGCTGACTGTGTTTAAATGTTTTCATGCCACTTTTATCTTCGCGTAAAACCAGCCGCCAGGTGTTCTTTGTCTGTGAGAACTGTAATACCTGTTATATTTTTTGTATTGATATTGTGCTTATTGCATTGTAAAATAAAGATAATGTTAAGCTATTACAACTATTTTATCCTAAAATATCCAATTTGCAAAGATAAGATAAAAAGAGTAAATCTAATTTAGGTATATTATATATTACATAAAATTAGCAAATGTTCAACCCCTAGATTTTCATCCTTATAACAATGTTACATAGGACAAGGGCTTAAAATGAATGAGCTGAACAATCTGAACATGGAATAATCCGACACAGTAAATGAAATACCTATTTCAATCTCATGAGTCATGACAAAAAAATCTATCCATTATTTTGTGATCTGCCAGATTCAACATTAAATAGATTTCTGTGGTCTCTTCTTACATTTCCCTCCTTATTAATTACAATATTTACAACAAGAATATGCTAATCCAACAAGGCATCTTTGTCTGATATGTTGGAAACGCCACCTTACATTTCCCCCCTCATTAATTAAAATATTTACTCTAAGAATATGCTAATCCAACAAGGCTATCTTTGTCTGATAGGTTGGAAACGCCACCTTCTTACATTTCCCCCTTATTAATTGAAATATTTACACCAAGAATACGCTAATCCAACAAGGCTATCTTTGTCTGATAGGTTGGAAACGCCACTGTCTTAATTATTCGGTTTTAATTTGTGATGACTTTTGACCACAAATTTTTTGCACGTAAGTTAATTTATTTAAAATCATTATTATTCTGATTCAAGTAGAATATAAATGAGTGTATGCAAATGATGTCACTATAATACAATATTAAGTAAGAGGTGTGTAGGTATAAAATCAATTTATCCATTCGTAGTTAGTCTGTACAGTAATAAAATATATTACATACCATGTTGCAAGCAGTGAAATATACATTTTTTTGTCTGTGTAAAAAACAAAATTTTATTTTTAACTCCATTATAGTACTCAGTATTAACTTAACCACACAAATATTAAAATTGCAAGTAAAACTGTTTAACAGCCAATGAAGTAAATGCTGACCCATTTATTTATCAAACTATCAAATAAATGTAGCAGCCAGATTTTATAACAAATTGCACAGGTGTGTTGTGTATTACTACATCTTAAAGTTGTAACCTAAAAACAAATATTTGGGTGTTAAAATAAGTAACGAGAATCATTCTTCTTTATGTACTACGAGCGACCCGCCCCGGCTTTGCACGGGTACAATACTGATACTAATACTACAGAATATCTTTAAACCTCTAACAAAACGGGCGAAATTTAGTCAAAACAAATTAATATAGACGTACCTACTAAAACTCAATGAAATAAATAGGTGGGTATACTTTTATCGTATGAAATACCTATACTCTTCAGGACTAACAATACAACAAACACTAAATAAATAGGTATTCAAGTATTTACCCACTAATTCTTAAGGATCGATCGCGCATAATCGCATTCGGCCTAACTCACTCGCTGTGCCGCGAAAACACGCGCTGTTATTTTGCGATAACTTCTAAGTTATTCATTTAAAGTATATAATGTAGGGGTAAAATAATCTGCATGAAATGCTTAAGAATATTAATTAATTTAAAATGAGCCGCGCGTGTACCTTACTCATAGATCTAAACTCCCTTGGTGACGCCCACTTCACAACGGGCGTGCAGCAGAAATCGTAATATTTTAATTTCGCCATAACTTCAAAACCAAACGTCCAATTTTAATCATTCAGAGACCAAATATTATCTACATAAACTGTACTTAGTGATGAAATAATTTATTTTGATAAGGATTTAAGTATAGCATGAGTAAAATAAACGCGTTTAAATGTAGTCCACAAAAAAATTCAAGATTTCTAAATAAAAAATGGTTGTTGTGCCTCACTCGACATAGATAGGTATGGTGTGTCGCGGACTTTTTTGTAGATATTTTTTTTTTTTTTTTTTTTGATTATATGAAGTACCTATTAGGTATTTCATAAGCATTACAATCTAGCCTAGCTTAGACTAATAAGTAATTTTACGTTAACTTAAATTGCTATATGTAGAGTAAACTAAGATTGCGTCCATCAACACATTTCTTATAGTCTCTATAAAGGAGAATACACATTATTGTTTGTGTTCTGTCTAGTAGATATTTATAAGATCTACAATTAATTAGAACATTTTATGGTTCTATCTTTTATAGTTTAGGCAGCGTACGCAAAATAAGTAACTTTTCTAGTTGATTTTTTACACCTTGTGTCCGAAAAACCCAAATATCTTACGGAACCCTATTTTTTTCCAAAATAAAATTTAGCCTATGTTACTCGTGGATAATGTAGCTTTCAAATGGTGAAAGAATTTTTGAAATCGGTCCAGTACTTTTTGAGCCTATTCATTACAAACAAACAAACATACAAACAAAGATTTCCTCTTTATAATATTAGTGTAGACTATTTAAGGGCGCCACAGATTGCAAAGATACTTTATATTACAGTCCGTAAGGGGTCGTCCATTAATCATGTGATGTCTAAAGTGGGAGGGGGGGGGCTGAAAAAAAATCACCAAGTATCACAAGGGGAGGAGGGGATATAAGGATTTTTTTATATATATGAAAATATGTACCTAGTTATCTTAGTCATCAATGTTTTGTATAAACATTAAATGTATCTTTGCCATCTGTGACGCACCTTATACTATCTAATAATCTAATAATTCAATCAAAGTTCAATTTGAATTGATCTTTTAGTATTAGATATATATTATTGAGTACCTAAGGCTTTAAGGCCACTATGGCCTTCGACCATTTTCATTTGAGGCTAAGTCTTAGGCAACAGCAAGAATGTTGGTAATAAAAAAACATCAAATTCATAATTGGGTAAATGCTCGCGTAACATACTGTCACATACAAAAAACCTGCCAAGTGCGAGTCGGACTCGCGCAAGTTGGGTTCCGTACGAAACTACAAAAAAATATGTTTGTTGCATGGGAATATTTATTTTCTTCTGTTTTTAGTATTTGTTGTTATAGCCGCAACAGAAATATAGCAGCATCATTATTCATCATCTAATCTATGAACAACTTTCTAGCTATCTTGGTTTAGGAGATACAGCCTGGTGACAGACGGACAAATACCGAAGTCTCATTAATTGGGTCCCGTTTTTCTCCCCTTTGGAAACGGAATCCTAAAAACATACTGTTGAAATAAAAACTCCTTTTTGGAAATCGGAAAAGAATCTATACATCTATACATACGTACATATACATATACATACATATGTATGTACATACATACATACAGATAAATATAATTGAAGTGTCTGTTTGTAATTTCAAATTAACAGCTTTTCACTTCATGCATATGGTTAGTATATTCGATACTAACGATAAAATATCAATTTTTAATTTTTTTGTCTGTCCGTCTGTCCGTCTGTCTGTCTGTCTGTCTGTCTGTCTGTATGTTTGTTTGTTTGTTCCGGCTAATCTCTGAAACGGCTGGACCGATTTTCACGGGACTTTCACTGGGAGATAGCTGATGTTATAAGGTTTAATATAGGATACTTTTCTTAGGGTTCCGTATAAAAAAGGGTTCCCTTTCCGTTAGTTGCGGGCAACGAAGTTATACAAACGAAGTTGCGGGCATCAGCTGGTGTAGAATAATACTTGGGTCGTGAGTGTTGCGCTGGTGAAACAATGAGGATTGAGTGCAAGGCTGGTGTGATGATGATAATTAAATGAACGTCCTGCAATCAGCGTGATTGGAACATACGGCATTCTTCCTACGCCGAGTATGTAGGAAGAGTGCAATTATAGGTTACATATGTTTTGAGTCTATATTGAAACATGTAAGTATTTAATGACACGGGACAAACGAACAGACGGATCATCTGATCAGAGGAGTCGCAAGTGCGTTGCCGACCTTTTAAAAACTACGTAAGTAGCACGCTCTTTTCTTGAAGGTCGTAGGGGTTCGGAAATGGCGCTCTGGCGACAGAACATTCCAGAGTTTTAATGTGCGCGGCAGAAAACTCCGGGAAATGCGCACAGTGAATGACTGCAAATAATCAAGATGATGTTGCAATAGAACCTCAGTACTCGTAATTAACTTACATTTTAATTTTTTTTTCTTTAATTCAATTATAAATGAATTGTCTTGATATCATAAAAGTTTGGAACTTTGGACCAATAAAAACGGGTTTGACATTGGTTTGACGTTTATGAGACTACCATTTGGCAGTTTTAACTTATCGGGACTGGATCGTTATTGCACTATTGCAGGATTTAATTAGCAGAATCGACCTTCTTCAGGTATAAGTCCTAACGCAACGATTCCTCGGAGCATTCCAAAATACATAAACGATAGATAAAGAAGGTGCAGAGCTTAGAACTGCTGTCTGTCAGTCTGAGAGTAATGTGTCACTGCCTGGATCAATAAAATTATGCTGACATGATTGTCCAATGTATACTGTTATAGTGATGAACGAAAATTGGAAAGGCAATGAGACCGCGTTTATGAATAATGTCCGGTTCCTGACGTATTTTTAGATTCAACAATAGCGCTTCTGGACTGATAACGCGTTTGCGTTAGGTACACAAACAGAAATAGGTCCCACGGGAAATATGTATATTCAGATTTCTTCAAATAGTTTTATGGAAAAAAGGTGTAGTAGTGATCCTTGAAGGATCGTAATTTTCCGATTTGATAATGTTTCGACAGGTTTCAATTCTCTTGTCTTATAGCCTTGGTCCTTTCGAGAAAATAACGCCGACTACTTTATTTGAACGTATGCGTACATAACGACTTACATATTTATGTAAACATAATCTTGTTTATGGAAGTAGTGGCTGCAGTGGACAGCCAGTAGCCGATTCCCTACAAAATTACAAATAACATTTAAATTGTCTATCCAAAGGTTAAGAATAAAAGTGACTATAAGTATAACGCGTTTCAAATGAAAATAGGAACGTCAATGCCCTTTTTCTGTCAAATATCACTTTCAAGTGCGATTTCCAGAAAATTTTAAAATTTAAATAAAAACGTTAAATAGTAATCAATTATCTAAACATAAATTTAACTATCATAACAGTCTAAATTTGAAACAATATGGCGCCGACTCGATCCTATTCTCATTTGAATCGTACTATAACTGTCTCGTCTAGAGGTTTTTTAATATTTTTTATTACTCTCTTTTTTTTATAAGCCCCAAACGGACTTTTAAGGACCGAGTAACCCCCGAACGTTTATGTCGTCGCAAGAAGTCCAGATGGAAAGCGGGGAGTATACAAAGAATCGCACTTCTGAGTTCTGAAGGTTATTAGATTGCTGTACGCGCCTTCCTTTAATCTTGACGGTTTAATATCGTGTTTGCGTTCGTACTATCCTTGAAGACGGTCTCGATTCTCGAAGGCTCAGAAGTAAACAACCTTGTTTATTGTTTTCGATAGATCATGGAACAGTCTTGACTACGCTCTACGCATCACATAATTTATGGATTACGTGCTGGAATATAGGTTATTGGTGAGTTATTCCAGAACTCAAAACATTATTATGAGACTTTAAAAACCCAATGAGGCAGATAAACATCGAAATGATTTTGTAAATATTATTTATTTTTATACTGAGTATTATCATCTGTTATACCTACTTTGCCGTGGCGTTACTTTTGAACGACATCAACCCCATAGAAGGTTATATCAGATGTCATCATAAACGGAATATAAAAATTGATATTTTTTATTTCCAAGTAGGTACTTAGGTAGTTCGCGTGTTTAACCTTAGTAATTCTAATTATTCTCAAGACTTCTAATTTTATAAATCCACCGTCTCCAGACGATGTGTATCGATTACTGTGTTCTGGTTGGGTGAGGGCAGGGACGAGTGTACCTAAATGTGTACACTCAAATGTTTACTAGAGATACGCGTCCCAATGGTTTGTTTACATGACAATTAATTGACTATATTGTTATTAATTAATTACTTACCTACTTAGTTCCCTTTTGTTAGTAACAATTTAAGGACTTTTTTCTTTCTATTTAATCTCCAAAGGAGATCTCCGACCGATTGATGTGGTATGCTCGGTCAGGCCAAGGCCCACTTGTAAGCATTTCAGATGTTTAAATAGCGCCGAACTCTGAAAACTTCGATAGCGCGATTCAGGACCGTGGCGCTACTTGGTCCGCCACAAGTAGTGTTTAGATAGATACCTTTGGGACTCTTACCTCCTACTCTTGTACCTCGTCGCTGGCTGAAACTTTGCCCGGAGTAAGTGGCAAAGAGAACATTCCTTCCACATTGCGATTATTAATAATTATTATAGATGTACAGTAACGGCATTGATGTACCGTAGTGTTGTGTACAGTTAGGTTTTTTCTGTACCGAGATGCTGGGGAAAGTGACGGTACACCGTTACTGGGTTACCTTAATGTCTTATCTTCAAATGGCATTGGTCTATGACATCTATGATCTACAGTTTCTCTATGGTAATTTGTATGAATGTCAACTCGTGTTGCTGATTGCACATACTATTGAGTCTAAATTCAAAAGCTTGTTTAAAAAACTGCTACCATTTGCTTCTATGTCAGTGTGTATTCTAACGTTACAAGCAAAATAAATTCTAAGTAATTATTATTTTTAAATAAAAAATTAAACCAACTTCCAAAGTAAAAATACACAAAAAAGTGTGAAATAAAACTTATTTAATAAATAATTCCCCTTTTAAATTTGTCTATTTCTCTACTTAATCTGTTAATTTTGAAGTCGCTACCAGCCCAAACGATATCCTACAATATTTTATAGAATTCACTTTCATATTTGCTGGTACCGACTTCAAAATTAACAAGATTAAGTAGAGAAATAGACAAATTTAAAAGGGGAATTATTTATTAAATAAGTTTTATTTCACACTTTTTTGTGTATTTTTACTTTGGAAGTTGGTTTAATTTTTTATTTAAAAATAATAATTTCACCCTTTTTAGTGATATATCTTGTTAAGTTATTATTAATACTCTTAAAAACGTCTAAAATATTGATCGAATGTATAACTGAATACGCGGCAAGCTTCCATTAGGTATTGTTATTAAGATGATGATGATGATTACTGTAAGTTACAAAGTGGCATATATGCTTGCAGTTCTTTAAACAATTCCGAAATTTCCTAACGCATATCTTTAAAGACTGAGGAGTTCTGTTCAGTGCTTTTGGATTCAGGGTATACCTTGATACAACGTCTTATTCTTTGGTAGCATATGCTTGTGTTACTTCAGTAAAAGTCAAAATCACTACTTATATGTGTCGATATAAATTTTGAGGAGTTCCCTCGATTCCTCATGGATCGCATCATCACGTTTCCACTTTAGTGACTAAGGGACCAATTTCGAATTAAACCCTTTACAACAACAAAAGAATTTTGCAAATAGGTCCATAAACGGCAGAGTAATGTTCAAAGATCTCCGTGTTAGTGTAAAATACTATGAGAAGTACCTTCTTTATCATCATAATGTGATGATGTATGCTGTGATAGTGGTGGTGATGATGATGATTACTCAAATTGACAAAGTGGCATATGCTTGCACTTCTTTAAACAACGCCAAAATCCCCAAACATGTATCTATAAGGAGTCAGGAGTTCTGTTCTGTACTTTTGGATCCAGGGTATACCTTGGAGTAAAATCTTACTTTTTGGTAGCATATGCTTGGACTACTTCAGAAAAAGTCGAAATCACCATATGTGTCCATATAAATTTTGAGGAGTTCCCTCGTTTCCTCGTGGATCCCATCATCAGGTCACCAATTTTCTGAAAATGGGACCAACTTCGGATTATACCTTTTACATCAAAAAAAGAATTTTGAAAATCGGTCAACAGACGGCGGAGCTAGCCGCGAACATACAAAAAAAAATATACAGCCGAACGTATAACCGCCTCCTTTTTTTGGAAGTCGGTTAAAAACAACTAAATTTAAGTAACCCCCGAATTGTTGACTGAGCTAAAGATGATGAATAATATCTAAAAACACTCGATCATGTCAGCTATCAAACAAAAAAAAACAAAATCTGTTCACCGTTTAGGAGCTACGATGGCATGGACGTCAAACCTATAACACCCCTCTGTTTTCGTTGGGGGTTAAAAATTAGAATTATCTGAGACCCACTGACTTGGAAACTAGAATGCATAATTAATCGCATTAGGTACAAGAGTTTCTCCGCCATAATCCAGAGAAGAAATTAATTTTTGTGACAAAAATAATCGAGGTGAATAATTCAATGTTTACTAGCATTTTACTAGCTATCTAGGTCTGTGTACTCTTACCTGCCGTGTAAACACACGTTTTGGGCTGAGACTATAATATGATCCGGAATCCGGAAGGCGGTGGAAAATTCAGAGTGTTGAAAATAGAACTCTGCTCTAATACAATAGACCTGAAAATCAAACAAGTGTTGAGTCGAATGTCAATGTCGTATATGACAACTCGACACTCGACATTTCGATGTTAAACTCTATTGTATGATGTATCGCAAAGTTCTATTTTCATTTTTTCAGTGCTTCTGAATTTTCCGGGGTCCGCGGGATTCCGGACTATTCCCAGCATTAAAATTGGTAATGCCAAGTATATTAATGAACCCTGAAGATTTAATGTACAAAATAGTAAATCTCTCGACTTTCAAGCTAAAAGTAGGTTATCCATCCGGTATTTTTGGCATTAACGCTGACCCTCATAATTTTAATGATAATGACATTCCTAAATTAGAATCATTCTTATATTCATAATAAAGCTGTGTTCATTTTGTGTATTTATTTTCAGAGTAACCCTGAACATAATATTAAGTACCTAGTTAACACGGCCTTACAAGTAACAATAATATTAAAATTTAATTTATAGGTACTTACACGCCGAATGCTCTTAAGTTACGGTAGTAATTATATTCTTTTCTTAAGTTGCATGTAGAATGTAGGTTGTACTGTAATCTTTTGCACCGTAAAAGCTGTAGAATGTACATGAAAAGGCGTGTTTTTTTTGTCTGGAAACGCTCGTTTAGGGAAGAAAGCAAGAAGTATTCACTACGATGAGGCGGTGTAGCTGCTAATATTTAGAAATGAAATGTTTTATGCATTCAGCTCCAAGATATTACGTATTCAGTGGCTTGGCTACGCAATGCATTTCTGCAAATACGTAAAACGAATAAGTAGGTCGGCGAAGTATATTGAGTCGAAGCGAGAGTCGGTTAAGAAAAATACGCCCTTTGTATGTTCTAAATATATATTACATTTTATTCAACATAATGTTCTTTTATGTGATGAGATTACCTTTAACCCAAATTATTATTTAAGCATCTTGCCTTAGTAAAGTCTAAAGAATTAGGAAAACAAAGTCTGTTTTATGCTCATGTTTGTTCGTAAAATCGTAAATAATTGATTAAAAATATAAATATTTTTAAATTGAACAATTTGTATTTTTTTTGTATCTTTTCAAACCCAAAAGGTTTCTTTGTTGACCGAGCAATTGTGGAAAAACCATCCTCTCTGACTTGGAAAATTAATTTTAAATTTTAATAGCGTAACTGACTACAATATGTAGAATATTTAGTTTAATTTATATTTACTGAAATATTAAGGTATTATTACTTCATTAATGTAAAAAATACAAAATGTTATGTGTAGTTTTGTAATTTTAGATGCATTTTAAAGTTACAAAAAAGTTGGAATATTCTAACATAATTAATGCAAAAAATGACGTTGTATGGGAGCCCTCGTTAAATATTTATTTTACTTTATTTTTAGTATTTGTTGTTAGTAGCGGCAACAGAAATACCTACATCATCTGTAAAAATTTCAACTGTTTAGCTATTGCGGTTCTTGAGTTACAGACTGGTGACAGACGGGCAGACAGACGGACGGACAGACAGCGAAGTCTTGGGTATGGAACCATAAATTCAGTCGACTAGCCTATTCTCATTTTACTTTTGCTACATTTGCATAATACTTTGCTACGTCTTCATTTCTTTAGTTTTTACTAACTTCGGTAAATGTCACTTTTGAATATTTCACAATATTTTTCATATATTTATACTTTATACCCCTCACTAATAAACGCTGTATAAGCTTTGCATAGTTATACGGTGTTTGTCCCCGTCACACAAGTGACATTTTTAATTCGATAGAAGGAGACAAAACACTGTATAACTATTTCAAAGCTTATGCAGCGATTATTAGTAAGGGGGTATAGGTAGTATGATGTTCTTAAAAAATAGAAAGCGTCACCGTAGCTTTTAGCGTGAAAGTTAAAAAGGGGGTCATGACCGTCCGACGTTAATCATCGTCGACTTTTACTTATTCCAAAATATCTAGAGATATAGCGGGTCGTTCGAAGGTCCCGGATTCCATTAACGTCACTTAATAATGAAGAGACCGCGTTGGAACCAATTTGTGTTGTTAAATTTAAATTTGGTAGTTTCAAGGGTCTTAAATGTTCACCTGTCCTTTCAAAAAAGATTATTTTTTATTTAAGACTAGATGTTGCCTGCGACTTTGTGCGCGCAAACTGAATCCGTACATTTTGCCACAATAAAAGTAGCCTATGTCCTTTCCCGTGGTCTACTCTATATCTGTGTCAAATTTCATCAAAATTGGTCCAGTAGTTTCGGAGCCTATTCGATGCAAACAAACAAACCTTTTCATTTTATTATATTTATCAAGCTATTTTCTATATCTAATAATGGGCCCACTGCTTTTCTCAGTGGTTCCATCGAATGCGACGATGTGTAGAGAGGAACGGAGATTACCTACTTCGAAAAACAATAAAGTATTTTATTTTCTAAACATTTTCAGTGTTACCTCTCTACTCTATAACTCTCCTCTCAAGTGGTAAATATGGCGCCCGCCTGCTTGCTGCGCCGCTCGCCGCTATGTTCGAGGCAGCGGCCTAATATGCTCAAGAAGAAGAAGAAAGCATCAATAAATATTATACCTAAACCTATCAACGAAGTATGAACCTAGCAAAGTATATTAAGTATAACCTAACCAAGAGCATGTCAGGACATGTCTAAGGAGGGTTCCGTAACCATAAACGCGTAATATGCTTTTTTTTAAATTACTCCAAAAGTTACTGTTCGATTTGGTTCAAAATAGTTTTCCTAAAGAGTTTTTAGCATGATCTATCAGCATGGAAATTTGCAAGTTTCTATCTCCTATAGTTTAAAAATGCTAGGGGGGGGACCAACCTACCAACTACTTTGGAGGCCGATTACTCGAAAATGGTCAACTTTATTAAAAAGTCACGTATGAAACCTTGCCTTTATTTTAAAAGACCTATTCTACGATATCCCACACGATGGGGTAGAGTGAAAAAGTATTTTTCATCCCCACTTCACATGTATGAAGAGCCACCCCTAAAATATAAAATTATTATTTTTTTATAATCCCGAAACCGTGATCTATACACAATCTATAACTGCACCAAATTTCATCAATTTATATTCATAATTATAGGAGCTAGAGGCGCGGACAGACAGACAGACAGACAGACAGACAGACAGACAGACAGACGGACAGAGCGAAACTATAAGGGTTCCTTAAGTATTACGGAACCCTAAAAATCGATTTAGCTCAGAAAATTACCACACTGAAAGTGTGAAAACCTACGTAATTGCATTGCGAATACGGTTAGGTAAAATGTGGACGATGTGAAGTAGGCCAAATCTTCTGCAGCCGGGTATAATAACTAATAATGAATTTGGACGGTACTTCTGAACTGGTTCCAAGGTTTGAGCGGAACGAAAAGACAATGGTCTTGCCAAATGGTCGCGACTCGTGGACCGACCTGGTTCGTTATTTATTGCTTAAAATTCCCCGATTTTGATGTTTCTATTAAAATGTCCCTGGTATTTTCATTCTTAAAACACAGCTAAAATATTAATTGTAAACAAAATATAATATGACTTAATCGCATCTGTTGTTTACGAGCACAGAATACAGAACATTACGAGTTGTACAGCTACAAGAACGGTAAAAAATTAAAAATGGAACATTCGTGAACAATGCCAGTTTTCCTTGAACATTTTAATTTAACCATTTATTTGGAAGTACACTAAATAGTAAATACTTCCAAATAAAATATGGTGAAAATTTTATGTAACTGCTTGCATAATAAAGATAACTATCAAATACAGATGATAATGATTATGCAACTTTTAAAATATCTAAATACATAAAAGGAAAACGGCTTCATAGAGTTGTGTTTACGTTTTGTACTGAAAGTGTGTTCATTAAATTCTAACACCTCGATGCCTTCTCCGTGTTTAGCGATAACTTGGTCGAGTGCTAAGACTGACCTAGGCTAGGTGTACATAGGCTACATGCCCCCGTTGCTCAACTCGCCGCGATAAGCGCGAAGGAGTTAAGGTGTCAAAGGCCAAAGCGCGCCATAAACTCATATAACTATAATCGACTAGCTGTTGCCCGCGGCTCCGCCCGCGTAAATATAGTTTTCTCGCGGTCGCGGATATGTGACTGATGCAAAAAATAGATGAACACAATCCTTGTTCGGATTATACATCATGCTAAAATTTCAGCTCGATCGGTGCCGAACTTTTTGAGTTTTTGAAGCGTACACAAACTAACAACAATTTTATATACATATATACATAATATGTGCAGCTCCTGCTACTATTATAAATGTGGTAGTTTTCCCACGGATAGAGGTTTGTTCAAACTACAGTATAAAATATAATAGCTTTTATTCCAATCTAACGCGGGCAAAGTTGTGGACAAACGTTAGTACAGAATAATTGTGTGGTTTTGCAATAGGACTTATCGGTTATCAGACTGGCAAGTGTGTTTTGTTCCACTACGTTGTTAAATTGAAGCAGTGTTAATGTACTCAAATTAAGTTTGCTGTGATTACATACCATATACTTTAGAAAAGCAAAAAATGCTGTCCCAGATCCAAAAACGAATACGTGTTATTTTAGGGATTTGGTGACGTAATATGTTACGGCAGTCTTTTACTTGACAGTTATTTCTTAAAAATATTAAATTTAGAATGTAGACCGTATCTTGGGCAAAAAATGCCTTTAGGTCAAATATTCTAGTGCTCTTCGTCTATGGCGTCTAGTGCTCTTCGAAATGAGCGGCTCATAGTGTGTGTTCAGCTTTATCTCACCGCTTTATATAGCAATCGTGCTTATCCCCATGCGCCAAGAGCGATACGTACTTGACCTCTTTCAGCGCTGAGCTTAAAGGTGTTACGTCGAGCACCCTCAGTGCATCTATAGAGGATGTAAAAATGGATCTCTATAGCGAATAAACTCAAGGATTGGCCATTTCATGAACGGCTTTGAAGTTAGTTCCTTTTTTAACCCCCGACGCAAAAAGAGGGGTGTTATAAGTTTGACGTGTCTGTCTGTCTGTCTGTCTGTCTGTCTGTCTGTCTGTCTGTCTGTCTGTCTGTCGGTCTGTCTGTCTGTCTGTGGGTGTGTCTGTCTGTCTGTCTGTGGCATCATAGCTCCCGAACGGATGAAGCGATTTCAATTTAGTTTCTTCTGTATTAAAGGTGACTTACATGCGAGTGTTCTTAGACATGTTTGATGAAAATCGGTTGAGCCGTTTAAAAGTTGTGGGGGGTGAAAGCGGGGAAGAAAATCCGAATTTGCAAATATACTCGAGTAAGGTCTCAAATGAAAGCGCACTGAAAGAGAATATTGATGACTTAATCGACAGTGTTCGTAGCTTCGTTTGATGAGAAAATTGGTGGTGGGAAGATCAGCCGTTTGAAGATGTTTTCTAGTTGATGAGGGGATCTGACTAACTTTCCAATGTGCGATCGATTCAAAATTTGGTACTGTGTTACTTCAACGATATTCAAAGAACATGCTAATGTAACCATGACCTGATCAGCCGTTTGAAGATGATCAGCTCTTTTCTAGTTGATGAGGGGATCTGACTAACTTTTTTATGTCCGATCGATTCGAAATTTGGTACCGTGTTACTTCAACGATATTTAAAGAACATGGTAAGGTAATCATGACCTGATTAGCCGTTTGAAGATCATCTTTTCTTTATTAGTTGATAAGGGATCTGACTATCGTCCACATGTCCTATCGATTCGAAATTTAGTACCATGTTACTTCAATGATGTTGCAAGTATGTATATGGTAAGGTAACCGTTATTTATACCTACTTTAAAAAGGATAAAATAAAAGTAAAATTAAAAATTTTAAAAACCCCCCGACGCAAAAAATAAACTCTAAAAAATAATAAATAATATTTTAAACCTATTATAATTATATTATCACATATAATATTATGTAAGTTGAAATAATTTTATTTTCCAATCGTCGTCTCGTCGGGGGACCGCTATGTGAAAAAATACGTGTAGTTCTAGTCGCAGAATGAACAAAAGAATTTACTCCGAAAAAAATTTGCTCATACCTACTTAAATGTAATTCGTAATAATTAATTAGCTGTTGTTGTAAAAAAACTTTATAACTTTAGCGGTCCCCCGACGAGGCGACGATTGGAAAATAAAATTATTTCAACTTACATAATATTATATGTGATAATATAATTATAATAGGTTTAAAATATTATTTATTATTTTTTAGAGTTTATTTTTTGCGTCGGGGGGTTTTTAAAATTTTTAATTTTACTTTTATTTTTGAAAAGTGTTATCTCTTGTAGCTAAGGTTACCATATCTCAGGATTTGTCCTGAGATTTCAGGATTTTTCGACTCTTCTCAGGATTCCGGCCGGATTTAGCAAATCTAGTGATAGCTCAGGATTTTCAATAAAACACAGGTTACATTTTAAAGATCTCTCTTATTAAACTACTAAAAATAATTTTCTTTTAGTAACAATTGCAGTTAAAATCAATACTTATTTATCAAAGTGAAACAAACTAAAAATAATCTTCTTTTGGTAACAATTGCAGTTAAAATCAAAAAAGTCGCGTAAAACGCGTGCGCAAGATAATATACGTTTTTGAGAAAATTCTCAAGCTGTAGAAAATCTCAGGACTTTTCTAGGAAATCAGGCCTTTTCTCCGGACTTTTGATTTTTTCATCTGGTAACCATACTTGTAGCAGTTAGCACATTTTATTTGATGTTCATTTGGAGCTGTGACTGCCTCTATTATGGCCGAATACTGGAACGATAGTTAAATTAAGTGACGCTCAAGTCACATGCTGTCCTTTTCATTTCGGCTAGCAGAGACAGCAACAGACAGACCTTGTGAATAGGAGGACGGCTCTTTATTTTGATGAACGTTTCAGTATTTGGCCGTTAGCTTGCCTTCTAGGTTTTAAGCGTTCATTACACGCATTATTCAATCGATAAATCTAATTTCATATACACGTCTCTATATTATTCGCTACTGGTGGAAAAGTTAGTTCCTCAATAATCGTTTCTATAAGCTAGATTTACGTGTATAGCTCACATGTAAGTGCATGTAATCTGTTTTGGCCTTTATGTTATTAAAATACCAGCCAAGTGCGAGTCGGACTCGCCCACGAAGTGTTCCGTACAGAACATCATAAAAATCACAATTGTATGGGAGCCCCCTTCAATATTTATTTTATTCTATTTTTAATATTTGTTGTTATAGTGGCAACAGAAATACGAGTACGTCATATTATGTGAAAATTTCTACTGTTTTGCTATCACGGTTAAAGTGTATCTAGATTCTAGTCTTAGAAGTAGGGCTCGAAACTGTTGTGTCTTAGCTTTGTGCCAACTAATTAAAAGTTTGAACGGATTCCTACGATGTAAAAAGGATCATCTTTTACCCGACCGGGTTATGTTTTTCGCGCGTATTTTGATTATGTATGTATGTTTGTAAATTCCTTTATACCCACGTATAACCTATCTTCCAAACGGCTGGATTGATTCATCGATAATTATGGTATCATTATTAATATTTTTAATAATGGGAATATTTTACCCACGCATTAAGGTATTCTCCTAATACTACATGGGTAAAATATTACCAGGGCAAATAACAGACTTGTGCATTATATTCTAATGCCTACAAGTAAATGTCCCCATAAACGCAGCTGTTTAAGGTTTGGCATGAGACCAAACTAGTGTTGGGTTTCATAATCGATTATAATTTGGATTAATATTCCCGCCACTTGGCGTTACGTCATAATTATTAATCAACTGTCACCGATGAAGATTGTAGCGAGTAGTGACGTAAGAGTGCATGTGCCTTTTACAGCCAAACAGCATACTGCATGACACTAAACTGTAGTGACAACAGGCACCTACATGCTTGATGCAATCTGCCGTTCGTCCTTATACACCACACACTTACAACTGTCTTCCCAGTCCACGCAGATTCACAAATTTGTATTGTAACTAAAGTCGTACTTAGCTGTGACGTCACGCTCATGTTAAAGTGTATGAAATATAAGCCCACAAGAACATATTTGTACGTTTAAGTTCATACTTACCAGAATGAATGTTTTTGTATAATATGATGTAAATTACCTAATGATGTAGGTTTTGTTTACTGATTTAACAAAAAAATAGCTACTATAACAATATTAAGACAACTATAGAAGCTTTCACATAGAAATATGGCTGTCAGACAGTTCAGTTCAGTTGTTTGTTTCACAAGTCCCAACCAACCATGCAATGTCCAGTCTCTGCGTGACACGACCATGGCCATGATAACCTGCACTGATAATTTCATTTATTTTTTAAATGTCACTTTTGTCATTTTTGTTTCATTAAAATATCCTTTGTACAAAAAGCTTTTCCTGATTCATATTCACAAAGATTTTCCTTTTGTATTTTGTTTTCATTTAATGACTCATTAGACCAGGGTCGAAGCCTTCAAAAATGGTAAAAAGTGAAAAAAAATAGTAGTAGGATGAAACCTATTAGAAAAGGAGGGGAATATGATAAAAATGAAAGGAAAAATAAATTACGGGCGATCTGAGTTCGGGAAGTGGGAGGGGGTGAGTTTTTAAGGGTAAAAAATGGTTTATCTTGATTTCCGGTAAAACTACAAGTCCTATGAAAAAAAGTTAAATGGCAAAGTTGTAGATAATAAAAAGATCTACAACTTTTATATTAACAATTTTTTTACATAACCTCAAAATTTATGTGAAAAATTCAAATAACCAAGTTTTTGGTTTTTAATTTTTATCTTGTACAAAAACAAAAAAAAATTCACGAAATTTAGTGAAAACTTACCTTTTTATGTCCTAAATACACTGTAATTTTTGTGATTTAAAATATTTAGTTTTTCACCTTATTTTGTCTTAATATCGAAAAATTAACCCTAATTTTCAATCGAAAATTCTCCTGTCAAAATATCAGCTTTTTTAAAAAAATTGGTGAGCTTCTTGTTTGTTGAATTCTATTCTTTCTGATAATGTAAAAAAATGTATACATTACCATAGTAAATGTTCTCAGAAAATGCAAAGAAAAGAACAAGTAGTAAGGCTCAGGTCGCCTAGCCCCTTTCCCTCTTGTATATGAAATACCTTTTGATGGGTTAAAATTATCCGCAGGTCACTCAAGTATACAAGTCATCTTAAAATAGCAATAAATAGACATGTATGCGCATAATTTAAAGAAGATTCGACAACTTACTCAAAATATTGTAGATGTCTTATTGGGGCTAGGCCTTACTACCTATTCTTTTCTTTGCATTTTCTGAGAACATTTACTATGGTAATGTATGTATTTTTTTACATTATCAGAAAGAATAGATTTCAACAAACAAGAAGCCCATCAATTTTTAAAAAAAAGCTGATATTTTGACAGGAGAATTTTCGATTGAAAATTAGGGTTAATTTTTCGATATTAAGACAAAATAAGGTGAAAAAATAAATATTTTAAATCACAAAAATTACAGTGTATTTAGGACATAAAAAGGTAAGTTTTCACTAAATTTCGTGAATTTTTTTTTGTTTTTGTACAAGATAAAAATTAAAAACCAAAAACTTGGTTATTTGAATTTTTCATATAAATTTTGAGGTTATGTGAAAAGAGTGTTAATATAAAAGTTGTAGATCTTTTTATTATCTACAACTTTGCCATTTAACTTTTTTTCATAGGACTTGTAGTTTTACCGGAAATCAAGATAAACCATTTTTTACCCTTAAAAACTCACCCCCTCCCACTTCCCGAACTCAGATCGCCCGTAATTTATTTTTCCTTTCATTTTTATCATATTCCCCTCCTTTTCTAATGGGTTTCATCCTACTACTATTTTTTTTGGTTTCAAAAATTATCGACCCTGGTCTACATGATGAAGGACAATGTTTTTGCTACGATTGTCAGTATCTAGTGTTTTTTTTGTGATATATATATTACGATGAACGTCGCATTGTCATAATATAATACCGTTATATTATACTGTTACACCTTTCTAGGGTTCCGTACTTTCGTACGCAAATGGTAAAAACGTTAAACGGGACCGTAGTACTGATACCGGTGTCCATCCGTCCGTCTGTCTGTCACCAGGCTTATATCTCTTGAACCGTGATAATGAGGGTTTTTAAATTCGTGACATCTAACAGCTTTTTGACACGACAAGGACCGTCGAGCTACCAAGCGCCGCCTGGTGACAGAAAAAGAATTGAAATTCTTACTCACCGTTTTTGATACCACTTACGCCACCAGATGACGCTTTGTGTGCGTTGGGTCTACCCCCTAGCGGCAGAAAAAATATCAAACATCGATAGCGCTTAGACATTTTCACAGATGATGCATTTCTGTTGCAGCTATAACGAGTAACAACTAACAACAATACTAAAAGAAGAATAATTTTTTGCTCGATATTAGTTCTAATAAATAAATAGTTGTAAAGATAATGGTACGGAACCCTTAGTGCGTGAGTCCGACTCGCAGGTGGTCGGTTTCGTTACACCAGCTACCTAGTATATGTAGGTAGGTGTGTGTGTAACTGGTGAGCTCGGAGACATAAACTATTTCATCACTAATTGTACCTCGAACCTTGCCACATTAAATTACCTATTTCAATATGCTTACACTTTACTTATAGTATAAACCTTACTAATATTATAATATAGTAATCATTATTTATTTTATTTAAGATTTTTTAGCTTATCCAACACACACTTGGTCGATTTAAAGCAAAAATACGACTATTAATCCAGACTATTAGAATAATAAAAATAAATATTTGAATCCATTGTTTACAAAGGACCATGCAAAAAACTGTATGGGTAATGTCCTCCCCGCCCCCCAACAGATTTCAAACTTATTTCAGTTATTAGCTTGTGCCACGCTTATCATTATTTAGTATGGCGACATTCACCTGAGGAGTGGAGTTTTGACAGTACTGGGAATTTAATTTTTTATTGTTTTATACTAGCTTTTGCCCGCGGCTTCGCCCGCGTGGAACTAATTCTTGGAGAAAAAACTTTTTCAGCAAACGACTTTACTCATTGCTATATACTTCTGTATAAAATATAGCGACCCGCCCCGGCTTCGCACGGGTACAATATTTACACGCACGGGTAATCTAAACTCCCCTCCCGCACGCGCACCCCCGTGCCGCCTTGGTGACGCCCACTTCGCAACGGGCCGTGCAGCAGAAATCGTAATATTTTAATTTCGCCATAACTTTAAAACCAATCGTCCAATTTTAATCATTCACAGACCAAATATTATCTACATAAACTGTACTTAGTGATGAAATAATTTATTTTGATAAGGATTAAAAGCATGAGTAAAATAAACGCGTTTAAATGTAGTCCAAAAAAAAATTCAAGATTTCTAAATAAAAAAATGGTTGTTGTGCCTCATTCGACATAATTATATAGGTATGTGTCGCGGACTTTTTTGTAGATATTTATAAGATCTACAGTTAATTAGAACATTTTATGGTTCTATCTCTTATAGTTTAGGCAGCGTACGCAAAATAAGTAACTCTTCTGGTTGATTTTTTACACCTTGTGTCCGAAAACCCCAAATATCTTACGGAACTCTATTTTTTCCAAAATAAAATTTAGCCTATGTTACTCGTGGATAATGTAGCTTTCGAATGGTAAAATAATTTTTGAAATCGGTCCAGTACTTTTTGAGCCTATTCATTACAAACAAACAAACATACAAACAAAGTTTTCCTCTTTATAATATTAGTGTAGATTAGCGATAGCAACCCACTCCAGCTTCGCACGGGTGCGTCGTAGCCTGTATTATACATATTATAAAGCTTTCTGTTGAATCACTATATCCATTGCTGAAAACTGCATTAAAATCCGTTGCTCAGTTTAAAAGATGTAAGCGAACAGGGAACTGAGTGACTTAGTATACTGTGTATAGATTTTCAGTGATGTTCTGATAAATTAGGTTTACTATTAGTAAAAATATGCTTTAGGATTAAAAAAAAAAAGAAAATGAAGAACTAGTTAGCTGTTAGACGCAGTATAAAATTAAGTCGCTCAGTTCCCTGCTCTCTTAGATCTTTTAAACTGTACGTATTTTAATGCAGTTTTCAGTAATGGATAGAGTGATTCTGCACTCTGCTGGAAGCTTTATAATATGTATAATGCAACGTACCCGTGCAAAGCTGGAGTAGATCTACCTAACCCTAACTATCTAAGGACCTTAATTGTCGAAATCCATCCAGCCGTTTGGAAGATACGCGGGAATAAAGGAATTAACAAATAAGATACGCGCGTAAAAACCTTCATTGTGTGGTGACCGCTTAGGTGACCGGGATAACGATCCCGGTCCTAAGTTCATAATATTTTTATTCGCTTCTGCATAATTACGGCCAAGCTGCTAAGTACTGAAACGCTACTTCAAATTAGGGGCCACACAATTTTTTTAACGAAATGGACCAGGAAACGAGTAGACTGGTCGCCTGATGGTAAGCGATTACCGCCGCCGATGAACATTGGACACTCGCATCACCAGAGGACACTCGCATCACCCATCACCAGTTACTTTGTAGGTAACTCCTTCGGTGATGCGATGGTGATTCCTGGTCCTCAAAATCCCAAAATCCCAAACCCCTCTTGGGTGTCCGGTAACCTCATTCACTCGGCGAAACCCAACGCAAACGATATTTTACGCTGATTTTCTGTGGGGCCGTGGTATTTATCCTGTCGAGCCGGTCCATTCGTGGTCCAGACATGGCTTTCACACGCCAAAATGCTTGGCAGAATGACAAATGGAGAGCTTTCTTACTTGAGCGTCTCTTGATTTAAGTAGCGGTTCAGTATTCGCCCGTCAGACTGTTAAAAGTTAAAACTACCTACATTAATTAAATACTTGCCTCAGTATAAGAGTGCCAAGAGCCATTAAAACTAGTGTACCTACTAGATAAATAGTAGGTACACTAGTTCGAATGGCAATTGGCACACAACCAGGAAAACATACCTACTAACCTACTACAACAAATCGTCTAAAAATTGGATGTTCGGAAAACCCACCTTAATGTTATTAGTTGGCATGACGCGGCCATTGCGCCGTGGTTTTCATGCAGTCCATTTAGTATTATTTTACCTCGGAGTTCCTATGAGTGTGATAACTGATAACCCAGATCGGTTACCCAGGTTCTTATAGGTTAAATTAGTATCATTACTAATATTGTATATATGTCTATATGTAATATATGTTATAATTAAAATACATTAGGTGTTTTAAAAGGCATATATGATAAAACTATATTGCTTTTGGATTTAATTCTGTTTTGAACGATTTGACTCGGGTCAAACTATTCGGTCTTATCAATTGATTTGCAAAATAACATTTCATCGTCCTATGATTGCTTATTTGAATTTATAGGAATTACAATTCCTTGCTTATCTAACTTAGATAAGCGCAGCCCACTTTCCGCTGATTATGTGTATTATAATGTTATGATAATTTTGTATTGTTTACATAGGGCTGTCACTTGCCAGTTCGATTGACTGTAAAACCTGTTAGTTTAACTATTTCAGTAAAAAAAATATACAATATACAGTTAAAGGTCCCAGATAGTCGATAAATAATCACGCTCTAATGCTGGCGGGGTGGGCAACGGCCGACTACTGTAAAAATCTGGCCTGTGTCAGACTTTATTCGGACGTCTGAAAAGTGATAACCCTATGTGCATTGTGCACCGCTTCATGCGAATGCTTACGGGGCAATCATCGCGAATCGCGTTGGGCAATGTCTGCAAAATTTGTGATGAAATGGAGCGTCACTCAGCTGTCGTCATCGCATTGCGACAAACATGAAGTCGCACAAATCATAAGTAATCATCATTTTGTTCGCTTTCATTGATTTAAATTTTGAAGTCAAATAGACTATCAAAACTTGCTTATGTTTTGTAATATACGTGAAGTGTTTATATTCCAAGAAATGTTATTGAAATAAGAACGCGTACCTACCTTACAAAATGACATTCCGATTCGCTTTAAATTTGGTAAAATTTCTTGTGTTTTTCTTTCTAATGTATATTTTACTTGTTCAGTGTTTTACCAAATAAACTATCTTTTCTTTCTTTCTTTATCTAAAGATATTTATATTAGCTGTCAATTGTCCTCTAATGAATGACCTAATAAATAAAATTCTAGATTTCCTTAATCAACTGTATGTACCTGTCCAAACTTAGGTAGAAACCGTCCACACACCTTGTGGGGTGGTAAACAATTGGTTGTACATAGTAGTTTGATGATGTCGCTTTCCTTTGCGCGTCAAGTTGGCAACGTAACATAAGCCAGACACCATCCTTCCTTTCCTTCAAACTTTAATCGGCATGAGGCTGCTGGCTTGATCTAATCCATCCATCCATCGTCCATGTACACCACACTCGTATAAGTAACTCGTACACCGTTAGCAGGTCTAAAAGGGCCACATTCAGTGAATCGTATTATAAAATATCATCTATCGATAGTAGGTGATGTATCATAATACGATTCATATAATGTGGCCATTTTAGACCTGTTCTAACTTCAAACTTATCCAATCAGTAGTATCATGCTGATTAGACGAAAGCCAGTGTGTTGTATAGCTTAAGCCTTTTAATTTGTGTGAAACAGAAATTCTAATAACATCCCTTTTAAACAACGCCTTTCGAGTTTGACGGTAGTTGAAGGCTGTTCAATAAAGCCTTTACAAAGCTCTCAATAAACTTTGACATTCCGCATTCGCTTTGTACGTAGGCAAGTGTATACAGCGTTATATGGTTATACATATATGATGCAGGAATTATAGATCGTGTGGACTACGATCAGCATATCACTAGTCTTTTATAACCTTAATAATAATAAATATCGAACAGTTATTTAGTATTGTCAGATGCGTACCTACTGATCATCTTTGGGCAAAAGTATTGACCCATCACCCAACTAACTGAGGTATAGATAGAATAGTTATCTATAAGCCCTGAAACAGCCCCAACTGCTCTGAAACTGAAACCCAACTTTTTTGAATTGAATGGAAATAATTACCATAATCACTCTCCTGGAATGTAAACAAGTGTTGAGGAAGTAAACGCAATTACTGTTTCCAGGAAGATCTGGTCTATTGTGATAATCTTTTGGATCTTTGTTCGATAGTCGACCTAACCTTGTCAGTGGTCGGCGGTCGCTGTTCTATTTGCCGTGATTCCATTGAATTTACATCTATCACAATAAAAAAATAAGTTAAAAACTATAACCCGACTACGTAATAGAGAGGGGGTCTAAAAATGCCAAAACAAGAAAATAATTTAGATAGAAATGCATATGTACAAAAATGGTCAAGCTAGAGCCGTGGTCGCACCCACTAATGGCAATTAGTATCTAAACTGTGTTTTACACCAAGACTAAAGCCTAGAGAAGATTCAGACAGACGGGTGCGATTTGACTTTGACTGTACCGAACCTTATAAAGTGAGTGCGACCACGGCTCTAGCTTGACCATTTTTGTACATATGCATTTCTATCTAAATTATTTTCTTGTTTTGGCATTTTTAGACCCCCTCTCTATTACGTAGTCGGGTTATAGTTTTTAACTTATTTTTTTATTTCGTATTTTTCCGTTTCCCAATTGAACATGTTTTTGGAATAATATATTTTTTTTTATATATAACTAGGGGGCAAACGAGCAAACGGATCACCTGATGGAAAGCGATTACCGTCGCCCATGGACACCCGCAACATCAGAGAAGTTGCAAGTGCGTTGCCGGCCTTTTAGGAGGGAATACGCCCTTCTTGAAGGTTTGCAGATCGTAGTGGTCCGGAAATACTGCTGGCGACAGTTCATTCCAGAGTTTTACAGTGCGCGGCAGAAAGCTTCGGGTAAAGCGCACGGTGGAGGACTGCCACTCATCAAGGTGATGAGGATGATAAATATTTTGTCGCATGGAATGGTGGCGAAAAGTTGCAGCAGGTATAAGTCCGAACAATTCCTCGGAGCACTCCCCGTAATATAACCGATAGAGGATGCAGAGCGATGCTACGTCTCTACGTAGCTCTAAGGAGTCAAGCCTGTTTGAAACACTATGGCAGTCGACAATTTGAGCGGCCCTACGTTGGATACGATCCAGAGGGAGAAGCTGGTACTTTGGCGCCCCTGCCCAGAGATGAGAACAGTATTCCATGTGAGGCCGAACCTGCGCCTTATAGAGTTGTAGGCGTTGGACCGGACTGAAATACTGCTTTGACCTATTCAGAACACCAAGCTTCTTGGCCTCCAGATGATATCTGAACTGGACCTCGCTCGATATGTTAACACCAAGTATTCCAATGTTCGAGGAGACAGTTATGGGTATGCTTTCAAAACGAGGACATACGACCATTGGTAACTTTTTAGCGGTGAACGCGCAAACTTGTGTCTTAGAGGGGTTGAATTGGACTAAGTTAAGTCTACCCCATTCAGAGACCTTCTCCAATGAATTTTCAATTTGAGAGAAAAGTTTGTTTCGACTCTCAATGACATTTTGCCCAGAGATGTTCACGTGGCCGGTATATAAGGCATCACCCGTGCTGTCATCCGCATAGCAATGAATGCCATTGGTTTGTAACATATCATTGATATGCAGTATGAACAGGGTAGGTGATAGCACACAGCCTTGTGGGACACCAGCATCAACAGACAGAGTATCCGAGCATTCACCGTCGACTACGACCCTTATGCTTCGGTCTGCTAAGAAACTTGCATAATTTCTCGGGGAGCCCATAGGAAGGAAGCTTCGAAAGAAGCGCTTTGTGCCATACCCGATCAAAGGCTTTCGCTATGTCCAAACTTACAGCCAATGCCTCTCCCTTAGACTCGATCGCCTGTGCCCAACGATGAGTTAGGTACGTCAGCAGATCACCAGCCGAGCGACCTTTACGGAACCCGTACTGTTTGTCGCTTAGCAACTGCTGAACGTCTAAGTATCGAAGGAGTTGTCTATTAATAATGGACTCCATTATCTTCGAGAATCTTATTATGAATAAGTATGACGCGTTTCAAATGAGAATAGGATTGACCTTTTTGTCAATGACCTTTTTGTGTCAGATATCACTTGAAAAGTGCGATTTTCAGAAAAACTAATGTGCATATAAATATTAATAGTATTGCATCGAATTTAAATAACAACGTTAAATAGTAATCAATTATCTAAACATAAATTTAACTTTAACATTCTAAATTCGAAACAATATGGCGCCGACTCGATCCTGTTCTCATTTGAATCGCACTATACTAATGAGCGCGAAGCGAGCCAGTTTTTAAGAACGATAATAATAATATAATATTTATAAAATAAAATATATTTTATGAAAGTAAACTAATATGTATAATATAACTGTAATTGGAAAGCACACATTGATTTGATATGCACGAAATTAGATAGGTTTACTTATGCTCTCAGACGTTTAGCCAAAACGATATCGTTAAATGCTGCTTTGAATGCATATCATGGATATGTATCCTCCATCCTGTCATAATATGGCCTTCTATATTTGGGGTAATTCGGTTGAAGCGATAAGAGCATTTAGAATTAAAAAAAAATGCATTAGGGTGATTTGTCAGGTAGGTTTGAAAGCTGTAGGCCACTGTTCCTTAAATAAGGAATTCTACCATTATCTTGCATGTATATTAGGGATATTTGTATCTTCGTAAAAAGACAATCTAGTTATTTTAAGAGAAATGCGGAAATCTATACAGATAGATCTCGGCGTTATCCTGATAATCTATACATACCTCAATGTAACAGCAGTACTTACATGAAAAGTCCTTATTATATATGGCTATAAAAGTCTACAATTTTCAAGAAAAATATTAATAAGTGGCTATTAGAGAAATGTTTTTATGATTTAAAGGATTATTTGCAACAGTCAAATAATAATTTATTTTTAATGTTAGTTATTATTTTGAATTTTAAAGTAAATTTACTAAATTGAAATGAATTTTGTTATATCAGTGACGTAGCTTTTCGTATTAGTTCTCATTCATACTCAAAATAATTATTAACTGTATTAATTAATTAATTTTTTGCATTAAGAACTATTTTATATTTTGCATACTATTTAATTAGTTGGATTTATTGACCCTTGAACGACCTGTAATTGATACCATCTGTCGACTAAACATTCTTGCAAATAAATTATTTATTATTATTATTATTAATATAAAAATTATATATTTAAATAGTCTTATATTACGTAATGTTCGAAAATTGGACAACTGGGATTGTAGGTTCGACCGCATTTTCAACGTGCATTTTGAGATATTTGTGCAAGTACGCCATAAATATGTATAATATATATACATATTTGTGATGTGCTTGCCAAGACCTTTCTTTTGATACCAAACACGTGATGATTATCTCGGTTTAATTTTTTTACATGTTAGAATTTGAGGTTAAATTTTCAAAATACAAAATTTAAACAAAAAATATATAGCCTATGTTACCCGCGGCATCATTACGAATCTATTGATACCTCATTTATTAAAATCGGACCAGTAGTTTAGACGCTACGAGGGAACAAACATACATACATACATACATACATACATACATAGACTTCCAAAATCATTACCCTTCCTTTTGGCTTCGCCGTAGTCGGGTAAAAACACTCGAAATTAATATATACCTATGTCGCAGCGTAAAATCCGAAATCGGTTGATGGGTTTCACACAATTTAGGAACTCGTGAGTCGTGACGTCATATACAAGGCGACTTTTGTATGGAGCGTTGTCACGAGACTTGCAAAATTCTGTAAACAAATAGCTGTGTCACAGTATTATTGAAAAAACATACTACCTTTTCTGAGAACTTACTAAAAAAGACAACCAAGGAGGTCTAACTTACTTATAGGTTTTTTTAGTATAATACGATATGATTAAATATTGTTTTCATTTGTTGATGATAATCTTATTTAATTCGAGTATAATTACTGTTATGTGCTTTTATCGAAATATGAGTCACATCTTTATCGTTACCAGGAGACCAATGGAGTATACAAAACATGAGTCAAGACTCAAGACCAAAGTCATTTAAAATGTTATGTAATGGGTGATTCCACAAAAAAGGGTAACTTTTAGGGATATCTAATACTTTAAACGACATAATCTTGTATAATATCAACCCCAAAATTCCCTGTATACTAAATTTCATGGTAATACTTGTATCCGTCTGTTTTTCCACTCCGACCAACTAAACGGATCAACTAGTTGTTCCGATCGGAACTCAGTACATGCAATTCTTGACACCGATCCAACTACTAACAAAAAAATTACTGTCATTGTCATACTCAAAGTAAAAGAATCACTCATATGTATGGGTGACTCTCCGCTCAACGCAAACTATATAAAGTAAGATTTTTTTTCGAGTATGACGATTATTCTTCTACCTAAACGTCTATATAATATACTAGCTTTTGCCCGCGACTTCGTCCGCGTGGAACAATACTTTGGGATATCGCTGAAATTTACCCGCGACTTTATTTATGACTAACGAAAGCGGAATCCTATTTTTTTAAACGGAACCCTAAAATAAAATTAGCCTATGCTAGACCCTATAACATCAGCTATCTGCTAGTGAAAGTCCCGTGAAAATCGGTCCAGCCGTTTCAGAGATTAGTCGGAACAAACAGACAGACAGACCGACTGACAGACAGACAGACGGACAGACAAAAATTAAAAAAAAATGTATTTTATTGTAAGTACCGAATATACTTTCAGATTCATTATGTAAAAAGCTGTTAATTTGAAGTTACAAACAGACACTTAAATTGTATTTAACTGTATAGATGTATACGCGCACCCCGCCTTGGTGACGCCCACTTCGCAACGGGCCGTGCAGCAGAAATCGTAATATTTTAATTTCGCCATAACTTCAAAACCAAACGTCCAATTTTAATCATTCAAAGACCAAATATTATCTACATAAACTGTACTTAGTGATGAAATAATTTATTTTGATAAGGATTAATAACATGAGTAAAATAAACGCGTTTAAATGTAGTCCAAAAAAAATTCAAGATTTCTAAATAAAAAAATGGTTGTTGTGCCTCACTCGACATAGATAGGTATAGTGTGTCGCGGACTTTTTTGTAGATATTTATAAGATCTACAATTAATTAGAACATTTTATGGTTCTATCTTTTAAAGTTTAGGCAGCGTACGCAAAATAAGTAACTTTTCTGGTTGATTTTTTACACCTTGTGTCCGAAAAACCCAAATATCTTACGGAACCCTATTTTTTTCCAAAATAAAATTTAGCCTATGTTACTCGTGGATAATGTAGCTTTCGAATGGTGAAAGAATTTTTGAAATCGGTCCAGTACTTTTTGAGCCTATTCATTACAAACAAACAAACAAACAAACAAACATACAAACAAAGTTTTCCTCTTTATAATATTAGTGTAGATAAGCAGTAGATCATACGCCCAAAATATCCGTAAAAATTGATTTAGTTAGGTCTTATCCTTTGGAAACTGCGAATTTTTAAGCTATACATAGGTGTATGTTTTTCTTTCGTTGTGCAATAATACAATATAATAATAATTTCGACTCTATTATGTCAATCTGATTGGCAGCTTGTTATGCGTAGGTGTGTATAATTTTTGCGCTGTTCGGAAATTTGAAATGCTGTGGGTTTGAATCTCGGTAAGATAAATATTTTTGTGATTGGGTCATTCTAAGTTAAGGCCACGTGGACCCAATTTTACATGACTTTGAATCGATAATAAACAAACAAATAGTAACTTTAAAAAGCCAAAAAAAAAAACACATTGTTGTTTACTTAATGTTCTTTAACAATTTGTGGTTCGAAACATAATATTGAAAACTTCACTCGATCAAAAATAATTCCGAAGAGGAGGCTAAATTTGAATATTTTTCTTTTTGTTCATGAAGTTCATGATAGTTTTACTTTCAAAAATCATATCTACAAAAAGCTAATAACTTAAAAAAGAATAATTTCTGGTTACATTTTGCATGTTGGTTTAATTATTTTAACAATAAATTAATATTGAAATGCAGCGTGCGTAAGCCGCTAGAGTCGCCCCACAGTCGCCCGCTAGGCGTTGACGAGGACAGACCTATGTCAGTTTTGCTAGCGCACGCCTTACCCGCGTATTTATCGAACAATTCTTTCGTTTCTAACGCAGTGTACGAAAGTCAGTTTGTTTTGTTTCTTTTTATTTTTGAACATATCATACACAATAACATGTTATATTTTATCGTCGCCGCGTCATTGCTTTTCCCAGATGAGACGACCTCTGTGGCTCAGTGATTGAGCGTGTTGGTGCTCAAGCCGGGAGTCGCGGGTTTGAATCCCGCCGAAGGAAAAAAAGTTTCCTGTGTTCCCGGGTCATGGATATGTATAATACATTAAAAATCTAAAGGAAAGTCAGTTTCTTTGTATTTTTTTATGTTTCTTTTTATTTTTGAACTAAATCTATACATCTATACAGATAAATATAATTGAAGTGTCTGTTTGTAATGTCAAATTAACAGCTTATCACTTGATGCATATGAAAGTATATTCGATACTAACAATAAAATATCAATTTTTAAAATTTTTGTCTGTCCGTCTGTCTGTCTGACTGTCTGTTTGTTCCGGCTAATCTCTGAAACGGCTGGACCGATTTTCACGGGACTTTCACTGGCAGATAGCTGATGTTATAAGGTCTAACATAGGCTACTTTTATTTTAGGGTTCCGTATAAAAAATAGGGATCCGTTTTCGTTAGTTGCGGGTAACGAAGTTATGCAAACGAAGTTGCGGGCATCAGCTAGTTATACATATAACCATACACAATAACATGTTACATTTTATTGTCGCCGCGTCGTTGCTTTTGCCAGATGAGACGACCTCTGTGGCTCAGTGATTGAGCATGTTAGTGCTCAAGCCGGGGGTCGCGGGTTTGAATCCCGCCGAAGGAACAAAAAGTTTCCTGTGTTCCCGGGTCTTGGACATATAATACAATAAAAATCTATTGGAAAGTTTGTTTTGTATTTTTTTATGCTTCTTTTTATTTTTGAACTAAATCTATAGGTACAGATAAATAAAAATGAAGTGTCTGTTTGTAACCTCAAATTAACAGCTTTTCACATAATGCATCTGAAAGTATATTCGGTACTTACAATAAAATACCAATTTTTTAAAATGTCTGTCCGTCTGTCTGTCTGTCTGTCTGTCGGTCTGTCTGTCTGTTTGTTCCGGCTAATCTCTGAAACGGCTGGACCGATTTTCGCGGGACTTTCACTGGCAGATAGCTGATGTCATAAGGTCTAACATAGGCTACTTTTATTTTAGGGTTCCGTTTAAAAAATAGGGTTCCGCTTCCGTCAGTTAGGCGCAAACGAAGTTGCGGGCATCGGCTAGTTATACATATTATAACCATACACAATAACATTATCGTCGCCACGTCGTTGCTTTTGCCAGATGAGACGACCTCTGTGGCTCAGTGGTTGAGTGTGTTGGTGCTCAAGCCGGGGTCGCGGGTTTGAATGCTGAAGGAACAAACATTTTTTCTGTGTTCCTGGGTCATGAATGTGTATTAAATATACTAAAAATCTTAAATATGTGTATAATATAAAAATTATTAAATATATTTCTGTTGTCTGGTACCCGTAACACAAGTTCTTCGAGAACTTACCACGGGACCAGATTGACTTGGTGTGAAGCGTCCATACATATATTATTGTGTTGTGTATTATGAGAAAAAAGTAGCTGATGCGTGGAGTAGCCTTAGTACATTATTGAATAAGCCAGTAAACGGTTTTTATGAATTTGTAACATCTACCATCTTCTTTGCCGTACTTTTCGTTTCTTTTTATTTCGATTTCTGTTTTTACAATAATAATAATAAATAACTCCCCACGCGACATCCGAGTCGAGAGCCAAGCTCTAACCACTAGACCACGGAGGCTGTTCTATTTACAATAAAATATAAGGATACGAGCTCAACATCTGTCATGCTTGCCTTTGCAGAACACACCAAGTCACTCGCAAGTAGGGGTTGCAATCCGGATACTTCGAAATTCGAAAAATTCGAAAAATCCGGATTTTTCGATTTTTTCAATCTTGGTTACTACTATGAAAATTACATATTTTAATTGTAATTAGTATGTACTCTAGACGTACAATATTTGAATAAGGGATATAATTAATTGAGTGAACAAAAAATAAGTTGGTGACTGCACGTGAGCATACTGTATTGCTGAATTTGGCAGCGAATTAATATGCTGGCGACTAAATTACTTCAATCAATCTTGGTTACTACTATGAAAATTACATATTTTAATTGTAATTAGTATGTACTCTAGACGTACAATATTTGAATAAGGGATATAATTAATCGAGTGAACAAAAAATAAGTTGGTGACTGCACGTGAGCATACTGTATTGCTGAATTTGGCAGCGAATTA
The DNA here is from genome assembly GCA_905404095.1 of Glaucopsyche alexis. Taxonomy (NCBI): domain Eukaryota; kingdom Metazoa; phylum Arthropoda; class Insecta; order Lepidoptera; family Lycaenidae; genus Glaucopsyche; species Glaucopsyche alexis. The sequence goes on along the minus strand of FR990044.1, from coordinate 3,297,169 downwards.
ATATGTTGGCGACTAAATTACCAAACTGGTGAAATCACTCAAGTGACAAAAAATACAAAAATCGGCAGATAAAAAGTAGCGAAATTTAATCCAATTAGCACCGATAAGTTGGTGACCATTATACCATGTAAGTAGCTTATAAAGATTTGATTGATAAATTAATAGCTGCTAAAAATTCAATTTGCAAGCTACGGAAAATCCCAGTTTTGGATACTATTGGAGGTTTTTTTTTCTTTGGTATGGGTATCGTTTTCAAGGTTTTTGGGGGTGCAGAATGATATGAAAATAAAATCCGTTTTAAAATTCCAAAATGGCGTATATTTTTTTTTTTTATTAAAAATGGATGTCTTTTTCCATGTTTCATATGCTGATTATAAAATTGTCTTCCAATTTCATTTTCCAAAATGGAGACTATCCAATCTTCGTAAAATTAACATGTAGTTTGTAGAGGTACCAGCTATGTAAGGTATAGAAACTTTTCGAAATTCAGGATTTTCAAATTTCTTTTTTTGGCATTCATGAAAAAAATATGCGATTTCCGAGTTAAGGGGGAGGAAATTTTTATTATTTTTCCAGTAATAGTATTATTTTTCCGTTTCTAAAATAGAAGCGATTTTAGAAAAAAAATATGGCAATGTTCTACTTTGACACGAACAGTGTATAAAGCTATAGAAATTTTGGAAAATTCAGGATTTTCAAATTTCTTTTTCATCCATCGTGAAGAAACTATGGTGTTGCGGGGTTCTTAAGGGGAGGAAATTTTCATTATTTTTTCAATAGGATGCACCGTTTCCGAGATAGAATCAATTTTATAAAAAAAAATTAAATGCTCTACATTGAGATACGAGGGATATATAAAGCTATAGAAATGTTGGAAAATTCAGGATTTTCGAATTTCTTTTTCTCTCATCTTGAAGAAAATATATGGTTACGGAGTTATTAAGGGAGAGGTAATTTTCATTATTTTTCAAGTAGGATGCACCGTTTCTGAGATAGAAGCCATTATAGAAAAAAAAAATACGATAATGCTCTACTTTGAGACACGAACGGTGTAAAACGCTATAGAAAATTTGGAAAATTTAGGATTTTCAGATTTTTTTTCTTCCATCATGAAGAAAATAATATTGCGGAGTTTCTAAGGGGGAGGAAATTTTCATTATTTTTCATTAAGATGCACCGTTTCCGAGATAGAATCTATTTTATTAAAAAAATATAAATGCTCTACATTGAAAAACCGGGGCCGGGATTAGGGAATGTTATTATTCGACAAATTTTACTATTCGAATAATTCGAATAATGGCTAAACACTATTCGAATAAATTCGAATAATTCGAATAATACGAATATTGGTAATAAACTTTAAATACAAGTAATATAATGCGTTTATATATACCTGCATTTATAATAATATTAAAATGTGAAGTGTTTCACAAATTACTCTAAAAAACAACGTATTTTTAATTAAAAAAAAAACTTATTTTAAGTTTCAAACTTAAAATACTAAAATTGCAATAACTTTTTAAAACTATTAACACATGAACGGTTTAGGTCTGGAAGCAGACCATGGATTTGGTTGCCAACTAATTGGTTTCTGCCAAAAAATAAGGAAAAGATCCTCTAAGGGAGAGCATTTTTGGGGTTTGTTTTAGAGGTTCGTATTTTCTGGTTTTTAATTGAGTCAAGCTATTGATCGATTCAACATAGACAATCAATTTAAAAAGTCAGACCTACAGTCTGACTTTTTAAATTAAGTTTTTGTTAGTATAATTTAATATACCTATAAAGAACATTAATATTACAGAACATATTTTTTTATTGTTTAAGATTGGAGAGAAATATATTTGCAGAGTTGGAACATTGCACAGAAATCGAAATGCACTGTAAATAGTGCTCTGTTCTAATATAATGCAGCCGAAAACTCTAAACACACGAGTATCGTGCTGGCATAATGGTCTGCTCCAGACATAATCGGTACATGTGTATATAAACCGTAGTAACAATAAGTAAACAAGATAAACCGTCAAAATAAAAAGCACTCAAAAAAGATTTTAATGTTATGTTAACATAACAAAAAACTTCATAGTTGGTAAAAAGTGGGTGGAAAATCTTTAAAACAAAAATAACCTTTTTCCATTTTCAAATTAGCCATATTTTTGGTCTCTTTATGTTTTCATTTTTTTCTTGCACGATGACACTTATTACAAAAAGGAAGTTAGGTCAGGCAGAAGGCATCAGTGCAGAAGTAGGCATCATGCGTTTTACTGCAACAACGGAGTGTGTCACGTTACGAACCGATCAGAAGATAAAGCGACGGTACAAAGAGACTGAAAAACATTTGATAAGGCCGTGCAAGACTTTAATGGCAGACTCAGTAATAATAGTAATAAGAAGACTTGCTTAAGTAAATCTGAAACCCTTAAAGACCGAGGCGAAGAAGGAGTGGTCTAACCTCGAGACCAATCTCGAGAGCCCTAGTATCGAGTAGCAACACTGTGATACGTCCGTGAACACATACAAAAGGATGAACGAGAATGGTCCAGAATTTTGATCTCAGATGAGTGGATTTACTCACTTTAACTTCACAAGTTAAAGTGAACTTCTGAAGGAAGGCTAAGTAAACGTGACCTGGTAGGGGATATCTTCAAGCCTACTTTTTATATAGAGTTCAGTATGCTCATGCAGAGTACATATTATACAATGGGCTGGCATACCTTCAGGAATCCGCACTGAGTATGTGGCCATGACAATTGGACCTCTACCTGGAGAAAGATATGGTCAAGAGTCTTAAAGATTATTTTTAATGTCCTCACCTCAACCCGATTAAGTATACCCTGAGAAGAGCTTAGAAAGCTAGTCAGAAGCCGCAAATTATCACCTACAGTTAGTACCCTCACAGCACTAAAACACGCCCTGATATAAGAATGTGAGAGAATATTGCATAATTCGGCTCCAAAACCTCGTTTTCAGTATGACAAGCTGTTGTCAAAGAGTTATTCAAAACCGCAATTTTATATAACATGTAAATTTAGTCTTTAAGACTAAGATTAAAATTGTTAATTTTTGTTTAAACATAAAAATAATATACTGATATATATATTTTATTACTTTTAAAGAAAACTGATATATCTTGTTATAATATTTTGAAAAGTATAAAATTTTAAACGATTTGTATTTAGTTTTGCAGGCCAGTGTAATACTGTAATAATCAACTTAACTAGGTATCCTTTATCGTTTCACTCTGTTCGTCCGCCTGTCTCTCTTTCTATCTGCTCTTCTAGCTATATTGCGTCTAGATATCAGTTTTGGTTTGATACAAAAATATAATTTTATTATATAGTTAAGTACACTTCACATGTATGGAAAGCCACCCCGGCTTTCCATAAATGTGAAGTGTATGTTGAATATTATGTCTTTAAAATAAAAGTTTTATACATGACTTTTACAAAGTCAACCACTTCCAAGTAATCGGCCTCCAAATTGGTTTCACCCACCTCTGTCATTTCTGAACTATGAAGATTAGGAACTTACAATTTTCTATGCTAGTAGATCATGGTAAATTCTCTTTAGGAAAGTTATTTTAAATGAAATCGAACAGTAAGATAGTAATACAGTGTAGTAAAATCTGTTTTAGAATATTATTGACGACAATATTAATAAATAATAAAAATAATGTATTAAATAACGAAACTTTTCCGGCTTATATTTAAGTTTATTACTACTAATAACATATTTTTGAAAAATAAATAAAATATTTTTATTATTCGTTTTATTCGAAATATTCGAATATTCGAATAATATTCCCTAGCCGGGATGCATAAAGCTATAGAAATGTTGGAATATTCAGGATTTTCGAATTTCTTTTTCTCCCATCATGAAGAAAATTTGAGGTTTCGGGGTTACTAAGGAAATTTAAAATGGATGACTTTTTTGTAATCAGCACCCCCAGAAACCAACAAAGGGACAACCATATTATTTTTATAAAATTAAGTATGTCCGCCATATTGGAATTTCAAAATGAATGTCATTTTCGTATCCAGCACCCCCAAAAACTTGGTAACGACACCTATGTTAATTTTGCGAAAAATGAATAACCGTTATTTTTAAATTTCAAAATGAATCTACCCAATATCTACACCAAGTCGAGGAAAATTAAAAATTGGGAATTTTGTACGCTCCTTTGTTTTTTTTTATGTGCGCTGGTTTTGCTGCTTGTATGTTTTTTGAGTTACCTACATTACGGAAAATATATGTACCTATTCTTAAATTAAATGTGTACTCACAAATTGTCGCCAAGATGGTTATTTGTTCGCTAATATAATATCAGTCTGCCAGTTTGGAATATTCAGTGGTATTATTTAGTCACCAGATTTGTAATTTTTTATTCCTTACATTCTTTAGCCAATATGGTAATTTAGTATTCAATATTACGGTACTTTCACATCCAAAATTTAATTGTTTTGTCGTGATTGTTTTAAACACTTACGGATTTTGTCACGGTTTACGTTTTACGGTTACGTTTACGTAACGCGACAAAATCCGTAAGTGTTTAAAACAATGAACAATATTCGCGTAAACATAAGAAATAAATATGTTTTGTCGTGAGTTTAAATACATGCCTTTGGATAATTTGATATTATTTGTTGTCCTGTTGAAATTGTTGACACATTTTTCCATTTATTCAAGTTATTTGGTAGAACATAGTCAATCCATTAAATGGAAATGCGAGGGATGAAGATCTGTTAAAATATTATGGCCGCTATATATGTATACTAGCGACCCGCCCCGGCTTCGCACGGGTACAATACTGATACTAATACTACAGATAACAGAATGTCTTTAAACCTCTAACAAAACGGGTGATATTTAGTCAAAACAAACAGAAACAAATTAATATAGGTACCTACTATGCTAATACTTAATGAAATAAGTAAGTGGGTATACTTTTATCGTATGAAATACCTACACTTTTCAGAACTAACAATACAACAATCACTAAATAAATAGTTACTCAAGTATCTATCCATCATAGTTACAACGAACACAAAACAAAAAATTTACTCATAGATCTAAACTCGCACGCCTTGGCGACGACGCGACGCCCACTTCGCAACGGGCCGTGCAGCAGAAATCGTAATATTTTAATTTCGCCATAACTTCAAAACCAAACATCCAATTTTAATCATTAAAAGACCAAATATTATCTACATAAACTGTACTTAGTGATGAAATAATTTATTTTGATAAGGATTAATAGCATGAGTAAAATAAACGCGTTTAAATGTAGTCAAAAAAAAATTCAAGATTTCTAAATAAAAAAATGGTTGTTGTGCCTCACTCGACATAGATAGGTATAGTGTGTCGCGGACTTTTTTGTAAATACTTATAAGATCTACAATTAATTAGAACATTTTATGGTTCTATCTTTTATAGTTTAGGCAGCGTACGCAAAATAAGTAACTTTTCTGGTTGATTTTTTACACCTTGTGTCCGAAAAACCCAAATATCTTACGGAACCCTATTTTTTTCCAAAATAAAATTTAGCCTTTGTTACTCGTGGATAATGTAGCTTTCGAATGGTGAAAGAATTTTTGAAATCGGTCCAGTACTTTTTGAGCCTATTCATTACAAACAAACAAACATACAAAGTTTTCCTCTTTATAATATTAGTATAGATGTATGGACTGTTTCTAAGATACTTACAATTTTATATTTTTTCAGTAGTAGTACAGTTCATTAATAGGTGATCCAATTTATAAAAACACTGAATATGGTTTCAGTTTCAATTGCACAAGTAGTAAGAAGTATAATAAGCAAATCCAAACCCAATTAAAGCTTTGTATTTTTATATTTATTGAATTCTTACTAACGAAAGTCGAAACATATTATTGCAATTTTAATTTCTACAATCATAGAATGCCAAATTAATATGACAGCTTAAAAAGAAATGTAGTGGTTTAACTATATTTAATTATCTTCTAAATAATGAATATCTAAGTCCAAATACCTAAATATTATCTCTATGATATCAGGAAGAAGTTTTGGAGTCGATAATACCTGACTGGTTGGTTTAAGATTAGAGAGAGTTTTGCCGAACGAGTCAGTAGCAAAACTAAATGAAAATCAACGCTCCTGTTTTTGCGTAGAAATAATTATTTTTAGATAATATTTTAAAGATAAGATATAGGTGTCAAAAATAGCACCAACGATTTGTGTAAACCACTGTTATTTTTTTAAGTAATGTAGTTTTCATCTTATAGCGGAAACTTCAAAGTGCAATGAAGAGTAAGATGTTACTGTTTATTTGTAAGTAAAATGTAAAAATAAAGATCTTACAACAGTTATAGGTTTTAAATTGTGCTTAGAATTGCTTATTGTACTTCTGTTAGTTACCGAGGGAATTAAAAGCACCATTTACGTGTTTAATTATTACCCAAACAGGTGGGTGATTTTTACTTTCAATAACTCAAAAGTGGTCCAATTTCGTCCATACAAAATTATTTGTTCAGCCCCATGCTTCAAATGATTTGTCTTCACTCCCCGGATCTCGATTTAAAGGATTTTCAGTTTCCTACGTTTTATTAAACTGTATTAATTTTCCTACGTTAGTACTTTCACATAGAAATGGAACTTTACGAAAACGGTAGTGGTGAATATGTAAAAAAAGCGTTAAAAAGATCACAGGCTATTCCAATTTTTTATAATTCTTTCTGCTGGAACATTTAGTAAATAACAATATATACATACCTTATTTAAAATAAAATACTAACTATAAAACTGAACATTGTAGGATTTGAAACGTAATCAAAAATATTTCTAAAAATAAAAAAAAAATAATATAATTAAGTATATAATTTTGATATAATCTCATTATGTTTTTATTTATTCAGATTGTAATTCTAATACTTACAACTTAAAATCAGAATTTATTTAAATTAAATTATAAAAAAGTAACTCTTTTTTTTACTAATGAGTGTAAGTTTTGTTACAACATAGTAGTAAAATAAACATTAAAGTTTTATAAAATATGCAACAAATTTAAAAAAAATGAAAAAATCTGAATTATCCGGATAATCCGGATTTTTGGGAGAAAAAATTCGGAAATCTGGATTTTCAAAAAGTCAAACGTTTGTGGAGGTTTGGATTTTGCGGCAAGTGGCAAACGTGCGGACTCGGCAGTAGGAATACATTTTTTGCAAGTGCCTGCCTAAGTAGTTACCATCAAATCGTCAGCGCCTACCTGATACAGTATTATTATCTCACGAAACGACACGTACTTTAGTGACCACACGAGCTAACGATAGGTACTCGTCTCCATGCACACATCGAACACAGCGTGTTTTTATACTTGTAACAGAACACACTGCATAGAAACTGTCAAAATAATTGAATATAATTTAATCATTTTTTACTTACCTACTGCCGACACGTCTACACTGTAACACTTTAGGTTCATGTAAGTTCACGCCGGCGACGTAGGCGCGCGGCTCGCTTTGCGGCAATTGCGGGCAACTCTTGGAAGCGTTAAATGCCTATTTCGCTTGGTCTTCGTGGCCTTAAGAGGTAACTCGTTGTATGAAGTGACGGCACGGCATTTTTTTTTAAATACTTTTACTTAAGTATACTTTTTTCGTGGAAACTCTTAAATTGAACATGTTTACAAAGTGGCCAGTCAATTTATTGGTTTTAGCTCGTTTTATAAGTGACCAGGGGAAATACTCCGTACAGGGGAGAGACAAGATATGCATAGGGGAGGATTCTTTAATGAACAGAAAAGAAATAGACATATAAAAACAGGGTATTTTTAAGAATCAACTTTATTTTTTCATTTTTATTTTAATTCTATATAATCAGGCTCTTCATGTTTCTTAAGCGCTATGTACAAAACATGAAAAATCCCTTACCTTTCCTTTCCATCAAAACATAATTTATATATAACTTTACTATCAATAGACAATAATGAAATTAAAATAAACAAAAACTTGTTTTAAATAACAAAGTTAAACTTTTCTTGTACTTAGACAAGTAAAAATATTATTTTTAATCTATAAAGGTAACTAAAAAAGTACTAAATTTTTCCTAAAACCCGCTTTTAAATACATCAACGGATTCAATAAAAGCATAAAACTATGCTGACCTCTCTCTCTCCTCTCATTTTAATAGTAGATAGTTCTTCTTCCTGATCCCAGGTGAGAAAAGAAATATCATCATCATTTCTTATTATATCTCGAATTGACTTTTGCTGTGCTACATGTGCTCGCCTGTTTATATTTTAGGAGGCGGTGGGTCTTCATTACTCGAACATGGTAGTGTTACAGGAGCATCGCTTATAAATGGAGTCCTAAACGACGTCTACGAATTTTTGATTTTTCTCTCCATACTTTTCTAGTCCTCTGCTGCTGTCATTTGCTTCATTGTCATAAAAGTTCCTATTTCTTTCCTCTTTTCATATTATCCCTTTCCTTACTTTCCTTAACTCTTTATTGAGCGTACTTATCCGGGTCATTTTAAATTTTAATAATGACCCGGATAATCATAATCGTTCTGCAATATTTTTTTTGGAGCTGCTCTTCGCGCGTTATTTTTGCCATTTTTTTCTGTAAAAAAGTAATATTACATGGTAAAGCTAAGATAGACGTCGTGCCAAATAAAGGTTCAGAGAAAACGACGAAGTATTAATGAAAACATATACAAATATATCTCCCCTGGACATTAGGTATCTTCCCTGCCATCGAAAGAGCCAGGGGAAATACGCCAGGGGAGATACATTTTCGATTGATAACTAAAATAGCCGTAAAAGTGTTTCTCGTATACAATTCACAACCAAGTGTAACAATGTATGCACTATTCACTGTGTATATTTAAGTATATGTTAGTATTTTAACAAATAATTGCTAAATAAAACTTACCAGGGCAAAGACTGCATTCACTCAACATTTCTGCAACTAGCGACTGGCGTGACTGAAATGGCCGACAAAATAGCTGCGCAGTCGGCTTATGCGCCGCTTGCTGCTAACTTTACGTTACATCCTATGTACTCAAAGTCCCAACTTCCATAGATTATCAAAAAAAACTGATTTTTAAACGAAAACAAAAAGCCAGGGGACGAGACACGGAGGACAAATTTCGACGATGATATTTATTATAAAAAACTGGATAATAAGCAAGTTTACTTCCAAGATACTGTTACTAAGTTATCTTTCTGTATAAAATTAATGATGCTAAAGTAATTATTGAATTTTAATACATTCATAATTACTGGTTTACAAATAAATTTGGTTGAGGGACAGGCCAGGGAAGATACTTTTTTCACATATTAGAGCTTATTGTGACTAAACTACGAACATTTATGTAATAAATTCAAGTGACCACGTAGAAAACATTTAGTTTTAAGTAATGAATAGTTTAATTATGAAGTTAATATAAAAAAAGGCATTTTTTTGTCTTGGCCATCGAAAGTACCTCTTAACTTAGAATGACCCGATTATTTTTATTTTTTTAATTTACTAGAACTCGGAGCAAACTTCGGTTACCCGGGTGTTTTAATTATGGTAGCACATAAACGTAATTTCTACAAATTCTGATTTTTTAGATAGCTAATTTAATGTCAGATAAGTATTGCTCGTGACCGGGCCGGACCAGTCACTTTTTTGAGTAGCCAGAGGAATGAGGAATGATGAGGAGGAGGAAAACTGAGGAATGAGGTCACTTTAATTTTTGCAAGGCAAGCCTTTTCGGCCTCTCTTTTTTACCCGACTGTCTAGAAGGGTATACGTTTTACGCGCGTATCTTGTATGTATGTATGTAAATTCCTTTATTCCCACGTATCGTATCTTCCAAACGACTGGATGGATTTCGACAATTAAGATATCGATAGATTTGTCTAAATTACCCAAGTGTCCTTAGATTGTTAGTTCAAAGAAAAAAAATACAAAATGGCTGATCTTAGCGCCAAATTATAAGTATGTAGTTAATTTTTTTTCTTTTTAACAAAACCTATCGAGTGGGTATCAAAATAAAGGAAATTAAAAGGAGATTTCAAAAATATGTAAATATGTCATATATTTAAATTTAATCAGGAATAATTACAACCATTTTAATTAAATCATTCGAATAAATTTGTAATCAATATTCAACTAGTCGTATTTTTGCTTTAAATCGACCAAGCGTGTGCTGGTTAAACTAAAAGAGCTAAAATAAAATAAATAATTAAAAAAATAAAAAAGACAGATAGATAGACCCATTTGCAAATTATAAATCGTACAAAAATTTAATATAGGCCTCACCAATTATTTCACTTAGGCTTTCAGCTCATTCGGTCTTTTTAGTGCATTGCTTGGGTATCTGTCTTTTTTTGCAGTCGGGTTTTTTTTATTTATTTTTTAATATTCCTTCTCTATACTGCTGGGTCATATTTAGATTTTTTTTAGAGGCAGCATTATGCTTTAAACTGAAAAAAGTAAAAAAATGCTTACACACTTTAGTCTTTAAACAATTGAAATAATAAAAGTTATCACAAAAAAAATATTAATACCCTGGAAACACGTTAGTCAATAATCAATATAAGACATAGGACTGACGTCAGCGGACTGATGAAAAGGGACACGAATTTGAGTTTATGCCAAAGGACTGACGTTTTGAGAATATAATATTGTGGTGTTAAAAATAAAATAAAGAGCTGATATTGGGTGACCAAACACTTCAGTTATTAATTAGTTGTAATAAAATAAAAAATAAGGTGATGGACTAATTTTTATTAACTTGTTACAGGTATGCATGTACTTACCAACATTCTATATGTGGAATATTGAAACAACACATTTGATTGTAAGTAGAAAAATTCTTATTAAGTCTTACTGAATACTAAGTAATAAATTTTTTAAGCTCTAACTAAAATTCTTAAATGTGTACTACCTAAATGTAGGTACTCATTCACACTCAATGCAAAAAGTCAAACGTACACGTAAGTACTAAGTACCTACCTGAGCCACTGGAAGTGAATAACTCATTATCTTATTACGCACCGAAAAAACCATGTCGCTACAACAAAACCATGGAGCTATAACAACAAAAAAAAACCAATAAGCAGCGATTTCTCTGAAACGATAAGATCATAAGTAGAACGAGTTTTCACCCCCAAAACCCGCTGCATACTTAATTTCATGGAAAAACTTTAAGTCGTTTTTTTTGTTTTGGTAGCTAGTTACTACCTTACGTTGAATAAACCTAAATAAATAATTTTATTTAATACCTGCGCACATCACATTAATTATTTATTTATTACTATTTTTTTTCTATTTTGTAATTAGTTTTAAATCTAGCCTATTTACCCTAAAATTTTATTTATTATCAGTATATCAGAACCTCAATTCTCGTATTTAAAGTAGACTTTCATTTTACTTACATTGTAAGTGAAGCGACAATATGATAATAATTATGGGATGGACATTGGGCATGTAAAAAGTCGGACCTGCGCTTGATCTCTTGTTAGTCGGGAATCGGGATTAGAAGAGTAAATGAAGAGAAAGTGTTCTAGTGTGTGCGCAGTAGGTACACACTTGGGCATTATAAAATTACTCCTGCTTAACTGGCCTGGTTTCAATTAAAACCGGCCACCGTCACCGAAATCGGTGTGGTGATTTATTATTATTAATAACAATTACCTAACAAGAATTGCTCGTTTAAACTATAAAATTTTATGTTATCTATTATGTTGCCTGTTTAAAATAATAAAATATATAAATGAAACCATTAATAATAAGCTACATACTGAAAATGAAAGAAAATTGATTTGCTGTCTCTTTTAAAATAATACACTTTGAGAATTACTACAGACTAAGGGGCCATCCATAAATAAAGTCACACGTTAAGGGGGAGGGAGGGGGTCGAATTTTATGAAAAATAATTTAAATGGAAATAAAACTGGTTTCGGAACCAATATTTTTATTCGATAATTTCTAAATGTAAAATATGTGACGTCACACTAGGGGGGGGGGGGGTCTCACAAATGTGACCAACTGTGACAAGGTAGGGGTAAAAAATAGTGAAATTCGTGTGACGTTATTTATGGATGGCCCCTAAAATAAATGAAACTAAAAAACATAATCCACTAGTAAATAGGTTCGTAATGTTAATCGATATAAGTAGGTAGGTCATTCGTACTAGCGGCTAGCCCATTAGCAAAGATAAAAGAACGTGGAAAATCCATCCGTTTTAAGTATTATAACGATAATAATTATTATACTCATTACTTACTGGGAAATTTAAACTGTAACACAATACCTATAATCTGTACTAATATAATAAAGAGAAAAGGTTTGTTTGTTTGTTTGCATCGAATAGGCTCCGAAACTGGACCGATTTTAGACCACGGAGAAGGGCATAAGCTACTTTTTATTGTGGCAAAATTTACGGCTCCCGCGAGATTTCCTTTAGCGCGCAAGTCACAGGGAGCATAAAGTGATTTTATTCCACTTTTGAATTTAAGTTATTGTAAATTTGTAATCCCTTAAAATACAAGAATTTCCAAATTTCTTAAAGATTTATAGTAACCTTAAGTTAGTTCAGAAGTTAACATCCTTAAACAAATCCTGGCTGCGATAATCCTAATTAATTTCTACTTAAAATATTATTATATAGAGGATAGAAAATAAAGTTCACCGCGACACAACCCGTTAGTGTTTAAAACAGTAAACATAAAAAAAGTGAGGGGCTATAATATGTTCTTGAGACACACAAAAGAACAATAAAGAAGTAGTGGTAATAAAGGAAATTCCTGAACTATCTACATATCTTTATCGCTGTCCGTTGGCCTCGCTAGTTGTTTTTCATTTCATAAGTTAAGGTCACTACTCAGTACTCACTACCACCCACTGAAACGATGAGTGTCATGGGCGAACTTGAAATCTTTGCTTTTGCCCTTTGCCCCTGCAAGGCTGCTTTTATTTACTTAAGTATGCTCTATGTACTTATGACTAATGTTATATAGATTAAGTTACAACATTGTAAAAATATTTTTTTGAAAAGAACAATTTTCCCATCTTTTTGCTAAAAGGTGGCCCCGTGCGAGTTTCTTACGCCGGTTCTTCTCGCCGGGCTAGTTTCCGAACCGGTGGTAGGCATCATGTAGGACAATTCTATAAGTGTTATTTCATAACCTATATGGAAATAAAAATTTTGAGTTTGAGTTTGTAATTAAACAAACTTCAATGTTATCTGTGTACTTCTCAAGTACTGCGCCAGGTCATTATCATTATTATCATCGAACACTTACGTCCCTAGTCGCCACTGCTATGGATTGGGTCTTAGTCCTTAGGAGCCCTCCTATTCACAGGCTGTCGCTGTCTCTGCTAGCCGAAATGACAAGGACAGCATATGATTTGAGCGTCACTTAATTAAACTATCGTTTCAATATTCGGTTGTTTTACTCTTTACAGACAAGTGGGCATCCTCACTATGTTTATGCGTTTGTTTGATGTACTCATATGAGAGAAACTGGGTCGAACCTGCACCCTCTCCATAACAACTCTGGCGATTTACCGCTTGACCAAGACGTACTGTCCGCGCGCGAGTTGAATGGCACCACGCTTTTAAGACAGAGGGGGGGGGGGGGTTGTAAGTTTGACGTGTCTATCTGTATGTGTGTCTCCCGAAAATAAATGAAAACTGGGATGAACCAACCGATTTTGATCTAATTTTTTTTTGTTTGAAAGCTAACATGATCGAGAGTATTCTTAGCTATGATTCATCGTCATCAGCTCGCTCTCTGCTTGATAATTCGTGGTTTATGTATTATTAATTGCTGGTTGATCTTCTGATTAAAAAAAAAAAACTAGGGGGTTTACGTGCACGGTTACTTATTTTTTAAAATTTTGTAGTGTCCTTGATAGCTATAATTGCATACCTTAGCTCTGCACTCTGCAGTCAACTCGCGTGCGGCTGTATAGCAGCATGCACTCCACTAGTAGGACACGTTACTCGCATTGTACTTTGTTATCGGATTTACGAGTTGGTTCGTTCTCGAATCGATTTCACGGCGCTCGCTGATTGACTAACTTACGTCAATTGAAAATCCGAAGCCAATGCAGCGTGCAAGAAAATTCTAACTATTCGTTTAACGGCTATTGTTTTATCAATACTTAATTTTTCAGCAGAATTTAACAAGGCAAATGAGTATGTGCTCGTCCCCGGAAGACGTTTGCCATATATTTTTCTTAATTTGTGTAGAAATCGCAAGAAAACCAGTTGTAGGTAGAGGTAAATAGTAAGCGTGGCAAACTATAATAAGCCATACAATCAATCGTCTAATCGATTTGAACAGTTCTATATTAACATAAACCAGTGATCATCACACTTTTCTAATCAAGGGCCACATAGGACAATGTGAAGTATCACTGTGGGCCGTACACTGATAAACTTGAGAGGGGGAGAAACTAAAATAAAACATTCAAAGGTACGATTCAAATAATGAATTGTGTCATGTGTGTCTCTCGCTAAATAAAATAAAATAAATTGATAATTATGATTAATTTCGTTGCGGGCCCCAAGACAGATTTAGCATGCCCCTCGGGCACCCGTGAGATCACATCAAAGGGATTTTTGTGGTTGTTTACCAGTGTCGATCCTGGTTACACAGGAGTTGCAGTGGTGGGTAAATGTGATGGGCCAATTGCTCGTTTGAAAACTAAAGCCTTCCTCTTGTGGATCAGGATGAATGGACAAAAAAAATCTAATCGACACGGTAGTTTCAGAATTTAGCACGTTCAAACAAACAAAGAAACTCTTGCTCTAGGTATTACATTAGTATAGATATTTAACCTTCTGTAAAGTTTGGAGTTTAGAAACTCAGCGAAATAAAATATTAATATTTAATGAGCACGCGTTTTCGCCGGCTCACGTGTACGGCAAAAAAACACATTTCCGAATATTGTCGAAACCGTCTATCCGATACGGCCGTTTTCCTCATAAGTATAATTTAATTCAAATTAAATTTTCGAAAGGTTAGTCAAATATTCTAAAGTCTAAGCACATTCTGTCGCTGAGCACATTCTACTGATACGTGTCAGATATAGCTTATTTGGGCGTTTCTCTGTAAACTGGGCAACTTGCTCTAAGAAAGCTGTCTTGGCAACTTTTTTGCTCATATAGTCAATAAATGTTATTCAGGCGTTAAATATCCATCTACATAACATCACACGGCAAAGGAACCAATAATATTTGCATTACTTCAGGATTTATTAAGCTTTTTCTGAAAAATCGTTACAGGGGACTGTTGCCTATATCAGGGGGCTGTGTGTTTAAATGAAAAATATCATTTTAATACCATAATTATTTTTTTTTCTTTAAACTTTGTAGTACACTAAATAAGTATTTAAACAATAAAGTAACATATAAAATCAACGGTCTTCTTATAACATTCTACTTATAATCAAAATTTTTGTCAGAATTTAATCTTCTTACATTAGTCTTAATATGTATTGAGTACCAAGTACAATCACATTCATTTAAGTATTTTAGGAACTACTTTCAAGCTCGCACTATATTTTCAGTATATTATCAGTGTATAATATAATATATTTCATAAAAAAATATCGCATACAGTAGTGAAGAAAACTAAGTAGGTATTATGGTTAATAAAAAACATCTATTGATGTGTTAAATTTATAAAATGTCCTGTTTCCTTTCAAGTATATATTTGGATTAGCAAGTTTCTGTACCACTTGGTCTATTGTTACATCTGCGACATCGTCTTGATCAATTCGAAACATTTAGTCTTTTTTATCACAGAGCTTTGAAAATTCTCTTGCAATTGTTCTTTTAACACTTCACCAAAATCCAAAAAATTGCCTTTTTGACTAGATCTTTCCTACACTCTGGAGTATCTGCCATTTTCTGTAACTTAGTATTTGGTGTATCTTTAGTATTTGCTTTCTTCTTTAGCCGCGATAGGCGTTTCTTGTACTTAAGTACTGTCTTCTTCAGAGCTTTAACTTCTTAAGCTTGTTTCTTTTTTATTTTATAACTTAGTAACTTGTCTCTTTTATTTTCGAACAACCTCAGAAACTTCAGGAGATGATTGAGATGCATCAGAATCTGGAATATTTTCTCTCATAAACGAATTAGTAATATTTGCTAACACTGTTATTTTATTGCAATATTTCGTACAGTGCTCTCGCCATTTCTTATTCGCCTCCCGATGTTTGCGTGGAGTCATGTTTTCAACGAGCTTTCTTGTTCCCTTTTCTTTCTTTTTGAGGTATTTAAGGCGTTCTTTCACCCTAAGCTCTTCCATTTTCTGCGGGTCCTTTTTAATACGCTCATATCTTTTTCGCTCGGCTTCTCTTTTCCGTTGTAAAATCTCTTCCCTAGAGAGCTTTTTCTTCCTTGGCGCCATACTCAACACTAGTGTATTTACCTAAAACAATGACAAACAGTCCCCTGGATGCAGAAACAGTCCCCTGCTCTGTTGAGGGACAGGGGAATGTCGCCAGGAGACTGTTTATTTTGATAACATTGAATGATAGCACAAAATATAATCAAGCGAGGTTATTTTACTGTTCACATGTTATGTTTATCTATTACAACGAAATAACATTTCTACGATATATATTGATAACATAATAAGAAACAAAAATAATGCTTACCAGAGGACTGGTGGCCGACAGGTTACAACGTAACTTCCACTGAGAGACGCTCGTGTAGCACTAAAGAAAATGGTGTTCGAGCGAAATGACAGCAACCGCGCCAAACTTCAGGTCGGGTGCGTTCCGTTATGGTGTCTACAGACACACGAATTTGGTACGGAGCGTACAGCGGATCTGGTACGCTCCGTACCAGATCCGATCGTGTGTAGGGCAGTCCGGCGAACATAAGAAGAAGGCGAAGAGTACGCCAGAAGAAGGCGAAGAGTTCGCCGCTGTCCGCATCGGATCAGGCGGTTTGGCCGTACAACGGTATCAGTGTTGCCAACTTAGGGATGTACCCCCCAAAATTAGGGAAAACATCTACGGGGGTTTACTAGGGGACAGGATGTTTAGAGTTTACTCCTTATGAATCAATTTGTATGTAATAATAAAAAATATTTTAATGTGTGTATATAGCCAGGGATATGAAAATGTATTGGGAGTGAAATCAGGTTAAGACAAGTTAGTTTTATGTTATTCACGCGTAAGTCTTTATGTTAAACACATAACCTTTCTTTCTAGCTTATTATCTCTTAGACCTGTCAATGGTATAATTAATCAGGGGTAAAATTTGGGGAGAAATATTTTTTAAAGTCTTAGTATCACTACCCGTTATCAATGAATTGTGGGAATCATCGTCGTCGTTGAAAAACAGCACTGTAAATAGAACTCTGTGCTATATGTAATAGAGCATAAAATCGAATACACGAGTGTCGAGCTTCACGCTCCACTGCACCGTACCAAATCCGTGCGTATGTAGCGAGTAGCGACACCGAATTTGGTCTCCGGATATGGTTCGTTGTACGCTCCGTACCAAATTCGTGTGTCTGTAGATAGCATTACACGCAGTAATGCTCTTAGACTACATTCCACGTAATTTAAAATATGGACAGGGGGACTGTTCTCAAAATGTGGAGACATTATTTAACTAACTTTTTTAATATTACTTATATAATTATTATTTTTTGAAAATAAACAGGACTCATGAATAATCAAATATTATTATTAGTTAAATCATGTAATTTTATTATATCCACTAGTTATTTATTGAATTAATTTAATCTGTAGTAAGTAAATTGGTAATAAATGGTGACACACCAGAGGACTGTTTTTTCGGGTCTATTGAAACAATTTTTATATGATAATGTTTATTTTAAACAAATTAATGATAATGTTTATTTTAAACAATTAAAGGTGAGTAGAGATAGATTACGTTATTATCTTTCTTAGTTACCTACGAAACATATATTATTTGTTATTTTACTATACAATATTTGCCTGAGACAACGAGTTGCCCAGTTTACAGAGAAACGCCCATTTACATGTTTTGTGTCTAGGGCCTAGGTAGTCCACAGGTATTTTTAAATATCAATGTGTTAGAATATTTAAGTATACTTACATCCAGAATGCTACTACTATTATAAAATATGAAAGTTTGTGATGATGGATGTACGACTACGTATTGATGGATGTTTGTTATTCTTTCGCGCAAAAACTACTGAACTGAACGGATTTTGATGAAATTTGGTGTATGGAGTAGTTTGAATTCTGGATTAACACACAGGCTACTTTTTATCCCGAAAAAGTACAGTGTGCCCGTGGGATACTGTATTTAATTAAGGACTTCTGTAGTCCCTCTATTAAGTCCGCTGATATAATACATAGCAGTAGTGAAGGCTGGTTTTCTATCAAAGGAAAGCCCTAGCCTGTAGATATAAGATCAGCTGCAGAACTTATTTTAATATATATATCTTATGTAATTTAGTACATCGGACAAAAAAAAAATGTAGTGCCCACTGCCCGTAAATAAGTACAAGTAAGGTATCCATGATCTATAGTATTTGACTATAGTCTATAGATCATGGATACCTACTTGTAGATTACGAAGTTTAAACCTGTACTTTCATAGTTATTGTATCCCAATTAAACGCGAAGCCGGTGTGAGTCGTGTATAGGTCACGTCGCCACTGATACATATTGTACTTAAGGTCTGCTTCTTACGTCTCACAGAAATTCATAATCTCAAGTCTAAACTGTAGGACCAAAATCCAAATACTCAAAATAATTGTCGAATTATCACAAACTTATTGCTCGCTCTAATTAACGATTGTCTGTCTGGATTGCTGTGAATTTAATCGCTACCCTAAACCCTTCCTTTTGGCTTTGCCGTAGTCGGGTAAAACGAAGGCAATTGACAAGTCATACAAACAGGTGCGTCGCGAGTGTAGCTGCACCAGTAGTACCTACCAATTAGTACGATAAGAGTGTTTGAATGATAAGAAAGAAATATTATAATTTATAAGTCTCGATGCATGGACGTATAAAAAGGCCGGACGGAGGGTGAGCTAAGCATTGAGTGAAACCCAACAATGGCGGCGACTTATGTTTGTGTGAGTTTACGGATAATTGCCATATATGCGAAAAATTACCCATAATTAAAAAAATATATTTCAATTACTTTGTGTTTTATTTTTTCATATTTATGCGTTTTGTCTATTGTATATAATCGTATTTATTGTCACTTTTAATTTTAAACAAAATGCTAATACCGAAAAAAAAACTAACTTTTTTATCATATTTTATTCAAATAATACAAATATTCTTAACTGTTTCATAGCAAGGCTCATTGAAACTATTTTCTTTTCATGAAAATACAAGGGTAATAATTTTACATAAGCACATATCAAAAGTACAGCTAACAAAGTCTTAATTATTAGTTTAAATGACGTGATGACAATGAGATTGATAAAATAGCAAAAGCAAAAAGTTACGTCGTAATTTCGATGGAGTGAACTGAAGAACTGTTCTTGTTATCTGCGTTAATTACAGTCATTACAGGTTATCATCATCATCATCCATCATTAGGTCGTCACTGCTGGAGCACGACTCTACTACTGTACTACCAGATACTATAAGCCAGAGCATTTAGAGGATTTGGTCTACACTCTCCACGCTGCGCGCTGGCCGGAGATGGGTTGGAGAGGTCTCTTTGATGTTTTAAGCTTTGTTTAGCTTGTGTTTCCTAAGTCGCTTCCTACGACATCCACGAAAAGACTTGGAATGGTCGTATTCTACTCTGCCATACGGCGATGAACAACATATATGCAATTCCCCTTTCTATACCTATTTATGTTGTTAGGGTTCCGTAAAGGGTATAAACGGTAAAAACGGGACCCTATTCACGAGACTTCGCTGTCCGTCTATCACCTGTAACCTACTCCTTCACCTTTTCCAATATTTTTCACCTTTGTCTTTTTTGTTTAAGCCTTCCCTGAACTTCCACAATTATTTCAAGACCAAAATTAGCCAAATCGGTCCAGTTGTTTTAGCAGCTCGAGTTTTGAATCCCTTGGTAACGGGATTAAAAGTATCTTATGTCCTCCTGGTTTTAAGATATCTCCCCACCAATTTTCAGCCAAATCGGTTCAGCCGTTCTTGAGTTATAAATAGTGTAACTAACACGACGTTCTATTATATATATATATATATAGATAAATATTTAAGGGGGCTTCCATACAACAAACGTGGTTTTGTGCCATTTTCTATGGATAATGGTGCAGAACCCTTCGTGCGCGAGTCTGACTCGAACTTTTCAGGTTTTTTTTCTATAAGTACGTAATTGTAAGGAATGAAGAAAAAAAAACATTAAGGCATTAAAATATACGTTGTCATGAAATGTCAAATAAAATTTATTAGAGCATAGGTATATAGGTATTTTTGGTAGCATATGCTTAGACTACTTCAAAAAGGTTTAAATCACCATATATGTCCATATAAATTTCGAGGAGTACCCTCGATTCCTCAGGGATCCTATCATCAGGTCACCACGTTAATGCCAAAAGGACCAATATCGGATTATATCCTATACATAACAGAAAAAAATTTGAAAATCGGTCCATAGACGGCGGAGTAATCGTTGAATATACAGCCACATATATACAGCCGAACGTATAACCGCCTCCTTTTTTTGGAAGTCGGTTAAAAACTTGTATCTACCCAAATGAAGTTACGAGCAAAAGCTTGTTAACAAATTATAAACAAAACTGAATACATAATTACGATTCATGTTTAAATTTTTTTAAGTATAAGAATATCCAATTTATTTTTACATGTGCATTTAAAGCATCGATACATAGATACATAATTTGATTTTGTTTACAAGTTTTATTCAAATAGCTAACAGGTACATACATAACACATACTGAAATCTCCCACAATTTAGGGTAATTTTTTATTTCTATAAATGGCAACACCGGTACGATAGAGAGATGTCAGCTAGAGGTACTCTATGGCTAGAGGTGGGTTATATATAACAGGTTATAGACGATACCTGTTATACCTGTTACTGTTATACACTACCTGTTTCGGAATCCAAAACCAACCTGTTATACAAAACCTGTCAAATGTAACAGTCAAATGTTAGTACTTAGTATGGTTACTATGGAGGTAATAGTCTTTGTGATGCAGTGGTTTTCGCGCGGTGGATAACAAATTACACGTGTTTTTAACCACAGTTCATTGGAATCGAGAGAACGAGCCCTACATTTTGATTCCAATATATTCCCCAAATTCCTGTCGGGATCTGGTATATACCCCGAGGACCCCGAGAGACCCCCCCCCCCCCCCCCATACAACATTTTTAAGACTGCGCCAAACGTCTTCCCTCGAAACTTCCCTAATATTAGTATTAGGGAAGTTTCAAAGAAAAGTACCTAATTCGTTAGGTACTTTTCATTCCAGCAAATTGTTGATGCTTATAAGTGCATTTCGTTTTTGCTTATGGAGTCGTTGTATGTGTAACAGAGAGACAAGATCGAACTATAGTATATCGGCCGCCGTATTACGTAAAAATAGCGATTAGCAAAATTGCAGTCATCGCGCGATATACGCGCAATCGATTGCTGAACTTCAAATAAAATCGTATTACCTATGCGATCGATTGCTAATCGCTCGCTGTTATGTTTGAATGCACTTTGTTTCATTTTTGCTACGAAACTAGCGCCAAAACAATTTAACTAGTAGCAATCATGGGAATTATTAATGATATGTCAAGTCTACTACCTATTGTTTTAGGTCATGAAAAAACTTATAAGAAATGATATAAGAAAATGGTTTGGGGCCGAATTTCACGTGGAAACATATTTTGTTTTAAAATATTCTATCACATTCGCGTTTTTCATGTATATTACCAAAATATTCTGTGTGCGCGTTAGTTGTGCTTGTTTCGAGAACAAAATAATTTTACATCTCGCACAGTAACTAGTAAGTAGGTACTGTTGTTGGTAGTGAAATAGATTCCGTAAATTTTATTTATCTTCTATATAAAAAATTATAAACTTATAAAATATTATACCTTTAAACGAGCAATTCTTGAATATTTATAATCGTGATCTTGGAAACGGCTGTAACGATTTCACTGAAATTTGGTATATTATGGGGGTTTTCGGGGGTAAATAATCGATCTAGATTAGTTTTATGTTTGGGAAAATGCGTGTTTTCGAGTTTTCATGCGTTTTTCTTTCCACGCAGTATATGTTGTAATTTCGTTCTACCGGCCACTATCCGTTTGGTCCAGCTGGTTAAGACGCGGACGGCAAGAAACGAGTGCTACGGGTTTTATTGTTTTTAGGCAAGTTTAAAAAAATGTAGGTAATGTTTGAGATCAAAAACCATCTACACAAAAAACGATTGTAAATAATAATAATTGTCAGTTCACATTTTACTTTTTAAGTTTATGTAGATTATCACCTAACCACCACCACATTACAATAAATAGTAATAACCGCGCAAAGCTCGGTCGCCCAGGTACTTATACTTTAAATAGGTACCACTACCCACTCCGCGATAAACAAGCATTCGAGAAAAAATCACCATTTTTATTAATGCTAACTGACAGTTCAAATCGCTCGCTGATTGCTTTCGCTTAGCTGTAAAAGTCTTACGTAATACGAAAAATTTGACAGCAGTGAAGAAATCGAACAATTGATTGCAATTTTAGTTCCTCGATTGTTCGGTAGAGGCAGTACTGTACAGTACTGTCGATACGTAATAAGCCCGCCGTAGATAACACGTATGCTGTACGCAAATAGTTATTTTTATGTTATTTAATAACTGTTATTTTAATAACTGGATATCGACTGTTATACTGTTATTTCCAAATACCTGTTACTTTTTACCTGTTACGTTAAATACGTCTCACCTCTAATGTCAGCTAACATTTTTCTATCAAATTATTAATGATTTGCATTTGTTTGTTTACGTATTAAATACAAAATAATTTACTGACTTACCTATGGTAGGTTATTCCCTCACGTTTCTTAATTATTCCACTATTATTTCGGCACGATTTAATGACACAGGACGGTATTATTATTTTTTTCTCGAATAACGTATACGTGCGTCACACTCAACTCGCAGCAGCGTAATGGCAGCCGATTGTCTTACTTTGACTGTCAATGTGTGCGTGCGTGTCGCTACGATACGGCCGTCTTACTTTGATTGTTACACTATTCATGTTCCTGATGGGGTGTCCGGCTCTTTTCTTGGTTCATGTCTCGATGTAAACAAAATCGATTTAGTCATCGAAATGGCCTTAGATGTGCTAGACTTTCAGGTGAAGTGGCTGATAGGGTTGGCTTGCGCTAAGGATCGGGGTATGTTATTACATCTAAGGTTTTTGTTTTTTTTTTACGATTCCGTACCCAAAGGGTTAAAATGGAATCACCAGGCGCTATATCGCATGAACCGTGTTAACTAGACAGTATTCTGTTGCCGGTGTGACAACCAAATGCTAAAAACAGAATAAAATAAATACATACTTTTAAGTGGGGCTCCCATGCTACAAACGTGATTTTTTTTGCCGTTTTGTATGGGAGTCGGAACCCTTGGTGTGCCTTTTTTTTGTTTTCAAATGTTCCAGAGTATGTAAGTGTCAGATAGGGTTGCCATCTCTTACATATGACTCCCCGGACAAGACTCATGAAAACCCCGGATTTTGGAGTACGAAACCCGGACATAGAACAGTTTTTACCCGACTACGGCAATGTCAAAAAGAAAGGAAGATTTATTATTGCTGCAAATCAAAAAAAAAACTTAGGCCTTCCATATTCTGCCTACAAAAACTAGGATAGCAAATAAAATCCGGCCCGGACGCACCCCGGACGCCCTTTAAACTAGGACAAATCCGGGGAAACCCGGACGGATGGCAACCCTAGTATCAAATAGCCTACAGTGGCGAAGGCTGGTTTTCCTTCATAGGGAAGCTCCAGTCTGTATAATAGGTAGGGATTTGGATGAAGGTCGTCAAAAGGCAAGCGGTAAGCGAAGCTGATAGGAATGTAGTTATAGGACCCCAACGCCACTATTCGGAATTATATTGTTATTTATGTCAAAGCACAAAACGACCAGCGGCCAGCCCCGTGAACGAAAGTTCTGGCTGGAAAAAAGTCGCACACATATAGCTGCGTGCTGTAAATCATGTAATTCGTTCGAATGACGATTCTTTACGTTGGTAATATATTTTCTTTGCTATATGTTTCTGAGTTCTATATCGTATTTAGTATTTACAGTGCAGCTTTTTTCTGTCGCGACCACAAAAACCTCTCGTGGGCACGTGGGGGCGAGGGCTAAGGCATGTTAATTTTTGTCCCTTACAATTTTTCGATGTCATAATAATATTATGATGGTTTCGTATTGTACCCTTCGCACAGAAAGTAGTATTACGCCACGGTTACATCGTGGCTCGTAATCAGGCGATCAGTATTTTTTGTGGACAAACCCAATTAATGTAACCACATTCACAGACAATTATAAAACTAAGAAATACAAAAAACGGTGAAATGTCAAATGGTTTTTAACAGCATTGTATTAACTAGGTTAAAATTGTGCTACATTATTTCGATAACTTTAGTCTTTAACTGTGTGGCAGTGGCGAAGGCTGCTTCTCCTTCATAGGGAAGCCGGAGCCTATATAATAGGTAGGGATTTCTATGAAGGTTTGCAAAAGGTAAGTGACAAGGGAAGCCGATAGGAATGGAGTTATAGGAACCCTTCGCCACTGCTGTGTGGTCCACAATATTTTAATGTTTGATCATTGTTGTAATTGCATGAGAGCTGCTATTTAATCATAATGCAGTACTAGCAATATAGTTCATATGTATTTGGAAAAGGTTAATTAAAAATATTAATATATTAAAAAGAAAAAATACTACACAGTATACTTAACATAATATGTAATAGGTATTGACTATGATTACTCTTGGGGCCTGAAGCTTTTTAATTTGTGTTATTATGTATCTAATAATTTATTAATGTACTTAACTTGACATAGTATAATGTGACAACAATATTTCGTTTTTGCTTATCATTAATTATAATTACACAACGATAATTCGCAAGTCGTTACGTTGAACGCATTCCTCTGATTACTGCATTCGTACTTTGTAGTGTCACGCGATTGTTGCGAAATTGCTTAATTAATAGCGTTTATACGAGTATTATATCATAAACTCGACATTTGTTTACAACTCAGCTTCTACACGTGCATTTTAACGTCGTCCGATACGATATCCTTGATAACGACCGATATATCGGAGCGGGTAAAATGTTTGAAATATTATGGACTGAGATCCCACGGTTGCCAGACTACCCTTATATTCTTACTGATAAAATGTATATCATATTTGTGATATTAGTTTGTACAATGAAGGTATGCATACCCGCTAGTTTGTGCCGTAGGACAATTTTAAATTACAATGCTTACATAAACACGATATATTTAAGCACCTACATAACGATTTTGCGAATGCATAATAATTATATATTTGTTTTGTTTTTTACACAGGATTTGAGTCAGCTTAGCCTTTACATGTACGTACCGGCTTTGTATATTAGTAATATTTTATGGGACAGTGGACATTGTTCATTAGTAATGTATTATAATAAGAGCTCATAAAGGTCTCGTTCAAAACGCGAAAAATAACTTTATCACTTCCGTGTAGCTGCTAAGCGTCTGCGTCTGTAAGATGCCTCATTTTCAATTCCGCACGGTTATTTTTTAATTACCTAACAGGGATGATTTAATTTATTTTTCACTACTGACTCTACACTACCTATATTTTGTATATCCCACTAATATTATAAATGTGAAAGTTCGGATGGATGAATGGATGTATGGATACCGGATGGATGGATGTTTGTTACTCTTTCCCACAAAAACTACTGATGAAATTTGGTATGGTAGTAGCTTGAGGTCTGGATTAAAATATAGGCTACGTTTTATCCCGAAAAAGTACAGTGTTCCTATGGGATACTGCATTTACTTGGCACTTCTCCTCTACTACGTTAATTTTACAGTACGTACGGTCTACATCGTAACGTTACGTCATGCGTGTGTCCTTATTTGCTCTCGAGTTTGTGACGAGAGGTGGACTTCTTGCGAGACTTTCCTCGCGTCGGCCTGGATCCGGCATTACTCATTAGGGAAAACTTGACAAGATTGACGATATTCCTGCTGAAGTGACGACATCATTTGAAATCCGGATCTGGGGCAGAAATGAGAATGGAATGGTTTAATCACACACAAACCGGTCCTGCGTGCTGCGTGATGTCATTGTCTCAGCTGCTACACGACCACTTAGGTGTTATAAACGCGCGACCCACGACCGGTCGCTAAAGGCCAGGCCACACGGTGCGGTACGGCTGCGGCGCGGCGCCTGAGCGGTATCGCAACGGGTCTTTTACATATAAAAATGTATGGTAAGCCACACGGCGCGTCCGGCGCCGCTCTGGCGCCGCACCGCAGGCGCACCGGACAGCGGCGCGAGGCAGACGAGGCGGGGAGGGGTGCAAGCAGTGCGGTGCCGCAGCGGCACCGCTCAGTTGTATGTACGGCGTAAGCGGAAGTGTACGCTCGTTAGGGTCAACGATTAATTACGTGATACCTATTATATTTATATTTTTTTTTATTCCATACTTGTACTCATTTTTTTGTATAGGTATATACAAAAAAATGAGTACAAGTATGGAATCAATAGACGTGGACTACCTCATTTCGTTAATTCAAGAATGGGAAATACTGTGGGACAAGTCTCATGAGAATTTTAAAAACAATTATTATAAAAAAATATTGTGACTGTCGTCAACAGGGCAAGCCATTAGCCAAGCCAAGCCTGTTGCGGTGCCGCATTGGCGCCGTAAGAACATTGCGGTGCCGCAGCGACGCCGCACAGTGTTCTATTTGACTCAAAAAATTTCCCTATGCTGTTTATTGCATAAAAACAAAAACATAGTGCAATTTGATTTTTTTATCAATGATAGACGCATTAAAGGTCAATCTTTCAGTGTCAGTCACAAGTCGCACTTTTGAGTTATTTGGGAGAAAAAAAAATAAAAACAAAAAACTGAATAAAAATTAATAACTCGGTAACCAGAAGTGATCTTCAAAAAATAAAACATGGAAAATATGCGCCTAAAGGTCCTTCATTAAACCATATTAATCAAAAAAATATATATTGATCAGACACGCTTACAGAATTTATTAAGTCTTTTTTTTACGTCGAGGTCACGAAACATAAATTATTTTTTATAAAAAAAAGTATTTGAAATATACACGTGGGTGTTTTACTCTTGCATTTAAAATGCATTTCTTCATCGATTTATGCAATAAACAGCATAGGGAATTTTTTTGAGTCAAATAGAACACTGTGCGCCGTAAGAACATTGCGACGCCGCATTGCTCGTGTGGCCGCCAGTGCGGTGCGGAGTATTGCGGTGCGGTGCGGCGCCGCGCCGTGTGGCCCAGCCGTAACGGCTTCTCGCGACATAATTTTCATAGCTTTCGAAGAGTCGCCAGTCGCCACTACCGACATCGACATACGCGAACCTGATGTTCTATTAAGAACTTCAACTGACAAGTGGTAATGAGCTTTATTTTGACTTTGGAATTTTTTAAATGCCGTATAAAAAGTTAAAATGTCAACATTTTAACGTCAGAACTTTTTAAATTGTGTTTTAAAAAGTTCAAATGACTTAATGAAGCTCTTAATTGCACAGCTGGTCAAAGCAACTTAAAATGTAATTAAAATCATATTTGCGAATTGCGATTATTTACTGCCCGTTTGCTCAGAGCGTTCGGTAATATTATAATCCAAAAACACGATATTCAACTTCATAATAGTTTGTTACTAGCTGCAAATTTTGTAACAGACACAATTTGCAGCTAGTTGAGGTGCACTAGACAAGTTCGCTACGTACTACGTACTACGCCCGTAGACGTTGAGAGAGCGTCAGACGAAGTTACCCCTTAACTTAACCCTATTAAAGTTTACTTACTTCTCAAGTCATACTATAACGTCATAGAAATTACCTACGTAATTTCATTGTAATAAAACCTTATCTAGTTTAGACGTTCTAAAGTCGTTCGATGAACTTTACAGGTACAAAGTACAATCTTAATAATCAACAGCTTGATAAAAATGCAATTTATTTGATAAATTTTAAACTTGATGTAGGTCATTTCGATTTGACTTTTTGTTTTGCGATTACAGTGAACTACTTAATTCTAATCGCGCGCAGTTTAAATACTTATAAATATGTATTGTATTTGTCATTCGATGTTTATTGCGTTTATATTTTGAACAAGCATATTTTTGTCTTGGAATTCATTTTAGGAACTCGAGTTTAAACACCTCGCTAACTCATGTAGTGGGCAGTGGTTTCACCAGAAATTTCCTTTATAATTCCTTTTAGAAGTGGTAAAACTTAAACTTATTCGCGTTAAGATGAAACCTAACTCTGTACGGCATGCTTTTTTTTGTATATCAAATTATTGATGTCCACATAAACGGAGATCAAGGGTTTGGAGTGGCCATGCTCTTTAATTAGTGATAACCCGACTACGGCAAAGCGAAAAGGACGGGTAAAGATTTTAACAGTCTATGTATGTTCATGTACTATGTTATATTTATGGTTGTATTATTGTATTATGTTTAATGAATGAAGGGGTTGTAATATACTTAATAATAGACCGAGTAACAGACTATACAGGGGTTTGACCTGCCATAGTCATTAATTTGCTGGTTGTGTCCTACCCAAGTAGCACAAACTAGTTGCTTAAGAGCTTTGGAGCCAATCCGATTATTTCCAAAGGCGTCAAGCTCAAGCTCCAGAGCGTGCACTGCAGACCATAAGCAGTCGTTTTGCAGCCAAAGGGGCACAACTTTTTGCAACCTACAGTTCCAATAGAACTTCATAATAGTGGCATAAACGCGCTATAGGAGCTGCAACTAATAATTAACACCACACTAAAGCTCTTGTGGCACTTATTGAATGAATGACCGGTTTAACTGAACGAAAAAGGATCACTAATCATTCACCTTGTCTTTTCATTGTCATTTATTAAAATACATCTGTTGTTCCTGTGTCAGACATTACTGAATACAAATTAATAATATGTGAAGTGAATATTTTGGAGCTATATTTTGTATTATATGCTAGTGGCTAAAAACGCAGATCAGTTCATCGTGCATATAGTTGATATTATTGGAGTATTTTTAACGCGCCTCAATAATTACCTCAGAATAACGTAAAATATCTAAAATAATATTATATAAAGAATATTATATTACAAACCTACACGATATTACAAGTACATACTTGACTACATTTGTATTTAGTAAGTTGCTGGTTCTCTATTTAGTTATATTTTACTACAAATTGTGATAAAAACCATTAATTTTCTCAAGTAATGATAAATAAGTGTCTTGTAAACATGGCGTCTATGAGAAGCAGCTTTAACTTGCAACTTCAACCTTAATACTTCCTCTCTGCGCATCAAAGCGAAACAGTCGATCAAATTGCTACTTAAGTCTGCGCAAAAGTACAAATAATTTCTGCAATATAACTTTCAGTGGCAGAACAGTGATAAATATATATTTTATAAAGTTCCGTTAAAAAGTCTGCAATTACAGTCTTTGTGCAGTTCTGAAGCGTACAGCAGCGGCAATAGCGGCTTTTTAGCAGCTTTAAGCTTTAACATACATGTTTTAATTCTCTTATAAAGCTATAGACGGCAAATGGGTTGTAACATGAACTCTTATGAAGCCTATAGTGGCATTTGGTTCACTTTCTGCTACCCCTAGTGATATTTATAACTATGAGCAGTTACGGAAGCAATAGTAGAACTTAAAACCACTTTCTGAACCCCTAAAGCGCTACTGTACAGCTAAAAGTTGCAAAATAGGCTGCTATTTCCACTAGTGTGCTAGTTGGGTAGTAGGTATTTAACTCAGTATTTTAGGACGACGACCGTCACGTTGTCGTTTACGGCGAGTAATTGACTCAATCACGTACATCGACTCGCTAATGATGTTCTATTAGCTCGTCTCCGTATGGCGTTGTTTATGATGTAGGCGCTATATTTTCATGTGATGTGTTAGTAAAACGGTGTCCTACATAATATGTCGTAGATTAATAATTAGTAATTTAGGATCTTTGCGAAAAACCTAGGATTATTTGATGGATTATCTGAAATAAAATTTCGCCATCTTTCTAACAATTTTCAGAATTTTCGTAAGGAAACAGCCATTACTATGAATATGGGAAGTGGGAACTAAGTAACTAGTATGCCAATACCTACGTCATATTACATATATGAGAAATAGCGTGTAAAATTTCTAATTACTAGCCTTAAGTTAGGTTTGGCCTGTGCGTTGATACAGCAGTCAATCAGCTTTGCAATTTAATAAAAATATATAGATTTAATTAGCATTTAGCAGAATTTACCTATTGATCTCCTTAAAATAGCCAAGCTATAATACTTTGATAGAGTAGAGTTTCTGGTAAATGGGGCTAGGTATATGAGATCTGTCAACTTTTTGTTGGGTTGCATAATATGGACAAAGCAGCATTATACCGTTGGATTTGAGAATATGACAGAGTATAGGTGTAAAATACACATCCTTCAACATCATATCAATATTTATTTCCTCGCTGTGCACACACTTCCAAATCAATATCCCTTGGCGATAAAACTTTGTGTAACCAAAAAAATATAACTTTGAAATGCACATAATTTAAAAACTACATACCTACCTAATACAAAATGTTTTTTTTCTTACTTACTTACTTATACTACTTACTTATCAAATTGTAATACCTACCTACTATTACCTACCACGTTTTACCTTAATGTATTAAAAAAACTAGATATTTCCCGCAACTTCGTGCGCGCTAATTGGAAACTCGCGGGAATCGTACATTTTTCCGCGTTAAAAAGTAGCCTATGTCCTTCCCTATGCCTATGGTGTAATCTATATCTGTATAAAATTTCATCAAAATCGGTCCAGTAGTATCGGAGCCTATTCAATTCAAACAAACAAACATTCCTAATATTAGTACCTAGGTATAGAAGTGTATAGATTAACAAGCCAGCTCAACACTAACTAGATATACTTTGTGCTACATAGGCACAAGAACGGGTTCGCTCAGTTCCTTATGTAAACTTTATGTAACACACAGCGTGTCACGTGTGCAAATTAGAGATATCTTAAATGACTAATTTTAAAGTATAATAAAATGAAAACGGGTTCCGAAAATGTAACTAAACCATATTATGAATATTAATTTATCTTTTATAATTTATCTTTTATATTATTTTATCTTTTATATTATTATATCTCTGTTCATAGAGAAATTATGACTTTAAGTTTTGTTCCTTACGTTATTCTAAAACCATAAAATAAGATTGACACTTTATCAGAATGTACCTACTTAATTATTTAAAGTGAGTTAAAAAATCTGCAACTTCAGCGCCTCGTACCTAAAACTTGACCCACGGGCCACAGCACAAACTAGTATAAGCATATTCTTTCATTATACACACTAATACTACAATATGATATACATTTTATCCGTAAGAATATAAGGGTAGTCTGGCGGTCCTGGGATCGCGGTCTATTTCTGTCTATTCAATTATAATAATAAGACAACGGGAAGTATATTTAATACTTTTATACTATACATATATTTAAGATTTTTATTATATTATACATATATTTAATACATACACATCCATGACCCAGGAACACAGAAAAACTTTTTGTTCCTTCGGCGGGAATTGAATCCACGACCCTCGGCTTGAGCACCAACGCGCTGAACCACTGAGCCACCGAGGTCGTCAAATTATGACGATTGATTTGACAAGTGTGCCCACAGTAACTGTACACCGGCCGCGCCTGTGACCGAGTTGGACCGAGCCCACAATGTACGGTCGCCTAGTGCCGACGTATCCGATGTACATTTCAGGTTCTGTTACTATGGTAATAAGGTTCAAAAGTGGTACACCGGATGTATTGGCTAACGTACACACTTAGTCTGAGATCTGAGACTATAATATACTATAATGTCTCCGAAAATCAATTACAGATACTTCGGGCGCATGATCCACTGTTATAATATAAAGATGTTTAGGCAAAAAAATTATTGTCAATCCCCCTTACTAATAAACACGGTATAAGCTTTGAATAGTTATACAGTGTTTTGTCTCTTTCTATCGAATTCAAAATGTCACTTGTATACTATACAGCGTACTATACAGCGTTTATTAGTAAGGGGGATAAAGTAAAAAATCATCTCATGTATGGGTGACTCTCCGCAAATCGCAAACTCGCCCATATAAAGATATTTTTTTCTAGTATGACAATTATTTTTCTTCTTAAACGTCTTTACATATGCAATAGATCATATGCCCAAAATATCCGTAATTGATTTTACCAAACCTCACATATGATCCGGAATCCGGAAGGCCGCAGAAAATTCAGTTGTTGAAATAGAAGGGTTATTCGGTTTCATACAAACACTTTAGATTTAGATAATTATGGTCTTGGGTGAAGTGATATCAATAAAAGTATTCTGGTTTTATATGCTTATTCCTTGAGTATCATAAAAGTATGACAATTCCGAAGGTTGTGTGAATGGAAGAGCTGAATTTACTAATGATTCTAATGAGGGAAATGTTACCTATTGTCGCATACAAATAATAATTTTAGATATGCCCAATTAGAAAACACCTCACTAAATTCAGACATCCTAATAAGAATCTTAAAAAGAAAGCTAATTAGAATTTAATTAGTCAGAATCCACGCTTCTCCCTATTTAGGATGCTAATCATAAGTAAGGGATCCTAACTTCCTAAATGCGATTTCAATTTACTAAATTAGCCGCCGAATACTGGAACGATAGTTAAATTAAGTGACGCTCAAGTCTCGTGCTGTCCTTGTCATTTCGGCTAGCGGAGACAGAGACAGCCTGTGAATAGGATGGCTCTTAATTTTGATTAGCTTTCCAGTATTCGGCCGTTAGTTTGTTAATAATTTAGAACTGAATTTAGTAAGTTGGATTACACGCTTGACTTAGTAACCAAAAAATGCGACAAAATCAACTTTAGGGTCAAAGTTATTACTTAATGGTTGTGTAAAACAAGAACCTAGTTAACAGGTGTCGGTTTCCCACGAGTTGCTACAACCAAGTTTAACAATATCTTAATTATTATTACCTGTGACTAAGAAACAATAAATTTTTCACATCAACAGTCAACACAATGATTGTCGTCCGTGCAGCGTAGGCTTCTTAGTTAGTAATAATCTACTCTAAAGCTCATTTCAGACTACGACTATTGTGCTGTTATGCTGTACATATAGTATAGCAAAGAAGGACCTAATGCTATAGCATGGCGTTCACATTACGCGATAATATTATCGCAAGCATTTATAGTATAGAGCAGTGTTTTTCAACCTTTTTCATGATGCGACCCCCCTTGTATGAAAAAATATTTCGCGACCCCCCGACCCTTCGCTTTTTTATCATGTATGTATGTGTATGTTACAGTGTTACAAATATTCATTCCATACGTTTTATACGTCTCCTTATATAATTAGGATTCGGATATAAGAACATATTAAAGTACATAATAATATAACACAACTTTTTATACACACTTTTCCACTTTATTTAAATTTTTACAATAATTTATAAATTATTGTAAAAATCTAAATAAAGTGGAAAAGTGTGTATAAAAAGTTGTGTTATATTATTCTGAACATGAATTTCCACCAAGAACCAACAGTACATTCAATCAGTTATATACGTACGTCAAACACATTATTTTACATCGATTTATGGCTTTTGTTAAAATTCTCTTACTTAATAAATCAATATTTTTCATCTTTATTGTTTTTTTGCTAGTTCTCGTTCTTTTTTTACTAAAGTCGACCTCCGGCGACCCCCCTACAGAAGCTTCGCGACCCCCCAGGGGGTCGCGACCCACAGGTTGAAAAACACTGGTATATAGCAAGCTCAGTTGACCGATGTCTCGGGGGTGAGGGAGGAGGAAGCACAGCATGAACTCAGCGTATCGCACAATTTTATAGCATAAGTAAGCCATTTATAGTACAGTACAGTGTGAACGTGTACATAACAATGTATGGCGCGCGATATTATTGTGCTATGAGCTGTATACTATATGCTATTATATTATAGGGTAGTCTGAAAACCGCTTAACAGTCCAATACTGAAACGCTACTTAATTTAAGTGGCTCTTAAGTCACAGGCCGATCTGCCAACCAGATACAGTGAAAGCATGTGTTTTGGGGTTCACCAATAAGGCTGGGACTATATGATCCGGATTCCGGCGGGCCTGGGAAAATTCAGAGCACAGAAAATAGAGTTGAGTGTCAAGCTCATAGGGAGGGGTTAAGAGCCACATAAGATCAGGCGCCTCGGCACAGTCGTGGTCGATGCCTGAGTGAATTCCCTTTGAATATATTGTGGTGTGGGGATTTGATTTTGTTTTTCGATTTGTTTACTTTCTTTTAGCTTTGTTAATGTCCCTTGTGTGTTCAATATTTTTTTTAAGCTGTCATACAAGACATTGACAATTCAACCGACACTTGTGTGTCCGATTTTCAGCTCTATCTTGTTGTCAGCGCAGAGTTCTATTTTCACAGTTTTTTATTTTTTTCTGAATTTTTACAAAATTTTTACAATAATTTATAAATTATTGTAAAAATCTAAATAAAGTGGAAAAGTGTGTATAAAAAGTTGTGTTATATTATTCTGAACATGAATTTCCACCAAGAACCAACAGTACATTCAATCAGTTATATACGTACGTCAAACACATTATTTTACATCGATTTATGGCTTTTGTTAAAATTCTCTTACTTAATAAATCAATATTTTTCATCTTTATTGTTTTTTTGCTAGTTCTCGTTCTTTTTTTACTAAAGTCGACCTCCGGCGACCCCCCTACAGAAGCTTCGCGACCCCCCAGGGGGTCGCGACCCACAGGTTGAAAAACACTGGTATATAGCAAGCTCAGTTGACCGATGTCTCGGGGGTGAGGGAGGAGGAAGCACAGCATGAACTCAGCGTATCGCACAATTTTATAGCATAAGTAAGCCATTTATAGTACAGTACAGTGTGAACGTGTACATAACAATGTATGGCGCGCGATATTATTGTGCTATGAGCTGTATACTATATGCTATTATATTATAGGGTAGTCTGAAAACCGCTTAACAGTCCAATACTGAAACGCTACTTAATTTAAGTGGCTCTTAAGTCACAGGCCGATCTGCCAACCAGATACAGTGAAAGCATGTGTTTTGGGGTTCACCAATAAGGCTGGGACTATATGATCCGGATTCCGGCGGGCCTGGGAAAATTCAGAGCACAGAAAATAGAGTTGAGTGTCAAGCTCATAGGGAGGGGTTAAGAGCCACATAAGATCAGGCGCCTCGGCACAGTCGTGGTCGATGCCTGAGTGAATTCCCTTTGAATATATTGTGGTGTGGGGATTTGATTTTGTTTTTCGATTTGTTTACTTTCTTTTAGCTTTGTTAATGTCCCTTGTGTGTTCAATATTTTTTTTAAGCTGTCATACAAGACATTGACAATTCAACCGACACTTGTGTGTCCGATTTTCAGCTCTATCTTGTTGTCAGCGCAGAGTTCTATTTTCACAGTTTTTTATTTTTTTCTGAATTTACTCGGGCCTTCCGGGATTCCGGACAATATAATCCCATCACTCACAGCCTGGTATTATTAAATAGTTAAACGTCTCACATAATAATATTACGGAAAGTTTAGGCTACATATATAAAATGCAAACCTGTCTGACTCATCTATCAACGCACAGCCGAACGGATTTTGCTGAAATTTGGCATACAGATAGTTGTAATGACGTAGGCATCAGCTAAGAAAGGATTGTTGAAAATTCGCCTCCTAAGGGGGTGAAAAAGGGGTTAAAATTTTGTATGGAAACCGAACTCCACGCGGACGAAGTCGCGGGCAAAAGCTAGTTAATACCCATGAGTATAAGATGTTGCTGGTACAAAAAGGTAAAGTAAGAAATCAAAAATGTATATCGCAATTTGTGTAACGTGCCTTAGGTACTTGAATTGGCGCGCGCCGATACGTTTCCTTCCCGCGCATCCTCGGGGAATTTTCGCTACGAAATGTATAAGGCGATGCGTGTGTGCTGTGTGGATGTTTTTGTATGTGTGTGTGTCTGTCTGTAACATCGTTGATCGTAGTAATGAAGCCCAAACGGATGAACCGATTTTGCTTAGAGGTTACTTTATATTTCGATGATAAAGGATCGTGGACAATCGTGGTGGTATTTAAAATCCTCATAAAGATGGCTCACATTTGATGATGACAAAAGGTCAATGCAACAAAACATCGACAACTTCGACGTCATATTCAATTTTAATAATAACAGGTATTTAAAAATATATTAGGTCGTTTGTATTTACAAAAGGCTGGGTAAAACCTGTCACGAGTCAAGACTTACGACTCACGTCTTAAGGGGCTTACAACAGCTAATCGACCTTGAGCGATGCTTGCACACATGCATAAAATTTCTCAACGACATCTAGCGGTAAAAGCAGTTAAGCGCGATACACCACGGGATACTCAAATGCAAATGCTTGATGAGATTTTGACACTTTTTTTCCGAGAGATGGCGCTTTTATTATTAAACTTTTTTAATAACGAGATATTAATTATTATGGCCATAATAAATGATGACGACATTTTTCAAGCTACGAGACAGAAATTATAAACTAATTTATACGTTTATTTCTGTTTCGTAGCTTGAAAAATGAAAATTCAATAATTTACATTTTATATACAAAATCATTGTTTTGTACTGACTGTTTTGTAAAACATTGCATACGGTTTTTAATAAATAATAAATTCAATGTATTTTGTACAAATATAATTATTTATAATTAACATTAAATAAACATATTAATATCCAATACAAACAATTCAAAATCTTGTACGCTCATGAAGTACAAATTCAAATAATATGCAATATGCAATGCATTATCTGGGGGCACGGCAGTGCCCCTGCCAAGTCGAGCGCGAAGCAAACACTGCCGTACCATCCTTTACTGGCAGGGGCGGATCGTGAATTTGTGGGGCCCTGGGCTGTAACTACTTAGGGGCCTATCTAAGTACTCAACTTATAGCCATGTCAAAAAACTGTTTCTATAATAATATTATTACATATTCTTTATTGCATAAAAAACATAAATATTACTTAAATCTACGCAAGTAATAGTTGTACAAAAGGCGACCTTATTGCTGTGGTAGCAATCTCTTCCAGGCAACCTTTGGGTGAGAAAGAAACCGAAATAGTGATATATATAAGCATATAAAAAACAATAAAATAATTTTATTTATTTATTATGAATTAGTTAAAGAATTGACAGGTTATGTGTGTGACAATTATGTTATATTATTATTAAAATATAATCGGAATGAAAATACAATACGAGAAAAGATGATTTCAGCAAAACCTGAACGTATAAAAGATATTTAAGGTTTGGGTTTTTCTATAAATATAAAAATATTTGGTATTTAGTGCCATCAAGTAAACTATGCTTGCGTGCGAAACAAGGGCTCGAAGGTATTTGCTAAACTCAATGACTCATGTTGTCATTTTTGACAAAACGCAGCCGTAACTTGCAAGATACTATTGTCACCACGAAATCGGAGATTATTGATGAAGTCGTAATGGGGTACACCTAAAACACGAGCCCACCCCAAACCTATCTTGCAGATGATTCACGAGCCAGACTTATGCGCCACCTTACAGATTAGATTCCTGATATTGACATGGGTGAGATTAGAATAGCACTCAGGCAGCTTCATAATAATAAAGCACCAGGAGATGACAAAATAACCACAGAGCTGCTTAAGGCAGGAGGAACACCTGTCTTGACTGAGCTCCTTAATTCCGTCATTTACACTGGTACCCCGGAAGCATGGAGCAGGAACTTGGTGGTTTCATTTTTAAAATAGGCGATAACATGTGACTTGAAACTACCGTCCTATTCCGCTCCTGAGCCACGTTTATTAGCTATTATCGAAGGTTATCTCGAATCATCCTTCCTAGAAGTTCAACGACATTCAGCCAGTGGAGCAGACCGGGAACCACATACATACATCGAGAAGTATAATCAGCCTCTCTGCTTAGCGTATGTGGACTATGAGAAAGCCTTCGATACCGTCAAGATCTGAGGGGCAATTCTGCTAAATAAAACCTGCATTAATACAATTACAATCAAGTCTCAATACGCTAATCTCAGACGGTGTTTTTATAAACGTTAAACCAACGTGAAACGCGCGCTAATTAGTCGAAACGTCATAAAGTAAAATTAAATTCTACTTTAAATACGAGAAATTAGGTTCTGGTCTGTGCTGGAATTCATGCAGAAATGCCTCGTTGACTGCCGATAATATTTTGAGGTGCTAATATGTCTGTTCAAGGCCGCAACGATTACCGTCCAGGTAAAAGAACAGACCATAAAACCGATCCAACTTCGTCAAGGAATGAGACAGGTAGATGTTATCTCTCTGAAACTGTTTACTAACGTGTCGTAGGACGTTTTCAAGTCGCTTGATTGGAACGGCCTGAGACAACATAAAAGGCCAATACATCTCACACTTGCAGTTTGCGGATGAAATAATCATTATGTCAGAATATCTGCAGGACCTGGAAGAGATGCTGAACAGCCTAAGCGATTGTTCAAGACGGGTGCGTCTCGGGATGAACCTTAACAAAACTAAAATTATGCATATTGAACATATTCTCCAGGGACCTGTCGTCGTAAATGGTACTAGTCTTGAAGTTAAGAAGCAAGAATACCAACCCAAGA
Organism: Glaucopsyche alexis; assembly: GCA_905404095.1. NCBI lineage: Eukaryota > Metazoa > Arthropoda > Insecta > Lepidoptera > Lycaenidae > Glaucopsyche > Glaucopsyche alexis. The sequence continues at coordinate 3,258,264 of FR990044.1, read as the reverse complement.
TATGGGTGTTTACCCAAGTTCTTCACACTAGTTCCAGAGATGATGAGATGAGAAAACTCTCATTCAACTAGGGCGGCATAACTTTAAGAACTAGGCAAATAAAAGAATAAGCTTGGGCTGGGTTGCATTCGGGAAGCTCCGGGACAACTACTACGAATTACAGTCACTGACATTGCTCATAGAATAAGCACGCTGAACTGGAAGTGAGCCGAAGTCTTTGGAGCCGGCCATGTTTGCAAACGGACAGACGGTTGATGGCGCAGACAAGCGTTAGAGTGGAGACCACGCTTAGGCAAACGTAGTGTAGGACGACCAGCGGCACAATGTACCGACGAATTATAGTTGGCTGGCAGCAGATGGATGAGGGCTGTCCGAGATCGGGATGGTTGGCACTCATTAGTGGAGGCCTAAGTTAAGCAGTGGGCTATCCATATATCCGTAGGCTGATGATGATGAAATTTCCCCGTCGATAATAATTAGTATTGACCTCTGATATTGAAAGGCTTGTTAAAATAGCATTTCATTTTCCTGCATAATAAACATTATTTTGATAGGAAGACGCCACGGTAACTTATGTACCTTTTTTATGTATACGGTAAATACATAAAAATATAAGATACATGATATATACAAATTAGATATAAGTTTAACTTTATTACGCACAAAATAAAAGTTTTTTTCAGTGTCCTCTATTCTAATTTACCTTTAATTTTAACAGTCTAATTAAAAACTAGCATATTCCAAAATTAGTCACCAAAAATAATTTTTACATTAGAAATAAATAGCCTATTTTGAAAATAGTTACGTTTTATTTTTGAATGCTTTAGTAAAAAATAGACACAAAGTTAACTAAGCCAATTAAATTAAAAAAAATTGGGAAAAAAGTGACACTTTTTTATGATTCATTAACAATGGTTCACTTCAAATCACTAAAACAACTATTCACCTACGGCAAATAACAAAAACTGTAACTACATAAGGCTTACATTTACTATTATAGTCAAAAAACCAAAAAATGGCCTATTATTCAATTACATTTTAGGCGTTTACCAAAAATCAAGAATTTTGGATTAAGCCATTTTAATTCTGAAGGTGCGATATGTATAAAATAACCAAATAGTTTCAATAAATAATATTCATTTTAATACCTTAAAAAATTTATGAAAACTATCATGAAAACATCCTTTCACACGTATTTCCGTCTTAACTCAATTCATAGAAGTATGCAAATTTTTTTACAATGTTTTCTTATGACAATATCACGTAAAAATATCGCCCGTAAACCGACTTTACAGACAACCATTTTTTAAATTAAAATTATCGCCTATTGTTTTTAGCGGGGTCTGGGGGCCCCTTGTAACCTCGGGGCCCTGGGCTGCAGCCCAAGTAGCCCTTAGGTAGATCCGGCCCTGTTTACTGGAACCATTTCGCCGCGTTTTCAGGCCCCTATTTGAGAACCTCTGGATAAGACCAGAACGCAGAAATTTTCGTCATCCAATAAGCTATAATCACGTACTTAAAATCCAAAATTTCAAGTCTGTAGGTCATTTAGTTCCGAAGCTAAGCGAAAGCAAAGTTTCGCATTTTCGAAACTCACTCACTCACTCACTCACTCACTCACTCATGATCATCAAAATAGAACTAGTACTTCCCATAAACTTAGAGAGCTGAAATTTGGTACAGAGTTGGGGTTTAATGGCCACATAAAGGGAAAACTATAAAAACTAGGATAATCGATCTGGAGGCACGGCAGTGCCCCTGCCAAGTCGAGCGCGAAGCAAACACTGCCGTACCATTCTTTACTGGAACCATTTCGCCGCATTTTCAGGCCCCTATTTGAGAACCTCTAGATAAGACCAGAACGTCGATCTGGGGGCACGGCAGTGCCCCCGCCAAGTCGAGCTCGAAGCAAACACTGCCGTACCATTCTTTACTGAAACCATTTCGCCGCATTTTCAGGCCCCTATTTGAGAACCTCTAGATAAGACCAGAACGTCGATCTGGGGGCACGGCAGTGCCCCCGCCAAGTCGAGCGCGAAGCAAACACTGCCGTACCATTCTTTACTAGAACCATTTTGCCGCATTTTCAGGCCCCTTTATTCTACTCGAACTTTATTCTACTCGAACATTACACAAATTACACTAAAATCTAGGAAAATAAATCAATATGCCCACGTTTCTACAAAAAGAAGTGAAATCCCACCAAAAACATTCTGAAAAAAACTAGCCAAGTCTCGATGGAGCTGCTTGTTTATCTCTAAAAAGTATTCTATGTCCTTCTCCTGGTTTTAAGATACTTCCTCACCAATTTTCAGCCAAATTAGTTTACCCGTTCTTGAGTTATAAAAAGTGTAACTACCACGACTTTCTTTTATATATATAGATTTGCATATTTAGTTATCCACAACTCCTTTCCGACTTTTTCATTATACTAGACAATAGTTTTTTTATATGCTTTAAATAGTTACAATTACGTTATATTTACATATTTACAATTAGTTATGCGTTATATTCTACTTTAAAGCTTTAATATCTACATTAAAATTATACATTTGCTTACTTACTTTTCTCAACATCTTTATAAGATTTGCAACTTGCGGAAAAAATTAAGAAGATATATACATATTGGACAAGCCTATCCCACCAAAAACATTCTGTAAAAAACTAGCCAAGTCTCGATAGAGCTGCTTGTTTATCTCTAAAAAGTAGTGAAATCTAGACAAAGTCGTGCCAAGTCTAAGGTTCCTTACTGCGATTTCTTTATTATTATAGTTAATGTTGTGTGACTTGGCCGTTGAACATTCTTTATACGTTACAAGTGGGTACAAGTCAATTTTGTTTACACGTAATGTATATGTTGTAACTACCTATGTTTGTTAAGCGAGATAATAGCCCATACTGGAATTGGTAATTGGACGCTAGTGAGTAGTGTCTCATTTTAGGCTGTTGTTGATTGTAGAACACATGTATTGGAGCAATGGTGTCATGGAGCCCCTTTAGTACCATTGTGTACCCTTCAACGGCCAAGTCACACAACATTAACTATAATAATAAAGAAATCGCAGTAAGGAACCTTAGACTTGGCACGACTTTGTCTAGATTTCACTACTTTTTAGAGATAAACAAGCAGCTCTATCGAGACTTGGCTAGTTTTTTACAGAATGTTTTTGGTGGGATTTCACTTCTTTTTGTAGAAACGTGGGCATATTGATTTATTTTACTAGATTTCAGTGTAATTTGTTTATTTAATTTGTGTAATGATCGAGTACAATAAAGTTAATCGTTCGACTATTTCTTCTTGTAAACTTGTAAATATAAATATAAAAGCCAGTCTAGTCTTATATAGCCAGAGTTTTCCTTTAATTTTATTTATATGCGTATCAAAAGCAGAAAGGGAGGCATTCGCCCAGCAGTGGAATGCTACGGACTAGATTAAATTAGAAGATGTGTCCCACTTCGCTAGGTTTTTGAAATGACAGTCGATTTTTTTATGTACCAATAGTAGAAGGGGGGCATTATCATATCTCTTATCAGCTGAAACCAGCTGAGGATTCTTCATCAGATACTTCAGACCTTCGATTTTTGACATCAAATGAAGCGGCCCACCACCATGTTGAATATTTTTTGTAAAGGCGGTATGTCGATCTCTAATAGTTTGGTTGGGCTCTTGTGTTTTCTAATCAGGGTCACCAGGTACTCCAGATGTTCGATTATCCTAGTTTTTATAGTTTTCCCTTTATGTGGCCATTAAACCCTAACTCTGTACCAAATTTCAGCTCTCTGAGTTCATGAGAAGTACTAGTTCTATTCTGATGATCATGAGTGAGTGACTGAGTGAGTGAGTGTCATAAATTCAAAACTTTGCTTTCGCTTAACTTCGGAACTAAATGACCTACAGACTTAAAATTTTGGATTTTAAGTATGTGATTATAGCTTACTAGATGACGAAAATTTCTGCGTTCTGGTCTTATCCAGAGGTTCTCAAATAGGGGCCTGAAAATGTGGCGAAACGGTTCCAGTAAATAATGGTACGGCAGTGTTTGCTTCGCGCTCGACTTGGCGGGGGCACTGCAGTGCCCCCAGATCGACGTTCTGGTCTTATCCAGAGGTTCTCAAATAGGGGCCTGAAAATGCGGCGAAATGGTTCCAGTTAGGGAATGTTATTATTCGACAAATTTTACTATTCGAATAATTCGAATAGTTGCTAAACACTATTCGAATAAATTCGAATAATTCGAATAAAACGAATATTGGTAATAAACTTTAAATACAAGTAATATAATGCATTTATATGACCTGCATATTTACTAATATTAAAATGTGAAGTGTTTCACAAATAAATCTTAAAAAAATCAAGGTATATTTTATAAAAAAATCTTCTTTTAAGTTTTAAACTTAAAATACCAAATTGCAATAACTTTTTAATAGTATTAACACACGTACGGCTTAGGTCTGGTTGCAGACTACCCCTTAGTTTGCAACCAGACCTGTCATTACAAAATTAAGAAAAAAATCTTCTAGGGGAGAGAATTTGAGGGGTTTATCTAAGAGAATACACATTTTCTGGTTATTAATTGAATTAGGCATTGATCCATTTAACACAGACAATCGATTTGAAAAGTCAGACTATAGATATTAAGCTTTTGGTAGTATAATTTAATGTATAAAGAACAATAATATTACAGAAAATTTATTTATTATTTATTTATCAGTTTATTTAAGATTGGGGAGAAACATATTTGCAGAGTTAGAACACTACACAGGTATCGAAATGCACTGTAAATAGTGCTATGTTCTAATACAAGATAGCTCAAACACACGAGTGTCACGCTGTCATAATGATCTGCTCCAGACCTAATCGGTACGTGTATGAGAATAAGAAAACAAGATAAACCATTAAAATAAAAAGCACTAAAAAAGATTTTAATGTTAGGTAGTTAGGTAGTGTTAGGACTGTTAGGTATGTTATCATAACAAAAATTTCATAGTTCGGTATATTCTTTAAAAGTGGGTAGGAAATCTTAAAAACAAAAATAATGATTTCCATTTTCAAGTTAACCATGTTTTTTGTATATCTTATGTTTTTAATTTTTTTTCTTCGACGATGAGTCTTGTTACAAAAGCGAAGTTAGACAATAGTAGATTTAAAAATTGTATCATAGCCCTTTGACCTGAAGAATGTGCTGAGGAACTAGGCATCTGTATGTGTCATACTGCAAGAACGGAGTGTGTGATGTTACGAACCGTTCAAAGGATGAAGCGAGGGTACAAAGAAACTGATAAGCACCCGAAAAGGCTGTGTAAGACTTTAATGGCATTCTCACTGCGCTCAGCACCCGAGAAAACCGTTAAATTATTTCCACTTGTTGAAAATTACCACTTAAATGCAGTTCATTTCAGCAACAGCTTCTTCAGACCCGAAGGGAGTACGTTACTGACAGCACAGTGAAGAAGACTTGCTTGGTGTTGCCACAGTTTAGCCTAAGTTAAATAACCTAACCAAGAGCATGTCAGGACATGTCTAAGGAGGGTTCCGTAACTATAAACGCGTAATATGCTTTTTTTTAATTACTCGAAAAGTTACTGTCCGATTTGTTTCAAAATAATTTGCCTAAAGAGTTTTTAGCATGATCTATCAGCATGAAAATTTGCAAGTTTCTATCTCCTATAGTTTAAAAATGCTAGGGGGGGGACCAACTTACAAACTACTTTGGAGGCCGATTACTCGAAAATGGTCGACTTGATAAAAAAGTAACGTATGAAACCTTGCCTTTATTTTAAAAGACCTATTCTACGATACCCCACACAATGGGGTAGAGTGAAAAAATATTTTACATCCCCACTTCACATGTATGGAGAGCCACCCCTAAAATATAAAATTATTATTTTTTATGATCCCGAAACCGTGATCTATACACAATCTATAACTGCACCAAATTTCATCAATTTATATTCATAATTACAGGAGCTAGAGGCGCGGACAGACAGACAGACAGACAGACAGACAGACAGACAGACAGACAGACAGACGGACAGAGCGAAACTATAAGGGTTCCTTAAGTATTACGGAACCCTAAAAAGACCAATCATGGGTCGCAACACACACGAGTGGTTAACTAGGTACATATTTGTTTCAATATTTAGGTATTTAACTATTTTCTAAGCATTCAGTTTTTCAGAATTCCTTATTCCAAGAAACCTTTATCGTTTCACTCTCTCTATCTTTCTGTCCACTCTTCTAGGTATATTGCGTCTGGATGTCGGTTTTGGTTTGATAAAAAAATATATATTTTTATTATATAGCTAGGTGGCTTTTCATACAAGTGTATGTTGAATATGTCTTAAAATAAAGGTCTATAAATTTTAAAATAAAATCATACATGACTGAAAGTCAACCATTTCCAAGTAATCAGCCTCCAAATTGGTTTCACCCCCGTCTGTTATTTCTGAACTATGAGAATTCATGCTGGTAGATCATGCTAAATTCTCTTTAGGAAAATTATTTTGAACGAAATCGAACAGTAGGTAGCCATTTAAGAATGTGAAAATAAAAACCGTATTACGCTTTATAGTTACAGAGCTCTCCTTAGACACGTCCTGACATGCCCTTGGTTATGTTATTTTAGCATTGCGTGTGAGTATGGTGTTCTTTCGCTGTTGTCTATAGGAAGTATTCATCTTAAATATTTTTTTTATTTAAAGACAGATTTATAGCAGTGTAACAAAATCTGTTACAGGATATCATTTATGACAATATTAATAAATAGTAAAAATAATGTATTAAATAACGTTACCTTCCCGGTTTATACAAGTTTTTTTAAATATTTCTAACATATTTTTGAAAAATAAATACAATATTTTTATTATTCGTTTTATTCGAAATATTCGAATATTGAACTCAGTCATATTCGAATAATAAAATCGTCGAATATTCGAATAATACGAATATTCGAATAATATTCCCTAGTTCCAGTAAAGGATGGTACGGCAGTGTTTGCTTCGCGCTCGACTTGGCGGGGGCACTGCCGTGCCCCCAGATAATAATTATAATAGGTCTATGGTTCATAGTAATTGATCCTCGAATTGATGAAATGCATGTTTCGAACTTTCGACTCACCTGTACTATGAACAAATGTTGCAGAAAACAACTAAGTACCTAATATTTATATCTATTACCAATATTATAATAAGTATTTTTCGTTTATTTAAGGATAATATAGCAGTATGGGTAGGTAATCACTAATTATAACCAACTTACTCGTGATAGTCATCTTTTGATGAATTTATTTCATTTTTATCACCAAGTCTTGGTCGTTTTCTGCAAAATCTAAGTGAATAATAATTATTATATTATTACAAAATAAATAGGTTTATAAACAATAAGTGACGACTGACGTGCTTCGGGTTTTGTTTTATGAAAGTACACATGGGGTACTTCTGACTCATTAGAATTTTGAAGCGTCTTTTTCCTGTAAGATTTTTTGTGAATAGGTAGGTAAATGATAGGTACAGAAATTTAAAAAGTTAATTATTAAATTCGAAAGCCACTAGCGAGGCGCGATCCCAGGACCATTCGATACCGAGGCCGGGAGTGCTAGGCGTACCGCTTGAGCTACGCGGTCATATGAAATATTTGCCAAATTTCTGTACTGTCTTTAGCACTGAATACACGTTAGCTCACGTTACACTAGACGGTAAGCGATTCAGTACCAGCGGCTCGATAGTAACCAAATTAATCAGACCCCCACCCCAGCTCAGCGGTGTAAGATTTATTTTCGTTACGGAATTAAATAAACGAACAAATGCGTGAAAACATAAACGAGCACAATAAAAATTCGTAATCATTGGAACATACTTAAATTATTCTTTGTACAAAATATTATTTACAAATAAACACTCGATTGACTCAACTGGTTAGATTTATTGGTCGACGGAGCGCAAATACGTCCTCCCCTCACGAGATAGCCGGCGGCACTGTCGCTACAGGGCTCTCACGCACACACGCTTACGCTAAGTCTAGTCGGGTTGTGAAAATATGGAAAATACTTGATTACTGCAAATTATGGATTTAATTTTAAAAAATAAAACACTATGAAAGTAGTACACTGGTAGCCAAATATTGTCCATAAATTAAATCATTATTGAGTGCAATTTACTACATATACCGATCATTTTAAGATTTTATTAGAGGTATGTTTGCGATTTTTTTCTATCGAGAAAAGTAAGTTGAATCGTGTTTTGAAAACACTATGGATATAGCATATATTCTGAATAATATTATATATCTTTCTCAATACAATTACCGCATTCTATCATATAGATATTCCGTTTAGAAATCTCGCATTTAGGTCTTCTAAGCCCCTTAAATTAAAACTACATAACGTTTGACATAACTACGTTTAATTTAGTAGTTGCAAACCTCTTGCAAACAGGAATTGAATCTTGTACTTTGTCGCGACTCGCGGGACTTTCTCTGTGAGATGATTGTGTAACAGTCGACATGGGAAACGAGCTTTATATTTTATCTGTGTGTTCGCTATGAATTAGTGAAACATATTTCACTACTCGTTATGACTCTTCGCGTCTTCTTACAATCCCTCAGGATTCGTACTTTCGTAGACTAACGTCGAAATAAACGACGTATATTGTGCTCGCTACGAATAATATAAAGTACCTAAGCATAATTCTTTGTCCAGCAGTAAATTAGTTTCCTACTTACTGCTGATGCTGGACAATTGTAATTACAAATCTAAGTGATGAATTAATGCTTGTGACTGTACAATGTTACTATTATAGACTTTAATCTATCTCGATTCCCATCCAGATATATCTAGTCGTTATATCGTCGTATTCCCAACACGACATATTATGCTAAGTGGGCACTTGGTAGAGTATTTTGTGTTTTTTTACACTTCAATTTATGTTGACCTGTGTTCTGTTGTTTTACCAAATAAATGTCTTATTTTCTATCGGGAAGGAGGCGAGCGAGTAGAGTCAGGTGGAAATCCATTACCGCAGCTCATGGACACCTGCAACACCTGAGGAGTCTGACGTGGGTTGACGACCTTGTTGTCGCTTGTAATGACATTTTAAGACTTTATAAAGCATGGAGCGTCGCTGTAGCAAGCTGTAGTGGTTGTTTTGTTTGTAGTAAGATTTTCCTAGTGCATGCCGCGACGGTTGAGTCATCGACCTATCTTAGGGTTTGTATCTGACTAGTAACTCGGACGTGAGCGTATAGTAAATATTAGGCACATGTTTTCCTAGAGATATAGGCAATAAGCCTATTGGCTTATTGCCTTTCTTAGTTTATCGGGATTACTGGTTGTAAATCTTTTGAAAATTTGTTGTGTGTATGACTCATTTTCCGTAAATTATATTGTATTTCAAAACCGCGATAAAGGCGTTAAAAAATTTGTAAAAATGTAAAATAAATAAAATATATCCGATAAGATATCAATGTCAGTGACTAGTGAGTCATTACATTTTTTCGTATTTAAAACAATAATCACGACACTATTTAGATAAAGCGTATTATTATTCATTGTAATATTAAATTTTGTTTACCCCTAATACTGTCCTACATCCATGGTTTACCTAATACTTTACATTTTCGTTTACCACCATGCTTTGTTCAGATACAACGAGGGTTTTAAAATTCTTGACATCTGACAGCTTTTTGCCACGACAAGGACCGCCGCCGGGCTACCGAGCGCCGCGCGCCGCCTGGTGACAGAAAATTTATCTAAAATAGTTATTGAACGTTTTTGATACCACTTACGCCACCTGATGAGGCTTTGTGTGCGTTCAGCGTTGGGTCTACCCCCTAACGGCGGCCTAAAAATATCAAACACCCTCAATACCTAAATCTAAACGTAAACAAAGAGAACAATGGCACACATAACGCTACCGTTTCAAGTGTCACTTACTTACCATGCAATATAGAAATGCAATATTAATTTTGTTGAATTGAATATTTTTGTTGGAGTTTAGATTAAATTGGCCTGATACTTTACTCCTGTAAGCAATCGTTGAATGTTGGTAATATGTTCATGATTGACATTTGACAAGAACCAAATGTTATTGTGGTTCTTGTCAATCTATTATAGTAGTTTTGTAGAGAAGGTTCAAGGTACCCACCTCTATTAATACGAAAAGTACCTATTTAGCTGTCAACATTTGTAAAGTATGTCCGGCTGATCACATATGAATAAGATGTCAACGCGCACGCTGAATATATTATAATAAACTAAACTAAAGGACAAAGAAATAATGTTATAATGGAAACTGAAATAATGGTCTAATAGACTACGAAGTTAAGAAGACAGTAATATGTCGATTATAATGCGTACAATGTACACTGTACATAATATTATGTTGAAATGGCTTACTTTACTTGTATTCAAATGTGAATACGGCTCATACGTCATTCTTGAATGATGATTTTTTTTAAAGATTTCCCTGTCTTCTTAACGCGAATCGACTATAGATCTCGTTTGTGTGTGTAGCTCTTATTTAAAGTGATATTTTTTATGTTGATTTTTTTAAAAGATTTCCCTGTCTTCTTAACGCGAATCGACTATAGATCTCGTTTGTGTGTATAGCTCTTATTTAAAGTGATATTTTTTTTGTTCCAGTATTGGACCAGACAGACGGGAGACCAGTGAGATTAGGAGCCGAGCAAGCGCAGGCGAGGCCGCCGCTGGCGCAGCACATAGCAGACGATGACGAGGTAACTACTCGTGTAGGTCTTACCAGGATATCAGTGGCAGTGGTAAGGTCTAAGGGCCCTTTATTATATGAATGTAAATATAATAGTCTCGATACCCCACCTGAAGCTCAAATCTTGTCCTAATAAAAGTTACAGTTCAGGCTCCAGTGATAGAGCATCGCACACACATCAAATCGCGTGTTAGTGCGATATCAATTATCATGCCCTTATCAAATTAACAGCGTGTTTGCGCAACTTGACTTAGATTCGCCAGTAACTTTTAACTAGTATTGGCATGATAATCATGAGTTGAAAAAACGATGTATGTACTTAAACTAATAATTTATTTAGAGCAGAATGGTTTCTCCCGCTACTGGGTCATTACCGCTTTACAAATCTATACTTAATATAATAAATGCGAAGTTATGTCTGTCTGTCTGTCTGTCTGTTACCTCTTCACGCTTTAACCGCTGAACCAATTTTGATGAATTTTGGTAGAGATATACTTTGAGTCCTGGGAAAGGACATAGGATAGTTTTTATCCCGAAAAAGTACAGGGTTCACGAGGGATACTGTATTTACGCGGGTGGAGCCGCGGGCAACAGCTAGGAAATATTTGTTTTGTTTGCATTCAATTATTATTGGACCGATTTTAATGAAACGGATTATGATAGATATAAAATAGACCTCGGGGAAGGGTGCGGTTCCTGCGGAATTTCCTTTTATATGTACGATGTCGTGGAAAACATTTGGTCTAGTCAAGTCTAAAGAATCAAACTGCTCTATTAGAAAAGAAACTATAGACTGTATCTACTATTTAGGACAAAATATATTTCCTTTTTTAGTTTATAAAAGAAATTATATAAAGAGGGTTATTACAAAGGTATCTAATTGAAATGGGAACGGCGGATCACTTTAGCTAAAATGAAACGGATCTAAAACTGTCTGCGATCGACCTTGCGCAGAACTGGATGTCCTCGCTAGAGAAATAACTATTTTTGTCAAATTGAATCGCTCAAATGTCTAGACTTGGTGTAGGTAAATTGCCTTCCGAGATATATGTAATAAATGAGGGAATTGCGAAGAATTTGCTGAGGCAATCGGATTGATAACAAAATGTTTTTCAGCTTTGCTAGAAAGAATTTTGATATACTTGAGAGTATGTACTACGTATAATTAAATCAAGCGCAATCCTTTAACCCCCTTACTAATAAACGCTGTATAAGCTTTGAATAGTTATACAGTGTTTTGTGTTCTTCAATCGAATTAAAAATGTCACTTGTGTGACGGGAACAAAACACTGTATAACTAACTATTCAAAGCTTATACAGCGTTTATTAGTAAGGGGGTATAAGTATAAGATACAAGAAGCTCTACCTTCTGCCCGAGAATTTATATAACCTGCACGGCAATAATGATAGTAAATTGTATATTTGTAGCCACGTCGCGTAGGCTAGAATTTTGGTATTTTCTACGAACAAATCTAGCACATTCAATGAAGCACGAGACATCGTTCCCTCGACTCTCTGCCCGGAAATTGCATAGTATTTAGTGCTCGGCAATAATGATAACAAAATGTGATATTTTTTAGCATTCCGAGTCAGAAATTCGGTAGTTATTATATGTGGTAGAAATTAAATCTAGTACATTCTAAGAGATATAATTTAATCAACTCACACAAGACATCCTTTAATTATTTATTGGCGAGACAGTAAGGAATAACTATATTTTTTTATAAAAACTATAACCCGACTACGTAAATTGCAGTGGCGTGGAGTTCCTATAACTCCATTTCTATCGGCTTCACTTACCACTTACCTTTTGACGACCCTCATCCAAATCCCTACCTATTATACAGGCTAGAGCTTCCCTATGAAGGGCAACCGGCCTTGGCCACTGGTAAAATGTATAGTATACCCGGGCTATAATAACTATTGACACCAAACTTTTAATCGGATCGGTAGTTTAGGCGCTACAGAGGAACAAACATACATGCATATAGACTGCCAAAAACATTACCCTTCCTTTTGGCTTCGTCGTAGTCGGGAAAAAATATAACATAAGATATCTCTAGTTCTCTACCCTCCACCTATCAACCGAATGAATATTTACAAGTAAACAAGGGGGGTCTTAACTCTTAAGGGTCAGCTCACGGTTTGTACTGACGCTTAGTGATTGTGATATCTTGTCACGAAGCCGTTTAGTTTTTCTTCTGTGGTGTGTCGCTATCGTGTATCAATTTCGCGTCACGTTGAAATCTGGAGGCATCGCGTGTCGGCTCCATACATCACTTTCTACACTTGCAACTAGCGGTCAGGGTTGTCAATTTTTATTTATATTTTGCCGTTTAAAAATAGTAAATTAAACTTTTAGAGTAATTTTAAGCGATATTGAAAAAAAAAGGCTAAGTGCGAGTCGTACTCGCGCACGAAGGGTTCTGTACAAAACAGCAAAAAAATCACGTTTGTTTTATGGGAATTAATATTTAGATTCTATTTTTAGTGTTTTAGTTTGTAGTTATAGCGGCAACAGAAATATATGATCTGTGAACATTTCAACTATCTAACTATCACGGTTAAGGAGATACAACCTGGTAAGTGGTGACAGACGGACGGACAGACAAACAGACAGCGAAGTCTCAGTAATGGGGTCCCGTTGTTACCCTTTGGGTACGGAATGATAACAAAAACAAAGCAATAACATTATAATATTAGGTCCTTACATATGAAATTGGCGTTTTGTCGTACTGGCCACTTTGATCTCCAATATTTCTTCTTTGGTTAGGAATTCCAATTTCAAATTTTTACCGCTATTTACTCATTCATACATTTGTGTTTCAAAACCGTAATTCATTTGTTTTTTCCTCGTTTGGTTTTTTCATTGCGTCACTATGTTTACAAAATGGAAAACTTGAAATGTATTATTTTCGAGTACAAGTTCCACCGTGGCACCAATCCAAATGGTTTTTTACTAAAGGAATCAATGAACTACCTATAAGATGGCAAAAGTGCATAGATAGCAATGGTACTGTGATATAAAAATCGACATTATGTTCCTCCTTTATAAAACTACAATTTCATATGTAATAATGACCAAATATTATAATAATTATTGATATGTTATTGTTAGCGAAATGAAAAGATTCTTGCGAAATAACAAACATTGGGAAACCCAGCGAGTTCCCGAGGCTAGGCAAACAAATATAATGAGAATTGTGAACCAAATAATGTTTAAATACCTACTGTATAGAATACAATTCTATTTTAGTGAGCTAAGTAGGTAAATGGAAAATGCAAAAGCAGACAAATACAACATAATATTGTTGAAACCAGTTATTAAAGGCCAATAATAAGTTGTATAAATTATTAATATTATATGTTCATATGTGAAGAAAAAACTGTCAGTAGGTACAGTTTAACGGGAATTTTGCAACCAAAGGAGTATGAAATTTGGCCGGTAAATTATGTGGAGCTAAAATAATGCTTTAAGAAATATATAAAATTAATAAAACAGCAACCAACACACTACCTCAGATTATAACCACACACCGTGCGTGCGTTTAATAGATACACTTTTTGACGTTTGTTAATCAGTCACCGATCACATCATTAACTTTTTTTTCTATCTAAGAGGCAAAATAACCCTTATAAGTTAAAACTTAAAAAAAAAGTATCTAAGTTTTGTACAATTTTGTTAAATTTTATATCTACCGATCACATCGTTCAATTGCGATTAACAATCTATATTAAACAAAATATGAAAACCGACTTAAAAAAGTAAAAACGCACAAAAAAGTATGAAATAAATCCTACTTTCTAAATAATTCCCCTTTTAATATCGGCTAAAATTTTAACTATTTCTCTACAGTCTACACAATCTTCATTATTTTGAAGTCATCACCAGCGCAAAACAATATTTTATAGACTCACGCTTAAGTTGGCTATATAATTATATATATTATAAAATACAGCCGAACGTATAACAGCCTCCTTTTTTGTAAGTCCGTTAAAAAGGGTGAATTACCTTAAATGATTTCCTGTTCAGTATTAATCCGCATATTATGAGAATAGTTACTGAGTAACTCGAGAAGTATAATAAATCAATGCTTGTGGCCAATTTAAAATATTAGGTACCTAACTGAGCATTTCTCAAATTTTTTGACCATAATTTTAATAATCTTCTTAAAATACAATAAGTATATTTTGGACATATTATGTTAAATACAGCTAGCTAAAACTAGACAGATTCTGAATTTATGGTTGTTTTTTTGTTTTAATAGAGTTTTTATACAAAAAACCTGTAAATTATTAGTTAAGGGCGAAATAAAAGTTCTTATTTTGTTACTTGGAAATTAATGAAAACCATAAAGAAACATGCAGACTGTATTATAAATTTATGTTTTTCTATGTAGATCATAAATTAAACAACATCTGATAAAAGTAAAAATTGTGAAAAAAAATATTTAAATTGTTTTTAGCAGTACTGAGTATTTTTTGTTACCTTTTTTAAACTTTCTAATCAAAATGTTTAGTTTTCCTCTAAAATAGAAAAAGGGATGTTATATTTACTATTTATAATTATAATAATATTTATCATAAAATTGTTTTAAATTATTGATTACAGCATTTCAATTTAAAGAAAAAGAAATATCTACCATTATTATCAGAAAAAAATTGGGACAGTATCAAAACAAGAAACTTGGGTAACAAAATCGGAAATGTAAGGCTAAGCATACACACACTTGACACTCCATTATAAAATGAAAACAAAATAAGTGAAAATGAAAACAAAAATTAAATATTTATTGTGAATATTATTCCAAAAACAAAACTTTCATTAAGAAAACAAATAAAAACTTAAAATACCTTCTAATTAATCAGTCAAGTCTTCATACAGACTTAATTATCTTTGGCTAAAATTAACATTTTAAATTATATTATATTTTTTGACCTGCAAGCAATATAATACAATTCATTTGTCAAATGTTTAAATAAAGAACTTACCATGATACTGTTAAAACACAATCATGATGTTTTCAACTGCGAACCACAATGGACGATCTCTAATACTCATCTAACTCGAAACTTATAGAGCGAGAGCCCTTGAGAGCCAGACCTTCCTAGCGTTCACAAGCATGAAAGTTCTTCAATACCCCAACACTGGTAAGAATGATCCCCAAACATGGAACCTGGATCGCCGTTCCTTTGGGAGATAGCAAGTATTATATAAGATCAATTTTTATGTACAACAGTATTCGTTTTTAGGGTTCCGTAATACTTAAGGAACCCTTATAGTTTCACTCTGTCTGTCTGTCTGTCTGTCTGTCTGTCTGTCTGTCCGCGCCTCTAGCTCCTGTAATTATGAATATAAATTGATGAAATTTGGTGCAGTTATAGATTGTGTATAGATCACGGTTTCGGAATCATAAAAAATTAGAATTTTATATTTTAGGGGTAACTCTCCATACATGTGAAGTGGGGATGAAAAATATTTTTTCACTCTACCCCATCGTGTGGGGTATCGTAGAATAGGTCTTTTAAAATAAAGGCAAGGTTTCATACGTTACTTTTTTATAAAGTTGACCATTTTCGAGTAATCGGCCTCCAAAGTAGTTTGTAAGTTGGTGAACCCCCTAGCATTTTTAAACTATAGGAGATAGAAACTTGCAAATTTTCATGCTAATAAATCATGCTAAAAACTCTTTAGGAAAACTATTGTGAATCAAATCGGACAGTAACTTTTGGAGTAATTTAAAAAAAAAGCATATTATGCGTTTATAGTTACGGAACCCTCCTTAGACATGTCCTGACATGCTCTTGGTTAGACTATGTCCAGAAACTGCGTATTCTTACGCACGTAAGGTCTACGCACGTAGTCGAGGTACTAGGGCCCCATACATTGCGTCCAGAAGCTACGTGCGTATTATTTTAGCTATGCGCGTATCGTACAAAATTTCGTCAAAAAGAAACGATAAGATAAGAATCTCTACGTGCGTAGGTTTACGCAGGCTTACGCACTTTCTGGACAGAGTCTTAGGTTATTCATTTCGTAACAGCATTAAAACTCGCGATACTTATATCGCGAGTTTTAATGCTGTTACGAAAAAAATACTTTTGAGCTTGTGAACGAAAGGAATTGGAGACAAGATTTTGTACACCTTTGTTACCTGTTATCTCCTAAAGGAACCGCGATCCAAGTTCCATGTTTGGGGATTAATCTTACCAGTGTTGGGGGCACACGTAGAAGAACTTTCATGCTTGTGAACGCTAGTAAGGTCTGGCCTTCACGGGTTCTTGGGCCATTAAAGCACCAACAATCCTAGTGTTGAAGCTCGGGTAGGTGATGTTAAACAAACATAAGAGACAAATGCATAAATTAATATTAACAGGGTCCTTAATTTAAAGCTTAACTTTTTTATTTTAAAATTATATTTGAAAAATAAAATACCTATATACTTTAGTGCTTCGGTCAGCTGATATACGCAACCGTTTTTATTTTGTAATTTATATTATGTGATCGTTATTATTTAGTTTTATCCTGTGTTATAATCTTCAAATTTAGTAATATAATACATAACAAAAAAAATATATTTAAATAACATTATGGGGATTAAACGAATATAGATACCTACCTACCAGTATGGCAATTTTACGAAATGTGTACTTAGCTTTAAAAACTCCTTTTTTGTTACCCCTCGTTCTGGTTATACGTTACCACGCGAAAGTAACAAAAACAGAAGTAACGAAATGACGGGTACAGTTTTTGAATAAAATACATATTCTTTAAAACTCAATACTTAAAACAGTATTTTACATCAAATTGTAGCCCATTAAAAGAACTATTTATCAATTTCAACAAGAGTATTAAGTATCTTGAACTTACCTTCACACAGTATAACAAAATCCAGATCGAATTAGTCGCAGTGCAGAGCACAACGTCAAGCCGCGGCTGTTGTCGACACCGAAATGACATCACAACAAAATGGCAATGTGAAATATCGTCAATAGTGTTGCCAAAGGAAAAAAAATCAATTAACTTTGTAGTTTAAAAAATCTTTCGACACAAAAATCGGTAACAAAATCTGAATTCCGTTTTGGAATTTTTTATGGGACAATATTATTTTCCTGAAACTGATTAACTTACGACTTATTTCACTATTATACTAAATAAAATATGTATTCAAATACTCTAAGTAGTGTTTTAAGACTATAACATATATTCCGTTTCTTAGAATTTAATGAAATAAATGAGTTCAAAATCACCGCGGTCGCAATGGGACAACCTATTTTCCATACTACGAAAATTTTGGTATTTTAGATTATTAATTATTTATTGTAGTGAGAGTGTTTTATTTATAGCTTTGATATGTTCTCTGATAATTAAATAATATCAACGAAGTTACGACAGTCATGTATGTTATTTATGTTATCGTAGTAAAAAAATAATCAAAGACCAAAACATGGGACATCGACGTTGCGGCTATGGTCAAAAAATTTGAGAAATGCTCAACTAGACTTCGCGCTTCTTATGCGGGCAACCTTACATTTTGCTGCGATAAATAGTAGACTATATTGTGTTAATACGGATAACGGAGTAGAGACGGACTACTACCATACCTACCGAATTTTATAAAAAAATCCGTTTCGTAGTTATGGGTGAAAGAGTATAACATACATCCAAATATCCGTGCATACAAACTTTCGCGTCTATAATATTAGTAAGGATAATATTATAAACGCGAAAGTTTGTATGTACCTATGTGTTTATGATTTTGTTTCTTTCTTTTGGCAACCCTGTCTGTATGCGCTGTCAGCACGTTCCTCCGACGCATGCAAAGCGTGCGAAAGTCATCGCATCGCATAACATTGCTTGGTTTAATAATTATTATGGGTAATACAATTATTTTAATTGCAAATTGCAATCATAAGCGAGAAATGTATTCTTTGTTTATGAGATATTCCAAAATAATAATAATAATATAATAATATCTATGGACGCTTCACACCACGTCAATCTGGCCCCGTGCTAAGTATCCGAAGAATTTGTGTTACAGGTACCAGACAACGGAAATATATTTAATACTTTTTATACTATACATATATTTAAGATTTTTATTATATTATACACATATTTAATACACATCCATTGCCCAGGAACACAGAAAAACTTTTTGTTCCGTCGGCAGGATTCGAACCTGCGACCTCCGGCTTGAGCACCAAAGCGCTGAACCACTGAGCCACAGAGGTCGTCAAATATTTTACTCACACATCTAATGTACCTACAGTATATAAATTTTGTTATAGTTTTCGATAATTTCTATTCATAATTGCCAAAACTGTCTTTACCTTTATATTTACCCCCGACGCAAAAAAAGGGGTGTTAGTTTGACGTGTCTGTATGTTCGTGGCATCGTAGCTTCCGTGAACCGATTTTGATATAATATTTTGTTTTTCAAAGCTAATGAACAAGATCGGGAGTGTTTTTAGCTATAGTTCATCATTATCAGCTCGCTCATTGTCTATCTTCGGGGGCTGTTTTATTTGATCATGTTAATCATGACTCGTCTGTGGCGGCTACTAAAAATATTTCATATTTTTCTACTGTATCTTTTGTAAAAAAAATTGCGAATGAATCAGTTTAATACTGTGGTCCAAAATAAAATGGCTGCTGAATATCAAACGTATTCCGAAGTTATTGTTCGCCGTTCAGTGTTTGTTCGGCTGTGGACTCTATGGTCAATAAATACTGAGGATTTAGTGCGAACGACTCTCGGCTACGGGCTAATGCTCTGCCCACCATTTGTTACGACCGACCGATATTTTACGTAAACGCCACTATCAATATCCATGGTTTATTGTAGGACAAATCCCCTAATTTTGTAGGGTTTTAACTTTTAATACATAAAGGGCTTGATAATTGATTCATCGAATCGATCGTCAGAAGAAAATACTGCTCAACTGTTTAGTAAATTACACTGTACCATTACGAGTAGTTTCTCTTTCTCGTCTCTCGGGAAACTTCGTTTTCCGGTTTGAGGTTACCGGAAACCAAGAGGGTTTGGGGGTTTCAAAGACCGGAAACGCACTTATAACTCCTCTGGTATTGCGAGTGTCCATGGGCAGCGGTTATCGTTTTTTGGGCAATCCTGGTCCATTTTATAAAAAAAAAGAAGCTATTCCTTTAAATAATATGATGATTGCCGAGGGACATTAATAAAGTAAAAATTGTGCCCTTTGCACTACGGTGTTAATCTCTTGAACTTTCCTATCTCAATAGATTGTTTATTGTCAGCGCCTCTATCAGAAGGTCAACCCTGCTAAATAAAACCTACAATAATACTATTACAATCAAGTCCCGATACTCTCAAACTTTTGGGTATTCTCGTAAACGTTAAACCAACGTGAAACACGTTCTAATTGGTCCATACTTTACAAAATCAGTTTATCTCGCCTGTCGTTTCACATACAAATATAATACAGTCAAAGTAAAATGAAAGTCTACTTTAAATACGAGAATTGAGGTTCTGGCATCTGCCATTAATTACGAAAATAGTTTTTTTTCTATTTAACGAAAATACACCTGCCTACTTATCTCAAGCAAAAAGGCACTAAGAAAGTAAAGTTAGCAGGTAGCAGTTAATTAAAGTAAAAAATTCCAAGAATTTAGGATCATTTAGGTATTACGCAGGTATAAAGTTTAAGGGGAAAGGTCTAAAGTTTTCCTGAAAACCGATACACGTGTAGGGTTTTCTAATGCCCAGTCAATTAACGAATCCGTTAGGTATATTTTAATTAAGGAAGCCATATTCTGAGTATCAACTGCAGCAGCTTATTTTTTTTTTTTTTAATTTTAATATCAGCGTATTTTGGTCAGCTTTAGAACTCATACATATTATAATGTATCGTCTTGAGGTTAAGAGATTTTAACAGCAGATTTTATAGAGAGAGGTTTAATTTTATCCTCATAGGCAAAACACCCTCTTTTGGGGGTCGCGGTCCC
Source organism: Glaucopsyche alexis (assembly GCA_905404095.1). Taxonomy (NCBI): domain Eukaryota; kingdom Metazoa; phylum Arthropoda; class Insecta; order Lepidoptera; family Lycaenidae; genus Glaucopsyche; species Glaucopsyche alexis. The sequence goes on along the minus strand of FR990044.1, from coordinate 3,237,554 downwards.
TGTTCTTCTGACCTACTGCTTAGTATCTAAATTCAAAACATTATTAATGTACGTATTATGCTATCATTATAGAATGATAGCGTAATACGTACATTAATAATGTTTTGAATAATTAAGAATAGTCTTTACTAGGTTTCTGTTTCTCTCTTTCTTAGCTCTCTTTTTTAACTCACTACTTATTAGTTCAATTAAAAAAAAAAAACTTATTCTGATATTATTCTATTATTGTACTAGATTTTACTAGAACGTATAGCTAATACTAACAACCGAACCGTTCAGCCCGTGCAAGGCCCGACTGGATTACCTTTTAGGATTTCATAACCAAACTCCTTTCGCTTACACATTACATGTAAGTAATTTGATGTAATGTAAGATCATTACTCGTATATTTAATAATGTTTACTATAGATAAAGTGTGGTAAATTGTTATTTTATGAATATGTAGGTTATTTAATGAAGAGCTCTTGGTTTGTCAAATGAGACATACTTTTCTGCAAAGAGTTGACTGTAAAACTCGTGAAGTTTCGATTCGTGTAGAAACAGCCACAGTCAGGACTCAGGTATTTTTTTGACAACCTTAGTCCATTGTGAATAAAGATCAAATAGAAAGGAGTAGGCGGCATAAGGCAGGTACTAGTTGAGTCAGGTGCTTCAGAAGCTTAAAACTAGGTTGACCTAAAGCTAGACTACAACAGGAAATAGAAAGTACAAGGCACACGTGTTCATAAGAGCAGGCAGTTTTGAATTGTTAAAGGTTTTCTTATGTAAACTCCGTATGGAGGCCAACGAGTCGTCGTACCGTCTAGCAAAGGTGACGGGTCTCTGTGCAGCTACTGGTTACTATAATAATGCCGTTATCATATAAAATTTACACCTAATGGTGTTTATTTGAATAAAAAGAGACAAAAAAGAAACAAAGAACCGCAACAGTAACGGAAGTTTTTATAGCTGTCTAAATATTTTTATACGATGAATAATGAGCTAATATGGCTTAACAAATTGTGTTTGTATTTATTTATTGGCCGAAATTATTGGTAGTCCTGTTATTTCAATATCGACGATAATAAAAAAGAGAAGGCAGTATGTCGCTTTAGGTAGTTTTTTTAATGAGTGGCATTTTGATTTAACAAGGTAAGAGGCAGCTGGCGAGTAACTTTGGATGTAATTAATATATTAATATAAAATGTCTACAATATGTAATGATGGCACATTTCTGTATTAATGCAGTTTAAATTAATGTCCAATCAATGTATTACATATAGGTATATCATCCATCATGAATCAACATAGAAACGAACACGATATTGTCTTGAAAGAATCCGACATTGCAAGAGTCATTCATCGTTTATTTATGGAATCCGCCCAAAACACTACTCAACAGAACGTAAACAGTAATGCAGTATAAACACACCTCGGTTACTCGTAGTTTGTGTTCGTGTACACAATACTAATAACGAGTACGAGATAAAGCTAAATGTTTGTTGTCTGATTGTAATTTACTGCTCCGTCTTGTTGATGAATCACCTTCGCATTTTTATGTGTTCCTGGTAGATTTTTCTTTATTTTTGTTTACTTTGGACGCTTTTACACCATGTTAACCTTACGGTTTTAGCAAGAAAGTTGTAACTTGTAACACAGATCCATGGACCCAGCAACGTTTTGTGTGGTGTTTCACCGTTGGCATGATTTGAACCTGGTCTTATGAGTTATCCAAATATTGTTGTAATACCGATCTATGACCCACGAAGTACTCTTACGTCATTCACCCTTTGGTGAGATTTGAAACAACGGCCAGAGATTTATTGCCTTGACCTTTGAGTATATAACCACGCCTTGACAGTTAAACCCTGACAGGCAACTTAACCACAGACCCATCAAATCCTCTCCGGTGCTAGGTAACGACCGCAGGTTGTAGGACAGCTGTGGTTTTAGAGGTCGTAGACGAGTAACGAAACCGCACATATGTATTACCTTTACGGACTGGTAATGCAATCTGCAAGAGAAACCTTATGTATAAATTGCGAAAATACAACAAAAACAATTAGCAATTCAATGAAATTGTTTGGTGCATTTTCCAGAAATAAATAATAACCACGTGGGTGTTATTATGACTTCAAATATGTGTTATGAATTGAGCATTATTATTTTTATAACATTCCTGAATTGAATTATATATTACTAGCGACCCGCCCCAGCTTCGCATGGGTACAATACTGATACTAATACTAAAGAATGTCTTTGAACCTCTAACAAAACGGGCGAAATCTAGTCAAAACAAACAGAAACAAATTAATATAGGTACCTACTAAAATACCATAGATCAAAACTGCCCCCGCACGCGCACCCCCGCATTGGTGACGCCCACTTCGCAACGGGCCGTGCAGCAGAAATCGTAATATTTTAATTTCGCCATAACTTCAAAACCACACTTCCAATTTCAATCATTCAAAGACCAAATATTATCTACATAAACTGTACTTAGTGATGAAATAATTTATTTTGATAAGGATTAATAGCATGAGTAAAATAAACGCGTTTAAATGTAGTCAAAAAAAAATTCAAGATTTCTAAATTAAAAAATGGTTGTTGTGCCTCACTGGACATAGATAGGTATAGTGTGTCGCGGACTTTTTTGTAGATATTTATAAGATCTACAATTAATTAGAACATTTTATGGTTCTATCTTTTATAGTTTAGGCAGCGTACGCAAAATAAGTAACTTTTCTGGTTGATTTTTTACACCTTGTGTCCGAAAAACCCAAATATTTTACGGAACCCTATTTTTTTCCAAAATAAAATATAGCCTATGTTACTCGTAGATAATGTAGCTTTCCAATGGTGAAAGAATTTTTGAAATCGGTCCAGTACTTTTTGAGCCTATTCATTACAAACAAACAAACAAACAAACAAACAAACATACAAACAAAGTTTTCCTCTTTATAATATTAGTGTAGATAAAGGTTCTTCCGGCGATTGTGTGGATGGTTAATAATATTCATACATATTGACATTGGCGCTCATCTCGAGAGAATAACTTAGATGTTAGCCGAAGTCTATTTAAAGACGTAGGAGGATGTTTGATCCATGGAAGGCCTATCGGGATGTGCTTACAAAGTCACGAAATTCGGTACTGCAAATCCGGAGTACATAGTCAGCATAGTTATCATATTTCCTTCTTTCGGATCAAATTAAATTATCCCGATTCTCTTTATTCTGGGTCCACTAGCTAAATCCAGTTCTGACATAATATTATCTGATTTTTTTTTCGATTAGCAACCCCTTGCAATCGCTTCAATACATGCCATTACGTAAATGACGTGACCTAATTGAATATCTTTTATGTCTGTGATGTGCATATGCATAGTTCGTCGAATGATAAACATTGTCACCATATTATGGGCTAATATGTCGTCAATAATGTGCAATAATAATGTTGCTGACAGAGATGATTACTTGTCATCTTGGACACCTTCAGGAAAACTGTACAATACACATCTGTGACGTCATTCGATACAACAGCTGCTAGGGTCTTTAGCAGAATAGCGTCGTTTTACGTCATCCGACAGTAATTCTTGCGTAGGAACAGATTACAGGTGTCTCATCGGACCGCATTGAAGTTATTATTAGCCCTCCTAGATACACTTGTCTCATAGATTAACTGGCGTAGAATGTATGACGCGAATGATGATGTGAAATGTTTTATCTATAAACGGACTCGATTGTACCTATATTATGTAGATATCGCTAGAAATAATCGGAAGCGGACGACGCTATCCAGTCTGATACTTGAACGACTCTACAGAGTTGAGGTTGAACACTGCGGACCGACATTGGTCATTGAATTATTCATCATCCAAGTTATTTTAAATGGCTTCTGCTGACATGCTATCTGAATAAAACTAGTTTTTCCAGTGAGAGATCGGACAATTTCCGTATTGTAGTCACTGGTGATAAATGTACCATTATTTGGCATTAAAAATCTCGTTCTCTGCAGTCTGCACCATACAATAAAGAAATGATTATGAGCATTGCTCTTTAGAAAACTACTACTAATCATCTAAATTCTAATCATAAAACAGAAAATTGACTTCACTATCACCTTGTCTCTTTCTAGATATTACAATGGTTGATTCTCAGGAGACACATAATAAAGAACGCTCAATCCACTATCCACGTTTAACCGTGCGCCGTTTGACAGTGACATATTTTCTTTTCCCAGGGCGAGGTGCTCGATTGTCCGCTATGCCTGTCCGCGTTCAGCTCGTCGAGCCTGGTGCGGCTGGCGTGGTGCTCGCACCGGTGCTGCGAGCAGTGCCTGCGCCAGTACCTCGCCATCGAGATCTACGAGGCCCGGATGCCCGTCAACTGTCCGGTGTGCCACGAGAGCATGCATCCGTCCGGTGAGTGTCACTTCTAGAATAGAATGTTACATATACTTATGGTTTTTCGACTTCCAAGAGGAATTACGGAAAAGATAGTTTTGTATTTAGAACTTTTAGAATGTTATATATACGTACTTGATGATTTTCGATTGCCAAAAATAAGATGGGAAAAATTCGGGGTAAAATGTAAATGATTTCAAATTCGCCACATTTCTTAGGGCCTAAACTAAAAATTGTCCGAGATAGAGATAAAAATTCCAATCAATTTATTAGATGTTATCAACTAAGAATTCTCATAAGACTGACTCTATTTAAATATTTAAAAAAATGAACATTTAAACGGTACCTAGACGCAACAGGACATCCCTCCTCAGTCTCACAAGGTTTGCAAGATAATATCTGGCCAGCTGTCTAAAAAATATGCTCAAGGTAAACCCACTCATTAATTCTTATCCGCGTCAGTATTTTGATATTTCGCGCCGCTGCATTTGCATAATAATATTATACCTGTGTGTTTCTACACTTTGCATGTAGGACATGCGTAGTCTAGCACAGAATATTTTCCATTAATTATTACCCTTTTACTATCGATACGGAGTCTAGAGTGTGTCACGCGATCGTAAATAAGAAATTAATATCGTTGCATAATTCGTTCAAATAATATGTAGCAAATGCGCGTGTTGAAATCGATCGGAAAGTCGCAGAATTGATCGACAGAAGTTATGGACTGAGATCCCAGGCCCGCCAAACTACCCTCATATTCTTACTGATAAAATGTATATCATATTGTAGTATTCTCAGGTAATTCTCAGGTACAGGGCGCGAAAGGTACAAAATAATTGTATTTACTTTTCTTACAGCCTTTAAAATGATTCTAACGTATGTCATGGGATACTCTTCCCAACTTACCTGTCTGGTAGTTGTGGTATGTATAGTATACGGGTATGCGACCCCGGCTTCCCTAGCTATTACTGTCCTATCCCTTGCCCTCCTGGGCGGTAATATCCTACATTCCCTATTTCCTACTCTAACTTACCAATCTTCCTTTCCACACCACCTATCCTTCCCTTTCCCTATTCCTACCCTCTCTACCAATCCGTGGAAACGCAATGGATAATCCAAAATAATTTAATTATCCAAAATGGCGGCGATGTGGTTCGCCACCCATCACGTCTCGTTTCTCGCGGAGGCGAAAAGCGGACGCTTGGCTACGTTGAATGTAAGAGGAGGAATGGATGGTAAGAATGAAAGTGGACGAAGCGAAAGAAGTAAGTATGTAAGGATCGTAGCAAGTGGAAAGAAGTGGTCTCTGCCTACCCCTACGGGAAAGAGGCGGTCCTGCCTACCCCTACGGGAAAAAGGCGTGATTATATGTATGTATGTATGTATGTATGTTATAGTATAATTAAATATATAAAGTGAAATTTACTCCGATTACTTATTTATATGTTGTATTTTTCATAAAAATAAAAAATGAAAATCAACCACGTAGAAAAATCTTTAAACTTCTATCCTTTATGTCTCTGGTCATACTGAGTTTAGAGAAAAATGAATTCAGTTTTGTTCTTTATGTTATTCTAAAACAAAAAAAAAAGATATATATACTTACTTTATCAGAATGTAAGTAAAGTGAGTACAAATTTCCGCAACTATAGCGCCTCTTCTCATCTCGTACCTAAAAATTGGCCCATGGCACTAACTAGCGGGTATGCATTCGTTCATTGTATATGTTACTGTAAAGCTCTTGTGGGAAAAGTGGTGGCAAGCCCCAAAGGGAGATCTCCGACCGAGCGAGGTGGTATGCCGCCCGGTCAGGCCGAAGCCCACTTTTATGCAATTCAGCTGTCGTATATATATTGCCGAGCTGTGAAAACTTCGATAGCGCGATTCAGGACCGTGCGCTGATTGGTCCGCCACACTCTAACTACGGTTAATCCTAAGATTTTCCAGTAAAACCTAAGATTTGCCAATTCTTAATAGTAAATGTCCAAAAAGGTTTGCAATTTGAACTTTTACCACCATTCACTTGGTAATCTTAGGATTTACATTAAAGGCAAGTAACATATTATTATACACTAATTACATTATGATATACATTTTATCAGTAAGAATATAAGGGTAGTCTGGCGCGCCTGTGATCTCAGGCTATTATATTGCCTTCAATAATATTACAGTACCCGACCAAACTTAATATAATAAATACATCGACCTCTGAAAAGATATCTTCGGCTACGTCGTCGGCTCTTTGAGCATTTGCGTCTCTGCATGTGCATTGTGCACTCTTATTGACGGGGTACTGAATATTTGTCACTGCTTCTATTCTAATATAATAAGAGGAAATATTTGCATTGAATAGACTCTGTAACTTCTGGACCGATTTTAATGAAATTTGGCACAGATATAGAGCAGACCACGGAGAAGGACATACACTTTTTATCGCGGGTAAAAACGATTCCCGCGGAATTTCTTTTTGGGCGCACGAAGTCACGGGTCAGATACAGAGGAGTCTCAAGTGCATTGGCGACCTTTTAAAAAGGAGTACGCTCTTTTCTTGAAGGTTTGAAAGCCATACCGCCGCGCTGGTGACAGTTCATTCAATAGTTTTATTTCCGACGGTAAACTTCAGCTTTTTATGGCATATTCGATTGTGAAGCCGATGCAACTCGTAATATTATTTACTTGCGTTAGGTATATATAATATAATACAATGTAACGATATGTTTACGGTATAGGGTTATCAGCTACCATTTCGCCGGGGAAAATCCGTATGTGATTAGTGTAGGTCATGGTCTCGGTTGTATTATATCAGATTACAACCCACATTGTGGACGAGGACGCAGCATTGAACATGTCGAGGTTAATATTATAATAATCGATTAGCCATGTGGTTCATTGTTATCCTTGCAAAGGCTGACGCTCCAAAGAAATTCGAAGTGGAAGTGGAATCGTGAATTGGGATGGTTTTATGATTGAGTAAATTGGGATAGACCGCGCCGCACTGTTATCTATACTATCGCCATAAAGCTCCGAGAACAGGCGCGAAAGTTCACTGGTTTGCTGTAAATTTAAGGCGATAATGCGGAGCTGCGGAACAGATCAGGTACTTAATAGTTCTACGTAAGAAAAAGGAGGAACAAACTGAACAAGTGCGAGTTGGACACACACAAATGACAAAAAAATCACGTTTTTGTATGGGAAAAAAATATAAAAATATTTATTTTATTCTGTTTGTATATTTTTATTAATAGCGGCAACAGAAACACGTCATCTGTAAAAATTTCAACTGTCTAGCTATCACGGTTCATGAGATACAGTCTGATGACATTCGGACGGACGGACGGACAGTCAGTGGAGTCTAGTAATAGGATCTCATTTTTACCCTAAGGTACTATGAAATAAATTGTCCAAAAAATTTTTTTTTTTTTTTTATGAAATAAGGGGGCAAACGAGCAAACGGGTCACCTGATGGAAAGCAACTTCCGTCGCCCATGGACACTCGCAGCATCAGAAGAGCTGCAAGTGCGTTGCCGGCCTTTTAAGAGGGAATACGGTAATAGGGGAGGGTAGGGAAGGGAATAGGGTAGGGGATTGGGCCTCCGGTAAACTCACTCACTCGGCGAAACACAGCGCAAACGCTGTTTCACGCCGGTTTTCTGTGAGCCCGTGGTATTTCTCCGGTCGAGCCGGCCCATTCGTGCCGAAGCATGGCTCTACCACGTAAGTTTTTGGAACAAGCGGCTAAAAAACTACTCGAGAAACTCTACCGTGTCGGGAAAATTATACCCTGACAAATTGATCGTTGATAATGGAAAAACGAGATAAAGTTTAAGATCAAGGGCAATTAACCTAATCGAATGTCGGAACGGCATTTCATCGCGTTAGTCATCGATTACTGTGAAACCCATTGGCCATTAGGCCATTACACACATTGGATATATTATGATCACCTATTTGTGACGCATGTTTACAAACCATCCCATGTGGAACTGTTGTTTTATGGGTGATATTAGGGGATTAAGGAAGCTTGACTCCAATTCTATAATGACACTACTTTTAAGGATTAAGATATAGACATACTTTTGAAATCATTGAGTTAATAATTATTACCTCCAAAAGTTACTGTCCGATTTCGCTCAAAATAATTTTGCTAAAGAGTTTTTAGCGTGTTCTATCAGCATGGAAACTTACAAGTTTCTATTTCTTATAGGGACCAAGTTACAAACCACTTTGAAGGCCGATTATTCGAAAATCGTCAACTTTGTAAAACGTCATATATGAAACCTTGCCTTTATTTTAAAATACCTATTCAACGATACATCACACGATGGGGTAGAATAAAGAAAAAAAATCATCTCCACCATGTATGGAGAGCTATCCCTAAAACATAAAATTATTATTACATATTTTATAACGCCAATACAGAGACCTATATATACAATCTTTAACTATGTATTCATTATTAGTTTATTACAGAAGCTAGAGGCGAAGACAGACATACAGACAGATAGACAGACTGTCAGACGGACGGATGGACAGAGCGAAACTACAAGGGTTCCTTGAGTATAACGTAACCCTAAAAATATAAATTATTACTTAAATAATCATTAAAATGATTATACTCAATACATTTCCATTAGAAATAAGCGTAGAGCGGAAAAAATGGACCTAATATTAATTGTCCGTCAAGATCCACATTATTAATTTTTGGCCTTTTCTTAACTTATGATGATAATTTTGTCGTATCGTTTGACTTTCAAATAACATCGTCTCCTGATAGTGCAGTGCCAGTATAAATACAATAAAAACCCTAGTAGGTATATATGTACTCGGAAAACTATTTTCATCGTGCAGATCTTGTTATTCTGAATAAATGGATCGAGTAAGTCACGGGGTTTACCAGTATCGACCACTGAATATTCTAAAGGGTATACCTATTTGCATTTTATATTCCCGTGTGGTTTTCCTGCTTATTTCCCAGAATGTGTTAATTCCCTATTTAAGGAAGCCTTATTTCCAATAATAATAATAATAATAATATCTATGGACGCTTCACACCACGTCAATCTGGCCCCGTGCTAAGTATCCGAAGAACTTGTGTTACAGGTACCAGACAACGGAAATAATATATTTAATACTTTTATACTATACAAATATTTAAGATTTTTATTATATTATACACATATTTAATACACATCCATGACCCAGGAACACGGAAAAACTTTTTGTTCCTTCGGCGGGATTCGAACCCGCGACCCCCGGCTTGAGCACCAACACGCTCAACCAACTGAGCCACAGAGGTCGTCGAATTGAAACTTGAAATTAATTGAAACTTAACAAATAATACTTCTATTATTTGTTAAGTTTCAATTCGTTCGCTCATATTGTATCTATTTCAAAGTTACTTTTAAACTATGGAATGCTGTATGCGTTTGTCAAAGGTTTGTCAAAGGAGACAGTCGACAGATGTGGCAGCGCTGGTGAGGTGGTAATCTCTTCCCATGAGGTGACCGTTCGACAGATGTGGCAGCGCTGGTGAGGTGGTAATCTCTTCCCATGAGGTGACCGTACATTTTACTACGGTAAACGGTCGCCTGGTGGGAAAGAGTATTTAATACATTTATACTATACATATGTTTAAGATTTTTATTTTATACTCATCATTGGCCTTTTCATCCATCACGATTGATTCAAGTAGGGTGCAATTTCAAACACTTCTATTGATGACTATGAAGTCCGATTCTAGACCGACACGACCGCCCGCAATTCGAGCACAAAAATAAAGTGTTTGATGAATTGGATGGCAAGTTGGCGCTTGTGCTTCCTTTGGTCCTCCTTTCACTTAGCTTGTCAAACCATGTTCGATCATGGTAACGGACACGGGCTATACTCTGTCTCCATAGATCTCTATCACCCCCTACTACGCCTGGGACAAAATTTAAAAAGTGTAGGTTTTCCCACTGCCTACACCTCTCTCTCGACCTCACCAGCGTGCTCCACAGGAACGACAAGTCGCTACGTGTGGAAGCTGGCTCAGTTGCAGGATCTGGCTTCAGCCTAACGGAGATTCCATTCCGGGTTTGTTTCAAGTTATTCTTTCTCTGACGAGTACCTTTTAGTGTGTACTAATAGGGGAGCACTGTGGCGGACCAATCAGCGCACAGTCCTGAATCGCGCTATCGAAGTTTTCTAAGATCGGCGACATATATACGACATCTGAAAACTACTATAGTGGGCTTCGGCCTGACCGAGCATAGCACTTCGCTCGGTCGGAGATCTCCCTTTGGGGCTTGCCACTATATCCCACATTGGTGACCCTCGACAGAACACTCCTTCTGGACATCATCATCATCACTCCCCACCCCTCCGCACCACGCCAGCCAGCTTCAGCCTCTTCGGGTACCTCGACCACCAGTCGCAACGCAGCGCGGCCTGGTCGAACCCTCATCGGCTTCAACGGGCACTCTCACTACACGGACCGGTCAGCAAGCAGAGCATGAAGCACCTCTCCTGGTCAGCATACGTAGCTACAACGATCAGTAAGCAGAGCACGCGGCACCTCTCATGGACGTCACACGTAGCTACAACGATCGGTCAGCAAGCAGAGCACACCTTTCCTGGTCAGCACGTAGTATCGGCCCCGCACGGCAGCACTCCGACTCACTGGAGCCCGTGCAGAAGCAGCACAGTTCCGACTCACTGGGACTCTGGCACTGACGACTCAAGCAGAAGACTCAAAAATTCGACCTCCGGTCTTAGGGGGGAGTGATGTGACGGACCAATCAGCGCACAGTCCTGAATCGCGCTATCGAAGTTTTCTAAGATCGGCGACATATATACGACATCTGAAAACTACTACAGTGGGCTTCGGCCTGACCGAGCATAGCACTTTCGCTCGGTCGGAGATCTCCCTTTGAGGCTATTCTAATACCGGTGCCCCACGGCACTATTATATTTTATAATACACGTTTAATTAATACACACATCAATGACCCAAAGAATACAGAAAACTTTTTGTGCCCTCGGCGGGATTTGAACCCGCGACGCCCGGCTGGAGCGCCATCGCGCTAACCACTGAGCCACAGAGGTTCCTGATTAGTAATTTCTTTATGTTCTATTGCAGACGTGCGGCGGATAGTGGACAACCCGGCGCTGTACGACAAGTACGAGGAGTTCTCCGTGCGGCGGGCGCTCGCCGCCGACCCCGACACGCGCTGGTGTCCCGCGCCGGACTGCAGGTACACACACACATACACACACAAACACATACACACACATACCCACGCACGCACAGTTTGGCGTATTACAGTATGTTGTAAAGTGTATCTTAAATAAATAAATTAATAAAACACACGCACGCATAACAATATAATGGTAGCACAGATTAAAGAAAGACGAACAGATTAAAACAGTTACACAGTTAGAAAAAAAAAATTGTTTGCCTGCTCCGCTTGCTCGCACTAACATAGGTATTAATAATTATTATTATCGACATTCGGTTTTAGTTAGTAATATATATTCTTTGGTTTTAGTCCATTCATTTTATGTATTTATCTGAAGCATACAGTCTTTCAGATAAGATTTAAAGAGTGATTAGATTTTAACCCGAAATAAATTAAATAAAATAAACAACAATTTTTATAGTTGATAATAATCCGTCACTGCTTAATGGGAGGCCAAATATTTCATTGGCCCTTGGTGCGAAATCTTTAAATATGCCTCCAAATCACAAAGAAAAATGAAATGAAAAATTTGATGGTACGTATAGACCTCATTTATCATTAAACATTTCTTTGCAAAAATTGCACATTTTATACATAAAGGTTCGCCATCCCTTTTATAAGGAGTATCATAAGGCAGAAAGGTTCGGCATCAATGTTATAAGGAGTATCTTATGGCAGAAAGGTTCGGCATCCCTGTTATAAGGAGTATCGTATAGTATAAGGCAGAAGGCTACTTTTATCTAAGGGGTTCTGTTTAAAAAAATAGAGTTCCGTTTCTATTAATAATTTCACGTAAACGAAGTTAGCTAGTAGACTAGGTACCAGTGGCGAAGGCTGCTGCTCCTTCATAGGGAAGCCGGAGCCTGTATAATAGGTAGGGATTTCTATGTAGGTTTGCAAAAGGTAAGTGACAAGGGAAGCCGATAGGAATGGAGTTTTATGAACCCTACGCCACTGCTAGGTACCTATAAGTATGATGGCCGGACGTCTCGAAGCCCGAATGTATTGGGAATAGAAACATATCCTGATAGTAAGCGACTAATGACACCTCGTCATTGACTGAAATACGACCGAAAGAGGAAGATCAAATAGCACATTTATTTTTTGATTGCACGTAACCTAAAGTGGTTGAAAAAGTGTAATAAAAGACAAGGCACAAAGTGAATATGTCTTGTTCTTATTGCTTTTAATTGAAAGTGAACATTGTACAATTAACAAAAATTATCTTGGGCTAGATGTAGTTTTAATTCGCTAAATTAGTGACCGAGTCATCGTAAATTTCATACAAAGGTAGTATAATTTAGTAGATCATTGAAACAGGAGCTATGAGGAGCTGCATAATACAACCCAGCGCATAGAATCAAGTGTGAGACAAGTTCATTTCTAATATTTTTTTTGACTAATCTTATATATAAAAATGATGTGTTGGTTTGTGTACGCTTCAAAAACTCAAAAAGTTCTGCACCGATCGAGCTGAAAGTTTAGCATGATATATTATAATTCACATCAAGGAATGTTTTTATCTATTTTTTATCCACGACCGCGAAAATTAGTTATTTACGCGGGCGGAGCCGCGGGCAACAGCTAGTTTACAATATAAATCTAATTATTTTCGAATCACAGCAATATTCAGTTCTTAATAGCACGATTCACGGGCAACTTACGAGCGATTTTCTAATATGCGACCGCATGTGGAAGGAGTTGATTCTAGCATTTCTGTTACCACCCGCTGATTCTGGTCACTTCCGCAACACCAGGGGAGTCGCAAGTGCGTTGCCCACCTTTTAGAAAGGAGAACGCCCATTTCTTGAAGGTGTGATGGTCGCAGTGTTCCGGAAATACCACTGACAATAGTTCATTCCAGAGTTTTACTGTGCGCGGCAGCAAACTCCGAGAACACCGGAGGACTGCACTCATGACTCATCAAGAGATTGTAGAATGGACCTAATTGCATTGCATTTGGCACGGCACATGCATTTCTCGTCTCGTCTACTAGTCCTTCTCGTGAAGTGTGCAGGTTTTAACTATGAGTGCTTTCCTTGCAGTTTTGCGGTGGTGGCTACGGGCTGCGCGTCGTGTCCCAAGCTCGTGTGCCTCGCCCCGGGCTGCGGCTGGTCGTTCTGCTACCACTGCAAGGCGCCCTGGCACCCCACGCAGACCTGCGACGCCGCGCGCCGCTCGCGACAGCCGCCGCCGCGCGCCTCCCCGCCCGCCGCCGACATGGACACCGGTACGTCATGTCATTGATCATCATCATGGCGATAATCGTAACCGAGTAAATCTCATGATCGTCATTACGAGTACCGTAAAGGTATTAAACAGGAATTGCTACATCACTTGCAGTTCCTTTCTAAACGAACCGAACAATGAGCTACTTACGCATTCGCTAAGGAAGGAGGAAGCCTAAGCTCCGGGGAGATAAAAGGAGGGACAAAATAAAATCTATTTATTATGCAAAACTAGCTTCTAAAAGTAGTTGTTAAAAATGATCCCCAGGTGAGCTGAAGCCGTGTCCGCGGTGCTCGGTGCTGATCGTGAAGGTGGAGGACGGCTCGTGCAACCACATGGTGTGCTGCGTCTGCGGCGCCGAGTTCTGCTGGCTCTGCATGAAGGAGGTCTCCGACCTGCACTACCTCAGGTACAGTCGCCTTCTTGCATCAAGCGTCGCTTGTATCGTTAAACTTGTGTAGATTTAATTTTAGTTTTCAATTCACTTTGAAGGAGAGTAAATATTTTGTTACACATGAGTTGGTCTGGCGCAGTGGTCCCCAACCTTTTTTTTACGCGGGCCACAAACCCGTTGTACTCCTGGTGTCGCGGGCCGCAACCAAAATTTTTTAGGGGCAAAAAAATATGTTGTTTAAAAGAGATGTTTGATTTTGGGCCACCTCTATGTACACCACTTAGGTAAATAGGAAAAATATAAGGGAATTTCATAAAAATACAAAAAAAGTAATTTGAAGAAGGGTACGTGCGTACAAAAATGATTATTTGAAGAGTTTTTTAATGCGAGAACCCTATTTTAGGGCGGCCATGACAGTTATTTTGACTTGACTTTTGACGTAGTTGATAGTTTTAGGAACGTCTTTCTTTGTGAAAAGTCATGTCATTGTCAAAATGATATTCTTTGGATAATTCTGATCTGATCTGAGAGCCAGGCTATGTGTTGAAAAAGCCGGCCCTTTTATATGAAGATTCGAGACTGATAGATTTTATGTAAAATTTCGGTTTTTATTTGAGATGATTTTAAGTACCTAAATAAATAAAATAATAAAAACATTTTAGTTTTTTCGTTATGTTTATGTTTGTTTATTCATTATGTTTTTACGACCTCTGTGGCTCAGTGGTTCATTGCGTTGGTGCTGAAGCCGGGGGTCGTGGGTTCGAATCCCGCTGAAGGAACAATAAGATTTTTCGTGTTCCTTTCGTTTCGGGCCATGGATGTGTAAATATTAGGTTGGGAAAAAGGTTCTTCGCATTTTATATAAAAATTCAAAAGGTTTTTTTATAAAGTTTATTTACAAGTGACTAAAGTATATAGGTGCCATTTTGTTCGATAACTTTTTGCCATCTTGTTGGTAGGTACATGAACCCATTGCTATAAAATTTTTGGGGCTTCTGATGAAAAAACTGCGACAAGTGGTTTTGGCAGTCCTCTTGTGATGTCAACCTGACACTGCCTAAGGAATTCTGCAGCGACCGAAACAGGTGGAAATCTGAAGGTGCAAGGTCAGGACTATACGGCGGATGCATTAACACCTCCCAGCCAAACTCCCGTAATTTTTTCTGAGTGGCTAAAGATGTGTGAGGTCTAGCGTTATCATGGTGAAAAACCACACCCCTTCTGTTGATTAATTCCGGCCGCTTTCTCTCAACTTCTTGCTTTAATCTCATCAGTTGTTCGCAGTACAGTTCAGAATTGATGGTCCTGCCTGGCGGTAACAGCTCATAATGAATAATGCCCTTCCAATCCCATCACACACACAGCATCACCTTGTTGCGAGTTAACGCGGGTTTCGCCACAGTCTGTGAAGCCTGACCGGCCTTTGACCACGATCTTTTTCGCACGTTCTTGTCGTACGTGATCCACTTTTCATCACCAGTTATCAGCTTCTTCAAAAATGGTTCGGTTTCATTACGTCGTAATAAAGAATCACATATACATCGTAACTACTAATATGCCGATCTTGCTCCACTTTTTCAAAAATGGCAACAGTTTTGTCCGTAACAGGGCGACCAGAGCGACGTGCATCTTTGATATCAAAATTTCCGGATTGAAAACGCTTAAACCAAATTTGCGCTACTCTCACAGATACTGCATTAGGTCCATAAACATCACAAATTTTTTTCGCGGCTTGTGTTGCATTTTTACCTTTTTTGTAATAAAATTTTAAAATGTATCGAAATTCTTCATAAGAATCACTCATTTTAACAATAAGAAAAACAAATGAAAATCTCAAATTTACCTAATTTGAATTTGGAATTGTCTTCTGTAAAATTAAAACTTTTTAATGATACCAAAATCAGCCAGATACAATTGGTATAGCCCAAGATATTTTATGACAAGTTCATACATACTATAATGCGAAAAGACTTTTTCCCCAACCTATTATGTGTATAATATAATAAAAATCTTAAATATATGTATAGTATAAAAGTATTAAATATACTTCCTGTTGTCTGGTAACACAAGTTCTTCGGATACTTAGCATGGGGCCAGATTGACGTGGTGGTAAGCGTCTATAGATATTATTATTATTATGTAACACATAATATGCAAATAGTATACATAAATTATACAATAAAACAATAATATGTCTTTTCATACAAAATATATTTTCATACAAAATGGATATATATCCATTTTGTATGAAAATATATCAAAATGTTGATATATATCGGATATATATCATAAATATCCGATATTTTGATATTTATAATAAATATCGGATATTTTCGAACCCTGCATATTATAGTGTACATAGGGCTGGCCCACGCCTCATAAATTTCTAGAACATCTCTTTTAACGATTTAATAATAGAATAACACAAGGTAGTTAAAAGAGTGAAACTAAACATTTAAGATGAGCTAACGACACAAACTAAAATAAAATAACAAATATGTATTATAATAATTATGTTCACTCAGTGAGATTTTTGGAGTGGTGAACGCTTTTTCACAACTTTATCTAACGGTTACAGATTTCACGCGGGCCGCAGATAAAGGCCCGGCGGGCCGCGGGTTGGGGATAGCGGGTCTGGCGGCCTACGTTAACAGAATTAACATGCGAATTAGCTACCCGATACTCCAATGTAGATTAATTTAGCCCTAAAGTTCTCAGTTTATTAATTTATATTTACGTTTGACTCGGCAGTCCGAGCGGGTGCACGTTTTGGGGCAAGAAGCCCTGGTCGCGCAAGAAGAAGCTGCTGTGGCAGCTGGGCACGCTGGCGGGCGCGCCGCTGGGCATCGCCGTGGTGGCGGGCGTGGCGCTGCCGGCCCTGCTGGTGGGGCTGCCGCTGTGGGCCGGCCGCCGCGCGCACCGCCGCCTGCGCCGCGCCCCGCCCGCGCGCCGCCGCGCCGCCGTCGCCGCTGCGGTCGCCGCCGCGCTCGTGGTCTCCCCGCTCGTCGCCGGCCTCGCCGTCGGCATCGGCGTGCCCATCCTGCTGTTCTACGTGTACGGCGTGGTGCCAGTGTCGCTGTGCCGCGCGGGGGGGTGCGCCGCCGCGCCGCGCGACCCCCCCGACCCCCGCGAGCCCCCCGACGTCCCCGACCCTCCCGACGCGCACGACCTGGACGCCATCTCGCGCCGCCTCGAGCCCAGCATAGGTGGGTGGGCGTTTTAATCTTATGCACAGTATTTTTCTACTACAAATTTGACGCTAGCAGGTCAAGACGAGACCTACTTCGGTACTGATATAATATTTTATCTGCTAGGCGACGCGTCGCTGTCTGCGGGCTCGGCGTCGGCAGCGGCGGAGGTGCGCGCGGCGTCGCTGGCGGCGCTGGCGGGGTCGCTGGGCGGCGAGACGGCGTCGCCGGCGCGCGGCGAGGACGGCGGCGACAGCGTGTCGGCGGCCAGCTGGGGCGAGGAGGCGTCGTGCTCGCGGTCGGCCGCGCGCCTGCGCAGCCTGTTTCTGTACGGTAGCGCAGTGCCGCCGCCGGACCCCGAGGCGGGCCCGTCCGCGCCGCCGCCGCCGCGCCCCGCGCCGCCGCCCGTGCTCACCAGCACGTGCGAGACCGCCCGCCCCCCGCAGCCGCCGCGCCCGCCCACGCCCGGCCCCGCCTCCTAACGGTAGCGGGACGAGCTTCGTCGCATCTAAGTCGCCCCGCCCGGGGCCCGATCGCCTAGATCCGAAGTGCGTCTCGAACCTGGTTACATATCGGCGAAGTCTCGCTATGACATTGATATTACACCCCTATGTCTTCACGATGCATAGGTCGAGGTCGTTTTCGACAGAAGAGGCACAGAGCGTTGATCTTGTTTTTTCTGTAGAATCATACTTGCCACTCTAATTTCCGCGCCATTTTGTGATTAAAATGTCCCACGATCATTTGAAACTCCACGGACGGTTCGGGTCGAGAAACGATGGTCGTTACGTCCAGACTCAAACTGATGAGTCGATTAAAACTGAGCTCTCGCATTATTATTATAGAAATCCACTGTAGAACATTTATCAGAATGTATGTAAACGTTAAGAAAAAAATGTTAGAACTGCTTTTTGTATATACTAAACGGACTGCAAATATCTATGTGAAAATCTAGTATGATCATGACGTAATGCTGTTCCTTTCCTCGATGTAAAGGAACGAACTTAATTAGCTGTAAGGATCGCCAAAACTTCGAAATTAGCTAATGTTAAGATTAGGCGAACGCTGTCTACGATAGATGCTTAGCGCTTCTCGGGGCAGTGGCACTATCAGATATTTGTGATAACTATGAATAATCTAAATTATTTAATTTTTCACGTTTGTAGGTCTACTATTAAGCGATATTTTATGTTAAAATGAAAATTGTAATACTATGATTAAAAATGTGATTAAACTGTCCAAGTTTTTCATTACTGATTAATTATATAATTTTATTATCCCTATTTTTTAGATAAATTTGTGGCGCCAAATATTATGAGAATATTAAAGCCGGTTCTGGCTTATGCATTAATTGTTTATGAAAACAAGCTATTCAATGGGGCTAAAGAGTTGAAACATAATATTAACAAAACAGGTTTATATTTGTCATTTGAAACATAGATTTAAATAGTATTTCTCAAACTACAAAACATATATTTTACACGATTTTCTTAAAATCTATTTATTAGTAGTATCTCTTTAGAAATCTACTAAAAGATTTCATGGTGACTTTTATCCACGATGGTCACGTCACGATATCTGTTGGTCGTTTGCGTTTGGTTTCTGAAAATAAACAAAGAACATGTTAACTTTATGTAAAAATAGCTTATATTTCTTGTATCCCGACTAATCTGTGATAGATTCACGCAAAAATAAAACTACCTAGTTACTAAAATTTAGTTTCGTTTTCTTTTTTTTTTTTTTTAGTTTTTTTTTCTTTCTTTTTGTTTGTAAATAATTTAAAGTAGGTAGATTATTATTATATTATTAGTTTTATTATTATTGTCACGAGTTTAATATAAAAAATATATTCCAATGGAACCTAACAACTGAATAACTGTGGGAGAGCCACGCTTCGGCAGGAATGGGCCGGCTCGACCGGATAAATACCACGACCTCACAGAAAACCGGCGTGAAATAACGCTTGCGTTGTGTTTCGCCGAGTGAGTGAGGTTACCGGAGGCCCAAGGGAAGGATTGGGGATTTGAAGGACCAGGAACGCAAGTCGCAACACCAGAGGAGTTACAAGTACAACTCATCTGGTGTTGCGAGTGTCCATGGGCGGCGGTAATCGCTTACCATCAGTCGATCCGTCTGCTCGTTTCCTGGTTCATTTCATTAAAAAAAAACCTATTAGAATAAATGTAGACACGCGGTAGCGTGTCAAGCCAAGTTCAATTATCAGAACTGGCGAGCAGCACCGTGTGTAATATTACACGAACCATTTGGAGCCACTTTTGACCCCCTCATAATTGAGATATAGACACTTTCGATATATTGATGTTTCGTATGTAGTCGTAGTTTGTCTCAATCTCTCTCAATAAATAAGCGATTTTTACACGCATAAGCATTGTATGTAACGGAAAGTGTATTTATTGTGTATGTATTTATTAGAAATAAAATGTATTACATATTTATTGATAATAAATACAATGAAATTATTTACTCACTCAGTTACTAGTACTACGTGACTTTTTCTTCCGATATATCTTTACCCTTAGACGGAGAAGTGGTCTCTTTTTCGTCTATCGCATCGTCCGACTCCTTCTGTTCATTCTGCAAAAAAGTTATCACTTATCGGGAAGTGTAACTAATGAACTATTTCACGAATTCTGGCCATATTTCAGTGTGTCCGTGTCGTCACTCCATAAGCACGGACTAAATGGTTGCATAAATTACAACTTACCATGTTCCTTAAGATGTCAACAATAATTTTCATTATAACAAATGAGTAAACTATTAGCATTTTATTCATTTTGGTCGTTATGCAGTATTAGACTGTAATACGAGTTAAGTTTCTGAAATCGAGACCGTATCTTACGCTTAAATTTGGTAGAATTCTCAGTCATAGATAAATATCAAAAACTATTGCAATAAATTGCACATTAATCAATAATCCTTACCAAATATTTAAATATGTAACAGTAAAGAACAAACACTCAATTAACAGTTAATAATAATAATTAACAATTTATAGCATAACTATTTTTAGTAACATTGTCTCAAATATTAGATTATTTATTTACATTGAACACAAATGGGGTGAGTTTGGATTAGAACGAAGTGACCCACTGGGCCTAGCTCGTGGATATTATTGATCAACGTCGCGCGCACTGCTGAACGACTTTCAGGAACTTTTATACGAGCAAGCCGTGATTGGTTCGAAATACCGTCAAATCCCTTTATAACGACATAATTATAATGATAACCGGGTATTACGGCGAAATATTGAGGTACAATATGAACATTTAAAGTATCGATAACGACTATCGGCTATTACGCCTATAATTTATCGGTCCATTCAATGTCGTTTTAACAGGTTTTTACTGTATCGTAAGCAGACGGATCGCCTAACTTTTGTCCGTGTTCACCTGCAACTCATCAGTCATGATGAGTTTGCAACATTCCCGGTCATACAGATTTTGTAGGTAAATAAGAGAACAAGTATAAAAGAATCTGGTCTTATTATCACAATTATGCTTATTAAATACATAATACCTATTATACACACTATATTTTTACCTATTATACATTCATGTTTTTGGTTAATTTTATATTTATTAATATTTATGTCACTGGTGCTATTTTACATTTATTTTGAAATTGTTTTTTTTTTCTTGCCACCTTTGTGGAGTATCAACACTAGAGAAATGAGACTTATTTAATCTCAATCCCATCTGCTTGAAGGCACATGTTTAATTTGAGGATATCATAAAGATAAAATAATACCAGTGACACTTAAAAATTTTACTTTTAAAGTATTGTATACACTTTACAAAATAACAAAGTACCTTAAAGACCTATGGGCTAAATGCCTACATGGTAGTCTTAGCTCCTCTATATGCTGTATACATTTTTGCCCATTGTCCTTTATTACTTTTTATGTACTGGTTACTTATAAACAATATAACATTAGCATTTATAGTGAAGGGAATATAATAGATCTATTAGCTGATCCGATAGACGTTGTTCTGTCTTAACTATGAATTGGAATAAATAAATAACTACCTACATACACCTACATTTACTACACCAATAACACCTACATCTGCTAACCACACCTACAACCTACAGACGATGTGTGTAAGAGGTATAAACCACTGAGGGCTGAAGATTATTACAGTAGTAATATTGCTATTGAAATAGGTTTTGATGTTAAAGTTTTAATGGCTATCCATTAAAATATATTTAAAAAAAATATATTTAATGTGCACCTAGAATTTTTTATATATTAGAAGATTTAAACTTATTGAACAATATCGATTGACGATGTTTTTTCTCAAATATTAGATTTACTATAAATAGGTATAAGTAGATACTGCATTATTGTTATATTAATTCGTGTAATTGCATTTAATATTAAAGGACCATGCAAAAACTGTATGGGCAATGTCTCCGCCCACTGTTGGGGGTGGGGACGATATTTGCATGGTCCTTTGTTTTAAATTTTATTAGTGTTAAAGCGCACAATTAAAAAAAAACTTACAGCTAAATTAGTACTTACATAATATTTGTCTTTTATATTTTTACCAGACTATTTGGCTGCAATTTCAAACTTTCGGTACCTGAAGGTACAGGTTATAATTGCACCAAAAAGTATATTATTATTACGTATTATATCTATACTTTAACATTAGGTACATTTGTATGTTTTATTAACGCAAAAACAGTTTTTTTTTCAGTGTGTCTAGTAGTGTCTAGTAACTTTCAGTTGCAAAATTTCATTATTTTTTCCTTTTTTATACGTTTCGATTAAATAATAAAAATACATTTCTATACATCTGTGCGCGCTATACTATGGACTTGTATAATGCGATCATATTAAGAAAGGGTTCGTGACAAATTGTGTCTACAGACGAAACGGAATGAACTGTACCTACGTTACAATTTTTCTCAATACGATTTTTTGCATGGTCCTTTGTTTTGGCAAACAATTTTTTACTAGTAATTGCGACATATTTGTGTGTAACAATGTGTACAGCTTGGTAAAAAAGACGAGGTGACAGCGAGAACTTAAAACATTACCGATTGTATCATCTTTTATCCTTATTAGATTGGAATGAAATTTTATATATTTATTCGTTATACATATTATAATCTTTGATTAATTATTACCACATAATTACAGAAAAAACCAGAATGAGTGTTCGATCACATTTGTACGCAGCGGACTGTGTCCAAAACCATGGCGAAACACCGCCCCGCCCGCACTTCACCTCCCCGCGTAGGGTTACCAGCGCAACACAACATTACCTATTTATGGGGTAAATTAAAATTGTATGTATGTATTAGTGAAATAGAAATTTTAAGCCATAGATTTCGCGTGGAATGTAATAAAGCAATTGTTTATAAAACCAACAAATTCTCCAAATTTTCTAAAACTGCTTATTTAAGGTTTGGGAGGAACGATTTAATTGAAAAATAAAAATAAAAAAATTAATGTCGGTTGAATTATTTTTGTCCATTGCGACTTTCTTTCTTCGTCAGATGGAAAGCTAAAATTACAAAATCACATATTTTATTACGAAGTTATACTGATTGCTAATCATTTAAGTACTAATTAAAAATTATTTTTAAACAAAGTAAAAATAAACAATAAAGTATGAAATAAAACTTATTATCTAAATAAGTCACCTTTTAAATTCAGCTAAAATTTTAACTATTTCTCTACAGTCTACTCAATCTTCTTAATATTGAAGTCGGTACCAGCCTTATTATTTTTACTTTATTATTATTTGGTAGTCGGTTTAATTTTTTGTTTAAAAATATAATTATACCCTTTTTAGTGAAATTGGTTAAATTATTATTAAAACATTTTAAGAACGTTTAATAAACGATCGAATATATAATTATTAAATACGCGCCAAGCTTCGTTAGGTATTGTAAATAAGATGATGATGATGATTACTGTTACATAGTTGCAGTTCTTTGAACATTGCCGAAATTTCCAAACGCGCATCTTTAAAGACAGAGGAGTACTGTTCAGTACTTTTGGATGCAAAACCTTAACCGCCTCTTTTTTGGAAGTCGGTTAATATATAATTCGCATATAGTCGTTATTTAACTGCCACAAAACGACTTTAAGTATGTGCTGTGTGAGTATGTAATTATAAAGAAGAATTTCCCATCAAAATCATGAAGAAAGTATTCTCCGTGTTATTAAAATTTCGCTTATATTGTATTTTATTGTAAAATCTAATATTAACTAATTACGAAAATTTGGGTAAAATGTTCCATTATTTTGTGGCAACACTTACAAAACAATAGCGTTATTATGTTTCGACAATTATTTATTCAATAAAAATTAATTGAAAAAAAGTTGGGTAAAATATCCTGTTTTTCTGTGGCAACACTTACAAAAAGAAACCATGATTTTCTATGACAATTACGACATGGATTTAAATTCTATAATTTATTCAACTGAATTGGAAATGTACTACTTACAGATGAAATGTGATCCCATGTGATTTCTTCACAGTCCCAGCAGCATTTTTACATGTGGGAACGACACAAGTCGGCATAATTAATTAAAAACTGTCAATTTCAAACGAAGTTTACAAGGCGCGCGTCGGCAATTGACTGACAGACTAAATATCTAACCATTCCAATTTGGAATGGTCGTGACGGCTTCACTTTCAAGCGCGTTGACGGTTTCTGGTTTTTTCTGTAATTCTGTGATTATTACATAGATACGTTATACCCTTTCAAAACTGACAATATTTCTGTGCCGCGACACACATTGACACGGGACGCGTAATACGTGCTAGTCGTCAACCGGCTCATCGCACACTAACACAATCATGGGCGTAGCCAGGGGGGGGGGGGGGTTAGGGGGTTACAAACCCCCCCCCCCCCCCCCCCGAAATGGACCGGCTGGTATATATATATATATACAGAGATCTGACCCATATACAGAGGCGTATTTAGAAATTTTGCGCCCGAGGACAATAAACATATTTTGCCGCCCCAGTAACCCTATCTGAAAAATGATTTTTAAGGTTGTAGGCGACGCACTACGATTAGGTTTCACCTAGGCATAAGTTACTGTTATTACTTATTAGAATTAAGTTGTTTATATGCCCTTTTGTTTAGAATATATGATTTCGTGTTTATGTAACAGAAAGAATAAAGTCATACCGCTGGGACGTTCAAATTTCTAATGCTTTGCCCGCCACCTCGGGAACAATAGTCGCACAACCGCACGCACAAGTGACACACGTTTGAACGCTCCACCGGCACATAACTATCCAAAACCGTGGTTTTATTCAGTCCCCTATAATCGCTGGTCAATCGAGTCGGATCTGAACTAGAACTATCATGTATCGTACGCCAAATAAATTGTTATCTACAAAATCCCGCGTAAAGTTAACGGATAGACTAGAGAGTGCATCGGAGCACGTGTTATCGCGTGATTGTCGCGAACAACCAAAAACGCGTAAAATGTCGAAATCGGACTGTACATTAGTGAAAAGTGAGTCAAATGCAGTGTCTCATAAATCGTCATCGTCTCAAATTAGGCGCAAACAGCTGGAATTAGCAGCAGCCGAGGCAAAAGCTAAAATTGCCGAGGAAAAAGTCGAGGCAAAAGCTAAAATTGCTATGGAACTTATCGACAAGCGGCTCGAATGTGACTTAGCCATGGTCGAAAGTTCAACCTGTAGCAAGCCTGCTAGCATCGACGGGAGTCAGTGTAACGTGGAGCAGTGGCTGGAACATAGTAACGTACAGCCGCCACCCGTGGCGGTAGCAACGGCAACGGAGGCAGCGCCGGCACCTAGCGCAGACCGCGCACCTAGCCGCGCCCGCGCTCCAGACGCCGACGGTATACTTCAGCTAGCTCACACACTCAAGGACATCATGACTGCCACGTCACCCTACCAGCAAGACGAACGACTACTCACTCGGTTATCGACACCGCGAGAGCTACCAACATTTAGTGGTGAATGCTTCGACTGGTTGCATTTTCGAAGCGCGTATGATGAATCCACACAGGTATGCCAATTTACTGATTCTGAAAATTTATGGCGACTACGCAGGGCGCTCCGCGGCGAGGCCAAGGAAGCCGTCACCGATTTACTGATCGGAGGCACCTCGCCAGCTATTGTAATGGAAGCGCTGGAACTCAGATTTGGACACCCAGATTTAATTGTTCAACAGCTGACTGCGCAAATGAAAAAACTATCGCCACTCTCAACTAATTATCAAAATGATATAATTAACTTTTCTATGAAAGTTAATAATTGTGTTGCGACGCTGAACTCACTCAATCAGCATGATTACCTACGCAGCCCTGAATTACTGACGACAGTCGTCACCAAGTTGCCTAGTATTTTGATAAGCAAGTGGTCAGACTACGCTTACGACAAGCTAGCTAGCAATGTACCGAAATTACAGCTACTAGCTACATTTTTAAAACGAGAATCTACTGTGGCCTCAACAGTCGGCGTTACACACCTGCGAGACAATCGTAAACCCGACACGGTGCCCGCCGGACGAGCGAAGCCGGATGACAGGCAACGACAATCTACCTACTATAATCGTCCTGTGCTTGCGACGGCAACGAAAGCCGCTCGACCGACGTCATCAAAATTATGCCCGTTTTGCTCAAAATCTGTTCATCCACTTATCGAATGCCGATTTTTCAAACGTGCAATGCGAAAAGATAGATGGAGATTCGTAAAAGCAAAAAATCTATGTTTTTGCTGCCTGTTGGAGCGACACGATAATGCCGCATGTCCAGCGCCTCTGTGCGATATCGATGATTGCGGACTGTCGCACAATCGTCTTCTCCACTTCAAGAAGCCTGCAGTCGACATGGTGGCTACAGTGAGCGCGCCCGCCCACGAGCCGCAGACAGCTGACAGCGAGTCATCATCTTCAGCGCGCGACGAGACCGTGGCCAACTTGGTCGCCGCTCAGCGCGAGCCGCGCGATGCCGCTAACCCAGGTGCCGCCGCCGCCGGAACTCCAGGACCGCGAATGGGTTGTGAAGTGTTGCTCAAAGTGATAAAAGTCAATCTCAGTGGCCCAAAGGGCACGGTGAGTGCGTATGCATTGTTAGACGATGGTGCATCCATATCTATGATCGATAAAGACTTGGTAAGGGAATTAGGACTTGTAACTTCTCAATCTAGCCCCATAAAATTTATTGATGCCTTCGGTATTGAAATATTTCAGTCTGATGTACCTAAAGTTGTAACTAATATATGTGGTGTATTTGAAAATAAAACTTTTGATGTAACATTACGTATAGTAAACAACCTAAAATTACCAAAACAAGATTTGTCAATAGTTAAGAATTTAAAATGTAATCATTTGCTACAAATTAATGACAAAGTGTGTAACCAATGTGTAGTGCCTCGTCTACTTATAGGTGAGGACAATTACTTCCTCATTGCTCCTCAGGAGATTCTGCACGGTAACAAGCAGGAACCTTATGCTACGAGATGCCTACTAGGCTGGTCTATTCATGGCTGCATCGGTCTCGCTCACACTCCCATGAACGGCCACACTTTTCATCTCGCTCACTCAGAGGAACACGACAGTAAAATAACAGAATTAAATAATTTAATTAAACAATCGTTTGAACTAGATTCGATAGGAATATCGACCTTACGCCGCGAAAATACGGCACACGTGAGAGCAGTACGTATTTTAGATGAGACTGCACGGAACATAGGTAACCAATGGGAAGTAGGTCTACCTTTCACAAAAGACAAATTGGAATTTCCCAATACGTTTGATTATGCGCGTAAAAGACTAAATAGTTTAGTTAAGAGGTTTAGGTCTGACGCCACGTACGCAGACAAATATCGCCGGGAGATGCGGAGGCTCTTTGATAACGGCTACGCGCGTGTAATAGCCGATAACGAACCCGCACCCAGCCACACATGGTACTTGTCGCATTTTGGAGTTCAAAACCCGAACAAACCCGACAAGCTAAGGCTAGTGTTTGATTGCGCAGGTAAAGTAAATGGTGCTTGCCTAAATGATTTTCTTCTGACAGGACCCGACTTATATAATTCGCTCCAAGGAATTATGTTGCGTTTCCGCGAACACAGAATAGCACTGACTGCGGATATTAAAGACTTCTTTGTTCAAATTAAAATACGGGCGGAAGATCAAAATGTTTTCCGTTTTCTTTGGCAAGAAAGCGCCGATGATAGTGTAAAAATATGTGTAATGCAAACTTTGCTTTTTGGAGCAACTTGCTCACCGTTTGTCGCACAATACATAAAAAATAAAAATGCGATTAAATACATAGACGAATGCCCCGAGGCTGTTTATGTCATATTAAACGACCATTACATGGACGATTGTTTACATTCATGTGACAGTGAAAGCAAAGCTATTAAATTAATACGCGAAATATCCGAAATACATAAATCAGGTGGTTTCGAGATAACCCGCTGGTCCAGCAACAGTACACAAGTACTTCAGACTGTCCCGCATGCGGCGCTCGCACCCGCCGCTATCGAGTTACAACACGGAGCTACGAACACAGCTGAGCGCACTCTAGGTTTGATGTGGCATCCGAGCGAAGATATGTTTAGTTTTAAAATAGCTTTAAGTCGAATTTCGCCTGACATCTTGAATGGCACCGAGGTACCTACTAAAGCTCAAATGTTAAGCATTATAATGTCCGTTTACGATATCCACGGTTTTCTTTCCCCGTTCTTAATTAAAGGTAAAATTATTTTTCAAAACGTCCATCGCAGCGGGGTCGAATGGAACTGCCGCATCCAACCCGAGGAGCATATCTTATGGCTTAGTTGGCTCACAGATTTGAAGTGTCTACACTTACTTAGAATTCCTCGATTCTATGGCAACGCACAGGAGTGGACACATTGTTACTCGGCGGAACAGATGTTAACGCACTTCACTAATAGTTTAAACGAAGGCGACATAGTTGAAAAACAAATGCATATTTTTTGTGACGCTTCGTCTAAAGCTTACGCTACTGTTATTTATTGGCGTTTCACACGTGCCGACGGGTGCGTACTAGTTAGTTTTGTCGCTAGTAAATCTAGAGTAAGTCCATTGAAGCCGACGTCAATCCCGCGGTTGGAACTACAGGTTGCTCTTTTAGGCGCGCGACTCGCAGGAGCTATACAGCGCGAACACAAAGACATTCAACCCGGTCAACGTTATTTTTGGACGGACAGTAGCACAGTCCTGCAGTGGATTCGAAGCGATCCTCGTAGTTACAAACCTTACGTAGCCCATCGACTGGGTGAGATTGATGAACTTACAAAGTCATGCGAATGGCGTCACGTGCCCACCGCGAGCAACGTCGCAGACGCGGCCACTCGTGAAGACGCACCTCCATTAACGTACTCAAGTACCTGGTTTCAAGGTCCTTCGTTTTTAAGACTCCCTGAAGGTCAATGGCCTAGGGACCGGAAGTTTACAAAAACGCTTGAGGATGCAAAGTGCGAAGAACGAACCGTACATTTAGTAGTCGTAGATAAATCTACGATGTCTCTGCCTAATGAGAATAATATTTCGAATTGGCTTACTCTCGTACGCGCAACTGCTAGGGTTTTATTATTCATTAGAAGATGTCAGCGTAAGCGATGCAATCTTGACACTCTTCTAATGAAGGAGGCAGAAGACCTGCTGATAAAGAAATGTCAAAACGATAGTTTTGCTACTGATGTAACTGTATTGAAGCAGAATAAGCCCCTGTCCCGTGATAGTCGCTTACTACAACTAACCCCTTACGTAGACGAGACCGGTCTCATGCGTGTAGGTGGTCGTGTAGAGGCTGTCGCTGGTGTCGAGCTTAACTCGCGAAGACCAGTTATTCTAGAAGGAAAACATAGAATTACACGTTTACTGGTAGAATACTTTCATAGACAAGCACTTCACGGTGCAAACGAACTTGTCGTCAACAATTTGAGACAGCGTTACTGGATTCTAAAGCTAAGACCGACAGTTCGTGCCGTCGCGTCCCATTGTTTATTCTGTAGGTATAGGCGCGCGACACCACAGCCTCAGCGTATGAGCGACCTACCGGCCGCTAGGCTGCAACATAATAGACGTCCATTTAGCTACACCGGAGTAGATTTTTTCGGACCACTCGAGGTTACTGTTGGCCGAGGAAAACAAAAACGTTACTGCATGCTGTTCACTTGTTTAACTATTCGGGCAGTACACATAGAATTGACGGAGAACCTATCAACAGACTCCACAATAATGGCTCTTAGACGGATGGCTGCACGTCGAGGCATGCCACAGGTTATCATCTCGGATAACGGCACAAATCTTCGCGGTGCTGACGCGGAGCTGAGACGCAGTGTGTCTGAGCTAGACCAGGAGGCCATACGGGAGGCAGGGACCATACGCGGCGTGCAGTGGAGGTTCATACCCCCGGGGGCCCCAGAGATGGGTGGAGCATGGGAGCGCATGATCCGAACTGTAAAGTCTTCTTTAAAGGTAGTTTTAAAACAGCGCGCCCCACACACTGAAACTTTATTAACCGTTCTAGCCGAAGTCGAATCATTAGTAAATAGCCGTCCTATTACATACGTTTCAAATGATCCACAATATCCCGAGGCTCTGACGCCTAATCATTTTTTAATCGGTTCCTCATCGTCAGTTCCACAATTCGGTAAATATGATAACTCGGATTTAAATTTAAGAAAACGCTGGCGCGTAGCACAACGCCTCACTGACATGTTTTGGGCACGTTGGGTTAAAGAATATTTGCCCACCTTACTACCACGCCAGAAGTGGACTACTGAGTCTAGGCAGTTACAGGTTAACGATTACGTCATCATAATCGAACCGAACTTAGAACGAAACTGCTGGCGGCATGGGGTTGTGAGCGCGACCCACGCGGGCCTCGACGGGCGAGTCCGCATCGTTGACGTGCGCACACGCACCGGTGTGCTGCGCAGACCTGTGACACGCGTCGCCCTACTGGCACCACAGGATGATAGTAGTGCTAACTAGTTAGCACTAAGGAGGCAGATTGTAGGCGACGCACTACGATTAGGTTTCACCTAGGCATAAGTTACTGTTATTACTTATTAGAATTAAGTTGTTTATATGCCCTTTTGTTTAGAATATATGATTTCGTGTTTATGTAACAGAAAGAATAAAGTCATACCGCTGGGACGTTCAAATTTCTAATGCTTTGCCCGCCACCTCGGGAACAATAGTCGCACAACCGCACGCACAAGTGACACACGTTTGAACGCTCCACCGGCACATAACTATCCAAAACCGTGGTTTTATTCAGTCCCCTATAAAGGTAATTAAGAAAAAATCAACAGCCTAAAACAGAACTTTGTATAAGTATGTGTTTATGTTAAATGCGTTCAAACTGAGAATGCGAGAAAATGTTTTTTACTCCTTTGCCTGTAAAATCTTTTTAAACTTTAAACCCTGAATGACTGTTGTACTAAAAAAACAATAAAATCAATAGCCTAAACAGGAATCGTGAACCTATGGCACGCGTGCCATCGAAGCCTCGAACCTATACATAATATTTTGACATAATTTGGGCACGTCACTGATCACAAAATGTTGTAATTATGTACGACGAAAAAAGTATGAAATAAGTATTAAGTATATGACAAACCTAACTTAATTTTGTCATCTATAAATTACGTAAATTTTACTTAAATTGAAATTACAAAACCACCCTATTTTTACACTCTTTTAGGGCTTAAAGTTTGAACAGATTTAATCTATAAACGTGTTTGGCTTAAAGAACATATTATAAAATTCAGTACCGACGTTCAGCTTTAGGCTATTGATATATTATAGTATTTTTTCGCATTACAGTATTGAATGTACTTTTAGTTTTCTTTTTTGAAACACAACCCCCCCCCCCCCCCCCCCCGAAAGAAATGTACGTTTTATTTTCTTGAACCCCCCCCCGAAAGAAATGTACGTTTTATTTTCTTGAACCCCCCCCGAAAGAAATGTACGTTTTATTTTCTTGAACCCCCCCCGAAAGTAAATCCTGGCTACGCCCATGAAGACAATACTTATTACTCGCGGAGCACACTAACCAAAATTGGCCCGACGACGAGGCAATTTGATTCTTCACTCTTTACGCGCAATGCCATATGATTATTATATTTATACTTAATATATTTATATTAATATATGTCATTCCAATCTATTAGAGATAAAAGATGATACAGACGAAAATGTCTTTAGTTTCTGCTGTCACCATGTCATACTCTTTTTTGCCAAGCCGTACTAGAAGGTAGCGCACACTGTGTTACTCTTTACTATGTTATATGAAATAACATCATTTTACACAATAATATCATACTAGAACTCATAGAAATTACATAATATTACACTATTTATATTCTTACACTTTCTTATATTATGGGTATAATATTTACATAAAAAGGTAAAATACATTTGTAATGTCGCCAATTAAAATACAATATATACATTTTGAGTAAAATCGAATAACAATAATAATAAAGGAAACAAACAATATTATGTGTATATTTAAATAAAATAAATGCTTTAATTTTTATTTTGTTCTCATCCATTTAAGTTGTGAGAGCTTTTGAGAGACTTTTTTCCTTGGCAATTAATAGAAAGATGCTTCAAAATATAAAAAAAATAATTTGATAGTAACATCAAATACCTGTAAGCTACCTGTAAGTTATACATAACTATATATTATACCTACCTCATTTCAAACACAGAATATTTAATATTCTGTGTTTGAAATGAGGTAAGTAGATATATTATATAGAAGTTAATTTTGATAACTTATCAAAATTAACTTCTATGTATTTAATAGTATGGAGGGCAAATGAAACGTTCAATTGGACGTAAGTCGTAACATAATATACTGAGTGATTTTTTATTCCGTTTCAAGAGAAACAGGGCATTTGTGTCAAAGCTCAAGTATTTGGAGGCTGGATAATTTGAAAAAAAAAAAAAAAAACATGACTTTAGGTCACCCTACTGGGCGACATGGCCATACATATATATTTCTCTCGAAACGGACTAACAAATCACCAAGCATACTAATATTTAAAAAAGATTTTAGTTTTTAAGTCTGTTTGCAATGAATAGGCTCCAAAACTACTGAACCGAGTTCGAGGAAATTTAGCACAGTTATAGAGTTAGCCATGGGGAAGGACATAGGCTACTTTTTATCGCGGCAAAATATACGGGATTTGCATTGCGCGCACGAATTGGCACTTTCTTAATATTTTCTGCTTTTCTCAAATGACACAAGATTTAAATTCATATTATTATTACACAATTTTTAAAACATTGTAAATAAAGGACGCCTAAATATTTAGATACTTTTTGACCCACCCAATTCTTCTTACATTCATACAATCATAAATAACAGCAGAGCTAAATTGGTGGCCACTTTCTGGAATGAACGAATTTGGTCAAGAATTGGCACATTATTCCAGAGTATTCTATTTCACAAGGAATGCTACTTTAAAAATATATATATTTAATGCACTTAAAATGTAGATGGTTATAGCACGTTATTCAATTAGAATATATGGACTGTTACAAACTACAGTCACTTTAAAATAAATAACGAATGCTGCATACTCTACTCTTCATACTAATGAAGAGTAGAAATTAGATAGGCGTTTTGTTAGCATACGTTTACTGCAATTCGTAAAATATTTGAGCGAAGGAATTATATGAATAAATTATTATAATTCAATTACTTATTAGTTATGCTGCCAGAAATTATTAGCTAGCTAAAGTTTCTCTTTAGGCTCAATCTATACTATGTAAAATCGAAGGGGTGTTTTTTCAGTCACTGTCCAAACTTACAGGAAGAATGATGATATGAATATAATCTTGAATACAAGCAACTTTTACTATGGGACTTTCCTACTTGAAAAAAAAACAAGCTGTTTCATACAAAATGTTATCTATGCCGAAGCCTTTTTGTAGGAAACAGCTGATTTTTTTTTCAAGTACGAAAATTGATCCCATAGTAAAAGTTGCTTGTATTCAAGAGAATATTCCTTCCTAAAAGTTTGGATAGTGACTGAAAAAACACCCTGCTTCGATTCTGCGCTAGTATGAATTGACGTTTACCCTAGGGTTTTGTCCGCAGCAATAATAATTTAATTAAAAACTGTGCTGCGAATCCGCTCATCAAAAAAGAGCTTGTTACAGCGCTCTCAAATTTAAGCTTTGGCTAGCGACTGTATATGCTGGAAAGTTTTTTGGAAAGGCATTTATGTATGTACAACACGTGCAACTTAACTAGACACTCCACTGGAATGCCCCGCATGCCCCGCGGCACCCCGCACTCGCCTTCGTGCGGTACTGACCGATAG
The DNA here is from genome assembly GCA_905404095.1 of Glaucopsyche alexis. NCBI lineage: Eukaryota > Metazoa > Arthropoda > Insecta > Lepidoptera > Lycaenidae > Glaucopsyche > Glaucopsyche alexis. The sequence continues at coordinate 3,203,795 of FR990044.1, read as the reverse complement.
CATGCCATCGTGATGACGTCACAGCGTGAAGTGTATAGTTCAGTCGCACGGGTTATAAGTTAATGCGGTGGCGAGTCAGTACAGCTGGAAGTCATGCGTGGTCGAGCCGTCGCGCCAGGTGGGCTCGTCGGCGACGGAGGCCCGGCACAGGGGGCAGGTGTGGTCGCGGTCCAGCCACGCGGCTATGCACAGCTCGCAGAAGATGTGGCCGCAGCCGAGGCGCACGGGCAGCGAGTACTCGTCGTGGCAGATGGGGCACGCCTCGCCCGCCGCGCCCAGCTGCTCCCCGGTCGGCTTGGTGCCCAGGTTCTGTGGAAATTGTAACATATATATATATATATACAAATATAATAAAGAGGAAAAGTTGGTTTGTTTGTTTACATTGAATAGGCTCCGAAACTACTGGACCGATTTTGATGAAATTTAGCACAGATGTAGAGTAGACCACTGGGAAGGACATAAGCTACTTTTTATCGCGGAAAAATGTACGGTTTCTGTGAAATTAACTCTTGCGCGCACGGAATCGCGGGCAAAATCTAGTTATCAACATGAGACATTAGACACAATAAGTAAGAGTACTTAATTATTGTTACGTAGTCGATTTTGCTGAAAGAAATTTTACGGTTTTTTTACCTATATTCGAATATGGCACGAAGTGTTTCTAGAGCTTCTTAAACTATATAGCATATATAGCTTCTTCGTAACATTTAATTAAATATTTAATTTACTAGTGATTATAAGCATGCATGCAGTCTTATGAAACAAACGTCGTATTCATAAAAACAAATATGAGTCAAATTATTTTCATTTGTTACACTTTCTGTCTGCGAAATGATAAAAATCATACTTGTCAACACTACGTTAAAACTTTAAAGGGAGGGGGGGGTTATCCCGATATACTACGAGTGGTCACCGAGGGGAGGGAGTGGTCATAAAATCTTAAAAAATAGGTCACAGAGTATGGGTACATTTTGTAACGTAAAAAAAAGTAAGGGTATCTAAATAAAGGCAAATTAAAATTTATTTATGTTTATGAACTTACCGAACTTTGTAACAATGTCCATGTGGCATTCTTGAACAGTCTCAGTCGTACAATGAGTTCAACCACCTTGGCAAACACATATATCGACGTAAGGAACATGCCAACAATCTTCTCCGAGCCCTCGTAAGACTGCATCAGGTAGTATATCCATGGCTGAATAGTTATGAGCGAACGGTACAACTGAGATACCGCCTCGGTGAACAGATATACTTTGCCCTGGAAAATATTGAATGACATTGGTAGTCAAAACGGTGTCTTTTAAATTTTTGTTTTAAATTTATAGTTGTTAAAAAATAATTGAGGTTTTACTGTTTGAGTATAGTCAAATTTAACAATTTATGTAAAAACTCTTCTTATACTTCTACAAATTCTTATATTATACATAAGCCTTATAAATTATAGTTTAAATACTTTAAAAATTAAATTCTATTCTATACATAAATTCTATAATATATAATAATACATTACAAAAATTTTACATTGAAAGGTGAACAAAATACTGTTACAACATAAAGATTTACCTCCTTACTAATAAAAATATTTACACAAGCTAAACAATGTGTTATTTTTGTATGTCAAGTGACTTTTCCAACGTATCAGACAAGGACAAAACATTGTATAGCTTATCCATTGTATAAATATTTTTGTTAGTAAGGGGTTTTACTAATAAGTTTTCTCTCTTACCCTCTTCTGGAACGGCAGAATACACACAGGCATCATGGTTATCACCATCTTTATGTTGACCGTAATTATTTTCACAATCAAATCTGTGAGCACCACCAGCCATATCAATTCCCATACATCAATAGACTCCGTATAACCGGGGAACATTATCACGTTCGGCAACAGTCTCCCGTGACCAAACAGGAAATGAACTATTGCTATACAACTTATTGAAAATATCAGTTCAGTCAATAATGTTTGTATACTTCTATTCATTTGCTTCCCATATTCTCTGAAAATGAAAATGTGTTACTAGCATTTTATATTTTTTATGTGTTCACTTATATTAATGGGAGTGATGCTTCGGCATGTGCTGGCTTGACTGGATAAATACCATGGCCTTGTAGGAAACCGGCGTCAAAGGATGTTTTCCTCACTCACTCTGGCAAACACAAGTTTAGTGAGTTAGGTTACTGAGGACCCAAGTGTGGTTTGAGAATGCAAGTACTCAACACCAGAGTGTGTAAGTGTAGCTGCTGCTGCTATTTAATAAAAAAAAAAATACAATATACTTGTCATTTTTTGCATAAAGTAACAAGATTTTGCCACAATCAAAATTACAATCACCTAAGAGAGTTGGCTGGTCTTGACTTCATGATGTTATTTAGTTGACAGTCGCAATTAATTAGTTTAAAGAGAGTTATTGTAATAGTAAATACGAACACTTACCGTCTAACAATTGCATTGCTGTGTGCAAAAGTACAGAACAGTATAACAAATGTGAAAAGTCCTTCTCTGCTATCATACATGAACTTTACAAATAAAATCAAATAAAATGGTGCATATTTTATTAACACATTTAGCATCGCTCTTATATCTACAACCTGAAAACATGCAATTTTAATTATTTTTATTTAATTCTTTAAAACTCTTGCATCAAAATACGTTATATGTTTGTGAGCATTATGATACATAAAATATCATTGTATGGGGTTTCAATAATTCAAATAATTCAATAGAAATACTATTCAATTAATTGTATTGGATCCATAAAAAATTGATAAATGTTACATTTTAATAATATTATTATAATTTTAATAAATGTCCCACAAACCTCTTGACCTCCATCTTCGCTTTGACTTTCGTTATCAACATTATCATTGATATTGTTATTGTTAGAGGGGTTCACGGAAGAGTTAATATCCGCATGCTCTTGAGCATTGTCCGACAAGTTAGACTCATTAGACACGCTGGTGCTTATACCATGAGTAGATTGTTGCCGTTGGGCCAGAGCCGGTGTAGCCCTCTCATTGAGTATATAGGTTTGGGCACTGGGCCCTAAATTCACATGGGCAATAGAACTTTGTGGCCTCTGTGGACCGTCCCCCTGTTGGTGCACAGCTGGCGCATTTCGAGGTAGCCAAGTCGGAAGTGATAACCTGGCATTATTACCCTGAAAACCATAGTTCATAACTAAATGTAGTATATTCAACTTTCTGCATTTGAAAGATCAATACATAGATCAATGTAGCACAACTAGCTTATCTTTAAACCATTCTACGTTGTTTTTGTCAAGACTCCACCTATTGTTTGATAATACACGAGAAGTTGATTATTATAATGTGGTTAAATCTATTGACACATTTTTTAAAAACTGAGTAGGTAGTATGTGAATTGGGGTATAAAGTCATATTTACCATACGAGCATTTTCCACAAGGGGTCTGATTTCTCTAAAAACATGATTTATGCGATCTCCGAGGCCTATAGTTGTTCTGTTTGTGCCTACTGGTCTGGTCACGGAATCCGCTCTCCGAAGAGCATTATTACCGCCTGGGTGGTCCGCGGACTCGTCGTCTTCGATATCAAGAGTAACTTGATTAGATTGAGTCATAATGAGCACAAAACTATCACATGTAGTTTAATTTAATCGACCTAAAACACTTATTTTTCATTTTATGACTACGGCTGACGACACTGAAGGTCAAGTTTTGAAGTTTTTAGATGTTTTGACAATTGACATTTCACTTTTGACATTATTTTTTTTATTTATTTATTTATGGCGTCGGCTTATCACCATTTGCCAATGTCAAGTGTATTATTTTCATCAACGTAGGTACTGTATTTCTAAATCGTCAAGTCCAAAGTCTAGTCAAAGTCGAAATAAGTAGTCAGGGTAGTCAATTAGTCAAGTCAGTCGATTCAGTAAAGTGGTAGACGCATTACTGAAACTTCCTAGGGAGTTTTGGCGGGAAACCCAATTTAGCACGCATTTTGTAGAATGTATCACTTTTACACACTAATGCACCTCGACGAATAATTAATGGTTAATATTCCACCACTATAACACATTAAAAACCGAGTTAACACGAATTTAGAAAAATAATACAGAAACACAACATTGCTGATTGACTTTCCCGGCAAAACTCCACTTTTGACATTGACATATTAGTAATTTCAATGTTTTTTTTATGAGGTAAATAATAAAGGCAATAGGTTAAAATGGTCAAAACCAGTAATTGGAAACTCCCCAGTAAAAGCATATATACAGTGCCACGATTTGTATTTTAGGAAGACGTCATTACAAAAATATTATAACGCGATTCAAATGAGAATAGGAACGTCAATGACCTCTATCTGTCAAATGTCACTTGAAAAGTACGGTTAGCAGAAAAACTTATTTGCCAATAATAATAGTCGAAATAATTCGTTCTATGCTCGACACTAGCAGAATGGTGCAAAACCTTTGCAACCGCGATTGCCATAAATAGAAAAGTAATAATAGTCTAACATCGAATTTAAATAATAACGTAAAATTATCTAAACATTTAATAATAATAATACATATTCATAATTCGTTTTTAAAATCATAAAGTGCAAGCAACTTGCCAAAATTATATTGTTTTTGTTATTGTCATACTCATTTTGCCCGAAAATGAGTAAACGAGGCGCTGTGTTACATAGACGACGATGACTACTCGGACAGTAATACAGAGATGAGCGAAATTAAAGAGCTAGATTCAGATTACATTTTTTTCACTCAATTTTGTAAATAAATTATATTAAAAGAAAAAAACTTTTTTTGCCCACTCTACCCAATTGGGTAAAATTGACAGCTATGACGTCACAATATGGCGCCGACTCGATCCTATTCTCATTTGAATCGCACTATATATTAGATCGTTTATTGCAATGTCTTCCCAGCTGAGGTGAAGTTTGTATTTCGATATTATTTTGCGGCAAAATATGCGATGAAATTGAGAATTGTTTTTACATGATAGCGATATCGCTTATACGTAATGTGAAAACGCTATAAGAGGGAAAGAATTTTATAAAAAACACCGCCCAAGTACGGGTTGGACTCGCGCACGTAGGGTTGCGTACAAAACGGCTAAAAATTCACGTTTGTTGTAGGTATGGGAATTCCAGTTAAATATTTATTTATTGTGTTTTAGTATTTGTTGTTATAGCGGGAACAGAAATACACCTTCTGTGAAAATTTCAACTGTCTAGATATTTCATGAGATACAGGTGACAGACAGATAAACGGACGGACAGACATACATCGAAGTCTCACTAGTCAGTAATAGACTCTTGTTTTTAAACCTTTGGGTCGACCCAAAGGTTTAAAAACAAGAGTCTATTACTGAACTAAGCCCTAAAAATGATAAAAATTACAAATATAAATAAATGACGCTGCGCGTGAATAGAGAAGATGCGTTTGTTTTAAATCAGTAAAATTCTTATATTTTCTGAAAGGCAACATAAATATGGACCGAAAAATGCAAAAAGTACAGTAATTAGTGCTAAATTAAAAAGTTACAGGATTAAAAATAAAATAACGATGACTTTTTTTGCTTTAATCGCAAAACGAAAATATCTCCTGTTCCATAGATATATAATATTAACTATCCTGTTCAAATTCATAAGTTGTTTGTTCAGAGCACGAATATAGGCTGAGCATTCAACTCATAGATGCAGTGGCGTAGTAGGGGCGGGGGGGGGGGGGGGGGGGGGGGCGGCCCGCCCCGGGCGGCACTTTTAAGCTGCGCGTCCACTGCATCGGAATCGGAGCGGACGGAGCGGACGGAGCGTCGGCATTTACAAAATGCCGATGGGGTGCGTCCACTGCATCCGGATTCAGCATCGGCAATTTAGTTATTTTTAATCCGTCAGCCTGAACGTGCACTTGCATTATGGAGGATAGTGACGAGATTATATTGTTGTAATCTCAGACCGAATAGGTTGTAATAGGGAATATGCATAAAATATAAAAATAGATTAAAATATAATAATATGATACTAGACAGAAAAATAAAGAAAATGGCGAGAAAATTTTCAATATTTGTTGATAAATGAGCAAGATATAAGCGGTCAAAGTTTGTAATCTATCTCTTTCTAGCAAAACGAAATTTAGTATGAACTTTCTATGAAAGTCGTGTTATGTGACGTCACGATACGGGCATTTTTACAAAAAAGTGTACCCTGTTCAAAAACCGAGATTTTTTTTGAAGTGTAGTTTTAAATAAATTTTATGGTTTCTATAAATTCTTTATAGTCTTAAGAATAAGAAAATATATAAAGTACAGTAAAAGATTATTGCTTTTTATCAAAAAATGTTAAAATAGTGACTGAGGTAGTGATTTAATGGTCAGTTTGGAGACTTTTTAAAAATGCTTTAATGGTTTCAAATTTTGTTTGTTTACCAGTTGTTATCTTTAAATCGTTGACAGACAAAACAAGCTATTAGAAAATACTAAGAGTTATGTTTATAATTGGAACACATTATTACACGAGACATTTCAAGTTCGATTTGGTGACAAGTCGTGCCAAAACAAACTTTATTTTTCTATTATCTCTAAAAATAGCCCGTATATTTGAAGTTCATTTAATAAATATGGTCAAAGTTTAACTAATTTGAATATTTTTATGTATTTTTTATCAAAATACTTTAAGAAATATGTCTATAATTATGTTTTTATGCTCTTCGCTAAGTGCGACAATCAAGGTTCACAAAGTAAAGCTGAGGTTACACATAGTAATAAAAGTCGAAGTAATTTAACATAATTTATTTATTTATTTCTTGATGAACGTTTATAGACATTTTTTTTAAAACACGCAAAACTAAAAATACTTTAAGTACCTATATGAACTAGTAGGCGTTTATAATATATTTTTACTCAATTTTTATGCTTTTTATCTAATCAGTCTCAGATTCCTGTATATTTATAATATCTTTTATAAAATTAATTTTACAATTTTAAGCTATTATTGCGACAAACTACGATATTTTTTAAATTATTCTAACCAGAGGCAAACCGTTTAACTCGTACTATCTCCTGAGCAGCATCTGTCTGTAGCTTCGCGCACGTCTCTCACTCCTGCTCATCTCATTTCTCAACATCCTACGATTTCTTCTTACCGCGCAAATGTTATGCAAGTTAAACGATTTGCCTATGAGAAACAATATTCTTATATAATCAGTCTCACAAACATAAAAATCTTACATACCTACTATTTAGTTTTCAGTATCTACAAATACTAATGGTAACAAAAAAATTACTTCTTAGGAACAAGAACTACATTTTCATTGGATATTAAACAATCAACCTGACTTCTAAATTAAGTAATTCACTGATTATCTATTTAAAGATTATAAGATATATATTTTGATACTTTCTGGTTAAAAGGTTAAGTAACGGTTAATGCAACACAATGATCATCTTGCAAGTCCCTTTTAACCTAACTCGGCCCATTTAATAACACAATCTTAACAAAAAAGCCTCCTTATAAAAATAATCATTGTTTTTTAAACACGCTATACTTAAGTATTAAATAAGATGCCTAAGGTTTAGTCTCAAACAGTTTGCACTAGAATCTCAAACAGATGGCAAAAAAAGGTAAAAATAAACATCTCACTTCTTAAAAAAATAAATTCTGCTATCAAAACATAATCATCAACATTCATTTAAAAAATCTTAATCAGTCTCAAAACATCTCACTTCTTAAAAAAATAAATTCTACCATCGAACATAATGATCAACATTCATTTATAAAAATCTAAATCAGTCTCAAAAAATAATACTAATAGATTACGTCAAAGAGCAGACCTTCACCGGGATGATAACTGGATGTAACTTAATACATTATTATATCACGTATGATTTGTCAACAACTATGAATATAATGGCTTACCTATCAAAAAGAGTTCATACTTAGCTATTTTTAATTTAACTCATTTTATTTTATTTTTTTCATCATCAACATCACCAAATGAGCTTAAATAGAAAGAGACATTAATAGAAAGAGACAGGCTTAAATACAAAGAAACAAAAAGATACAAATAGAAAAACCCTATTAAACCAATGAAGGTGATGAAAAAAAAAGAAGTAAAATGAGTTAAATTAAAAATTTCTGTGAACACCTTCCGCAGGCAAACCATTAAATTCATATTTGTTGACATATTATACGTGTTTGTGAATTAAAATTCTTATGTATAAATAAGATTATTAACCACAGGTACATAATTCACACTCGTCTGCGGGATAATGGTCATAGACACACGTATAGCAGCGAGGGCACCAAAAATATGAACTTTGAAACAAAATCCAGATATCAGATTTATTCATGATTTTGATTAAATGTTGTGGTCTTATTAATTGATTAACCTCTTGTCGACATTCGAAACACTTTTCCATGAGAATGAAATGAGTTGTGGGCCAAGGCCATTCAACTTCGTCAATATAAAAGTGCTCGAAGTCATTTCTTGTAAGTACTTTATCTACGTCGTGAACGATTACCATTTTTTGGTTTAAAGATTCGTATGTTTGATATCAATTTTAAATCAACCTGAAACAAACAAAAAGGATTTTAAATATATTGTCTAAAACCTCAAAATATCTAGCACGATATCTTTTACATGATTTTACCTTGCAAACACGATTGGCAAATATATTCAAAATTTGCACCCGATACGCATTCAAAACAAAACCAGTTCTTGCAAATTCTACATTTTCCTTTTAGGCCTTTGATAACAGAAAAACATCTGTGACATTGTAAAACATTAGCTTTTGATACTAATTTAGTATTATTGTTAATAGTTTTCCATTGGATTTGGGAAACAACTCGTTTTACAGAAGATAGATTTCTTGCTGATTCATTAAGTCTCACATTGTCGATTATAACAAATTTTTGTTTCTCAGTCTTTTCAGGTTCGATAATTGTTTTTATAGTAGGCTTAGATTTATTTCTGTGTATAAGTTTAGTTCTCTTCGGATCGACGACATAACTGAAAAATCCTTTACTGGTATCATTTTTGCTCGAATTTGATGGGACGATTTCATTCAAGTCGACGTTGGCTGAAGTAGAAGGAAAGATTTCGTTCAAGTCGGCTTTAGGTGAAGTAGAAGGGACGATTTCATTCAAGTCGGCGTTGGCTGAAGTAGAAGGGACAATTTCGTTCAAGTCGCTTTTAGCTAAAGTAGAAGGGACGATTTCATTCAAGTCGGCGTTGGCTGAAGTAGAAGGAACGATTTCGTTCAATTCGACATTGCCTGGACTAGAGACCAAAGAATGTTTTTTTGGAGAAAAACAAGAACACCTCCCCCTCAGATCACCGCAGAAGCAGCTGAGGTCTCTATATTTTATAGAACACGATTCATTTATTTGGCTTGTAATCACCTGATGTAGCTGCATCGTTCCTTTCAGCACCAATATTTTATCTGGCAAAATTTTTGACACCTCGTCAATGTCGCGACTTTCAATAACAAATATTTTTGTCACTTTCAAACATTTTTTCAGTAAGTTATAAGCATCTTTGGCATCAACGACATCATTTCCAGTGCATACTTTTTTGTCAAGCGTGCGTTTGATACTGCCTCCTATTCCGTCCGCCACATTTTTGCCATGACCTGCCTCAAAAAATGACCAGGTTGTATAACGCAGCTGATAGAGTCTTGTGTAGTGGACCAGTAAAAAAAAATTATTTTTCTGACGGTACTGGGCTGTCGGTCCGTCGGAGTAAAAATGTACTATCGTAGTTTCAGGGCGCTCTTTTTTAATCATATCTAAAACAGGAGTAAGGTGTGCCCATATAGCAGGTGGCTGATGACTAGTATTATCAGATATCGTACAGAAAGATTGGGAGCGGTCTTTCCAAAAGACCATTCCGGTATGCAGGCAAATTTGACGATTGGATGCTCCGTAATGCATGGACTGGATCTCCTCAGCAAGTTTGGCGTTGTAATTTTCTGAGTAGTCGCACACGATCAAGGCTTCGTTTTCTTTCAGCATCGACACTGCCTTTTGGTACTGATTTAGCTGGTATTTCATGTTGAACCAGTGCTTTTTAAACAAAACCAAGTCTTTTTCAAAATATTTTTTTAAGTCACTGAGAGTTCCTTCTTTGGTCACCTTTGCTGTCCTTTTTGTTGAAATTTCCTTCATTTCTTTTTTATCCGTTTTTAAATATGTGTGATCAATTTGTTCCCAACGATACCACTTTACTTCTTGATTTAATTCCTCAGCGCTCATTTGTTTATACTCCGGTGTTTTCTCTTTACACTCGAGACATTTATTCCACATGCATTCATAATTATTTAGATCACATGTTACTTGACTAAGAATGTCTTTTATGGTGCAACTGATCAAACCAAATTTGATCATTGCAATATGGAGGAATTGAAAGTTGCTGTGTTTTACGCACAAACAAGTCGATCTTGAAGCCATTCCAGGCGATAACACATAAAACGGTTTGTAACGATAAAATGTAGTGAACCCATAATGCCCACCTTCAGCTTTATATTTATTGAATGTATTGACAAGCGTGTCCAACAAGTACCTAATTTGCACCTTTTCTTTATTTCTTGTACGCACTTCCTTTTTACCAGCTGTATGTCGACTAATGTCGTCCCTTGTATAAAATTTTGTTAATACAGACATATCTTTTAGTCTAATCTTTTCCTTCTTTTCTCTTACTTTTCCTTTCAGTCCAAGTTTTGAAGACACCATTCTCTTGTTTTTTGAATTAGCTACCAATTGCTTCAAGGTTTTCTTTTCTTTGACACTCAAACATTTTTGATATGTAGTTTTCAGGGTATTTTCAAGTATTTCACCTCTAGCTTGTAATTTTAATATCTGCAGCTTTAGTTCAGCAATCTCTTTTTCAGTTCTAATTTTATACCTTTCGTACCGCTTACGATAAACTTGAACATTCAGTTTCATTATTTCGATATTCTTGTCCCTAGTTTTGCATTTCATTTTCCATATTTTACAACGCTTTTGCAGCTTTTTGTTACTGTCAGAAAAAACCTTTAAGTTATTTTCTTGTAGTGTAGTACTAGGCCCAGGTATAGAATTGTCATTTTTCATACGCTCTTTGTTTCTTTTTTGTTTAATTCTACTTTTTTTTTATCATTTCTCCATTTTTCTCTTCTTTTTTCGGCCTCTTCAGGCGTTAATTCAAAAATTTTGTTCTTCTTTGACTTAACTTTTTCTAAATTTTTCCGTCTTTGTCTTTCAAATTCTTCTGGTCGTTCTTTTTTCAACTTCTCCTTATATCGTCGATTTCTTTCGGCGCCACTTAGTGGCATAGTGTAATCTATATTTTGTTTTAAAAATAAATCTGAAAATATAAAACGTACTTACTAATGAACAATGAACTATAGGTATACATATATATAGGTATAGGCTACATAGGTATAGGTATTATAATATATTTAATATTTATTATAATAATATTATGTTTATTAATAATATATGTATATAAGTTCTCCGAAAATCAATTACGGATACTTCGGGCACATGATCCACTGCTTATGTAGAGACATTTAGGCAAAAAAATAATTGTCATACTCAAAGTAAAAATTCATCTTTTGTATGAGTGACTCTCCGCAAACCGCAAACTCGCCCATATAAAGAAAAAAATTTTTTTTCGAGTATGACAATTATTTTTCTGCTTAAACGTCTTTACATAAGCAGCAGATCATATGCCCAAAATATCCGTAATTGATTTTACCAAACCTTATATATAAATAAATTTTATATTTACATTTCCATACTATTAATTTAATGTGCATATGTAGCCCTAGCTTTATGCGTCAGTTTGGTGACTTTCATAGTCACGCCTATATGTGACGAGACAAAATGTCATCAAACTGACGTCACTTTTTCGGCCAATGTTTTGTTAAAACAGTATCTTGGATACATTTAGTTAACTAGTCAAAAGTAATTAAGTGTAAACACTGTGCTGAATAACATTTGATTAATTAGAAAACGGTTGCAAGACAAAAGATATGTTATTTATTACGTAAAAGCATCTCTTACCTGACAAAAAAAACGAACCGTTCGTCGTCACCACAAAAACACCCTCTCCTCAGAGCGTTTCAAGCCAACTGGCAAATTTTAAATGGCGGCTTGTATTTTTCGGTTTTATGTATTGCCAAAAAGCAAACTATTAAGTATTTCGGTATAATTTTAGATAGAAAAAAACCGTCACCAAACTTACGTGTCAGGCGGGTCTCGAATTTCGAATATTTTTAAAGATTGTGTTTTTGGGCAGTAAATTAAGTTATTTTTAAGATATATTATATTTACTAAGAAGAAAATAAACTATTTTTTACGCACATTTAAACTTTAACGCGTGCTTCTACAGAATATTTTTAGTGATTTCCATTTTTATTGAAGCAACATGCTGTGGGACAGGCCAAAAACAGCTCTCCCGTGAAATTAAAATATTAATAATTAATTATTGAGAGAACTTAGCACTAATATCGCGTATTTGTGTAAATGTTTATTATATCTTATTCATCTTTTGAAAAAATTAACCTATATAGTTTATCCATATTGTTGTAATTAAAGTTCAAAGACGTGCGACAGCCTAAAAACCAGGGGTACACTTTTTTTGGAAAATGCCCATACACGTCGGATCTCTCTGTCTAATAGACCACTTTAAACGTTCATATCTTCGTTATTTTTAATGATATCAAAAAACTGATTTTACCATACGGTTTACCAAACAAGATAGATCTATATAAATAAATAAAAAAAATACGTGCATATTCCCTATTAGCTTATTTTATCAGAAGAGGAAAAGAGAAACAAGAGGAAACGAACAGGGGCGGATCTTGAATTTGTGGGGCCCTGGGCTGTAACTACTTAGGGGCCTATCTAAGTACCTACTCAACTAATAGCCATGTCAAAAAACTGTTTCCATAATGATATTATTACATATTTTTATTGCACAAAAAAACATAAATATTACTTAAATCTACGCAAGGAATAGTTGTACAAAAGGCGATCTTATTGCTGTGGTAGCAATCTCATCCAGGCAACCTTTGGGTGAGAGAGAAACCGAAATAGTGATGTATATAAGAATATAAAAAAACAATGAAATAATTTTATTTATTTATTATGAATTAGTAAAATAATTGACAGGTTGTGTGTGACAGTTATGTTATAATACTATTAAAATATAATTGGAATGACAATACAATATGAGAAAAGATGATTTCAGCAAAATCTAAACGTATAAAAGATATTTTGTTTGTTTGGTTTTTTCTATAAATGTATTGGGTATTTAGGGCCATCAAGTAAACTATGCTTACGTGCGAAACAAGGGCTCGAAGGTATTTGCTAAACTCAGTGACTCATGTTGTCATTTTTGACAAAACGCAGCCGTAACTTGCAAGACACTACTGTCACCACGAAATCGGAGATTCTCGATGAAGTCGAAATGGGGAACAGTACACCTAAAACACGAACCTACCCCAAACCCATCTTGCAGATGATTCACGAGCCAGACTTATGCACCACATTACAGATTAGATTCCTGAAATTGACATGGGTGAGATTAGAATAGCTCTCAGACAGCTTCATAATAATAAAATTTACGTGGTAGAGCCATGCTTCGGCACGAATGGGCCGGCTCGACCGGAGAAATACCACGGGCTCACAGAAAACAGGCGTGAAACAGCGTTTGCGCTGTGTTTCGCCGAGTGAGTGAGTTTACCGGAGGCCCAATCCCCTACCCTATTCCCTTCCCTACCCTCCCCTATTACCCTATTCCCTCTTAAAAGGCCGGCAACGCACTTGCAGCTCTTCTGATGCTGCGAGTGTCCATGGGCGACGGAAGTTGCTTTCCATCAGGTGACCCGTTTGCTCGTTTGCCCCCTTATTTCATAAAAAAAAATAAAAAAAAAAAAATAAAGCACCAGGAGATGGCGAAATAACTACATAGCTGCTTAAGGCAGGAGGAACACCTGTCTTGACTGAGCTCCTTAATTCCGTCATTCACACTGGCACTACTCTGGAAGCATGGAGCAGGAATATAATAGGTGGTTTCATTTTTAAAATAGGCGATAACACGCGACTTGAAACTACCGTCCCATTCCGCTCCTGAGTCACGTTTATTAGCTATTATCGAAGGTTATCTCGAATCATCCTTCCTAGAAGTTCAACGACTTTCAGCCACTGGAGCAGACCGGGAACCACATACATACATCGAGAAGTATAATCAGCCTCTCTGCTTAGCGTATGTGGACTATGAGAAAGCCTTCGATACCGTCAAGACCTGAGGGGCAATTCTGCTAAATAAAACCTGCATTAATACAATTACAATCAAGTCTCAATACGCTAATCTCAAACTGTGTTTTTATAAACGTTATACCAACGTGAAACGCGCTCTGATTAGTCGAAACATCGTAAAGTAAAATTAAATTCTACTTTAAATACAAGAATTGAGGTTCTGGTCTGTGCTAGAATTCATGCAGAAATGCCTCGTTGACTGCCAATAATATTTCGAGTTGTTAAGATGTATGTTCAAGGCCGCAACGATTACCGTCCAAGTAAAAGAACAGACCATAAAACCGATCCAACTTCGTCAAGGAATGAGACAGGTAGATATTATCTCTCCGAAACTCTTTACTTACGCGTCGTTTGCGGATGAAATAATCATTATGTCAGAATATCTGCAGGACCTGGAAGAGATGCTGAACAGCCTAAGTGATTGTTCAAGACGGGTGCGTCTTGGGATGAATCTTAACAAAACCAAAATTATGCATATTGAGCATATTCTCCAGGACCTGTCGTCGTTAATGGTACTAGTCTTGAAGTTAAGAAGTAAGAATACGTATATCTTGCGTAAACTCTCATTCAACTAGGGCGACATAACTTTGAGAACGAGGCAAATAGAAGAATAAGCTTGAGGTGGGTTGCATTCGGGAAGCTCCGGGCAGGGCCGGATCTACCTAAGGGCTACTTGGGCTGCAGCCCAGGGCCCCGAGGTTACAAGGGGCCCCCAGACCCCGCTAAAAACAATAGGCGATAATTTGAATTTTAAAAATGGTTGTCTGTAAAGTCAGTTTACGGGCGATATTTTTACGTGATATTGTCATAAGAAAACATTGTAAAAAAATTACATACTTCTATGAATTGAGTTAAGGCGGAAAATACGTGTGAAAGGATGTTTTCATGCTGATTTTCATTAATTTTTTTAAGATATTAAAAATGAATATTATTTATTGAAACTATTCGCTATGCTATGAAGCTGCGATATATATATATAATATATATATATAATATATATCGCACCTTCAGAATTGAAGTGGCTTAATCCAAAATTCTTGATTTTTGGTAAACTCCTAAAATGTAATTGGAGAATAGGCCATTTTTTGGATTTTTGACTATAATAGTAAGTGTAAGCCTTATGTAGTTACAGTTTTTGTTATTTGCCGTAGGTGAATAGTTGTTTAAGTGATTTTTTATTAAAAATATGAGTTTAATTAATTAGAACCTTTGTTAATTAATCATAAAATCCAAATTTTTTTAAATTTAATTGGTTTATTTAGCTTTGTGTCTATTTTTTACTGAAGCATTCAAAAATAAAACGTAACCATTTTAAAAATAGGCTATTTATTTCTAATGTAAAGTTTAGTTTTGATGACGAAATTTTTGGAACTACTTTATTAATTTGACTTTTAAAATTAAAGGTAAATTAGAATAGAGGACACTGAAAAAACTTTTCTTTTGTGCGTAATAAAGTTATACCTTATTTGTATGTATTAGGTATCTTATATTTTTATGTATTTACCGTATACATAAAAAATAAGGTACATAAGTTACCGTGGCGTCTTCCTATCAAAATAATGTTTATTATGCAGGAAAATGACATGCTATTTAAACAAGCCTTTCAATATCAGAGGTCAATATTAATTATTATCGACGGGGAAATTTCATCATCAGCTTATGGACATATGGATAGCCCACTGCTTAACGTAGGCCTCGACTAATGAGCGCCAACCATCCCGATCTCGGACAGCCCTCATCCATCTGCTGCCAGCCAACTTTAAATCGTCGGTCCATTGTGCCGCAGGTCGTCCTACACTACGTTTGCCTAAGCGTGGTCTCCATTCTAACGCTTGTCTGCGCCATCAACCGTCTGTCCGTCCGCAAACATGGCCGACTCACTACCAGTTCAGAGTGCTTATTCTATGAGGAATGTCAGTGACTTTAATTCGTAGTAGTTGTCCCGGAGCTTCCCGAATGCAACCCACCTCAAGCTTATTCTTCTATTTGCCTCGTTCTCAAAGTTATGTCGCCCTAGTTGAATGAGAGTTTACGCAAGATATACGTATTCTTACTTCTTAACTTCAAGACTAGTACCATTAACGACGACAGGTCCTGGAGAATATGCTCAATATGCATAATTTTGGTTTTGTTAAGATTCATCCCAAGACGCACCCGTCTTGAACAATCACTTAGGCTGTTCAGCATCTCTTCCAGGTCCTGCAGATATTCTGACATAATGATTATTTCATCCGCAAACGACGCGTAAGTAAAGAGTTTCGGAGAGATAATATCTACCTGTCTCATTCCTTGACGAAGTTGGATCGGTTTTATGGTCTGTTCTTTTACTTGGACGGTAATCGTTGCGGCCTTGAACATACATCTTAACAACTCGAAATATTATTGGCAGTCAACGAGGCATTTCTGCATGAATTCTAGCACAGACCAGAACCTCAATTCTTGTATTTAAAGTAGAATTTAATTTTACTTTACGATGTTTCGACTAATCAGAGCGCGTTTCACGTTGGTATAACGTTTATAAAAACACAGTTTGAGATTAGCGTATTGAGACTTGATTGTAATTGTATTAATGCAGGTTTTATTTAGCAGAATTGCCCCTCAGGTCTTGACGGTATCGAAGGCTTTCTCATAGTCCACATACGCTAAGCAGAGAGGCTGATTATACTTCTCGATGTATGTATGTGGTTCCCGGTCTGCTCCAGTGGCTGAAAGTCGTTGAACTTCTAGGAAGGATGATTCGAGATAACCTTCGATAATAGCTAATAAACGTGACTCAGGAGCGGAATGGGACGGTAGTTTCAAGTCGCGTGTTATCGCCTATTTTAAAAATGAAACCACCTATTATATTCCTGCTCCATGCTTCCAGAGTAGTGCCAGTGTGAATGACGGAATTAAGGAGCTCAGTCAAGACAGGTGTTCCTCCTGCCTTAAGCAGCTATGTAGTTATTTCGCCATCTCCTGGTGCTTTATTTTTTTTTTTTTATTTTTTTTTATGAAATAAGGGGGCAAACGAGCAAACGGGTCACCTGATGGAAAGCAACTTCCGTCGCCCATGGACACTCGCAGCATCAGAAGAGCTGCAAGTGCGTTGCCGGCCTTTTAAGAGGGAATAGGGTAATAGGGGAGGGTAGGGAAGGGAATAGGGTAGGGGATTGGGCCTCCGGTAAACTCACTCACTCGGCGAAACACAGCGCAAACGCTGTTTCACGCCTGTTTTCTGTGAGCCCGTGGTATTTCTCCGGTCGAGCCGGCCCATTCGTGCCGAAGCATGGCTCTACCACGTAAATTTTATTATTATGAAGCTGTCTGAGAGCTATTCTAATCTCACCCATGTCAATTTCAGGAATCTAATCTGTAATGTGGTGCATAAGTCTGGCTCGTGAATCATCTGCAAGATGGGTTTGGGGTAGGTTCGTGTTTTAGGTGTACTGTTCCCCATTTCGACTTCATCGAGAATCTCCGATTTCGTGGTGACAGTAGTGTCTTGCAAGTTACGGCTGCGTTTTGTCAAAAATGACAACATGAGTCACTGAGTTTAGCAAATACCTTCGAGCCCTTGTTTCGCACGTAAGCATAGTTTACTTGATGGCCCTAAATACCCAATACATTTATAGAAAAAACCAAACAAACAAAATATCTTTTATACGTTTAGATTTTGCTGAAATCATCTTTTCTCATATTGTATTGTCATTCCAATTATATTTTAATAGTATTATAACATAACTGTCACACACAACCTGTCAATTATTTTACTAATTCATAATAAATAAATAAAATTATTTCATTGTTTTTTTATATTCTTATATACATCACTATTTCGGTTTCTCTCTCACCCAAAGGTTGCCTGGATGAGATTGCTACCACAGCAATAAGATCGCCTTTTGTACAACTATTCCTTGCGTAGATTTAAGTAATATTTATGTTTTTTTGTGCAATAAAAATATGTAATAATATCATTATGGAAACAGTTTTTTGACATGGCTATTAGTTGAGTAGGTACTTAGATAGGCCCCTAAGTAGTTACAGCCCAGGGCCCCACAAATTCAAGATCCGCCCCTGCCTAACAAGATCTGAATAGCTAATTTGTTACGAATGTGTCTTCAAAAATAATTATTTAGGTATGTACTGTATTGTTTTTGGGCGAAAATGAAAACCTAATTTCAATTTCCAAGAAATAAAAGAAAATCCTGGCGACGGCCTACGTACGGACCTGCCGAATGCTGATTGAAATTGAAACAATGAAATTGACACTTGAGTCTTGATCTGTCAATTTCATTGACGTTCAGGGCTTGTTAACGTTACTTCCACGAAAGACTAGGCGGTATGGTTGAAATACTATAGCCTGCCCCATGGGCAAAAAAAAAAAAAAAAAAAAAATTGTTAACGTTACCAAATAACACCAAAAAATAACGTTAATTAACGGTAATTTTATAAAAATACTTTGGTAACGATATTAATTTTAACGTTATTTGATACTTAACAATATTTTTAACGTTATAATAGGTTGGGGAAAAAGTCTTTTCGCATTATAGTATGTATGAACTTGTCATAAAATATCTTGGGCTATACCAATTGTATCTGGCTGATTTTGGTATCATTAAAATGTTTTAATTTTACAGAAGACAATTCCAAATTCAAATTAGGTAAATTTGAGATTTTCATTTGTTTTTCTTATTGTTAAAATGAGTGATTCTTATGAAGAATTTCGATACATTTTAAAATTTTATTACAAAAAAGGTAAAAATGCAACACAAGCCGCGAAAAAAATTTGTGATGTTTATGGACCTAATGCAGTATCTGTGAGAGTAGCGTAAATTTGGTTTAAGCGTTTTCATTCCGGAAATTTGGATATCAAAGATGCACGTCGCTCTGGTCGCCCTGTTACGGACAAAACTGTTGCCATTTTTGAAAAAGTGGAGCAAGATCGGCATATTAGTAGTTACGATGTAGCTGAAGAACTGGGGATTGATCACAAAACGGTTTTGGCGCATTTGAAAAAAGCTGGGTACACAAAAAAGCTCGATATTTGGGTGCCTCGTGAGCTCACTGAAAGAAACCTAATGAACCGTGTACTCATTTGTGATTCTTTATTACGACGTAATGAAACCGAACCATTTTTGAAGAAGCTGATAACTGGTGATGAAAAGTGGATCACGTACGACAAGAACGTGCGAAAAAGATCGTGGTCAAAGGCCGGTCAGGCTTCACAGACTGTGGCGAAACCCGGGTTAACTCGCAACAAGGTGATGCTGTGTGTGTGGTGGGATTGGAAGGGCATTATTCATTATGAGCTGTTACCGCCAGGCAGGACCATCAATTCTGAACTGTACTGCGAACAACTGATGAGATTAAAGTAAGAAGTTGAGAGAAAGCGGCCGGAATTAATCAACAGAAGGGGTGTGGTTTTTCACCATGATAACGCTAGACCTCACACATCTTTAGCCACTCAGAAAAAATTACGGGAGTTTGGCTGGGAGGTGTTAATGCATCCGCCGTATAGTCCTGACCTTGCACCTTCAGATTTCCACCTGTTTCGGTCGCTGCAGAATTCCTTAGGCAGTGTCAGGTTGACATCACAAGAGGACTGCCAAAACCACTTGTCGCAGTTTTTTCATCAGAAGCCCAAAAATTTTATAGCAATGGGATCATGTACCTAACAACAAGATGGCAAAAAGTTATCGAACATAATGGCACCTATATACTTTAGTCACTTGTAAATAAACTTTATAAAAAAACCTTTTGAATTTTTATATAAAATGCGAAGAAACTTTTTCCCCAACCTAATATACTAACGTTATTTTATTTTGTAAATAACAGTATTTATGGTATGTATAACGTTATAATATAGGGAGCGTCGATAGCGCAGCGGTTTTATCCATGTTTGAGGTAGGTAGGTAGGTTCAATAATATTTAAGAATATAACAATATAATAGCCGACGCGACGAAGCTAGTGCATGTTCGTTCTGTCACTTCGAGGCGGGGCGCAAGCAGGGAAATACGTAACGTTATATAAAATAACGTTAATTAATAACAATACTTTTTCTTAACGTTACTTTCATGTACCGATAAAAATAAATTTATTTTTCCTAACGTTAATATTTATTCCTAACGTTATTCTGTGAAACACAGGTAACGTTAGCAATTTAATAACGTTAATCAAGCCCTGTTGACGTTTAAACCATGAAGCATAGATACCAGGAGTCCGAACGGTTTATGCTTTTCCATAGTAATTATGTATATACACAAAAATAGGACCAGAATCCAGATCTTAGTTCTCTTTTCTGCCGCCTCAGATCAAATAAAAAACCTAGATTGCGCATGGCGCTTGTTTCAACTGAAGCCTCAAAAACTACGCTACTTTGTGTAAACACACGCGGTCACGCACACTCATGCAAAAAAAGTACGCTACTTTTCGCATGCACGGCAAGAACCGTACATTTTGTTGCGATAAAAAGTAGCCTATGGGCTACATGTTAAGGTGGTTCGTTTCCTATACAAAAAAACAATGGACATTATTTAGGTTATTTCATACTATTACTACATAAATTTATATGCACATCTATTTATTCAGCAATACAATGTTTATAGGTTACCCTACGTGCGCGAGTCCGACTCTCACTTGGCAGGTTTCTATATGAATACTCAAAGACTAATACATGATTATTCATAAATCATTTTACACATTACATCATATATTTTACTTTGGGAAAAATAACAATATTAATTTCATATCGTCGGTACCTACTTGACTAATTTGACCTCATTCATCAAGCGTCAGACATTAAACAGCTGGTTATAATATGAACACTTCTATACACTACACCTCTTAACCTAACCCCGAATAGCGCTATTCGCTTTGAATAGCGGGCATGCGGGTCGGGAGGAGCCGGGAGGTGACGGGAGTCCCGATGAATAATTGAGAGCGGCAACACGCATGCGCCGCCTCAGTGCCGATTATTCGATGCCACACACCAAACACCCCACGTATATCAAGAGAACAAAATAAATTATGTGCCGTCTGTGAATTGAAGTAAAATGCAATCCGGTTCGGAGAGTACGGCTGCTTCGGACGAGCCGAGTTTCGGGAGTGATGACTCTGACAGCGAGCAGGGGTTGGAGCCAGAGGCGGCGGCTCTCACTGAGGAGTGGGCTCGGGATCTGCTGACGGGCGCGGGGGTCGCTGACCATCAGGAGGTAGGTGCAGCAGACGTAGGGAGATAATAAAGAACAAGTTAATATACTTGTATAGTGTTAGCTGATTCTATCTTTATCATCTTCTGTCTTACTTTTATGATATCAACTAAAAATTATGGCATCGCATCGCTCAATTTTCGTTTTTTATGCGAAAAAAAGTCCAACATTATGTCTTTTCGATTTTATCATAATGTATGTGAGTATTCAGTATAATATTATTATATTATGATAGTTAAGTACCTAGTACATAAATCAGCTGCAGACACTGCAGGAAAATAATTATCTGCAGTTCACAACTCTACACTTTATTTAAAATCTTCCATGGACTGAGTCAGCTGTGGTCGTGACTCGTGAATCATATTATAATCTTGTCTTATTTGTGGCTCATTGTGGACTGTGGTTATATTATGCGACAGCAAATCGTAAGGAATATAGACATTAGACAGCTTTGTTTAAGTCATTAGTGAGTAGTGACCAATCTAAAGTGGTTTTTAGTAGACTAGACTAGACTAGACATATACTACGGGAGGTAGCGCTATAGTTGACCAAGTCATTTTATACCGGCTGAAAATCATAAGAATAATAGTTTTCCCCTAACACATAACAGCTCTGAACGTCAGCTGCTCCGATAGCGGTGGAGCTAAAGGAGACAGCATGACAAAGTCATTGGAAAAAAATCTGCTCCGAGGAATTTTATACCAAGCGAAAGTTGTATTAAATTATTGTTTCAATCATATTTTTTACAAAAATTATCGTCAGCTGTAAAGACGAGGGGGGGTTCAATGTCAGTCACGTGCATAAACCTCATTTAAAATTTAAGAAATAAAGTTATTTTATACCTTATGAAATTTATATAATATCTCAATTTTCATACTTTTAAAATAATAAAAAAAATAGTCAGCTGTACGTTTGACGGGGGTAACACCGTCAGTCAGCGTGTTAAACATGTCGCGCGCTCAACGTATTCGAGCGTTTTTGGAATATAAACTGACAACCTTTACACCCACAAAAAATCAGCTGGCGACGATTTTTAGTTTCTTTAACATTTAAATTATCTTATACTTAAAAGTCAATAAATATAACATCAATTTCATTTAAATAACACCACAGTAGGTACATTTATTAATTTTGTGTCGGTTCCAA
Organism: Glaucopsyche alexis; assembly: GCA_905404095.1. Taxonomy (NCBI): domain Eukaryota; kingdom Metazoa; phylum Arthropoda; class Insecta; order Lepidoptera; family Lycaenidae; genus Glaucopsyche; species Glaucopsyche alexis. Next base: position 3,181,173 of record FR990044.1, on the reverse strand, counting down.
ATTATATTAATATGTAAGCATCAAGGAATTTCAAGCTGTAAAAGTCTCACTACTTCAACGTACCTTTCCTAAAAAATATTATTCTGGCCTCCACTAGAATAACCTTTGGTAGTAAGTATACCCTATTCTCCTGGGTGTCGCGCGTAAACTCGCGTTAACTATCTAAACAAGTCTCGTGTCGAGCCATCGCGAGCTAACTCGGCCGCGTTTCCCGCCCTTTTATTTTTCAAGGTTATATTGATAAATTGTTAATATTATAACTAATGCATGTGACATATATTTAAAAACAAGAATAAATTCCCTATATGACTACGTAACTGGAATTTTAAAAATACTAAATGAATACGAGCAAACTTGATGTGTACACAAAAAACTGTCGCGCGCCAGTATACGGCGTTTGTTTTTTCGATTTTCAATGATGAATCGTAAGTAAAACCTTAGTATGTTATATATTTCTAGAAACTAGAATAAAAATTCTATATATTATACATATTTAAAAAAATTACGAAACGACACAGACACAGCAGAAGATGCATATGAAGAAGTAGAATAATATTTTACGTATTAATAGAAATCTAATTTTTTGTCTTATTTATGTTGATTAAAAAAAGTTTTTTCAAGTAATTAGCATTTTGTTTCTAATAAATAAATATTTTTGTATATAATTTGGAACCTACACGAAATAAATAAATATACTGTGGTGTTATTTATATAAAATTTATGTTATACTTATTGAATTTTAAGTATAAGATAATTTAAATGTTAAAGAAACAAAAAATCGTCGTCAGCTGATTGTTTGTGGGTGTAAAAGATCGTCAGTTTATGTTCCAATGAGACTATGCAACGCTCGAATGCGTTGAGCGCTAGAGGTGAGTTAAATACGATACCAGTTATACCTGTTACTGTTATACATAACTACCTGTTTTGGATTCCTGTTAAAAAATAACAGTCCAATGTTAGTAGTTAGTATTGTTAATATGGAGGTAATAGCCTCCGTGATGCAGTGGTTTGCGCGCGGTGGATAACAAGTTGCACGTTTTTTTATCCACAGTTCATTGGAATCGAGAGGACGAGCCCTACATTTTGACTCTAATAGATTCCCCAAATTCCTGTCGGGATCTGGTATATACCACAAGGACCCCGAGAGACGCTCCCTCCCATGCAAATTTTTTAAGGCTCCACCAAACGTACTTTTCATTCCAGCAAATAATAGATGCTTATAAGTGTAAGAAAGACATACAGAGTATTTAAATACTAAGTGCATTTCGTTTTTGCTTATGGAGTCGTTGTATGTGTATTGTATAACAGAGAGACAAGATCGGACTATAGTATATCGGTAACACGTACGCTGTCCTCCTCCATCAGTCGTGCTCCTCATGTCTGAGGGTCGCGACCACCACCTTCCATGGTCTTTATCCTTACGATATTTCTCCACGTTTCCCTGTCCTCGGCCACTCGAAGTGCACGTACGCTGTACGCAGGTAGTTATTTTTTACTTATAACGCAATACGCCTATAGTGACGTATTCTGTTATGTTATTTAATAACTGTTATTTTATTAACTGGATATCGACTGTTATGTGTTATTTCCAAATACCTTATTAGTTATTTTTTAACTGTTACGTTAAATACGTCCCACCTCTATTGAGCGCGCGACATGTTTAACACGCTGACTGACGGTGTTACCCCCGTCAAACGTACAGCTGACTATTTTTTTTATTATTTTAAAAGTATGAAAATTGAGATATATAAATTTCATAAGGTATAAAATAACTTTATTTTTTAAATTTTAAATGAGGTTTATGCACGTGACTGACATTGAACCCCCCCTCGTCTTTACAGCTGACGATAATTTTTGTAAAAAATATGATTGAAACAATAATTTAATACAACTTTCGCTTGGTATAAAATTCCTCGGAGCAGATTTTTTTCCAATGACTTTGTCATGCTGTCTCCTTTAGCTCCACCGCTGGTGCGACAACTGACGCTCACTTTACTAATTTCCGAACATTAAACAACTGTTTGAAGTAAAATTCATTCGGTATAAAATTCCTAAAAAAAATGCAGCGCTACCTCCCGTACTAATAAACTAACATTAATGTTTAGACGACCTCTGTGGCTCAGTAGTTGAGCGTGTCAGTGCTCAAACCGAAGGTCTCTGGTTCGAATCCCACTAAAGAAACATCATAGATGTGTGTATGTGTATACTATTATAAAAATCTTAAATATGACGTGTAATTATAGTATGGAAGAATTAAATAATAATATATTTTCGTTGTCTGGTACCTGTAGCACAAGTTCTTCAAAAATTTACCACGAGACCCGATCGACGTGGTGTGAAAGCGTTAATTGATTATTATTATATTATATAAAAAAAATCATAATTACTCCACAAAAATCATCACCACTTAGGGCCGATGCGCACCGAAATGACAGCGGTCGGCAGCGACGCGACTAGCACTTTCAGGGTGAAATAATTTTAAACTTTACATAAAAGACTAGAAGCCCCGCTGGCGGTCGCGCGACCTTTTCAAACTTTTTAAACGGTTCTTTATAACTTATAAGTAAGTATGTAGACAAAGTTTAAAATAGGCAATCGGACAATTTTTTTTTTTGTTATTGCATAAATGAATAGTACTCTTAAATATGAGTAACTTCTCAGAAGAAACTGTATATCAAAAGTCAATATTTTCAAAGGTACAGCGATTTATATAAAAAATTTCGCGAGCCTCTTAAAAACGCTCCATACTAAAGTCGACCTAAAAATGACGTCACTTGTATATGAACTATGAAGTAGTATGAAGTAGTATATCTATACTAGTCTATACTTATACTTATAATATTATAAAGAGGAAAACTTTGTTTGTATGTATGTTTGTTTGTTTGTTTGTTTGTAATGAATAGGCTCAAAAAGTACTGGACCGATTTCAATAATTCTTTCACCATTCGAAAGCTACATTACGAGTAACATAGGCTAAATTTTATTTTGGAAACAAATAGGGTTCCGTAAGATATTTGGGCTTTTATATAATATACTAGCTTTTGCCCGCGACTTCGTTCGCGTGGAGTTCGGTTTCCATACAAAATTTTAACCCCTTTTTCACCCCCCTTATTTTCAAAAATCATTTCTTAGCGGATGCCTACGTCATTACAACTATCTGTATGCCAAATTTCAGCAAAATCCGTTCAGTAGTTTCGGCTGTGCGTTGATAGATGAGTCAGTCAGGTTTGCCTTTTATATAGATATAGCTTTTGCCCGCGACTTCGTCCGCGTGGAACAATACTTTGGGATATCGCTGAAATTTACCCGCGACTTTATTTATGACTAACGAAAGCGGAATCCTATTTTTTTAAACAGAACCCTAAAATAAAAGTAGCCTATGTTAGACCCTATAACATCAGCTATCTGCTAGTGAAAGTCCCGTGAAAATCGGTCCAGCCGTTTCAGAGATTAGTCGGAACAAACAGACAGACAGACCGACTGACAGAAAGACAGACGGACAGACAAAAATTAAAAAAAAATGTATTTTATTGTAAGTACCTACCGAATATACTTTCAGATTCATTATGTAAAAAGCTGTTAATTTGAAGTTACAAACAGACACTTAAATTGTATTTAACTGTATAGATGTATAGATATTATAATGTATTATATTTTAAGATACTAGCGACCCGCCCCGGCTTCGCACGGGTACAGTAGGTACTGATACTAATACTACAGAATGTCTTTAAACCTCTACCAAACGGGCGAAATTTAGTCAAAAGTTCAAAACAAACAGAAACAAATTAATATAGGTACCTACTAAAACTCAATGAAATAAGTAGGTGGTATACTTTTATCGTATGAAATACCTATACTCTTCAAGACTAACAATACAACAAACACTAAATAAATAGGTATTCAAGTATCTATCGACTATCCACCATAGTTACGTTAGTAATATATATTCTTTGCCATAGTTACAACGAACACAAAACAAAAAAAAAATTACCCCGCCCCCGCCTTGGTGACACCTACTTCGCAACGGGCCGTGCAGCAGAAATCGTAATATTTTAATTTCGCCATAACTTCAAAACCAAACATCCAATTTTAATCATTCAAAGACCAAATATTATCTACATAAACTGTTCTTAGTGATGAAATAATTTATTTTGATAAGGATTTATAGCATGAGTAAAATAAACGCGTTTAAATATAGTCCAAAAAAAATTCAAGATTTCTAAATAAAAAAATGGTTGTTGTGCCTCACTCGACATAGATAGGTATAGTGTGTCGCGGACTTTTTTGTAGATATTTATAAGATCTACAATTAATTAGAACATTTTATGGTTCTATCTCTTATAGTTTAGGCAGCGTACGCAAAATAAGTAACTTTTCTGGTTGATTTTTTACACCTTGTGTCCGAAACCCCCAAATATCTTACGGAACCCTATTTTTTTCCAAAATAAAATTTAGCCTATGTTACTCGTGCATAATGTAGCTTTCGAATGGTGAAAGAATTTTTGAAATCGGTCCAGTACTTTTTGAGCCTATTCATTACAAACAAACAAACAAACAAACAAACAAACAAACAAACAAAGTTTTCCTCTTTATAATATTAGTGTAGATTATCAGTTTGATGTTTATAAAATAACTAAACTATTTAACTAAACTAAACTAAACTAAACTAAACTAAACTAAACTAAACTAAACTAAACTAAACTAAACTAAACTAAACTAAACTAAACTAAACTAAACTAAACTAAACTAAACTAAACTAAACTTAACTAAACTAAACTAAACTAAACTAAACTAAAGTAAACTAAACTAAACTAAACATTAACCCGCACGCGCACCCCGCCTTGGTGACGCCCACTTCGCAACGGGCCGTGCAGCAGAAATCGTAATATTTTAATTTCGCCATAACTTCAAAACCAAACGTCCAATTTTAATCATTCAAAGACCAAATATTATCTACATAAACTGTACTTAGTGAAGAAATAATTTATTTTGATAAGGATTAATAATATGAGTAAAATAAACGCGTTTAAATGTAGTCCAAAAAAAATTCAAGATTTCTAAATAAAAAAATGGTTGTTGTGCCTCACTCGACATAGATAGGTATAGTGTGTCGCGGACTTTTTTGTAGATATTTATAAGATCTACAATTAATTACAACATTTTATGGTTCTATCTTTTATAGTTTAGGCAGCGTACGCAAAATTAGTAACTTTTCTGGTTGATTTTTTACACCTTGTGTCCGAAAAACCCAAATATCTTACGGAACCCTATTTTTTTCCAAAATAAAATTTAGCCTATGTTACTCGTGGATAATGTAGCTTTCGAATGGTGAAAGAATTTTTGAAATCGGTCCAGTACTTTTTGAGCCTATTCATTACAAACAAACAAACAAACAAACAAACATACAAACAAAGTTTTCCTCTTTATAATATTAGTGTAGATAATAATAATCTAGCCTCTTTGAGCCTATTCATTACAAACAAACAAACAAACAAACAAACAAACAAACATACAAACAAAGTTTTCCTCTTTATAATATTAGTGTAGATAATAATAATCTACACTAATATTATAAAGAGGAAAACTTTGTTTGTATGTTTGTTTGTTTGTTTGTAATGAATAGGCTCAAAAAGTACTGGACCGATTTCAAAAATTCTTTCACTATTCGAAAGCTACATTATCCACGAGTAACATAGGCTAAATTTTATTTTGGAAAAAATAGGGTTCCGTAAGATATATAGGTTTTTCGGACACAAGGTGTAAAAAATCAACCAGAAAAGTTACTTATTTTGCGTACGCTGCCTAAACTATAAAAGATAGAACCATATAATGTTCTAATTAATTGTAGATCTTATAAATATCTACAAAAAAGTCCGCGACACACTATACCTATCTATGTCGAGTGAGGCACAACAACCATTTTTTTATTTAGAAATCTTGAATTTTTTTTGGACTACATTTAAACGCGTTTATTTTACTCATGCTATTAATCCTTATCAAAATAAATTATTTCATCACTAAGTACAGTTTATGTAGATAATATTTGGTCTTTGAATGATTCAAATTGGACGTTTGGTTTTGAAGTTATGGCGAATTTAAAATATTACGATTTCTGCTGCACGGCCCGTTGCGAAGTGGGTGACATTCTGTAGTATTAGTATCAGTATTGTACCCGTGCGAAGCCGGGGCGGGTCGCTAGTAATATTATAAAGAGGAAAACTTTGTTTGTATGTTTGTTTGTTTGTAATGAATAGGCTCAAAAAGTACTGGACCGATTTCAATAATTCTTTCACCATTCGAAAGCTACATTATCCACGAGTAACATAGGCTAAATTTTATTTTGTAAAAAAATAGGGTTCCGTAAGATATTTGGGTTTTTTGGACACAAGGTGTAAAAAATCAACCAGAAAAGTTACTAATTTTGCGTACGCTGCCTAAACTATAAAAGATAGAACCATAAAATGTTGTAATTAATTGTAGATCTTATAAATATCTATAAAAAAGTCCGCGACACACTATACCTATCTATGTCGAGTGAGGCACAACAACCATTCTTTTATTTAGAAATCTTGAATTTTTTTTGGACTACATTTAAACGCGTTTATTTTACTCATGCTATTAATCTTTATCAAAATAAATTATTTCATCACTAAGTACAGTTTATGTAGATAATATTTGGTCTTTGAATGATTAAAATTGGACGTTTGGTTTTGAAGTTATGGCGAAATTAAAATATTACGATTTCTGCTGCACGGCCCGTTGCGAAGTGGGCGTCATTAAGGCGGGGGTGCGCGTGCGGGGGGAGTTTAGTTCTATGACTTCTATGAGTAATTTTTTTGTTTTGTGTTCGTTGTAACTATGATGAAAAGATACATGAATACCTATTTATTTATTTAGTATTTGTTGTATTGTTAGTCCTGAAGAGTATAGGTATTTCATACGATAAAGTATACCCACCTACTTATTTCATTGAGTTTTAGTAGGTACCTATATTAATTTGTTTCTGTTTGTTTTGACTAAATTTCGCCCGTTTTGTTAGAGGTTTAAAGACATTCTGTAGTATAAGTATCAGTATTGTACCCGTGTGAAGCCGGGGCGGGTCGCTAGTGAAGTATATGGCCGCAGGAATATATTTGTAAATATCTCCGATATTTGTGCGTTTAAGTTCATACTTACCAAATTGAATGTTTTTGTATATGATGTGAGTAAACTAATGATGTAGGTTTTGTTTACCAATTACGCAAAAAAAAATTTTTTTTTGGTATAAAGACTCGCGAAATTTTGTATACAAATCGCTGTACCTTTGAATATATTGACTTTTGATATACGGTTTCTTCTGAGAAGTTACTCATATTTAAGAGTACTATTCATTTATGCAATAAAAAAAAATCAGTCCGCTTGCCTATTACCTATATCACGGTGACGCGAATCTGCCGCGGGCGGCCCTGCTGGCCTCGTCGCGTCGTGCCGCCGCCGCGCCGCGCTGCCATTTCGGTGTGATTCGGCCCTTAACATTATCGGTACTAGCGACATACAAACAAATTTTTATTTTCTCCACAGATCCGAGTGGAGACGCGCGCAGAGGTCGCTGGGACTTTGAGCAGAGTTCTCGCCGTCACTGTCCGCTACGAACGATCAGGAGAGAGGAAGGCTCTACCCCTAGTGGTCAAGCTACCCCCGCACGACCCCTTCGGTAGACTGTTCGTGGCAGAAGCCCAATTCGACACGCGGGAAATATTGTTCTATACGGAGTTGGCGCCGGTATTAAACCGATTGGCTGAGACTTTGGGACCCGGGGAGACTCTACCTGTACCTAAATGTGTGAAGGCGAAATTGCCAGGTAAATTCTACTGACTACTGTTGCATTACTAAAACTAATCTGCCGATTCAGCGCCTGGGAATGCGACATTCCATCTTGATTATGTCGTTCTATAAGTACGTTTTAAATGACGCTATGACATCGCATCGCATTTCTCATCAGAAAAGTGTTGTTGAAAAACTGTGTATTATTTAGAAGATTCTTTTAGGAGTTTTTATTTGTGCGTAGTTATACCTACCCATCATTGATAAATCAAATGAATACATTTTCAGATGAAATCGGGGACAGCGAGCTGGTGCTGGAAGACGTGACTGCGGTGGGCTATCAATCCGCCGATTTTGCCGAGGGCCTGACCGTCGAGAGGGCGCGAGCTGCTCTGTTTGCCGCAGCGAGGCTACACGCGCTGTCTCTAGCGCTTCGGGATAAGGAGGGACCTCTAGATCAAAGATTCGATTTTCTTTTCCCATGTGAAAGAGCCGCAGCGGGTTACCTTCGTTTAGTGAGACGAGGCCTACCTCAACTCGAAGCGTTTCTCCGAGGTCGCACAGACTGTATCGAGGAGGCGGCCGCTGTGTCGGCTCTGAGTGCGAGGGCGCCTTCTCTTCTGGGTACGTTACTTCAACCCGCGGAGCCCGCGCCCCTCGCGCACGCTGACTTTTGGAGTGGAAACCTCTTGTTCAGAGAGCGGGACGGAACGTGCGAATGTATCGCTCTCGACTGGCAAATGGTGTCTTTAGGGAGGCCTATGGATGATGTTGCTCTATTGCTACTGTCGTCGCTAACCCCTGAAATAAGACGAAGCATGGGCGACACTTTAATAGAAGAGTATGGTGATAGATTGGAAGTCGAATGCGCGAGACTTGGCTCCGCGTCGTCCGGAGCTACAGTGCGTCGAGATTTAAAACCTGACTGGCCTAGAGCTGCACTCAGGGCTCTTCTGTTATGTGCTGGAAGTGTTGATGTAGCGTTGGGAGAGCCGAGAGCCGAAAGACGACTGTTGGAAGCGGTACGAGACCTTCACGCACAAGGCATACTAGATTTAAAACCAGATAATGAAACGTGAGTGCCAAGAAAATATTAGGTATTATATTAAAAGTATTCGAAATTTAACGTTCATCGAATGAGTCCCATTTGTTTATAGTGTTTACTGTTTATTTAATAGCGCAAAATAGAAGTGTTCATGTTAAGTTATTTTACAAAATCGCGTAGTGGACATGGACAACGATCGTTAATGGAAACGCTCAACAACGCATCGTTCAACTTCTCGAGCGAAGCCTGAACAAAGACTGAATATAATCTTAACGAAATCATATTCACTTATCTTTATGTGTGATTTTAATAAAAAATCGAAAACGATGATCAAGCCGTGTGGTAATACTCGTCGTGATCTATTGACTATTATTTGAACATGGATTATATTATTATTAATTGTATCGAAACAGTTGTTTTATTGTAACTATAGTTAGTTAGTGTTATCTTATGAATATTATTCTTAACACACCTGAATTTTCCTACTAATATTTAGTGTCCGACCGAAAGTTCGGTTTCGGTTTCGGTTTCGGCCGAGTTTCGGCCAAAAATCAAGTTTCGGCGGCAGTTTCGGTTTCGGCCAAAAGTGGCCGAAACTTTTGCCGAAACCGAAACTGATTTCGGAAGTTTTCGTGCACGCTCGCCTAACTTCGTTTCTTGCGGCAACGCTTTGACAACGCAACTGAATTTGAAAACATAATTAAAATCCCACCAAAAACATTCTGTAAAAAACTAGCCAAGTCTCGATGGAGCTGCTTGTTTATCTCTAAAAAGTAATGAAATCTAGACTAAGTCGTGCCAAGTCTAAGGATCCTTACTGCGTTTTATTTATTATTATAGTTAATGTTGTGTGACTTGGCCCTTGAAAATTCTTTATACGTTAGAAGTCAATTTTGTTTACACGTAATGTTATATCAGATTCTGTTGTAACTACCTATGTTTGTTAAGCGAGATAATAGCCCATACTGGTATTGGTAATTGGACGCTAGTGTCTTAATTTAGGCTGTTGTTGATTGTATAACACATGTATTGGAGCAATGGTGTTATGGAGCCCCTTTTGTACCCCCTTTTGTAAGTCACACAACATTAACTATAATAATAAATAAATCGCAGTAAGGATCCTTAGACTTGGCACGACTTAGTCTAGATTTCATTACTTTTTAGAGATAAACAAGCAGCTCCATCGAGACTTGGCTAGTTTTTTACAGAATGTTTTTGGTGGGATTTCACTTCTTTTTGTAGAAACGTAGGAATATTGATTTATTTTACTAGATTTAAGTGTAATTTGTTTATTATTTAATTTGTGTAATGTTCGAGTAGAATAAAGTTAATTGTTCGACTATTTCTTGTTGTAAACTTGTAAGTATAAGCATAAAAGCCAGTCTAGTCTTATCCAGAGTTTTCCTTTAATTTTATTTTTATGCGTATTAAAAGCAGAAGGGGAGGCATTCGCCCAGCAGTGGGACGCTACCGGCTAGATTAAATTAGAAGATGTGTCCCACTTCACTGGATTTTTGCAATGATAGTCGATTTTTTTATGTACCAATAGTAGAAGGGGACATTGCCATATCTCTAATCAGCTGAGACCAGCTGAGGGTTCTTCATCAGATAATTCAGACCTTCGATTTTTGACATCAAATGAAGTGGCCCACCAAGTTGAATATTTTTTGTAGAGGCAGTATGTCGATCTCTAATAGTTTGGTTGGGCTCTTGTGTTTTCTAATAAGGGTCACCAGGTACTCCAGATCTTCGATTATCCTAGTTTTTATAGTTTTTCCTTTATGTGGCCATTAAACCCTACCTCTTTACCAAATTTCAGCTCTCTGAGTTTATGGGAAGTACTAGTTCCATTCTGATGATCATGAGTGAGTGACTGGGTGAGTGTCATAAATGCGAAACTTTGCTTTCGTTTAACTTCGGAACTAAATGACCTACAGACTTAAAATTTTGGATTTTAAGTATGTGATTATACTTTACTGGATGACGAAAATTTCTGCGTTCTGGTCTTATCCAGAGGTTCTCAAATAGGGGCCTGAAAATGCGTCGAAATGGTTCCAGTAAATAATGGTACGGCAGTGCTTGCTTCGCGCTCGACTTGGCGGGGGCACTGCCGTGCCTCCAGATCAACGTTCTGGTCTTATCCAGAGGTTCTCAAATAGAGGCCTAAAAATGCGGCGAAATGGTTCCCGTAAATAATGGTACGGCAGTGTTTGCTTCGCGCTTGACTTGGCGGGGGCACTGCCGTGCCCCCAGATCGATTATCCTAGTTTTTATAGTTTTCCCTTTATGTGGCCATTAAACCCTAACTCTGTACCAAATTTCAGCTCTCTGAGTTTATGGGAAGTACTAGTTCTATTATGATGATCATGAGTGAGTGAGTGAATGAGTGAGTGTAATAAATGCGAAACTTTGCTTTCGCTTAACTTCGGAACTAAATAACCTACAGACTTGAAATTTTGGATTTTAAGTATGTGATTATAGCTTACTGGATGACGAAAATTTCTACGTTCTGGTCTTATCCAGAGGTTCTCAAATAGGGGCCTGAAAATGCGGCGAAATGGTTCCAGTAAAGGATGGTACGGCAGTGTTTGCTTCGCGCTCGACTTGGCGGGTGCACTACCGTGCCCCCAGATATAATTAATATTTTTTAATATTACATTAAATAAATGATTACAACAAAATTAATATACCGTGTTTCCATTTCATGTCCTAATTAATGCAGAGTAATGGATAAAATGCACCAAATTTCAGTATTTTAAGGAATTTTCTACTTGACCACGTGAGTTTCGGTTTCGGTTTCGGTTTCGGCCGAAACTGAAGCCACGGCCGAATGTTCGGTTTCGGTTTCGGCCGGAAAACCAGTTTCGGTCGGACTCTACTAATATTATAAATGTGAAAGTTTGTGAGGATGTAGGGATGGAGGTATCATGGATGGATGTTTGTTCCTCTTTCACGCAAAAGCTACTGAACGGATTTCGATTAAATTTGGTATGGTAGTAGTTTTGACTCTCGATTAAAACAAAGGCTTTTTTTATCCCGAAAAAGTACAGTGTTCCCGAGGGATTACTATACAGTAGGTATACTTACGCTGGCGGAGCCGCGGGCAACAGCTAGTTCTGATATAAAATTCTGAAAGTTATTTTATTCCGTTTCGAGAAAATTCGTTTCTGCATGTTTTGTATCAAAAATAGAATTTAAATTTATAAACGAAGCGTTTGTACCAAACTCAGGTATGTATTTGAAAGAGAACATGAATTTAGGTCTACGGGGACGACGCGGGACGCGGTGCAACCTCATGCGCTGTGCGCCGTTGTAGGTACGTTTAGAGAAGATGCATAATTATTTTTATTAGCTTTTCGAAAAGTACATAATAGGCCAGGAAATATTATCTTTGCAATGGCATATATTATATACCTATTGACGAAATACAGTCATCACAAAATTAAAATTGTTGGAGTAAATTAAAAAGGCTTTATACAAAAAAATAAAAATGAATCAGGAATGACGTCACAGCTGTTGAAAATGTGAAATGTGTGTGAAGTTAAAATTAAAAATTGATTTTGTGAACTTAAATACTGCGTTCATGTAAGTATATCATTGGAATAATTTAACAAAAAATGTTACAAACAACCTTAGAGAATTTTTTAATATGATACATCTATGCAGTGGCGTAGCGTGGGTGTTTTTGCCGCCCGGGGCGGACGTTAATTTTGCCGCCCCCTTACTTAGGTTTTGCCGCCCTCTTACATAATTATGTTTTGCCGCCGCCTTACTAAGGGTTTGCCGCCACCTTAAAGCTGCGCGTCCACTGCATCGGAATCGGAGCGGACGGAGCGGACGGATTTGTTGCTTTGTATGGATTTCTATGGTACTGCGTCCACTGGATCGGCATTTCTGCGCCCGCGACCGGTATTTTTGCCGATGACGTCATCGGCAGTGAACCCGTCATTCGGATTCCGAACGTTTCAAGTTCTGACGTGTTTGCGACGACGCGACGGCTATACATAAATACTTATTCACGACGAATGACGATATTTTAATTACTTTAGTGGAAAAATATGATGATTTACAATCTAAAACATCAACATTATCTTAACCAACTGAGGAGAGACGATATATGGGATGAAATTGGGCAAATAATAAATAAAAATTGTAGAATATAGTGAAGTTCAAAAAACTTTTTTCGAGTCATATGAATGTACCCAAAAAATCTATTTTCATCTTCTAATAAATCAGAATATAATGTATGAAATTCTCCAAAAATTATTCTTTTTGAATTTATATTATGATTTATGAACCCATATCTTTCGTTC